>LR738711.1:804451226-804538925 GCA_902687465.1 Secale cereale
GGAACCCTTGGGGAAGCTATGGGCCTTAATGGGCCGTAGGAGAAAGAGGGAAGGAGGGCCAGGGCTGGGCCACGCGCCCCCCACCCCTTGGTCCGAATTGGACAAGGAGGGAGGGAGGGCCGACGCCCCTTTCCTTCTCCTTCTCCCTCTCCTTCCTTTCCTCCTTCTCCCTTTTGGTAGTTCCTACTAGGAATAGGATTGCAATCCTATCCCTAGTAGGATTGCACCTCCTAGGCACGCCACAAGGAGTCGGCCGGCCTCCCCCCTTGCTCCTTTATATACGGGGGCAGGGGGCACCCAAAGACACACAAGTTGAATTGTTTTAGCCGTGTGCGGTGCCCCCCTCCACAGAAACACACCTCGGTCATACCATTGCAATGCTTAGGCGAAGCCCTGCGCCAGTAGATACATCATATTCGTCACCATGCCGTCATGCTGACGAAACTCTCCCGTGAAGCTCAACTGGATCAAGAGCTCGTGGGACGTCATCAAGCTGAACGTGTGCTGAACGCGGAGGTGTCGTACGTTCGGTGCTTGATCGGTTGGATCGCGAAGAAGTTCGACTACAGCAACCGCGTCACTTGACGCTTCCGCTCCCGGTCTACGAGGGTACGTAGACACACTCTCCCCGCTCGTTGCTATGCATCTGGTAGATAGATCTTGCGTGATCGTAGGAAAATTTTAAAATACTACATTCCCCAACAGAAACTTGCTTAGATTTTCATGTAGATATTTAATATGCTATTTGTTGTCATGTTTAAAAACTTTTAACATGTTGTTTGAATTATTTTGTGTTTAAAATATGCTTAAACTTGTAAAAATCATAACTAAAGTTCTACAACTCCAAATTTAACAAACTTTATATGCATTTGGGGTGAAAATGAGTAGAATAATGTGGTGTTGTTGTTTTGCATGTTTAACAACTTTTAAACATGAGTTTCTCAGATCTGTCCCAAATGCATTTAAATAATTATGGGAGTTTCTGGAGATTGTTGATGTTCCTTTCCAGCCCATTTATATATGCTAGCATGTTGCTGTAGTCCTAGTTGCACCCTTGCCATGTTAATCAACTCTTTTAAACTTGTTGGGTGCTTGTTTTAAAACCTACATAACCTTGTGAACATGTTAGCTTTGTTCTTTTGCTTGTGTTCATGCATCATGTGTTGTGATCTTGATTGCTAGGATGTTAGTGCACTCTTGTGTCCCTAGGCTATGCATCATATCTATTCATGTCCATATGCATCATACTCATACATCATGTGATTGAGCATTGCATGGGGATTGATTGTTGTTCCGGTGTTGCTTTGTTGTGTTGGTTAGAGCCCGGTGACGATTCGGAGTACGAGGTTCCTACCGAGGCTGAGTTTGA
The DNA here is from genome assembly GCA_902687465.1 of Secale cereale. Classification (NCBI taxonomy): domain Eukaryota; kingdom Viridiplantae; phylum Streptophyta; class Magnoliopsida; order Poales; family Poaceae; genus Secale; species Secale cereale. The sequence goes on from LR738711.1 coordinate 804,452,596, forward strand.
GGAGCAAGGTTACGATCCCTCCATGAAATCAACAGGCAAGATGACCATTCCCAGATATCACTACTATCTTTGCCTATGCTAGATGTCTCGCTCTTTCGATATTGCCTCGATGCCTATTCCTGCTTGTCAGCCCTCCTATTGTTGCCATGAAACCCTCTAACCACCTTCCTAGCAAACCGTTGTTTGGCTAAGTATGCATCGCTCAACCCCTCTTATAGCATTGTTAGTTGCAGGTGACGATTTGAAGATTCTTGCCCCGTGATGAAGTTATTGTTGGGATATCACAATATATAATCTGTTAAATTAAATCACCTATATATTGGTAATGGGTGGAAGGCCAAGCCTCTTGCTTGGTGTTTTGTTCCACTCATGCCACCCTAGGAACCGATAAACCGGTGTTATGTTCCTTGATTTTGCGTCCCTAACACGGTTGGGGTTTATGGGCCCCCTTGATAATTTTCTCAGTGCTAAAGCTTTTACAGCAAGGCCCAACATTGGTTTTACATTTGCCTAATAACTAAAATTGCATAGGGCGTTTCAAACCCGAGTTCTTAATTAACAAGCCGGGCCAGTGCTCCTCATGAGTGTTGGTCCAAACTGGGGGTCCTGTAGGGCCACCTTGGGGAAACCCGAGGGCTGGTAAAAACCTGTAGCATCGCCCATCCGGTCGTGGCCTGAGACGAGATACGCGCGACTACTATCAGGGTGTCGGCACGCTGGGAGGTCTTGCTGGATTAGTTTTACCTTTGTCGAAATATCTTGAGCACGGGATTCCGAGAATACTCGGGTCTTCCCACTTTGGAGTTGCGACTCTACAGATCGCGAGCTTGTGATGGGCTAAGTTGGGACACCCCTACAGGATTTGATCTTTCGAAAGTCGTGCCCGTGGTTATGTGGCAGATGGGAATTTGTTAATATGCGGTAGTAGATAACTTGACACCATGTTCATGAATACACTACCTGCGTGAGTAACCGTGATGGTCTCTTTCCGAAGGGCTTTGGGAAGTGAACACGGTGGGGTTATGTTTGACCGTGAGTAGTTAGGATCACTTTGTGATCAACTTGGCGATCGTTGGCACTTGTTCTCTTCCCGCTCTAAAATCGTAAGCTAGTGCTTAGTGCTTGCTGCAACCTTTGTGTACAGCCTTTCCACACCTAAGGCTTTGATAGTTTTGCTACCCGGGAACGGGATTGCTGAGTCCTCTGTGGCTCACAAATTCAACACCCACCAGATGCAGGTACCGTTGAGAACTATACAGGAGGTGGATCAGAGCTGTACTGGGAGTTCGATGAAGAGCATGGACGTTACTATGTGTCTTATCCCAACGATTAGTAGTGGCTCTTACTAGGAGGGTTCGGGCTTGTGTTATTTATGGTATATTTTTGTTTGGATTTCGTCCGTAGTCGGACTCTGATGTTATTTGGATGATGTATGTTAATGCATTTCATTGTGTGACGTGGCGAGTGTAAGCCAACTATCTTTTTAAACTTTCATCCCTGAATTTTACATGAGTTGTGCAAAGATACCATACTTGAGATCATTCTAGTATACGTTTATGTCCTTAAGTCGTGCCTCGACACGTGGGGGACATATCCGCATACTGGGTATTACAGGTGTTTTCTAGTAGCATTGAACCAATAGTTGTTGATGACTGGCTGCGCAAGATTGGAAGGGATTTGACCACCGCAAATTGCACGGCTGCTGAGAAGGTGCGTTTTGCCGCACATCAGTTGGCTGGACCAGCAGCGGCATGGTGGGAGAACTACACATCCACTTTCCCTGTAGCCAATGTCACTTGGGATCAGTTTCAACAAGCTTTTCGCACTGCCCATGTCTCAACTGGAGCCATGAGCATGAAGAAGCGAGAGTTATGCAACTTGCGCCAAGGAAATCGTACTGTGGCTCAGTACGTAGATGAGTTTAGTACTCTATCTCGTTATGCCCCGGATGATGTGGCCACAGATGCCGCGAACCAGGAGAAGTTTATGGAAGGGCTGAATGATGAGATGAGCATACAGTTGATGGTGGCAACCTTCAACAACTACCAGGAGTTGGTAGACAAAGCTCTTATGATTGAAGGGAAGCATCAGCAGATTGAAAGCCGCAAGAGGAAGTATGGACAAGGAAGGAATAATTCTGGAGCCCAGCAGAAGCCCCATTTCACCCCAAACTCGGGAGGATACACCCATAACCATGGAAGCCACACCCATAATGGAGGGGGTTCTCACAACCACAATGGCTCCAAGAATGGTAATGGGACTGGAGCAAGCAATAATCAGAACCGCTCCACTCCATCCACACCTGCCAAGAGGGATTTAAGTCACGTCACATGTTTCAAGTGCGGCAAGAATGGACACTACGCCACGGACTGCCCTGAAGCGAAGAATGGGAACGGCAATGGAAGAGCCGGGAAGAAGCCCAACCCTTTCAACAAAGGACAAGTGAACCACATGACCGTGGAGGAGGTTGAAGAGCAACCAGATGCAGTTGTCGGTAAGTTTTTGGTTAAGTCATTTACCGCAGTAGTTCTTTTCGATACTGGTGCATCACATTCATACATTTCAAGGAGATTCGTCAATAGATATAAGTTGCCCACCCAAGTCCTTTAGACCCCCATGTTAGTAAGTTCCCCAGGAGCAGAGTATATGGCACATCAAGGATGTTTTCAAGTACCATTGACCATTGGACGCCATGTTTTCCCCTCAGACCTGATAGTTTTAGAATCACAAGGATTGGATGTGATACTAGGTATGGATTGGCTATCGATGTATGGAGGGAACATCGATTGTGCCAGTAAGTCAATTTTGCTTAACACCCCGGAGGGAAAAAGGATCAAGTATGTATCTAGGCATTTTCCTAGAAGAATACAAGTACATTCTCTCTCAGGAGTTGTTCGGGAGGAAATGCCTGTAGTAAGGGATTATCTGGATGTATTTCCAGAGGAGCTACCAGGCATGCCGCTGGATAGGGATATTGAGTTTTTGATTGAGCTATTGCCTGGCACCGGACCAATATTGAAGAGACCATATCGGATGCCAGCGAATGATCTGGAGGAGATCAAGAAGCAGATTAAGGAGTTATTGGAGAAAGGATTTATTCGACAAAGTTCATCACCTTGGGGAGCTCATGTGCTTTTGGTCGAGAAGAAGGATGGATCTTTAAGGATGGTCGCTGATTATCGGGCACTGAATGAAGTGACGATTAAGAATAAGTACCCACTGCCGATGATCAATGATTTGTTTGACCAACTCCAAGGACCTAAAGTATTCTCCAAGATTGACCTACGATCAGGATACCACCAGTTGAAGATCCGAGAGAAGGATATACCTAAGACAGCCTTCACCACAAGGTATGTGCTATATGAGTATACGATTATGTCATTTGGATTGACTAACGCCCCTGCCTATTTCATGAGCATGATGAATAAGGTGTTCATGGAGTTCTTGGATAAGTTTGTCGTGGTATTCATTGATGATATCTTGGTGTACTCGAAGAATGAAGAGGAACACAAGGAGCATTTGCGTTTGGTTCTGGAGAAGCTCAGAGAACATCTGTTGTACGCCAAGTTTAGCAAATGTGAGTTTTTGATGAAGGAAGTTGGATTCTTAGGACATGTTATATCAGGAGAAGTTATAGCAGTGGACCCTGTCAAGGTGCAGGCAGTCACTGAGTGGTTGGCACCCACTTCAGTTGGAGAGATGCACAGTTTTCTTGGACTCGCAGGATATTACCGGAGATACATAGAGAATTTCTCCAAGATTGCAAAGCCTATGACGACATTGTTGAAGAAAGACAGAAAGTTTCATTGGACTGAAGAGTGCGAAGAAAGTTTCCAGGAGTTGAAGAAACAGTTGACGACAGCCCCAGTGCCGATCTTGCCAGACATAAGCAAGGATTTCCAAGTATATTGCGATGCTCCACGTTTAGGACTTGGTGGAGTACTCATGCAAGATGGAAGAGTTGTTTCTTATTCGTCTCGTCAACTTTGACCGCACGAGTTGAATTATGCTACACATGATTTGGAGCTAGCAGCTGTAGTGCACGCGCTCAAAACCTGGAGACATTTCCTTATTGGAAATCGTTGTGATGTGTACACGGATCACAAGAGTTTGAAGTACATTTTCACTCAGAAGGAGCTGAACCTCAGACAGAGGAGATGGTTGGAGCTTATAAAGGATTATGATATAAAGCTGCACTATCATCCAGGCAAGGCCAATATCGTGGCAGACGCTTTGAGCCAGAAGAGTTATGCAAATACCCTAGTGAAGGGAGGATTGCCAATGGAGTTAGCAGAAGATCTCCAGGAGCTTCATTTGGAGATAGTTCCTAGAGGTTTTGTTGCAACATTGGAGGTGCAGTCTACATTGTTGGGAAAGATACGAGAAGCCCAGAAGGATGACAAAGAGATTGCCGAAATCAAGGAGAAGATGAGTGAAGGAAAAGCCAAGGGTTTTCGTGAGGATGAACATGACACCTTGTGGTTTGAGGATCGAATCTATGTGCCCAACAACGCCGAGATCAGGGAGTTGATATTACAGGAAGCACATGATTCACCATACTCGATACACCCCGGAAACACTAAGATGTATTTGGATTTGAAGGAACATTTCTGGTGGACGGGAATGAAGAAGGATATTGCCGAATATGTAGTAGTATGTGACGTATGCCAGAGAGTGAAGGCGGAACATCAGAAGCCAGCAGGGTTACTACAGCCTATGCCGATACCCGAATGCAAGTGGGATAAGCTTGGCATGGACTTTATCACCGGATTTCCCAGGACCAGATCGGGATATGACTCAATCTGGGTAATAGTGGATCGCTTGACCAAAGTAGCCCACTTTATCCTCGTGAAAACCACGTATACCAGTGCGAAGTTGGCCAAGATATACATGACCAGGATCGTATGTCTGCACGGAGTTCCGAGGAACATCGTATTAGATAGAGGAACACAGTTTACTTCAAAGTTTTGGCATCAATTGCACCAGACTTTGGGGACTAGGCTAGAATGCAGTACAACTTTTCACCCGCAGACCGATGGACAGACCGAGAGAGTCAATCAGATTCTGGAGGACATGTTGAGATCTTGTGCGCTAGATTATGGATCGAGTTAGGACGACAACTTGCCCTATGCGGAGTTCTCGTACAACAACAGTTACCATGCCAGTTTGAAAATGGCACCATTCAAAGCATTGTATGGGAGGAGATGCCGAACGCCGTTGATGTGGGATGAAGTCGGAGACCGCCAGTTGTTTGGACCAGACCTGATCAAAGAGTTAGAAGAGAAGGTTAAACTTATTCGAGATAGACTGAAGGTAGCTCAGTCCAAGCAGAAGAATTATGCAGACCCGAAGCGCAAGGAAGTAGTCTATGGAATCGGAGACAGAGCGTACCTGAGAGTGTCGCCTCAGCGAGGAGTTAAACGTTTTGGAGTTAAGGGAAAGTTAGCCCCGAGATTTGTGGGAACGTATCATGTTTTGGAACGCATGGGAGAGGTTGCCTACAAGTTGGAGTTACCTGAAGGATTGTCGAGAGTTCACGACGGGTTTCACGTTTCCCAGCTTAAAAGTGCCATGTGGAGATGACCGATATTCCTTTAAGAGACACAGTGCCCCTGGAAGAAATTCAGTTGGATAGTGATCTGACTTACGAGGAGAAACCTGTCAAGATCCTCAAGTTTGCGAGCAGAGTCACCCGCAGCAAAGTTATCAAGTTTTGCAAAGTTCAGTGGAGTCACCACACCGAGGATGAAGCCACCTGGGAACGAGAGGATGATCTACGCAAGGACCACCCACACATGTTCTCTAGCTCAACCGAATCTCGAGGGCGAGATTCATTCTAAGGGGGCGGGGGTAGGTTTGTAACATACCAAATTTTCAATTTGGAATGTTATACATAGATCATATTGCATAGCATATTTTTCTGCATTTGTGTGCTTGCGATCCTCGAAAATTCTAAGCAACTCAAGGACCCTCGGAGAGAGTTGGGGATTTTACCGCTTTCGTATTTGAGTTTTCTCAAATACCGGTATGAGGATCACTTTGATTTTAATTGTTTTTCTCTCCTAAAAATATTTCCTAGTAAAATATATAAGCGGAGATAATACGACTTCTCCAAAATAAAAAACAATATTGGAGGAAAAATATTAAAATCAATTTTGGAATTTTATTCGGATTTATTTGAGATTTTATTTGCATAGGAAAAATATGCATTTTTTAAAATTGCTTTTAGGTCCGGGGAAAAATGTTCACTTTGTCCTAAATATTATTAGAGGACGGTGAAAATTTATTTCGGAATTTTTGTAGTCCGTTTAGTATTTTTTTTCTGCTTGTTTTAGTATGTCATGACTTTTTTTTTAAGTCAACCAACCTAGCCGGGCCGTACCCGACTAGGACTCCTCCAGCCGACCTTTATAAGGCGAGGCCCGAGGCCGGTAGCCGCCGCCAGCCCCCAGCCCCAAACCCTAGCCGCTGCCGCTGGATCTCGCCGCCGCCATGCCGCCGCCTCGTCGCCGCAGCCGCTGCCCCGCACCACGCCGTCGCCCGCCTGCCGCCGGAGCGCCGCCTCCGAGGTAGTTGCCGTCGCCGTTGGTTTTCTCGAAAAACCGATCGGTTTTTTTCGAAACCCTAGATCTATTTTTTTAAATTGATCGATTCGGGTTTTTTCGGTTTAGTTAATTAGCGGACGTTCATCAGTACGTTCGTTTTAACGAACGTTGTTCGCCCGTTAGTCAAAGACAACGAACGGTCGTTCGTTAGCCTGTTCGTCCGTTTTTCTTTTTCAGGGTTTTTCCGCGATTATTTTTTATCGCGATTTCTGCCCTGAACTTGTTTTCAGATTTTCTTTTCGCTCAAAAGTCGGAATCAGGCGATTCAAGCGCCCAGATCTTTGTCTCGAAGCCCTCTTTCCGTTTAACCAACTTGAACGAGGTTTTGTTACTGTAAAATTTGACTTTAGATCAATCTAGTAAACGGATCTTGTTTCTTTCGCAGTTTGAGTTTCATTGCTCCGTTTGATTTGATTCTTTTTGCAAACCGGAGTTCTTAAGTTGAACTTTCTGGTTAGATCTTTTTGTCTGGAGTTTTATCTGTGCATCTTTGCTTGGTTTCTTATGTATGCTATTGTTTGATTGCGATAGAATTCTCGGAGTGCGAAGCATGCTACTACGAGTCCCTTGGTTTTGCGAATCATCAGCAATGCAAGTAACACTTTGATCATACCCTTTATTACCCAGTTTTTATGCATTAGATCAAACCCTCACACATTGCATGAGTAGGATCTCTTAACTTGTGGGTCTGGGAAGTAGATTGAGGTAGAACCTATTACCTGCTTTATTTTCAAACCCTTGGGAGTTACTTCTACGTTATGCTTAGGTTGCCATGCTATGCTCATAGACGTGGATTGGATTTGAGAGTATCCATGACAGATGCGAGTTGTTAATTAATGGTTCAACTTAAGGTGGCTACTTGAATACACATCTGGGTGGATTGGTTGCAGGGCACCAGGAAAATCCTGTGTTGTCCTAGGAAATCCTGGGGGTACCGTGTGATTATCCTATGGAATGCCACCCAGGCTCAAAGGGATCACAAAACTATTCATGCTAGAAACTTCCGTGTGCAGCCACAATGCCATTATGGGCTCTGGCATAGTATGAGTAAGTTGTGTGAGCTCTTTCGATGGTGGACTAGCAGATGTAGGGGAAAGTAGGTGTATCGGTCCACCCGGGGTAAAGAGTAAATACTTCTGAAAGACTGTGTCTCGGTCATCCGTTTGTCAAACACCATGTAGTGCGAGAAATCCAACGGAGGAGATCGAGTCTTGTGGGGAAAAGTACGCAAACCTTTGCAGAGTGTACAAGCTAATCATGATTAGTCGTGTCCCCGGTTATGGACATCTTGAGTATCTAGTACTTGAATTATTGGTTGATCTGAACACTCTAAAATAAATTTGTTGGGTTAATGATGACTACTTTAATTGGGATTGAGTTGGAGGTACCTTCTCAATGATGTTTCAACCACCATGATAGTTAAAATAAAAGTTATTCCTTTGTTGTAGGAAAAAATTGGCTTTACGCAAAAACTTTAACCTTAGAGCCTCCACCAGGCAAATATGCATATAGTGTTAGCCTTTATTCTATTACTTAATCTACTGTGTTATCTTGCTAGCATATTCCATGTGCTGACCCGTTTCGGGCTGCAACATGTTATGTTGCAGACTTTTCAGAAGAAGAGTAAGGTGCGCTAGGTCGTTTGTCATGCACTCAGCTATGCCGTTGGAGTTGATGGACCTACTTATCTTCCAAGCCTTCCGTTGTTATTTTTGTTAGATGGCCTTATGCCATAGACTTCTGTAATAAGTTCTCTTTTGAGACATTCGATGTAATAAGTGTGTGATTGCCACTCTGTTATAAATCCTTCAAGTACTATTGTGTGTGTCAGTATTACCGATCCAGGGATGACACAGAAACACAGAGACTTCGGTCCATTCGGATCGTGGTCGCTACACCTGGCAATCCCCTGATGTCCGTCTTTCGCTACATCGATGTGTTTTGACTTGGAAAAAATCATAAGGAGGTTTTCGGGGTGAAGCGCCACCGTCTCGAGGCGGAACCTGGGTGAAACCAATCTAGAGCTCCGGCAAGGCTGTTCTGCCAAGGGTACTTCCCTACGGGAGGGTGAAATCGAAGTCATCATCATCACCAACGATCCTCTCATCGAGAGGGGGTCAATATCCATCAAATTCTTCACCAGCACCATCTCCTCTCAAACCCTAGTTCATCTCTTGTATCTGATCTTTGTCTCAAAACCTCAGATTGGTACCTGTGGGTTGCGAGTAGTGTTGATTACTCCTTGAAGTTGATGCTAGTTAGTTTATTCGATGGAAGATCATATGTTCAGATCCTTAATGCTATTCAATACCCCTCTGATTATGAACATGAATATGCTTTGTGATTAGTTACGTTTGTTCCTGAGGACATGGGAGAAGTCTTGCTATAAGTAATCATGTGTGGTATTCGTTCGATATTTTGATGAGATGTATGTTGTCTTTCCTCTAGTGGTGTTATGTGAACGTCGACTACATGACACTTCACCATTATTTGGGCCTAGGGGAAGGCATTGGGAAGTAATAACTAGATCATGGGTTGCTAGAGTGACAGAAGCTTAAACCAGTTTATGCATTGCTTCGTAAGGGGCTGATTTGGATCCCTATGTTTCATGCTATGGTTAGATTTATCTTAATACTTCTTTCGTAGTTGCGGATGCTTGCGAGAGTGGTTAATCATAAGTGGGAGGCTTGTCCAAGGAAGGAAAGCACCCAAGCACTGGTCCACCCACATATCAAATTATCAAAGTACCGAACGCGAATCATATGAGCATGGTGAAAACTAGCTTGACAGTAATTCCCATGTGTTCTCGGGAGCGCTTTGCTTTATATAAGAGTACGTGCAGGCTTGTCCTTTGCTACAAAAAGGATTGGGCCACCTTGCTGCACCTTGTTTACTTTTGTTACTTGTTACCCGTTACGAATTATCTTATCACAAAACTATCTGTTACCAATAATTTCAGTGCTTGCAGAGAAAACCTTGCTGAACACCGCTTGTCATTTCCTTCTGCTCCCCGTTGGGTTCGACACTCTTACTGTCGGGGGAAACTGTCCACCACGAGCACCTATGGGACCGGAGCCCCTTGTTCGTGCGGTAAGGGAGCGGAGGGAGCACGAAGAGCAGATCGAGATGAACACGCGGGCAGTTTACCCAGGTTCGGGCCGCAATGGATGCGTAAAACCCTACTCCTGCTTAGTGTGTATTGAGTTGGAGAGCTCGAGAGCTTGAAGAACTAGCTACACCGAGCGTATGAGCGATCTAGGTTCCGAACCCCCTCTACGTTGTGCATGGGCCTCCTTTTATAGTGCAAGGGGTCACCGACAGGTGTCAACGTAGGAGAAGGGGTAAAAATGTAAAAGAGGTGGTAGTTGTAACAGTGCGGGAATAGTGGAGCTACAGTGTATGAACAGTGGTCGCTACCTACTTTGACAGTGGGGGACAAGAGCATTTAATGCCCGTCGCCGTCGACCCCAAAAGCGCCCGCCCTTGCGTCTCCGTTTGCCACGGCGATGGCTTCACCACCGTGGAGTGCCACCGTGTCCCCCAGGCTGCACAGCCACCCGCCACGCGTCCCTGGAATGGCCCCAGGGCGACGCGTGGCTCGATGAGCTGGAGCGCGGGCACACAGCACAACTCTCCCCGGCAAGCACCTTGCCGGGGTCTTGACCTTGCCGGGCCCGGGAGCTTGTCGGCCTCTGAAGCTTGTCGCTCCCTGGGCCCTGCCGGGGCGCATATAGCGCCGAGGCATGCCTTCTGTGATGTAATTCTTCTAGTCTTCCTGGCAAGCTCCTCTTGCCAGGGCCTTGTGGGAGTGAGGTAATCTTGAGCCTGGAACGGCCTTCCCGGCAAGCTCCACTTGCCGGGGTCTTGATCTTCTGTCTTGCATACTTTGTTTTTGAATGGTTTTATATGGAGCAGGAAGGTCTCCGGCAAGCGCGTGGTAGGCCCTGCCGCGGGAAGCTGCTACTGTCCGTGCACAAGTTGGGGTGCTGAGGTACCCCTACCTTAGTACACCGACAGGAGCCCCCGGGCCTGGGCCACACACGGTGCCGAGCGCTATTGGGCCAGGCCCAAAACAGTGCACGGACACGCGCGGCCCACGGCACGCCGAATCCCCTTCCGCATCCGCCGCGTCCCCCCGTAACGGCACGCGTCGATTGCGGCGTCGTGGGACGGGACGTGGCCACGTTCTTTTAATGGAAAAAGCGAAACGCCCCCCACTTCCCCATAAAAGCAGAGGAAGCAGGAGCGGTTCCCCTCCTACGCCTTCATTGCCTCTTCTTCCACTTCCAGAGATCCCCTTTGCGCTCCGCCTCCACAGCTCCTCCGCCGTCCTCCGCATCTCCGGCGCCGCCGGACTCTTCGTCCCCCTTCCCTCGCCGCCTCCGCCATGGCCCCGAAGACCGAGAAGGCGAAGGCGGAGAAGACCAAGAAGGAGAAGTCAGAGCAAGCGGCGAGGCTCGCCGCGTTGCGGAAGCGGAACGTCGTCTTCTCGCCGAGGCTCAGCGCGCGGGAGCTCTGGAACAAGTATTACTTGTTCTGGGCCAAGAAGACCAAGGCGCACCCCCGCACCCGAGCCTATCCGGCCGCCGCCAAGGACAACTACCCCGGCGGGTACTTCTTCTTCGCAGTTTTCTTCCACTGCGGCCTCTGTCCCCCTTTTTCCGAATTTTTCTGCGATATAATGCACACCTACGGCCTCCACCTTCTTGACTTCACCCCCAACGCCATCCTCACGATGGCGGTTTTCGCACACATGTGCGAAAACTATATTGGGATATACCCAAACGTAGCGCTGTTTAGGCACTTCTTCACCCCTAGAGCAGAGGCCGGCGCCCCCCTCTCCGGAGGAATATCTTGGGTTTTTCGTTTGAACAAGAAGGAGTCCTACTTGCCGGGGGAGCTCCGCGGCAAGTGGGAGGAGTGGCGTGCTGACTGGTGTTGGATAGTTGAGGACGAGCCGCAGCCCTTCACCGCGCCGCGCACAACACCTATCGTGCGCGGCAGGGACTGGAGCGAGCTGGATTCGGACGACGGCAAGCTCGACGTCGCCCTCATCAGAATTCTTCGTCTCCGGGTAGCAAGGTTGTCTGTCGCAGAAGTAGGCACAGATTTCCTCCGCCGCCGCATCGCCCCTCTTCAAGATAGGAAGAGGCCAGCCTGGGATTACGGCAACGTGGCGGACATAATGAGGCTGCGCCCCGGGCTCAACTTCAACTTCACGTCGCTGGAACTGAAGGGGATGGTCCGGGAACTATTTAAGCATGACCCGGCCCACCCATAGTGGTTCAGAGGTCCCCGGGGAGTGGTGCCTCTCTGCAACAGCACGGCCCGGGATTCCCTTCGCGCCATGATGCCCGCGTGTGACTCGCACGGCATCGACCGCACGTGGATTCCGCCCAAGCCAGACGTCATCTTGAACTTCTTCGACAACTTGGTGAAACTGTCCACCACGAGCACCTATGGGACCGGAGCCCCTTGTTCGTGCGGTAAGGGAGCGGAGGGAGCACGAAGAGCAGATCGAGATGAACACGCGGGCAGTTTACCCAGGTTCGGGCCGCAATGGATGCGTAAAACCCTACTCCTGCTTAGTGTGTATTGGGTTGGAGAGCTCGGGAGCTTGAAGAACTAGCTACACCGAGCGTATGAGCGATCTAGGTTCCGAACCCCCTCTACGTTGTGCATGGGCCTCCTTTTATAGTGCAAGGGGTCACCGACAGGTGTCAACGTAGGAGAAGGGGTAAAAATGTAAAAGAGGTGGTAGTTGTAACAGTGCGGGAATAGTGGAGCTACAGTGTATGAACAGTGGTCGCTACCTACTTTGACAGTGGGGGACAAGAGCATTTAATGCCCGTCGCCGTCGACCCCAAAAGCGCCCGCCCTTGCGTCTCCGTTTGCCACGGCGATGGCTTCACCACCGTGGAGTGCCACCGTGTCCCCCAGGCTACACAGCCACCCGCCACGCGTCCCTGGAATGGCCCCAGGGCGACGCGTGGCTCGATGAGCTGGAGCGCGGGCACACAGCACAACTCTCCCCGGCAAGCACCTTGCCGGGGTCTTGACCTTGCCGGGCCCGGGAGCTTGTCGGGCTCTGAAGCTTGTCGCTCCCTGGGCCCTGCCGGGGCGCATATAGCGCCGAGGCATGCCTTCTGTGATGTAATTCTTCTAGTCTTCCTGGCAAGCTCCTCTTGCCAGGGCCTTGTGGGAGTGAGGTAATCTTGAGCCTGGAACGGCCTTCCCGGCAAGCTCCACTTGCCGGGGTCTTGATCTTCTGTCTTGCATACTTTGTTTTTGAATGGTTTTATATGGAGCAGGAAGGTCTCCGGCAAGCGCGTGGTAGGCCCTGCCGCGTGAAGCTGCTACTGTCCGTGCACAAGTTGGGGTGCTGAGGTACCCCTACCTTGTTCGTGCGGTAAGGGAGCGGAGGGAGCACGAAGAGCAGATCGAGATGAACACGCGGGCAGTTTACCCAGGTTCGGGCCACAATGGATGCGTAAAACCCTACTCCTGCTTAGTGTGTATTGAGTTGGAGGGCTCGGGAGCTTGAAGAACTAGCTACACCGAGCGTATGAGCGATCTAGGTTCCGAACCCCCTCTACGTTGTGCATGGGCCTCCTTTTATAGTGCAAGGGGTCACCGACAGGTGTCAACGTAGGAGAAGGGGTAAAAATGTAAAAGAGGTGGTAGTTGTAACAGTGCGGGAATAGTGGAGCTACAGTGTATGAACAGTGGTCTCTACCTACTTTGACAGTGGGGGACAAGAGCATTTAATGCCCGTCGCCGTCGACCCCAAAAGCGCCCGCCCTTGCGTCTCCGTTTGCCACGGCGATGGCTTCACCACCGTGGAGTGCCACCGTGTCCCCCAGGCTGCACAGCCACCCGCCACGCGTCCCTGGAATGGCCCCAGGGCGACGCGTGGCTCGATGAGCTGGAGCGCGGGCACACAGCACAACTCTCCCCGGCAAGCACCTTGCCGGGGTCTTGACCTTGCCGGGCCCGGGAGCTTGTCGGGCTCTGAAGCTTGTCGCTCCCTGGGCCCTGCCGGGGCGCATATAGCGCCGAGGCATGCCTTCTGTGATGTAATTCTTCTAGTCTTCCTGGCAAGCTCCTCTTGCCAGGGCCTTGTGCGAGTGAGGTAATCTTGAGCCTGGAACGGCCTTCCCGGCAAGCTCCACTTGCCGGGGTCTTGATCTTCTGTCTTGCATACTTTGTTTTTGAATGGTTTTATATGGAGCAGGAAGGTCTCCGGCAAGCGCGTGGTAGGCCCTGCCGCGGGAAGCTGCTACTGTCCGTGCACAAGTTGGGGTGCTGAGGTACCCCTACCTTAGTACACCGACACTTACTTATTGAAAGGACTACGATAGATCCCCTATACTTGTGGGTCATTAAGACTCTTTTCTAGCACCGTTGCCGGGGAGTGAAGCGCCTTTGGTAAGTGGAATTTGGTAAGGAAACATTTATATAGTGTGCTGAAATTTACTGTCACTTGTTACTATGGAAAATAATCATTTGAGAGGTTTTTCGGGGTATCTTCACCCCGACCGGAAGAACAAAGAGTTGATCCTCAACCTACTACACCTACTTAAAATATTCACTTTGAAATTCCTTTGGGTATGGTAGAGAAACTACTAGCTAATCCTTATGCAGGAGACGGAACATTGCATCTCGATTTACACCTAATCCATGTGGAAGAAGTTTGTGGATTATTTAAGCTTGCAGGTATACCAGAGGATTTTGTCAAGAAGAAGGTCTTCCATTTATCTTTGAAGGTAAAGGCATTGACATGGTATAAGCTATGTGATGATATTGGATCATTGAACTACAACTGATTGAAATTGGAATTTCATCAGAAGTTTTATCCTATGCATCTAGTTCATCGTGAACGGAATTATATATATAATTTTTGGCCTATTCAAGGATAAAGTATCGCTCAAGCTTGGGGGAGGCTTGATTCAATGTTATATTCATGCCCCAATCATGAGCTCTCAAGAGAAATTATTGTTCATAATTTTTATGCTCGGCTTTCTCATAATGACCGATCCATGCTCGATACTTCTTGTGTTGGCTCTAATGTGAATAATACTATGGAATTCAAATGGGATTTATTGGAAAGAATTAAATGCAACTCTGAATATTGGGATCTCAACAAAGGTAATGAGTCGGGTATAAACCTTAAGTTTGATTGTGTTAAATCATTTATGGATACAGATGCTTTTTAGAAATTTAGCACTAAATATGGACTTGACTCTGAGATAGTAGCTTCTTTCTGTGAATCATTTGCTACTCATGTTGATCTCCCTAAGGAGAAGTGGTTCAAATATCATCCTCCCATTGAAGTTTAAATAGTTGAACCAATTAAAGTTGAAGAAGAGACTATCACTTACATTGATCCTATTATTCCTACTGCTTTTGTTGAGAAACCATATTTTCCTATTAGAATAAAGGATCATGCTAAAGATTCAACTGTGGTTAATAAAAGTAATATTAGAGGACCTAAACCACCTGAACAAATCAAAGTTGAACCTAATATTGTTATGGTTAAAGATCTCTTGGATGATAATATTGATGGGCATGTTATTTATTTATGTGATGAAGCTGCTAGAATTGCCAAACCTGATATTAAAGGTAAACATAGACCTATTGCTGGCATGCCTGTTGTTTCTGTTAAAATAGGAGATCATTGTTATCATGGCTTATGTGATGTGTGTGCTAGTGTGAGTGTAATTCCTTTTACCTTATATGAAGAAATTATGAATGAAATTGCACCTGCTGAGTTAGAAGAAATTGATGTTACTATTAAGCGTGCTGATAGAGATACTATATCACCAATTGGGATTGTTAGATATGTCGAAATCCTGGGTGGGAAAATAAAATACCCTACTGATTTTCTTGTTCTTGGTTCCCCACAAGATGAGTTTTGTCCCATTATATTTAGTAGATCTTTCTGGAACACTGTTAATGCTAGGATAGACTATGAGAAAGACATTATTACTGTTGGTCATGGGGATATGTCTCATGATTTTAATTTCTCTAAATTTCGTAGACAACCCCATGATAAAGAATTGCTTAGTAAGGATGAAATTATTGGTCTTGCTTCTATTGATGTGGCTCCTACTGAACCTTTAGAGCAATATTTACTAGAACATGAGAATGATATGTTTATGAATGAAAGAAGGGAAATAGATGAAATATTATTTAAACAAGGACCTATTCTAAAAAATAATTTGCTAGTTGAAATCCTTGGGGATCCTCCTCCACCTAAGGGTGATCCCGTGTTTGAGCTTAAACCTTTGCCAGATACTTTGAAATATGCTTATCTGGATGAAAAGAAGATATATCCTGTTATTATTAGTGCTAACCTTTCAGAGCATGAAGAAAAGAGACTATTGAAAACTCTGAAGAAGCACCATGCTGCTATTGGATATACTCTTGATGATCTTAAGGGCATTAGTCCCACCTTATGCCAACACAAAATTAAGTTGGAGCGAGACACTAAACCAGTTGTTGATCACAAATGTCGATTAAATCTGAAGATGAAAGAGGTGGTAAGAAATGAAATACTAAAACTTCTAGAGGCAGGTATTATTTATCCTATTGCTGATAGTCAGTGGGTAAGTCCTCTCCATTCTGACCCCAAGAAGGGAGGCATTACTGTTGTTCCTAATGATAAAGATGATTTGATCCCACAAAGAATTGTTACAGATCATAGAATGCTAATAGATTTTCGTAAATTTAATAAAGCTACTAGGAAAGATCATTACCCTCTACCTTTTATTGATCAAATGCTAGAAAGACTATCCAAACACACACATTTTTTGCTTTCTAGATGGTTATTCTGGTGTCTCTCAAATACCTGTGTCAAAAGAGGATCAAGAAAAGACCACTTTTACTTGCCCTTTCGGTACTTTTGCTTATAGATGTATGCCTTTTGGTTTATGAAATGCACCTGCTACTTTTCAAAGATGTATGATAGCTATATTCTCTGACTTTTTTGAAATGATTGTTGAGGTTTTCATGGATGATTTCTCTGTTTACAGAACTTCTTTTGATGTTTGCTTGAACAATCTTGATCGAGTTTAGCAGAGATGTGAAGAAACTAATCTTGTCTAGAATTGGGAGAAGTGCCACTTTATGGTTAATGAAGGCATTGTTTTGGGGCATAAGATCTATGAAAGAGGTATTAAAGTTGACAAAGCTAAAGTAGATGCTATTGAAAAGATGTCGTGTCCAAAGGATATCAAAGGTATTAGAAGTTTTCTTGGTCATGCGTGTTTCTATAGGAGGTTTATTAAAGACTTCTCTAAAATTTCTAGGCCTCTCACTAATCTCTTGCAAAAAGATGTTCCTTTTGTTTTTGATGATGATTGTGTAGAAGCATTTGAAATACTTAAGAAAGCCTTGATTTCTGCACCTATTATTCAACCACCCGATTGGAATCCACCCTTTGAAATTATGTGTGATGCGAGTGATTATGTTGTTGGTGCTGTTCTAGGACAAAGAGTTGATAAAAATGAATGTTATTCATTATGCTAGTAAAACTCTAGACAGTGCCCAGAGAAATTATGCTACAACTGAAAAAGAATTCTTAGCAGTTGTTTTTGCTTGTGATAAGTTCAGATCTTATATTGTTGTTTCCCCACTTTATGGTTAATGTAGGCATTGTTTTGGGGCATAAGATTTCTGAAAGAGGCATTGAAGTTGACAAAGCTAAAGTAGATGTTATTGAAAAGATGTCGTGTCCAAAGGATATCAAAGGTATTAGAAGTTTTCTTGGTCATGCTGGTTTCTATAGGACGTTTATTAAAGACTTCTCTAAAATTTCTAGGCCTCTCACTAATCTCTTGCAAAAAGATGTTCCTTTTGTTTTTGATGATGATTGTGTAGAAGCATTTGAAATACTTAAGAAAGCCTTGATTTCTGCACCTATTGTTCAACCACCCGATTGGAATATACCCTTTGAAATTATGTGTGATGCGAGTGATTATGTTGTTGGTGCTGTTCTAGGACAAAGACTTGATAAAAAATTGAATGTTATTCATTATGCTAGTAAAACTCTAGACAGTGCCCAGAGAAATTATGCTACTACTGAAAAATAATTCTTAGTAGTTATTTTTGCTTGTGATAAGTTCAGATCTTATATTGTTGATTCCAAAGTAACTGTTCACACTGATCATGCTGCTATTAAATATCTTATGAAAAAGAAAGATGCTAAACCTAAACTTATTCGATGGGTTCTCTTACTACAAGAATTTGATTTGCATATTATTGATAGAAAAGGAGCCGAGAACCCGTTGCAGATAACGTGTCTAGGTTAGAAAATGTTCTTGATGACCCACTACCTATTGATGATAACTTTCCTGATGAACAATTAGCTGTCATAAACACTTCTCGTACTGCTCCATGGTATGCTGATTATGCTAATTATATTGTTGCTAAATTTATACCACCTAGCTTCCATAACAGAAAATAAAAAGTTTTTATTTGATTTAAGACATTACTTTTGGGATGACCCGGACCTTTATAAAGAAGGAGTGGACGGTGTTATTAGACGTTGTGTACCTGAGCATGAACATGAATAGGTCCTACACAAGTGTCACTCTGAGGCTTATGGAGGACACCATGCTGGAGATAGAACTGCACACAAGGTATTGCAATCTGGTTTTATTGGCCTACTCTCTTCAAAGATGCCTGTAAGTTTGTCTTGTCTTATGATGAATGTCAGAGAATTGGTAATAGTAGTAGACGTCAGGAAATGCCTATGAATTGTTCACCTATTATTAAACTATTTGATGTTTGGGCTTTGATTATATGGGACCTTTTCCTTCCTCTAACGGATATACACATATTTTAGTTATTGTTGATTATGTTACCAAGTGGGTAGAAGCTATTCCAACTAGTAGTGTTGATCATAACACTTCTATTAAGATGCTTAAAGAAGTTATTTTCCGAGGTTTGGAGTCCCTAGATATTTAATGACTGATGGTGGTTCACATTTTATTCATGGTCCTTTACGTACGATGCTTGCTAAATATGATGTTAACCATAGAATTGCATCTCCATATCATCCTCAGTCTAGTGGTCAAGTATAATTGAGCAATAGAGAGATTAAATTGATTTTGCAAACATTGTTAATAGATCTAGAAAGAATTGGTCTAAGAAACTTGATGATGCATTATGGACTTATAGAACTGCTTATAAAAACCCTATTGGTATGTCTCCGCATAAAATGGTCTATGGAAAAGCATGTCACTTACCTCTTGAATTAGAACATAAGACATATTGGGCTATTAAAGAACTCAATTATGACTTCAAACTTGCCGGTGAGAAGAGGTTATTTGACATTAGCTCACTTGATGAATGGAGTTCCCAAGCCTATGAGAATGCCAAGCTGTCGTGGAATTAGCACGGCAGATGTCCGGTTTAACGGACTTAGTTAAGGAACCATCGCACGGGTTAGCTTGAAGGGGTTAAAAGCACACAAAGGACACAGAGGGTTTATACTAGTTCGGCCCCTTCGATGAAGGTAAAAGCCTACGTCTAGTTTGGTTTGGTATTGCTTGGGCGTCGATGAACAGGGAGCGGATTGCTTGCCTGTGCCTCGACGGGTTGTTGCTTGGCCTTGAACCGTTGCCGGGTCGTCCCTTTATATAGAGGCGACACCCGATCCGGTTTACAGAGTCCCGAGGCTGGCTCATACTTGTGTCTGCCTCGGTCTCTGCTCTTTCTTCCTTGTCTCTCAAGTTACATGATAAGACGGTTTACAAACCGTAACTCTATACATGGGCCCTAAGCCTTCATGGGCCGTAACCTCTACTGAGCTTTACAATTACACAACTATATCATCATAATCCGGTTTACCCTAGCCGGTTTACACCCGCTAGTAATATCCCTGACATTAGGCCCCAGAATGATTTGAACTTGTTCATATCAGTCTTCTCAGTCTTGCATAATCTTCTTTCTTGTATCTTCTCAGTTTTTCGTAAACCGACTGTGACGTCATCCTTGAAAATCGTTTGATTCGACCGTGACATCACTTCCACATTTATCGCGCGCAGCTGTTCACTACCTTTGTTTTAAAGGCCATCCCGAGAATCGAGGCGACAGGGAATCTTTATCCAATCTCTTTCTTCCTCAAATCCCGTGCTTGCCGTTTCGTTTCTCCCCCTTTATAAATAACACCGCATCTCTTCTCAAGCTCCTTCCGCTCGTCTTCTTCCTCTGCCACCCGAACTCGAGCTTCCGCCGTCATCCGTCAAGCTCGCCGTCGCCAGCAAGTCCGGCCGCTGCATCAACCTGAACGCGACCAGATAACTCCGCCGCCGCTTCCTTCTGCCTCAGGTACTCTTTTTCCCTCACCGTAGATCTGTAGTTTAGGATTCTTTCCTGCCTCCGCCATTAGACCTTAAAAAGCTTCGGCTGTTCATCCTATACGCCATGCTCATAGTAGTTTTAACCTTTAGATTTAACTTCGAAACTTGCTTCCGCTCCGCTGCCTTACGCTTAGATTTTGGCATTTAGATTCAATCCTTAGACTCATCCGCTCTGTATAAGACCCCCGTAGTTCTTCTGTAATAGATCTGCATAATTTTTTCCTTTTTCTTACCACTCAGATCTGTTTTACCTTAACTTTCTGTAGAAACTTGTTTCTTCATCCTTATAGATCTGTAAGATACTCGCCGGTTTAATCAGTCACACATTGCTTTCTGCAACACATCAACTATGAACACGACAGTTTAGCTTCTTTCTTTTGTTGTCATAAACCGGTAGTAGCTCGTTTCCTGCTTATTTCCGAGTTAGTAATGCCATTAGTCCCTTGTCTAAACCATCGTTGTGATTTTGCATATGTGATTCGGTTTATGCTTTGAATAATCCGGATTTTATACTTCACCCTTTCAGCACTTTCCTTCTGCTACTATGTCTGCCAAGCAGTTTGTTTCTTGTGACTGGGTCCCTTCCATCATTACGGAAGAAGACTTAGTTAAAGCTGCTTCCATTGGCGTTCTGGGTCCTCGAGCAGCTCTGAAATGGCGGGCCCCCGGAAATGAATGCCCCCCTACTCCCAAAGAGGGAGAAGTTATTGTTTTCTTTGATCACATGACCCGGGGCTTTAGCCCTCCCGGTTCAAAATTCTTCCGGGATGTGCTTGCCGCTTTTCAACTTCATCCTCAGGACATAGGTCCAAATTCGATATCAAACATCTGCGATTTCCAAGTTTTCTCTAAGGTGTATCTTCAAGAGGAGCCATCAGTCGACTTGTTCCGGGATTTCTTTCATCTGAACCGGCGAACTGAGTTTACTGGCGGACCTCATCAAGAACTGGGTGGGGTTAGCATTCAAAAGAGAAGAGACGCAGTCTTTCCTCACGCTGCTCTCCATACTCACCCCAAGGATTGGAACAAATCTTGGTTCTATTGCCAAGATACTTCACCTGAAGGGGAAAACCCACTGCCGGGTTATCGCGAACATCGCCTTCCCGAAGATCATCCACTGCCACAGCGCCTTAGCTCCTCAGACCAGCCCCGATTTGCCCCTCAGCTTGCAAAACTTAAAGCTTTTATGGCAAATGGATTGACTGGAGTTGACTTCGTTCGTTGTTGGCTCTCTTGGAGTATCCTTCCTCTGAGCCGACGCTCCAAATTAATGTGTCAATATACCGGTAAACCGGATGATCCTCAGCGCCATACCGACATCATGCTTCCTGAGAAGGAAGTTACTGAGTCTGCTAAAAAGATGCTCAACGTCCCTTTGGAGGAATGCAGCCAAACCGGATTGGCTCCATATTATAAGAAGAATAAACTGCCAGCTGTAAGCTTTCAATCTCTTCTGCTTGCTTTTAATCCGTCCATTTAAATTATCTTCTATTTATCTCTCATCTTTTGCACAGGCCGACAATCCTTTTTGGAAGAGGAAACCTCAGGACAAGTCAGGCAAACAGCCACGCCGGAAGACCTATGCTATTAAGAAGAAAAAGGCGGCTGCTGGCTCCGGTTCACATGCCGAAGAAGACGATCCGGACTCTGAGGTATGAATCAATCCTGATATGCTCCATTATTCTTTTATCCCGGTTTATGTTAATAGTGTCTTTTCACAGGATTTGGCTGAAGGGGATAAAGCGGTAGAAACTGAGGTAATCACTCTTTCTTCAGATTCAGAACCACCTCCACCAAAAATTCGTCGGGTAGTCCGGAAATATCTGTTTTCTCATCCTTACGCTCAACTGGACCCCAATTTTCTCTTGAAGAAACAGCAACATGAAGCTCGCCGGGCTACACGCCATAGTGGCCTTGTGGTCGAGTCTTCCGGAATATCTCTTACTCCAGCGCGGAGGCGCCGCTCTGAGGTTATACTTTCTCCAACTCTTCTTCATCCCAAGGTCGGGCTTATACGCAAACCACTTAAACCGTCTGATCCTAATTATCAGGAGACTCCTTTATCGTCTTCTGGCGAATTAACTGCCACACAGGTCCCGGCTCTGAAAACTGTCCCAAGGTAAGCCCTTCATCTTATCCGATTTATTATTGCATTTGCTTTTCTGACTCTGATTTATTTTCTAATTCCTTTCAGCAAGCCTAAGCCTAGCAAAAAGGCAAAGGCCAGCAAAACGGCTGCTGAGACTGCCACTGATGATCCGGCGGCTGATCCGGATACAACCATCCCTCCGGAAAATGAGCCTACAGTTCAGCTTGAAGATCCCGCTCCCATGGATCACACTTATGCCACTGCTTCTGAGAATCCCAACATTGAAAATGTTCATGAACCGGCGAGTCCTGCTCGGGCCAACCCTCCTCGGACTAGCCCGGCTCCCGCTAGTCCGGTTCATACTGCTACTCCACAACCAGCAGCTGCTCCTTCTCCAGATGTTCAAATAACCGGTACAGCTTACACCGCTCCTGCTGAGCCCATTGTTTTGGCCAAGCATACAGCTAAAGCGGAGAAACTCCAGCAAGAGAAGGGCAAATGGAGTACAGATTTGTCTAGTTTCGCCGAGCTGAGTGCCCAGGAGCTTTATTCCGGGTATTTGAACCGGCTGCATACTAGTCGGGACTATGAAGCGAGCTTGGTCAATATGATGAAGGACAAATACGAGGTATCTTACTTGTCCTTTGCTTTTACCTTCTTTGTATTTCTGTCTGTATCATGGTAGCCCCCAAGTTCCGGTTTAGCTATGTTAGAAGGTGAACCGGTACTTCCAACTGTGAGCAAATGATCTTACATTAGCCCCCAAGTGCCAGGGGCATAAGTCGGTTTATGTGCCTGGGACTTGTCTGAATCTTTCTTTTGATGTTTCAACTGCCCATTAGCCCCCAAGTGTCAAGTAGACAACTTGTTTGTGTGCTTGAGACTTATCTTTAATTGTCACTCTTTGATACTTCAATTGCCCATTAGCCCCCAAGTGTCAAGTGGATAACTTGGTTATGTGCTTGAGACTTGTCTGAATTTTGTCCCTTATTCCACTTGATTTCCCTTGCAGGCTGATGTGAACCGGAGGGCTGAAGAAATAATTGAACTCCGGAATAGACTTGCTGAAACTGAATCTGCTGCTGCCAAGGCCAAAAAAGATCTGGCGCTGAGCTTAACCACTGCTGAACAGTTGAAGAAATACTTTGAATCGGAACGGGCAACCTGGGAAGTGAAGAAAAATGCTCTTGAAAAGAGAGCAAAGGACGCCGAGGAAGCTCTTAATCCGGTGACAGAAGAATTGTCCGGTTTAAAGCGGCAAATAGAACTTATGACTTTTGCCGTCTTCGGTAAATACCTAACCTGCACATGTTTTCATTTCTGCAACCTTTAATCCGTTCCAGTTTAATTGTGATAACCATATGCAGAACGGCGCGTCACCCATCTTGGGGATGATCTCCGGAAGAAACTAAAGGCTTCTTACACTCTGGTTGAGCAGTTGTATTCCGGCGCTCAGAGGATCATAAGTGCAATGTCTTTCAATAAACCGGCCCCTGCCAATATCCAAGGCACTCTGGAGAAGTTGTCTATCTTGCATGCGCGCTTGGAAGAGGTGAAGAAGTCTGCTGCCCGAGCCGGTTCTCTCGTAGCGCTCACCAGAGCCAAAGCATGGGTTCCAGACTTTGATCCGGAAGAAGCTCTAAACGGGTATCCCAGCACCAAAGAAGATGGATCGGCCTTCACTGGTAAAGACCTTCATGCCTTGACGAAGGAGATGCGTCCTCTTGCCAGCAAACTTGCTGTTGAATCAGATTTGACCAGGTATCATCCGGTGTACGATTTACAGAATGAGCGGGTGGATCGACCGGTTTATGATACCGTGAATCTAATCCCACCAGTGCGCCCCCACACTTTCGCCCCAGATGTTGATCCGTCTGATCTTATTACGGAAGAGATGTACTTCCGTGCTTTAACAAAAATCGATTGGTGCGTCCCTGACTTTCAGCCGCTTCAAGAAGACGAAGAAGCTCCGGAACATGTCGATCCTCAGCCGTCGCAGCAGGAGGAAGCATAAGCCACATAGTTTATCCTTGTAGTTGCAGTCTCATTTTGCTGAAAAAACTTTAATCCGTTCAGGCCTGGTGTGCCTTGTAATAGGATAGCTTAAAATATTGTCCATCTTGATCCGGATGTCCCAACTTTGCTTTGATGTTTGCCAACTTGAATCTTGTCTGATATGGTTTATCTTGCGTACTATCTGTTTCTGCATAGATAACACTTAAAAGATGTCCTAGCGGTTTATCGCCGGACCGATTAAATTGCTCACAAAATATATCAAACAAGTGTCTGTTTTATACCAGAAATAACATCATACCTATGATTAAGTATGCTTGATATCCTTAATCCGGCGAACATTGTTATTTCCGAGGAAGCCCTTGGTTACGTTGGGACGTACCCAATTACTCCGGGTTTACAAGAATTACCGGTTTAAATAATGCTGGAGCTCTGTGTCCAGACTTT
Source organism: Secale cereale (assembly GCA_902687465.1). Classification (NCBI taxonomy): domain Eukaryota; kingdom Viridiplantae; phylum Streptophyta; class Magnoliopsida; order Poales; family Poaceae; genus Secale; species Secale cereale. The sequence goes on from LR738711.1 coordinate 804,477,117, forward strand.
TGAAGATATGTGGTCAACCTTGAAGTTGTCCCACTCCGGATCAAAGAACCATAGAAACACACGAGATCAGAAATACAAAAAACACAGGTTTGCAAATAAGACCATGTAGTCGAGGCTTTTTGCGAGCTGCCAGGCTCCATATCGAAGCATCTGATTCGAATACGATAAGTAAAAACGGACCAAAGGGGTGTAGCTAAGATTCGAATACGATCTTGTGGCTCCCAGTGGTGTTAACATTTTTAGCCAATCAATGGATTCGAATACGATCCAGAGGGCCGATGGTTCGAATACGACCATGTAAACCGGACCACAAGGGGTTGAGCTAGGAATCGAATACGATCGTGTAGCCCCCTTGTGACCGTGGATATTTGAGCCAATCACTGGATTCGAATACGATCCCGAGGGCCGATGGTTCGAATACGACCATGTAGACCGGACCACAAGGGGTTGAGCTAGGATTCGAATACGACCATGTGGCCCCCTTGTGACCGTGGAGATTTGAGCCAATCACTGGATTCGAATACGATCCAGAGGGCCGATGGTTCGAATACGACCATATAAACCGATCACAAGGGGTTGAGCTAGGATTCGAATACGACCGTGTACCCCCTTGTGAATTCGGCTATGTTCTCTTTGGTTCGAATACGACCTATGTTTGAATAGAAATGGCTATGTTCTCTTTGGTTCGAATACGACCTATGTTTGAACAGGAAGCCCTTTAGTGACTGTAGAAGCAGGGTACCTATATTGGATTTGCATTGTGCGGCAAACCTTCTTTGGTCCCTTATAAAATTGTCCTGCATAACTAGATAAACTGATCAAAGCATCTTATTTTCTTAATGAAAACGATATAAACTGTAGATGGATATCACCATAAGACACTTATGTTGGAAAAAAGTGCTGACCCCCCGGTTTATCAAGGGCGCCGGTTTATTCATTCATCATAATATATACATAGGATACAGCAGAGCTCATGGCTCAAGTATAATAGGGCCGCAGGAGAGCGATGTTCCACGGCCTTTTTGTCTCTTCTTCCGATGTCCGTGAGTCTTTATGCTCTCGAACGTCCACCAGGTAATATGAACCATTGTGTAGATTCTTGCTGACCACAAAGGGCCCTTCCCAAGGCGGGGATAGTTTGTGCATGTCTGTTTGATCTTGGATGAGCTGGAGTACCAAATCTCCCTCCTGGAACGTCCTGGTTTTGATCCGGCGGCTGTGATATCTGCGCAAGTCCTATTGATAAATCGTGGACCGTGCTGCTGCTATGTCACGCTCTTCATCCAGCCGGTCCAAACTGTCCTGTCTTGCCTGCTCATTGGCCGTTTCAACATAAGCCGTCACCCGTGGCGAATCATGACGGATATCACTTGGAAGGACCGCTTCAGCACCATACACCATGAAGAAAGGTGTATAACCTGTGGACCGGTTCGGCGTAGTATTGATGCTCCAGAGGACAGAAGGTAACTCCTCAACCCAGCACCCTGGTGTTCTTTGCAGGGGAGTCATAAGCTGGGTCTTGATACCCCGCAAGATCTCCTGATTAGCCCTTTCAGCCTGACCATTGGATTGAGGATGAGCTACCGAAGACACATCTAGGCGAATATGCTCCCGTTGACAAAACTCTTCCATCTCTCCTTTATATAAATTGATGCCGTTGTCTGTGATGATGCTGTGTGCAAAGCCAAACCGGAAAATTACATTTTTGATGAATTTAACCGCTGTTGTCGCATCACACTTGCTCACAGGCTCTGCCTCAATCCATTTTGTAAACTTATCCACAGCCACCAGCAGATGAGTTTTTTGATCTTGGGATCGTTTGAAGGGCCCAACCATATCAAGCCCCCAAGTCGCAAACGGCCAAGTTATCGGTATCATTCGGATTTCCTGTGCCGGAACAAGAGCACGTCGTGAATTTTTTTGACAAACATCGCATCTCCGGACTAGATCTGCCACATCAGCATGGGCTGTCAGCCAATAGAACCCATGTTGAAAATCTTTAGCCACCAAGGATTTTGAACCGGCATGATGACCACAATCCCCTTCATGGATCTCTCGAAGGATATCACAACCTTCCTCAGATGACACACACCGCTAAAACGCTCCTGAAACACTGCGATGGTGAAGTTCTCCGTTTGCAATTGTCATGGACTTAGAGCGCCGGATTTTCTGTCTTGCTTCGATCTCATCGTCCGGCAACTCCGCACGGCTTAGGTATGCCAAATATGGGAGCGTCCAATCCGGAATAACATGAAGTGCCGCAAATAGCCGCGCCTCCGGATCAGGAACGGCTAGATCTTCCTCTAATGGTACCTGAACTGATGGACTGTGCAGCTCATCCAAAAAAGTATTCGGTGGCACCGGTTTACGTTGAGAACCCAGCCGGCTTAGAGCATCAGCCGCTTCATTCCTTCGCCGGTCTATGTGATCCACCCGATACCCTTTGAAATATCCTGTGACTGCTTCAACTTCTCATCTGTAAGCTGCCATGAGAGGGTATTTTGAATCCCACTTGCCGGATACTTGCTGTGCCACTAAATCTGAATCACCAAAACACTTGACCCGGCTCAAGTTCATCTCCTTAGCCATCCGTAGGCCATGAAGCAATGCCTCATATTCTGCTGCATTGTTAGTACAAGGAAACATTAGACGGAGGACATAACAGAACATGTCACCTCGCGGGGAAGTTAACACAATTCCAGCCCCCGAGCCTTCTAACTGCCTTGACCCATCAAAATGAATCGTCCAGTATGTAAGATCCGGCTTCTCCTCAGGTGCTTGCAGTTCTATCCAATCATTGTTAAAATCCACCAATGCTTGGGATTTGATAGCGGTGCGTGGTACATACTTCAATCCGTGTGGGCTAAGCTCAATGGCCCACTTCGCCACTCTGCCAATAGCTTCCCTGTTCTGGATTATATCCCCCAACGGAGCTGAACTGACAACAGTTATTGGGTGGCCTTGGAAATAATGCTTCAACTTCCGGTTCGCCATGAATACACCATATACCAGCTTCTGTCAATGCGGGTACCTTTGTTTGGATTCAATGAGAACTTCACTGACATAATAGACTGGACGTTGAACCGGATATTCCTTTCTTGCTTCCTTGCGCTCAACCACGATTGCCACGCTGACTGCCTGTGCATTGGCGGCAACGTATAACAGCAATGGCTCATTATCAACGGGGGCAGCAAGGACCGGCGGCTCTGCCAGTTGCCGCTTCAAATCCTCAAACGCAGTGTTCGCCTCCTCACTCCATATAAACCGGTCCGTCTTCTTCAGCATCTGATAAAGCGGAATCGCCTTCTCTCCCAGACGGCTGATGAACCGGCTCAACGATGTGATCTGGCCAGCGATACGTTGAACATCATTGATGCAAGCCGGTTTAGTCTAAGATGTGATTGCCTTGATCTTCTCCGGATTGGCTTCTATTCCTCTGTTTGACACCAAGAATCCAAGGAGCTTGCCCGCCGGAACACCGAAAGCACACTTCTCCGGATTAAGCATCATTTTATAGGCTCGAAGATTGTCAAAAGTCTCCTTGAGGTCCTCTATCAGCGTCTCCTCCTTCCTTGATTTCACCACAATATCATCCACATAAGCATGCACATTCCTCCCTATCTGCCCCTTAAGACAATTCTGTACGCAACACTGATAAGTTGCTTGGGCACTCTTGAGCCCAAAAGGCATAGACACATAGCAAAAAGCACCAAAAGGGGTTATGAAGGCCGTCTTCTCCTGATCTTTAACTGCCATCTTGATCTGGTGATACCCTGAATATGCATCCAAAAAACTTAGCCGCTCACATCCCGCCGTAGCATCAATGATCTGATCCATATGAGGGAGAGCAAAAGGATCGGTCGGACAAGCTTTGTTTAGGTCTGTGTAGTCCACACACATTCTCCACTTGCCATTTTTATTTAATACCAGCACCGGATCAGCCAACCACTCCGGGTGAAAAACTTCAACTATGAACCCTGCGGCCAAAAGCCTGGCCACTTCTTCTCCTATAGCCTTGCGCCTTTCTTCGTTGAAGCGGCGCAGATACTGCTTGACCGGTTTAAACTTTGGATCAATGTTAAGACTGTGCTCAGCGAGTTCCCTCGGTATACCTGGCATGTCAGAAGGTTTCCATGCAAAGATATCCCGGTTCTCACGAATGAACTCGATGAGCGCGCTTTCCTATTTAGGATCAAGGTTAGCGCTGATAGTAAACTGCTTGGATGAATCGCCTGGCACAAAGTCAACTTGCTTGGTCTCCTCCGCAGACTTGAACTTCAATGCCGGATCATGCTCTATAGTTGGCTTCTTCAACGGGGACATATCTGCCGGATCAACATTGTCTTTGTAAAACTTCAACTCCTCCGTAGCACATACTGCCTCCGCATAGGCAGTGTCTCCTTCTTCACACTCCAATGCAATCTTGCAACTTCCATGAACCGTGATGGTTCCTTTGTGACCCGGCATCTTGAGATGTAGATAAACATAGCACGGCCTAGCCATATACTTGGCGTAAACCGGTCTTCCAAACAGGGCATGATATGGGCTCCGGATCTTGACAACTTCAAAGGTTACCATCTCCGATCTGGAATCCTATTCATCTCCAAAGGTAACTTCTAGGTCAATTTTTCCAACTGGGTAAGCTGATTTACCTGGCACTACTCCATGAAACACCGTGTTTGACTGTCTTAGCTTCTTATCCGTCAGCCCCATGTGGCGGAAAGTCTCATAATACAAGATGTTGATGCTGCTGCCGCCGTCCATAAGAACCTTGGTAAATTTGTAGCCACCCACCTGCTGTAATGCCCAGGATGGGACTATACCTCCTACGTGTCGAGGCACGACTTAAAGGTATAAGCCCATTCTGGAATGATCTCAAGTTTGGTATCTTTGCACGACTCATGTAAAAGAGGGATTAAATTGCAAAAGGAGATAGTTGGCTTACACTCGCCACTTCACACAATACATTACATAAGCAAAACATCATTCAAAACATCACAACCCGACTACGGGCGAAGATCCAAAAGAAAGATACCAAACAACATAAAGCCACAGGTCTAGATCGAATCCTAGTAGAAACCACTACTGATCGTCGAAAACGTCACAAGCATACGGCCACTCTCTTCATGGAACTCCCGGAAGTACTTGAACCAGCTCCTGCATCAAACTCGGCTGAACCTGCATCTGGTGTTGTAGTATCTGTGAGCCACGAGGACTCAGCAATCCCATAACCATGGGTATCAAGACTAGCAAAGCTTTATGGGTAGGAAAAAGGATAGTGGTGAGGTTGCAGCAGCGGCTAAGCATAATATGGTGGCTAACTTACGAGTACAAGAATAAGATGAGCATCTACGCAAACGGTCGCAAAAGAAGTGATCGCTAAAGATCCTGAACTACATACGAGTCAAACATAACCCCACCGTGTTCTCTTCTCAAAGTGAAAAGAGACAGTCACGGTTACTCACACAGTTGTGTGTTTTACTTCAGATCATCTGTCAAGTTTTCTACAACCGGACATTAACAAATTCCAATCTGCCACATAATCGCGGGCACGGCTTTCGAAAGATTATAACCCTGCAGGGGTGTTCCAACTTAGCCCATCACAAGCTCTCACGATTAGCTGAAGTGATAAATATAATATCATCACTCCTTATCTTAGGGAAAATCCGATCAGGCTCGGCATCCCGGTAGCACAAGACATTTCGACAATGGTAAAACAAGTCCAGCAAGACCTCCCGGTGTGTCGACACCCTGATAGTAGCCGCGCGTATCTCGTCTGAGGCCACATCCGGATAGGTGATCCTACGGCAGCCAAACCTCGAGTTTCCCCGTGGTGGCCCCGCAGTCTCCCCGTTTGGGACCAACACCATCAGCACTGGCCCCCCTGCTATGTAGAAAGAATCCTCGGGTAGCGCTAACTCCCTATGCAAATTAATTAATTAATTAAGTTGTTATTATGAGCAAATTAAAACCAATGTTGGGCCTTGCTGGAGGAGTTTTATTCAAAGTCGAACTGTCAAGGGGTCCCCATCCACCCATCGTGTAAGGAACGCAAAATCAAGGAACATAATGCCAGTTTATCGGCGCCTAAGGTGGCATGAGTGGAACAAAACACCGAGCAAAAGGCCAAGCCTTCCACCCATGCCCAGTATATAGGTGTGTTAATAATAATTATAGATATTGTGATATACCAACAACAAGTTCCCTCCTGGAACGATCTTCATCTTCACCTGCAACTAACAACGCTATAAGAGGGGCTGAGCAAGCGGGTAACATGCCAAACCGTGGTTTTGCTAGGAAGGTGTCAAAGGTTAGAGTTTTCATGGCAACAAGGAGAGGCTGACATAAAAGATGGGTAGCGCGACATGTAACGATAGCATCGAGACAACTAAGCATGGCAATGGTAGTAAAGGTATCCAAGGGTATGATCATCTTGCCTGGGATTCCGCAAGGAAGAAGAACGGGTCCATGAAGTAGACGGAGCAACATAGCCGAGCGAATCCTCACAACTCCGGAATGAAACCGAAGCTAACAAGAGAAGCAACCGGAAAGAAGCAAACAACACGGTAAACACACAAGCATAAACATGGCATACGATGCACATCCAAGTATGATGCATGTCCGGTTTAATTATGCATGGCATGGCAAAGTGCACAAACAAAACTACAAGTTAAGTGGAGCTCAATATGCAACGAGTTGCATATTGACGAAACACCACATTTTAATTATTTAGTTGACTCTCGTTTATTTACAAGACAAGATTAAATGTTTGTTAACATGGCAAGAGGTGAAGCATAATAAAACTACACTATTTAGGCATTTTAAATGAGGCCGGAAAAACAACAACAATTCCGGAAAATCCCCATGAGCATGTTTAGCAATTTTAAGCAAACAACAATTAACACATTTTTAATGTAGTTAACATGATGCGGATGACATGATCAAGTTTATGCAATTATTATTAAAAGTTGACATGAAAATGATAAGGAGTATTTGTCACCGTGGTGGAAGGAAGAGGAGCCACGGCAACGATCCGAAAATGATGCAATGGCAACATCTCGGTTCCGGTAACCCGGTGAGAGACCGGTGCAAAAGATGACGGAGAGCGTGTCATGCAAGAAGAAAAGTGGGGTGATCCCGTCACCGGGTTCCCACGAGTCGGTGACGCGGCAACCGAGGAGCACGACAAAAGATGAAACGGCACGGTGCACACAAGGGAAACATCTCATACACACAACAAGCATTCATCCATGGGTCATCGTCTCGGGGTTATACCTTCGAAGCGTTCGGTCTCGGAGGGGGTTCGAGTCGTAGAGGGACGTAGTGGAAGTAGTCGTTCTCGCGAGTCGTGGTACACGTTCGTAGAGGGAAGTAGTCGTTCCGTAGAGGTACTCGTCATCGGAGAGGAAGTAGTCACTTGGGCGTCGAGGTACTTGGCGCATCCGGTAGTCGTGGTACTTGCGGCGTCGTAGTTGACGTCGGGGTACCCGTCCATGTAGTGGTACTTGCGGTCTCGGCGACGGTAGTGGTACATGCACGTAGTGGGAACTTGTCGCGTCGGTAGATGTACTCGTTCTTCACCGAAGGTAGTCGTACATGTTCGTAGCGGTCTTGCCGGTCTCGGTCGTAGTTGTACTCGGTCGTCGGTACTTGGTTCTTGTAGTCAAACTTGACGGTCGTCGGTGACTCGAAGGGGTACATGAGGGTCGTCGTGGTACACATTTTGTAGATGTTCAAGCCGTCATGTCGTGGTACTTGGCAAAATAACAGCACAGGCAACACAAAAACACCGCGCACGGCAGCAGCAAGGGGGCGACGAGGCCATGGCAACGGCAGCAGCAGCATAGCTGGCCGGAAGAGACGGCCATGGCAGCAGCAGCTCGAAGCTCGGCTCCATGGCGGCAGCTGCGGGCGAACGGCGCGGAGGCGGGGCGAGGACGGACGGAGCCGACGCGAGGAGGAAGCGGGCGCTGCGGCGCGGTCCAGGCCGGCTTGAGGTGGCGCTGGACGACGGCTGGAGGAGCATGGCGCGGCGGCCTGGAGGAAGCCGAGGCGCGGCGCTGCTGGTCGTCACTGGTGAGGCTGGCCGGAGGGAGGCGAGGCCTGGCCGGCCGGCGGACGGCGCGCTCCTGGCCGCTGGGCCAGAGAGGCGGCGAAGCGAGGACGGACGCTGGACGAGGCCTACGCGGGGAGGACGCGGCGCGCTCGGGCCTCGCTGGAAGGAACCGACGCGACGGCCTGGTGGATGATGGCGCTGGGGACTTGGCGATGGAGGGAGACAGTGGCGGCCGACGGAAGGGAGGCCGGGGCTTTTGGCGCGGAGATGCTGTAGAGGAGGGGAATGGGAGATGGCGACTCGCGCTGGGGATGGAATCGGGGCACTGGGGCTCGAGGAGATCGGGCAGAGCTGCGAGGAAGGAGGGAGCGGTCGGGACGATGGGTTGGGGTCGAGCGAGAGGCTCGTGTGCGAGCGTGTGAAGGAGCGGCGGCGGGTAGGAACGAGAGGGGGAGATGCGAGAGCGATGGGGAGAGCGCTAGGGTTATGCTAGGTGCAGCTAGGCCAGAAGGGAGTTTGGGCCGGCTGGGAGGGCGAGGGAAGGCTGGGCCTCGGGCCAGCTAGGGTAGGGAAGGCCATTGGCTGGGCCTAGGCTGCTGGGCTGGAGGCTCTAAAAGACAAGAAAGAAAAACAAAAAGGTCTCTCTCCTCTTAAAAAGAAAAGAAAAGAAACAAAAGGGAAGGGGATATATATTTATTTGGCAAGGCAAACATTAAGGCCAAATAAATACAAGTTGAGATGGAAAAGCTCGCGTGGACCTACTTTGACTAATTCAAAGCGCCACAACTCGAACCGAAGCAAAAGGAGAAAGATGGGGATTATAAAATTTGGAAACGAGAAAGGTTTAAATGTAATTCTGTTTTGGTGAATTCCATAATAATGGAATAATTTAATATAGCTCTCTAAATATTGAGAGGCTTTTATATGTTATAAAGAGAAGTCATTCTTCCCTCAATTTAAATGGACCGAAGGTCCACACAATTTATTTAGGTTGAGATGCAAAGATAAATATGACATGATGGCATGATGACATGATGCAATGCAAAATAAATAAATAACACAAACACAAATGAAACACACGGGAGAACCCGGAACATCTGGAATCTCTGGAATCTTCTGGAATCTTCTGGGACGTCGGTCTTCGGGCGTCACAACTCTCCCACACTAACAGAGGATCTCGACCCGAGATCCTAGAGATGGCAACGGGTAAAAACGGAAAAGGAGGAGGTAAAACAAAGTTGCTTCTTTGACAGACGAGTTAAGCCACGAACCTGAGAGGTTGACCAACATGAAAGAAGAATACAACGGAGATGAACGAAGTTAAGAGCACTCCGGTAAAAGGAGGAACATGGAACACCACGAGAACCTTGCAGGTTGAAAGACATGAAACAAGAGCTCACGGATGACAAAAGAATATGAAACTGCAAGGGTACAACCAAGGAATCAGAATGACAGAATTTGGACAGCACTCCGTCTAAAAATGGAAGGGATTGAACATGAACTTGCCAAGTTGGAATGATACTTGATGAAAACAACAACACACTGCCTCTGAAACAATTGAAAGAATGGCACAAGGGGTACGAAAGACTCAGATAACACTCCGGTTGAAAAGAGAGGAAAAGCTTGATAAGATGAGAGGACTAGAATGGAGGACACAACACTCCATTTAAGTAGACAATCAAGGGAATAATATGATCTTGATAAAAAAACGAGATGATGGTCAAAGAGAGCAATATCACAAAGCCTCTGGAATGAAAGAATAGCATATAGTTCAATGAAAGAAATGAACGGAGAAAAGTATGACAACTTCTCTCAAAATTGAATTTGAAAGAGCAACCTTACGAAGAAGAGTTGAATGGGGTTGATGGAAAATCAACAACGAAACGAATAAGCTTGATGTGGGCTTATGGAAAACATCTCAAAATTAAGAGGTGACAACCAGCCACTGACGGAAACGATTGATTGGATTGAGATCAACAAGGAGATGAAAAACTTATTTCACCGGAATTATAAATGAAGAACTTGGGTCATTTATAAGCACCATAATTAGCAACAATCCTTAGGGAAAGCTTTTAGGTGAAATACAACCCAAGATTACTCCAACAAATAAATTAAAGGGTTGAAAAGATCTCCTTAACAAGGAAAATGATGGTTTTAATTATCTCATTCCTGACAACTCGTGAATCATGAAACATGAAGGAATTGTCAAGAATGACATAACACCATCTGAAAAGATAAGGTAGAAAGAATTGCAATTGGAAAGAATGATGAAGAATGCTTGAGCTCCAACAAGAGTCTTGATGAAGACTTCGAGGACGAATTAAAACATGATGAACCACCAAGAGAACTCCGGTAATGAAAACATGAGAAGTGAAAGATGAAAAGAATAAGATTCAAGGCCTGTGATGAATTAGATGGAGCTTTGGAATGATATCATTGAAATAACTTGGAGCTCCAGAAAACAAGATGAACAATTTAGAACCAAGGATATGATATGATGAACAAGCTCCGAAGGAAGGGATTAACCTCTTGGAAGAAACTAGAATAAGATTTATGTATGCATATCCTTCATCAAATTAAATTGATGATAAGCAACGGATTTGGCCTACTACTTATTCTCGTTGCAAAGAATTAGAGAGAGATCTCGCACAAGCTTGGATAAATATTCAACGAACCACCGGTAGGATTATGAAAAGAACAAATGAATTAAAACGATAACAACGGAAGGGTAAACTTGAATGAACCACCGTAAGAATATGGAGAAGAACGAAGAGACATCAATGAAGAATATTTGAAGGACGAAGTTGAAAACTGAGAACGAAGAAATATTCTGAAATGATGGCCTTCGGAGGATCACAACGGAAAAGAATTCATGAAATGCTTTGGAAGGGTATAAAAGAATTCCTCACAATCGGAACAATAATGAGGATGGCAAGAAGCTAGAACCATGAATCTTGAGAGAACGGGCCAAGATTTAAGAGAAACACCTCTCCGGTCTTCAAATGTTTTGAGTGAAGACGAGAAATGCCATGAAGAATTTCGAGATACTCCGGACGAATGACAAGAGGAAGGTGGAGCTAAAGATGGAATTAATTGAAAACAAGCTTGGAGAGGCATGTGACTGATGGAAATCATCCTTACGTCACACTTTGAAAAGAATTTGAGTATAACTCCTGAAAAAAATTGGAAGAGTTAGGTAAGATCCTGGAAAAAGACCTGTGGGTTAGGGCCCACTAAAGAAATCACCGTTGAAAAAATTGCTTAAAAGATATTGCACCGGGTGAATTAAATGGCTTGAATAAGATAACAATCCTCAAAAAATAGCGTGAACGGATTAAGAATGGAATTATGAATCTTCAGCACTCCGGATAAGAAATTTCAACATGTGAAAACACGTGAAACAAAAAGGAAGATATATGATCAGCACCGAAGCTTGAATTACATCCACCGGCAGAATTTGAGAACAAAAGAATGATGAACTTGAAGCTCTTGAGCATCTTCACGATAAAGCACCAGATAAGAACATTGAAGGAAAAGAATGAAGAAATATCACATGAATAAAATGGATATTTCATTTTAGAATTTTTGGCTCCGAGAAGAAGAAGGGTGGGAGGGTGGGGAAACAAAGACAACTTGAGATGAATGAAATAGACAAATCGTCAGATTTCTCAACGGCGTCCGTATGGAATAACTTGAAGAGAAGGCACACCGGTTGGAAAGGATTAACATGAAAATCTTGATGGTCAAGAAGAATTAGCACTCTCATAGAAATATGAGAACACCGCTTAGGAAGGTATGGAATCAACATTTGACATCGAAGCAACTCGAATACCAGAATCGAAACGAAAACAAAGGATAGATATGTTTATGAAGAAGATTATGTTGCAACATATCTATCCGAACAGAGAATTGAACGAATGAATTCCGCAGGTACATCAACTTGACGAGAAGCCACTTGGTAGAACAAAAGATAAATAAAAACAACAAGGCGCAGATGGAACAAATACAAGATAGAAGTTTCATTCGACATATTCGTGCTGAAAGCTCATGGAATGTGTTACAAAAGGGTTTTGCAATCCCCGGATCAGCATAGCCAAGGACCCTTTAAGATGCAACTCCCGATCGGAACAAGTCCATAAAACCACTTCACTCAATGTAGAACCCCGAACTTCATATCATGCATTCGTTGGAAGAATGCCTAGAACTACTAGATGAACCCACCTATTAATTTCCGAAAGTTTCCAGTTATGCAATCAGGTGTTGGGGATACAGGGGAAGCACCGCGCACTCAACTCTAATCCTACATCCAGCTGTATCCATCCTTCAACACATAACCAGTTATCTCCGGAAACTGTTTAACTCGGACCTTCGAAACGCATCTACTATACAAGCTATGGCAATACTCCCGAACTACCTCCCCAGTACTGGGTGATGTCGGGGTTATCTTGCCACTAACCGCATAGGAGACTTTTCGATGTCGGCCGTCTTAAGTATTCTAGTACTGTCGCGATGGATTTGTGACGACAACACCTCGGAGCTCAACTCCCCGGGACACTGCCACAACCCCTAATGTCAGGAGGCATCGAGAACAATGCTCTCGTCACAAAGACATCGAAACAATCCAAACAATACTCGCGAGATCCTAAAAAAATTTGGTGAATTTTGAAAGTAGAAGAGAAAAGAGTAATCGTCAGGAGTCCTCACCAGAGTGAAAGGGGATGAGGAGCAAGGAAATCCTACTCTCCGATATATATATATAGGACTCAAAACATTTTCAAGTGTGTGCCTAGACTCAACCGTCAACGATTCGATCAAACAGTGGGGGCTTCTAGGTCGGAGAAGGCTCTGAATACCAATTTGTAATGCCCAGGATGGGACTATACCTCCTACGTGTCGAGGCACGACTTAAAGGTATAAGCCCATTCTGGAATGATCTCAAGTTTGGTATCTTTGCACGACTCATGTAAAAGAGGGATTAAATTGCAAAAGGAGATAGTTGGCTTACACTCGCCACTTCACACAATACATTACATAAGCAAAACATCATTCAAAACATCACAACCCGACTACGGGCGAAGATCCAAAAGAAAGATACCAAACAACATAAAGCCATAGGTCTAGATCGAATCCTAGTAGAAACCACTACTGATCGTCAAAAACGTCACAAGCATACGGCCACTCTCTTCATGGAACTCCCGGAAGTACTTGAACCAGCTCCTGCATCAAACTCGGCTGAACCTGCATCTGGTGTTGTAGTATCTGTGAGCCACGAGGACTCAGCAATCCCATAACCATGGGTATCAAGACTAGCAAAGCTTTATGGGTAGGAAAAAGGATAGTGGTGAGGTTGCAGCAGCGGCTAAGCATAATATGGTGGCTAACTTACGAGTACAAGAATAAGATGAGCATCTACGCAAACGGTCGCAAAAGAAGTGATCGCTAAAGATCCTGAACTACATACGAGTCAAACATAACCCCACCGTGTTCTCTTCTCAAAGTGAAAAGAGACAGTCACGGTTACTCACACAGTTGTGTGTTTACTTCAGATCATCTGTCAAGTTTTCTACAACCGGACATTAACAAATTCCAATCTGCCACATAATCGCGGGCACGGCTTTCGAAAGATTATAACCCTGTAGGGGTGTTCCAACTTAGCCCATCACAAGCTCTCACGATTAGCTGAAGTGATAAATATAATATCATCACTCCTTATCTTAGGGAAAATCCAATCAGGCTCGGCATCCCGGTAGCACAAGACATTTCGACAATGGTAAAACAAGTCCAGCAAGACCTCCCGGTGTGTCGACACCCTGATAGTAGCCGCGCATATCTCGTCTCAGGCCACATCCGGATAGGTGATCCTACGGGAGCCAAACCTCGAGTTTCCCCGTGGTGGCCCCGCAGTCTCCCCGTTTGGGACCAACACCATCAGCACTGGCCCCCCTGCTATGTAGAAAGAATCCTCGGGTAGCGCTAACTCCCTATGCAAATTAATTAATTAATTAAGTTGTTATTATGAGCAAATTAAAACCAATGTTGGGCCTTGCTGGAGGAGTTTTATTCAAAGTCGAACTGTCAAGGGGTCCCCATCCACCCATCGTGTAAGGAACGCAAAATCAAGGAACATAATGCCGGTTTATCGGCGCCTAAGGTGGCATGAGTGGAACAAAACACCGAGCAAAAGGCCAAGCCTTCCACCCATGCCCAGTATATAGGTGTGTTAATAATAATTATAGATATTGTGATATACCAACAACAAGTTCCCTCCTGGAACGATCTTCATCTTCACCTGCAACTAACAACGCTATAAGAGGGGCTGAGCAAACGGGTAACATGCCAAACCGTGGTTTTGCTAGGAAGGTGTCAAAGGTTAGAGGTTTCATGGCAACAAGGAGAGGCTGACATAAAAGATGGGTAGCGCGACATGTAACGATAGCATCGAGACAACTAAGCATGGCAATGGTAGTAAAGGTATCCAAGGGTATGATCATCTTGCCTGGGATTCCGCAAGGAAGAAGAACGGGTCCATGAAGTAGACGGAGCAACATAGCCGAGCGAATCCTCACAACTCCGGAACGAAACCGAAGCTAACAAGAGAAGCAACCGGAAAGAAGCAAACAACACGGTAAACACACAAGCATAAACATGGCATACGATGCACATCCAAGTATGATGCATGTCCGGTTTAATTATGCATGGCATGGCAAAGTGCACAAACAAAACTACAAGTTAAGTGGAGCTCAATATGCAACGAGTTGCATATTGACGAAACACCACATTTTAATTATTTAGTTGACTCTCGTTTATTTACAAGACAAGATTAAATGTTTGTTAACATGGCAAGAGGTGAAGCATAATAAAACTACACTATTTAGGCATTTTAAATGAGGCCGGAAAAACAACAACAATTCCGGAAAATCCCCATGAGCATGTTTAGCAATTTTAAGCAAACAACAATTAACACATTTTTAATGTAGTTAACATGATGCGGATGACATGATCAAGTTTATGCAATTATTATTAAAAGTTGACATGAAAATGATAAGGAGTATTTGTCACCGTGGTGGAAGGAAGAGGAGCCACGGCAACGATCCGAAAATGATGCAATGGCAACATCTCGGTTCCGGTAACCCGGTGAGAGACCGGTGCAAAAGATGATGGAGAGCGTGTCATGCAAGAAGAAAAGTGGGGTGATCCCGTCACCGGGTTCCCACGAGTCGGCGACGCGGCAACCGAGGAGCACGACAAAAGATGAAACGGCACGGTGCACACAAGGGAAACATCTCATACACACAACAAGCATTCATCCATGGGTCATCGTCTCGGGTTTATACCTTCGAAGCGTTCGGTCTCGGAGGGGGTTCGAGTCGTAGAGGGACGTAGTGGAAGTAGTCGTTCTCGCGAGTCGTGGTACACGTTCGTAGAGGGAAGTAGTCATTCCGTAGAGGTACTCGTCATCGGAGAGGAAGTAGTCACTCGGGCGTCGAGGTACTTGGCGCATCCGGTAGTCGTGGTACTTGCGGCGTCGTAGTTGACGTCGGGGTACACGTCCATGTAGTGGTACTTGCGGTCTCGGCGACGGTAGTGGTACATGCACGTAGTGGGAACTTGTCGCATCGGTAGATGTACTCGTTCTTCACCGAAGGTAGTCGTACATGTTCGTAGCAGTCTTGCCGGTCTCGGTCGTAGTTGTACTCGGTCGTCGGTACTTGGTTCTTGTAGTCGAACTTGACGGTCGTCGGTGACTCGAAGGGGTACATGAGGGTCGTCGTGGTACACATTTTGTAGATGTTCAAGCCGTCATGTCGTGGTACTTGGCAAAATAACAGCACAGGCAACACAAAAACACCGCGCACGGCAACAGCAAGGGGGCGACGAGGCCATGGCAACGGCAGCAGCAGCATAGCTGGCCGGAAGAGACGGCCATGGCAGCAGCAGCTCGGAGCTCGGCTCCATGGCGGTAGCTGCGGGCGAACGGCGCGGAGGCGGGGCGAGGACGGACGGAGCCGACGCGAGGAGGAAGCAGGCGCTGCAGCGCGGTCCGGGCCGGCTTGAGGTGGCGCTGGACGACGGCTGGAGGAGCATGGCGCGGCGGCCTGGAGGAAGCCGAGGTGCGGCGCTGCTGGTCGTCGCTGGCGAGGCTGGCATGAGGGAGGCGAGGCCTGGCCGGCCGGCGGACGGCGCGCTCCAGGCCGCTGGGCCAGAGAGGCGGCGAAGCGAGGACGGACGCTAGACGAGGCCTCCGCGGGGACGACGCGGCGCGCTCGGGCCTCGCTGGAAGGAACCGACGCGACGGCTTGGTGGATGATGGCGCTGGGGACTTGGTGATGGAGGGAGACAGGGGCGGCCGACGGAAGGGAGGCCGGGGCTTCTGGCGCGGAGATGCTGTAGAGGAGGGGAATGGGAGATGGCGGCTCGCGCTGGGGATGGAATCGGGGCACTGGGGCTCGGGGAGATCGGGCAGAGCTGCGAGGAAGGAGGGAGCGGTCGGGACTCTGGGTTGGGGTCAAGCGAGAGGCTCGTGTGCGAGCGTGTGAAGGAGCGGCGGCGGGTAGGAACGAGAGGGGGAGATGCGAGAGCGATGGGGAGAGCGCTAGGGTTACGCTAGGTGCAGCTGGGCCAGAAGGGAGTTTGGGCCAGCTGGGAGGGCGAGGGAAGGCTGGGCCTCGGGCCAGCTAGGGTAGGGAAGGCCATTGGCTGGGCCTAGGCTGCTGGGCTGGAGGCTCTAAAAGACAAGAAAGAAAAACAAACAGGTCTCTCTCCTCTTAAAAAGAAAAGAAAAGAAACAAAAGGGAAGGGGATATATATTTATTTGGCAAGGCAAACATTAAGGCCAAATAAATACAAGTTGAGATGGAAAAGCTCGCGTGGACCTACTTTGACTAATTCAAAGCGCCACAACTCGAACCGAAGCAAAAGGAGAAAGATGGGGATTATAAAATTTGGAAACGAGAGAGGTTTAAATGTAATTTTGTTTTGGTGAATTCCATAATAATGGAATAATTTAATATAGCTCTCTAAATATTGAGAGGCTTTTATATGTTATAAAGAGAAGTCATTCTTCCCTCGATTTAAATGGACCGAAGGTCCACACAATTTATTTAGGTTGAGATGCAAAGATAAATATGACATGATGGCATGATGACATGATGCAATGCAAAATAAATAAATAACACAAACACAAATGAAACACACGGGAGAACCCGGAACATCTGGAATCTCTGGAATCTTCTGGAATCTTCTGGGACGTCGGTCTTCGGGCGTCACACCTGCGGCGCTACCACTAAGGCTAACTGGCCCGAATTATCAACCCGCGGCGGGTGATCCTCTCTGCTCCACACAATGGGTTGCTCCGACCAACGTAGGAATTGTGGGGTTGCCGGTTCAACCGCATGGACCGCCCGCTTTAAGATTTTTTGATCTCGCTTGCACAAACTCGTAGTGAACACATGATATTGCCCACTACTCAGCTCCTTCGGATTACTCTGATATCTGGATTGCTGCTGCTGTTGATGCTGCTGATTGCCTTGATTGTTGCTATTACCCTGGCCTTGTTGTTGGTTGTTCTGGCTATTGTAACCGCCCTGACCATACTGATGGTTGCCTTGGTTGTTGTAACCGCCCTGACCATACTGATGGTTGCCTTGGTTGTTATAACCATTGTTGTTGTCATGATATCCTGATCCGGAGCCGTTCCCCTGGTGACCCAGACCGTGGAACTCGGGGCCTGAACCACCGCCCGACGGTCCGTTGTTAAACTTGGCCTGGTTCACGGCTTCCGTGAGTATCCGACATTCTCCCCAGGTATGTTTAGCCGGATTTCGCTTCGTTCCGTGTTTCGGGCAAGGCTCGTTCAATTGTTGCTCCCAATTAATGACCCCTCCGCTGTTTTGCGGGGGCGGCTTATCCTTGTTGCGCTGAAAATTTCCTTGAACTTGGGTATTGGCCACGAAATCAGAGCCACCCTCTGCCTTTCGTTTGCCTAAGAAGCTTGTTCCGACCGGATTAGCTTGCGCCGGTTTACCAGACTTATTTGCCTTTCCAGATTTATCTCCATCCGCTTCTGGATACTTAGTGCTGTCGGAGTCCCCGTACTTCACTAGAGCGCTCATGAGAGTTCCCATGTCATTACAATCCCGTTTGAGCCGTCCCAGCTTTAACTTCAGAGACTCAAACCGGCAATTGTTTTCCAGTGTTACTATCGCCGTACTGGGGCTGATACCGTTCGAAGAGTGCAAGATTTCTGATACTCGCCGTACCCATGCCCCTGTAGGCTCCTGTTCTCCTTGTACACATGCTGCTAGATCCACCACTGACATTGGCTGCTTGCACGTATCTTTAAAATTCTTGATAAATTGGCGGCGTAACTCACCCCATGATCCGATGGAGTTAGGTGGTAAACCCTTTAACCAGGTCCGGGCTGTACCCTCCAGCATCATGGTAAAGTACTTCGCGCAAGCCGCTTCATCCACATCCAGCATCTCCATAGCCATCTCATAGCTCTCAACCCAAGCTTCTGGAGCCAAATCTGCTGTGTAGTTAGGCACTTTACGCGGGCCCTTGAAATCTTTGGGTAACTTTACGCTTCGTAAAGCGGGGACAAGACACTGCACCCCAAAGGAACTCGTCGTGACTCCTGTTTCTGCTGTGGTTGTGTGAACCGGCGTTGTTTGACGGATCTCCTCGCGGGCCACAGATCCAACCCGGTTCGCTGCCTCCCGAGCCTGCGCCTCTGCGCCCGCCGGATTATCCTGTCTGTGACGGTGCCGTCTCCGTTCACTACTGGACACTTCCGGTTCCTCCCAATGCCTAGTATAACTCCGGTTGTGGCGGGGTGTTGAATGAAGCCTCTCCCTGCTATAAGAATACGCTTGCTGCTGTGTCAACGCCGTGTTAAGCAGATCCTTGACCCTGCGTGCTTCCATAGCCACGGGGGATGTCCCCTCAATGGGTAAAGTGGCCAGGCGTGAAGCGGCAGCAACAATGTTATCCAAAGGGTTTGAGTAATGACCCGGAGGAGTGGGGATGTGAGGTGTGGACATAATCCGGCGATCTTGCTCCGCAGTGGGCTGTTGAACCGGCTCACCCCTCGTGGGGGCAGCCCTCCGGTTTACCTCCGGATCATTGCTAGCTCCTGCTCCTGGCGTCCTGAAGAGATTCATCGCCTCATAGACCGGTGGTAGACGAGATTGGTACCTTCGATTCCTTACTCCCTGCGTAGAAGCTTGTTCCATCCTCAGCTGGAAAGCCTGAGAATCGAGCTCTGCCTGCCTTGTTGCTATCATAGCTTTCTCTGCCTTCAAATCCTCTCTTGCTTGTTCGATCTGGCCCTTCAGCTAAAGGAGTTCTGCATCATGTTGCGCCTTGTGTGCTGGAGCCACCTCTGCTACTGCCCGGGTTGTAAACTCCTCTACTAAGGCGGATAGAGCATCAGAGGGCGAGAGGGCCTGGCCGCTCCCCCTTGCACCAGCTTGTGCTGTGATCGCCCCGTTCACCATGGACTGTGGCGTAGGTTGTGATCCGGCCATAAAGACAGCCACCCGGTTTGGCAGATCAAAGGGGTCTGGAATACTGTCTCCGTCGGACATACCCTCAGATCGGCCGTCCCGCAACCGATACAAGGACTCAGTCCCTCCGGATGAGGATCCATCATCGGAATAGACAACTGTCTCGCCACCAGAATCCGATCCGTCCTCGGCTTGGACTCCATGTATTGCTCCAACAAAAACGCGCTTCATGGCAGGCTGAATCCGGGCCGATCTCGCACGCTGAGCCGGCTCGATGATGTCGGAGAAGATGTCCGGCTCAGGCCCCGGTTCGCCAATCTTGCCGATGAAGACGTGGATGCCGCCGAAGGGAACCCGGTACCCGTATTCGATTGAATCGGCCTCCGGTCCCCAACCTGCGTCGTCGATGTAGATCCGGCCGCGGCGACTTTTGGTCATCCGGCCGATCGCGTAGCCCTTGAGTCCTTCAAAGATGCCCTTCAAGAACTCGAAACCATCGTGCGGAAGCCCCACGGTGGGCGCCAACTGTCGTGGAATTAGCACGGCAGATGTCCAGTTTAACGGACTTAGTTGAGGAACCATCGCACGGGTTAGCTTGAAGGGGTTAAAAGCACACAAAGGACACAGAGGGTTTATACTAGTTCGGCCCCTTCGATGAAGGTAAAAGCCTATGTCTAGTTTGGTTTGGTATTGCTTGGGCGTCGATGAACAGGGAGCGGATCGCTTGCCTGTGCCTCGACGGGTTGTTGCTTGGCCTTGAACCGTCGCCGGTTGTCCCTTTATATAGAGGCGACACCCGATCCGGTTTACAGAGTCCCGAGGCCGGCTCATACTTGTGTCCGCCTCGGTCTCTGCTCTTTCTTCCTTGTCTCTCAAGTTACATGATAAGACGGTTTACAAATCGTAACTCTATACATGGGCCCTAAGCCTTCATGGGCTGTAACATCTACTGAGCTTTACAATTACACAACTATATCATCATAATCCGGTTTACCCTAGCCGGTTTACACCCGCTAGTAATATCCCTGACACAAGCTATTTAAAGAAAAGGTTAAAAGATGGCATGACAAAAGGATACAAAAACAGGAATTTAACGTAGGTGATCATGTCTTGCTATACAACTTTCGTTTAAGATTTTTTGCAGGAAAACTTCTCTCTAAATGGGAAGGCCCTTACATTATCGAGGAGGTCTATCGTGCCGGTGCCATCAAAATTAACAACGTCGAATGCACAAATCCGAAGGTGGTAAACGGTCAAAGAATCAAACACTATATCTCACGTACTCCCATAAATGTTGAGACCAATATAATTGACACCGTGACACCGGAGGAGTACACAAGGGACACTTACCAGAACATTTCAGACTCCAAAAAGGAACATGTATGTGGTACGGTAAGTAAACCGACTCCAAAACATCCCAAACAACAATTTTCCTCCGTTTTGGAATATTTAAAAAATTAGAAAAATTAAAACTAGTCTGTAAGAGACACGGGGCAGCTACAAGGGTGGAGGGCGCACCCCCTACCTTGTGGCCACCCCGTGTGCCTCCCAGACTCCCTTTTCTTGCATGTTACATATTTCTGTCGGTAAAAATTCATTATATAATCTCTCGAAGGTTTTGACTCTGGTACCACGACAAAATGTTATGTTTTCGTGTTGAGCTGTTTTCTGCCAGAGTTTTCAAGGCGAAGCATCATGTCTCCCCACTCCTCCAACAATGTGGGTGACGATGCTTGGTTAATGCGGATGGAACTGAGCAGGAAGGAGACCCAAGAGGCCATGATGTAGGAAGATCAAGGGTATTCACTCGAAACCCACTCTCCGGCCTCAAAGAGAGGCACTCTAGCTGGCATCTCCACTACAAATTCCCATCAAGCTGGAGGACTTCCTCCCAAGAGGCCATTACACAGGTTACATCAGAACAATTTTCATAATCTAGTTCATAACTATGGAGTGGAAAATACACCTCGCAAGTATATACCCTCCAATTGGGACATATCCCGTCCAAGTGAAAGTGATGCAGGAAAAAGCTCATGGGGGCCACACAATAAACAACTTCTAGAAGAAATCTAGAAGAACTCAACTATGCTTCAACGTGTGCTTTGAGAATTGCAAGAACTTAAAGATAGCACAATCAAGCCCACTCCTTCATCACCATCTCCGAAGAAAGAATCATAAATACATGGGTATGGGCACTCCCCTTGGCAACTGCCAAGCTTGGGGGAGGTTCCTCGGTATCGTATCACCATCACACCTTTATCTTTATTGTTTTTCTTAGTTCGATACTTTTGGTTATATCTTGATCTAGTATAATAAAGTTTTTAGTATGATTTAGCTTTAAGTTTTGCTTTGATCTCTATCTATGTAATCGAGTCCTCAAGATATATATAAAAAATAGTTTTGAGTGAGGGCTTTGCTATGTTGCTATTATCTTGAGGGAATAATTTAATAAAGAAAAGAAAGGAATAAAAAGAAATAAATAAAGATCATATGTTGATCTTATGTGAAGTAATGACTTCACATATGAAGAGTATGGAGAATAAAAGTTGTTGAGTGTTGCCAAACATAGTTTTGGTCATTGTTGCAATTAATAGGAAGTAATACAGAAAGAGAGGTTTCACATATAAATATACTATCTTGGACATCTTTTATAATTGTGAGCACTCATTAAAATATGACATGCTAAAAAGTTGAAGTTGGACAAGGAAGACAACATAATGGGTTATGTCTTGTTACATCCTAACAGAAGTTATATTGTTATAGATCCTCCAACATGTTGAGCTTGCTTTCCCTCTCATGCTAGCCAAAATTCTTTGCACCAAGTAGAGATACTACTTGTGCTTCCAAACATTCCATAAGCCAGTTTTTACCATGAGAGTCCACCATACCTACCTATGGATTGAGTAAGATCCTTCAAGTAAGTTGTCATCGGTGCAAGCAATAAAAATTGCTCTCTATATATGTATGATATATTGGTGTGAAGAAAATAAGCTTTATACGAGCTTGTGATGTGGAAGAAAATAAGCTCTATAAGTAGTGTCAATCCTATTTAAATGAAGGGTTATCCCTAACAAGAAAATGGAACGACGACAGGAGCTTATAGGTGAGTCTTTTGCCAATTGTAGGGGTCACTGCGGTGCTCAGGGAGGTGCCGAGCGTGTTGAGGTGAGAATAGCTACCAAATGGTGGATCGCACGGCGGTGGGGCTCGATGGAAGGAATTAGCCACTTCGTCTCTGGTGCCGGTGACGAATAAACTTTGAAAATTCCCTCTATGCACAAAACAATAGCAAGGGGGCAGCCCCACATTAACTTCAACATGGAAAGA
This sequence comes from Secale cereale, assembly GCA_902687465.1. Lineage (NCBI taxonomy): Eukaryota > Viridiplantae > Streptophyta > Magnoliopsida > Poales > Poaceae > Secale > Secale cereale. The sequence goes on from LR738711.1 coordinate 804,500,007, forward strand.
GGGGCTCAAGCCTGGGCAAAATTGAGACGGGAGGCATTCGAGCGGTGATGTGGGTGAGGGTCGTTGCAACCTTGCTGAGCTACTCTCGCTCAATGTGATGGAACACAATGCTCTCCTTCGCTTGATGCAACAATTAAGTGCATGGAGATGATTCAGATGAGTGATGTTCTTGCGGGGCGTTGTCTTTTATTCTCGACGCCATAGTCATGGATGATTGCCTGTGTGGGTTGTGCATTCAAGGGACGTGGCAGCTCCAAAGTAAAATGGTGGGTGAGGTAGAGGATATGTAGGTACGTAGGGTGATACGTCTTCGTCGTATCTACTTTTGAAAACACTTTTGCTCTTGTTTTGGACTCTAATTTTCATGATTCGAATGAAACTAACCCGGACTGACACTGTTTTCAGTAGAATTGCCATGGTGCTATTTTTGTGTAGAAATATTTAATGCATATGTTAGTACACAATTGAAACAAAATGCTTATATGATTGAACTCTTGAGTGACTTTATGTTTAGAACTATTGATGATGTCAAGGGTGTGAGTAAACATGCATCCATGATAAAGACTCAAGTAGAGCAAGTCCTCAAGGCACAAAATGATCTGCTTAAAGAGATGAACAATAAAATGAATGATCATGCTGCTAGAGTTATGACTAGAGGTGGTAAGTTGACTCAGGAACCTTTTTATATCGAAGGTCATCCTAAAAGAATTGAACAAGATTCTCAGATAATTAATACTGATGCACCTAGTCTTTCTAGTAAGAAAATGAAAAATGATAGGACTTTGCATGCCTCTAGTGAAACTACTGCAGACACACCTGAGAATCCAAATGATATTTCTATCTCTGCTGAAACACAATACGGTGATGAACATGAACCTAGTAATAATGATAATGATGATGTTCATAGAGATAGTCGACCTAGTAATGATAATGATGTATAAATAGAACATGTTGTTGATCTTGATAACTGATGACCCACAAGTATAGGGGATCAATCTAGTCCTTTCGATAAGTAAGAGTGTCGAACCCAACAAGGAGCAGAAGGAAATGAAAAGTGATTTTCAGCAAGGTAATGTGTGCAAGCACTGAAATTGTAGGTAACAAATAGTTTGATAGCAAGATAATTTGTCATGAGCAAGTAACGGCAATGGTAAATAGTATGCAGCAAGATAGCCCAATCCTTTTGAGGTAAAGGACATGCTAGAATGGTTTCTTGTAATAAGCAAAGAGTTCTTGAGGGCACACTGGAATTTCATCTATTCACTTTCACCATGTTGGTTTGATTTGTGTTTGTTACTTCGACAATTTGATTTGTGGGTGGACCGGTGCTTAGGTGTTGTTCTTACTTGAATAAACCTCATACTTATGATTAACCCCCTCTCAAGCGTCCACAACTACGAGAAAAGTATTAAGATAAAATCTAACCATAGCATTAAACATTTGGGCCCAAATCGGTCCCTTACGAAGTAGCGCATAAACTAGGGTTTAAGCTTCTATCACTCTATGTCACACCCAAGATGCGATTATATCCCGATCACGTGGTGAACTCGTGAATGAATGAATCTTGGGCATGACAAGTTGATTCCATACCTATTCCTAAGCGGTGTTCTCATATTTCTATGGGAGTTCGATGAAGAGCCTGGGCATATGTATGTGACATACCCCGATGATCAGTAGTGATTCCTACTAGGGCCGATCAGGCATAGTTGGGTGGTTATCATCTTTTCATTTGGATTCGTCTGTAGTCGGACTTTGTGTGTTCTTTGAATGATGTATGAATAATTTGATCATTGTGTGACATGGCGATTGTAAGCCAACTATTTACTTCCTTGTTCATTTACATGGTAATGTGTGAAGATGACCCTTATGCGATCATACCAAAATGCGGTTATGCATCTAAGTCGTGCCTCGACACATAGGAGATATAGCCGCATATTGGGCGTTACACTCTAGGAACCCATCATCTAATAACTACTCCACAATGCATTCCCTTTGGACCAAATATGGTGAAGTGTCATGTTGTCGACGTTCACATGACACCACTAAGGGAATCACAACACACATATCATCGGAATATCAAATACATATCAAGTTCACATGATTACTTGCAACATGATTTCTCTTGTGACCTCAAGAACAAAAATAACTACTCATAAGTGATAAAAATGCTCAAGATCAGAGGGGTATTAAATATCATAATGGATCTGAACATGCAATCTTCCACCAAATAAACCATATAGTAATCAACTACAAGATGTAATCAACACTACTAGTCACCCTCAGGTACCAATCTAAAGTTCTGGTACAAAGATTGAACACAAGAGATAAAATAGAGTTTCAGAGGAGATGGGGTTCTTGAAGATGTTGATGAAGATTGGCCTCCCAAAGATGAGAGGATTGTTGGTGATGACGGTGGCTTTGATTTCCCCCTCCGGGAGGGAAGTTCCCCTGGTGGAATCATGCCGCCGGAAGGCAAAAGAGCTCTTGCCCAAGTTCCGCCTCGAGACGACGGCGCTCCGTCCCGAAAGTCCTCTCCTTATTATTTTTCTAGGTCAAAATGACTCATATACCAGTAGATGCGCACCGGAGGTGGGCGGAGGAGGGCACAACCCACCAGTGCGCACCTGGGCTCCCTAGAGCGCCCAGGTGGGTTGTGCCCACTTGGTGGGCCTCCTTGTGATAGCCTGGCTTATTAGGGATGATAGACTACTCATATCAATAAGGAATTCCTTCTTTTCCGGGAGCCCATTCAGATAGAACTCCAAAGTTAAGCGTGCTCAGCTTGGAGTAGTTTCAGGATGGGTGACCGACCGAAAAGTTGGTCCCGGGTGCGCACGAGTGAGGACAAAGTGCGCAGAAAAGACTAGTATTGATCTGTGGGGCCAGTCTAGATCCCACCAGGAGTAACGACCACCGGTGGGTGTGTCCGGGGTGTTACAAGTTGGTATCAGAGCCGACCCTCGCGGTTACACGGATGTTGGCGGACAGGTGCTCGGTCATGTTATTCATGATGTTTGTGGCCCGTCGTGGCACACGGCATGGCACATGTATCAGACTGGATGCACAGACGTTTGTGCCAAGAGGGAACGTTCCTATGGCCCGATGAGGACGTCAGTTCCTCTGAGTGGGGGTGTATGTGATAGCCTGACTCATTAGGGATGATAGACTACTCATATCAATAAGGAATTCCTTCTTTTCCGGGAGCCCATTCAGACAGAACTCCAAAGTTAAGCGTGCTCAGCTTGGAGTAGTTTCAGGATGGGTGACCGACCGGGAAGTTGGTCCTGGGTGCGCACGAGTGAGGACAAAGTACGCAGAAAAGAGTAGTATTGATCTATGGGGCCAGTCTAGATCCCGCCAGGAGTAACGACCACCGGCGGGTGTGTCCGGGGCGTGTCGGTATTCTCCCTCTTGATATAAACGTTGCATATTATGATAGAAAATACATTGGAATTACTCCATAAAGCATTATTATGCATAAAAAATTATAAATATCAGCAAGAAAACATGATGCAAAATGGACGTATTAGTAACCCACAACCTAAAAATAAAAGATATGATAAGAGAGACTTCATTGCTAGGAAACATGGTAAAGAAAGAGAATCATGGGTTCAGAAACCCATGTCTTTCCCTCCTAAACCTTCAAATAATAAGGATGATGACGAATTTGAGCGCTTTGTTGAAATTCTTAGACCTGTCTTTTTGCGTCTTTGTTTGACTGATATTCTGAAAATGTCTCCATATGCTAAGTACATTAATATATTATCACCAATAAAAGAAAGATAACTTTCCACCATGCTTGCTAATTATTCATTTAAAGGTAGAATAACAAAGAAACTAGGAGACCCAAGAATACCAACTATACCATGCTCCATTAAAAGAAACTATGTTAAATCTGCTTTATGTGATCTAGGAGCCGGTGTCAGTGTTATGCCTTTCTCTTTGTACCGAAGACTTGATTCGAATAAGTTGACACCTACTAAAATCTCTTTGTAAATGGTTGATAAATCCACTGCTATACTCATCGGTATTTGTGAGGATGTGCATGTCATAGTTGAAAATGTTACTATTTTAATGGACTTTGTTATTCTTGATATACCCGAGGACGACAGTATGTTGATCATCCTTGGTAGACTCTTTTTAAATAATGTAGGGGCTGTTATTGATTGCAACAAAGGCAATGTCACTTTTCATGTCAATGGTAATGAACGTATGGTACACTTTCCAAAGAAACAACCTCAATTGAATAGTATCAACTCTATTGGAAAAATTTCAACAATTACTATTGAAGGTTTTGAATTCCCTATTCCTACTGTAAAAAATAAATATGAAATTATTATTGTTGGGGACATGCATATCCCCATTGAGGTAACCCAGTGTTATACGAAGATTCTCTGGTTTCATGTCATTTAGAAGAAGTTTGTTAGTAAGACTTGATCAACCTTATTAACGGATTACTTTTGACGGACACGTGGACGATCAATTTAGTTAACATAACTCTTTGTACCCACTTTTTACTTTTTGTTATTTAGTATCAATAAAGTAGAAATACCTTGATTATACTGTTTTCTGAATTATTCGTGCAATAAAAATGACTAGAAAATAAAGTTCTCCAAATGTCCTAAAAATTTAGTATGATTTTTTCTGTAATATCTAAAAAATATTGGCACTGAACACACCCCGGGGGGGTGCACCTGTGAGCCACAAGCTCACAGGATGCGCAAACCCCACTGGACGCACCCATCAAGCTTGTGGGGCCCATGTAGGCCCCCTCACTTATTGCTGCCACCCATCTCCTTCTTCTTCCTCCAGAAAAAATCACTTGCTTGCTCAAACCCGTGTTCTAGCTCATCTTACTGCAAATTTCGATTTCCTTGCTCGTAGCTTCATTTCCGAAACTATTTTGGAGATTGTTAATCGGTATGTGATTCCTCCGATGGTCCAATTACTTTTTGCTCTAGTGGTTTATTATTTGCATATTTAGCTACTGTTGGTGACCATGTTCCTGAGCTTGCATTTAAATTTATACGGTTCAAACTTGTTTTGGCACATGATATAGCCTCTAGACACTTGTATGAGTAGTTGCTATCAATTTTATTGAGTTTGGTTCACTTTTATCTTAAGTTACTAAAAAATAGAGAAAAAGAAAACCACGAGGAGGTGGCTAAGGGGCTCTTCAAGCCGGAATACTGAGGAAACCTCGAAGGAGAAGCCCAAATACCATCTTCCACGTGTGGCGGAGGTGCGTCCATGCGAGTGGTCGTGTGACACATTCTTGAGGGAAGCAGGAATTTATGAGGATTTCTACTACTTGGCGAGCAACGCCGGCATCATCCCCTTCCTCGAAGATAAGTGTGATGAGTATCGCCTACCCACTAACACCTTATTGGAAAGTTTTCGCTTTTATCCTAGGACTAGGAAGGAACCCATGGTAGAATTTAACTTGTATGACATGCGTAAGGAAATGGCATTATATCATATTTGCGATGTTTGCAAAATACCTTATGAGGACAGCTACAGTGATCCGCGTCCTAGAAACATGGAATATTTCATTAATGAAACTACTATGGGGGAGACGAGAGGAGTGTATGAAGCGAGAGTGGCTAGTTTGCATTTTCCCGTTTTATGCTACTATGCATTATTTGCTAGGACATGTTTGACTAGTAGGTGGGAGAGTGGAACGCTCAGCTCGCTAGACCTCGCTATTTTGCGCCATGCTTTATATGCTGATAGAACTTTTAGACTATGTGTTATGGTTGCTCGACGGTTACCCACAAACCGTTCGAAGGTTGTCGTCTATGGTGGCATTTATGCTTCCCGCCTCGCTAGATACTTCGGTGCTAAATCCGGCATATCTCGAGGCAGGAGTCCTAAGCTAGGTGTCTTGTGAAGGAAATATGCCCTAGAGGCAATAATAAAGTTGTTATTTATATTTCCTTATATATCATGATAAATGTCTTTTATTCATGCTAGAATTGTATTAACCGGAAACTTGATACATGTGTGAATACATAGACAAAAACATAGTGTCCCTAGTATGCCTCTACTAGACTAGCTCGTTAATCAAAGATGGTTATGTTTCCTGACCATAGACATGTGTTGTCATTTGATCAATGGGATCACATCATTAGGAGAATGATGTGATGGACAAGACCCATCCGTTAGCTTAGCACTATGATCGTTTAGTTTTACTGCTATTGATTTCTTCATGACTTATACATGTTCCTATGACTATGAGATTATGCAACTCCCGAATACCGGAGGAACACCTTATGTGCTATCAAACCTCACAACGTAACTGGGTGATTATAAACATGCTCTACAAGTTTCTCCGAAGGTGTTTGTGGTGTTAGCATAGATTGAGAATAGGATTTGTCACTCCGAGTGTCGGAGAGGTATCTCCGGGCCCTCTCGTAATACACATCATAATAAGCCTTGCAAGCAAACGACTAATAAGTTAGTCACGGGATGATGTATTATGGAACGAGTAAAGAGACTTACCAATGACGAGATTGAACTAGGTATGATGATACCGACGATCCAATCCCAGGCAAGTAACATACCGATGACAAAGGGAACAACGTATGTTTTTATGCGGTTTGACCGATAAAGATCTTCATAGAATATGTAGGAACCAATATGAGCATCCAGGTTCCTCTATTGGTTATTGACCAAAGATGAGTCTCGGTCATGTCTACATAGTTCTCGAACCCTTAGGGTCCGCACGCTTAACGTTCGATGATGATCAGTATTATGAGTTTAGGTGTTTTGATGTACCGAAGGTAGTTCGGGGTCTCGGATGTGATTACGGACATGATGAGGACTCTCAAAATGGTCGAGACATAAAGATTGATATATTGGAAGGTTATATTCGGACACCGGAAGGGTTCCGGGGGTCACCGGATAAATACCGGAGTACCGGGAGGTTACCGAAACCTCACAGGGAGTCAATGGACCTTATTGAGCTTTAGGGGAGAGAGAGAGAGAGAGAGAGAGAGAGAGAGAGGCAGCCTAGGGCACGCCATGCGCCCCCATGGCCTAGTCCGAATTGGACTAGGGGGAGGGGTGGCGCCTCCTCCTTCCTTCTCTTCTCTCCCTCCCTTTCCTTCTTCTCCTACTCCTACTAGGAAAGGGGGAATCCTACTCCTAGTGGGAGTAGGACTCCCCCTAGGGCGCGCCATAGGAGGGCCGGCCCTCTCCTCCTTTATATACATGGCCAGGGGGCACCCCATAAACATAAGTTGATTTCTTAGCCGTGTGCGGTGCCCCCCTCCACAGTTACACACCTCGGTCATATCGTCGTAGTGCTTAGGCGAAGCCCTGCGCTGGTAATTTCATCATCACCGTCACCATGCCGTCGTGCTGATGGAACTCTCCCTCGACCTCAACTGGATCAAGAGTTTGTGGGACGTCATCGAGCTGAACGTGTGCTAAACGCGGAGGTGTCGTACGTTCGGTGCTTGGATCGATTGGATCGCGAAGACGTTCGACTACATCAACCGCGTTACTAAACGCTTCTGCTTTCGGTCTACAAGGGTATGTGGACACACTCTCCCCGCTCATTGCTATGCTTCTCCTAGATAGATCTTGCGTGATCGTAGGACTTTTTTCTGAAATACTACGTTCCCCAACAGTGGCATCATGAGCCAGGTCTATGTGTAGATGATATGCACGAGTAGAACACAATGAGTTGTGGGCGAGAATAGTCATACTGCTTACCAGCATGTCATACTTTGATTCAGTGAGATGAAGCGGCCCGGACAGACATTACGCGCACGCTTACGCGAGACTGGTTTCACCGTTACGAGCACTCGTTGCTTAAAGGTGACTGGCGGTTGTCTGTCTCTCTCACTTTAGTTGAATCGAGTGTGACTACGCCCGGTCCTTGTGAAGGTTAAAACATCACACTTGACGAAAAATCGTTGTGGTTTTGATGCATAGGTAAGAACGGTTCTTGCTAAGGTCGTAGCAGCCACATAAAATTTGCAACAAACAAAGTAGAGGACGTCTAACTTATTTTTGCAGGGCATGTTGTGATGTGATATGGTCAAGACGTGATGAGTTCTACGTTATTGTATGATATGATCATGTTTTGTAAATTATCGGCGACCGGCAGGAGCCTTATGGTTGTCTCTTTATTGTATGAGTTGCGAAAGCCATGTAATTGCTTTACTTTATCACTATGAGTTAGCGATAGTAGTAGTAGCAATAGTTGGCGAGACGACCACGACGCTACGATGAAGATCATCGTGTCAAGCCGGTGACGGTGGAGACCATGACGATGCTTTGGATATGGAGATCAAAAGCACAATATGATGATGGCCATAAAATGTCACATATTTTGATTGCATGTGATATTTATCTTATTATGCTTCTTATTTTTGCTTAGTACATTGGTAGCATTATAAGATGATCCCTTACAAAATTTCAAGGTACAAGTGTTCTCTCTGAGTATGCACCGTTGCGAAAGTTCGTCGTGTCGAGACATCACGTGATGATCGGGTGCGATAAGCTCTACGTTCAAATACAACGGGTGTAAGATAGTTTTACACATGCAGAATACTCGTGTTAAACTTGACGAGCCTAACATGAACAGACATGGCCTTGGAATAGTGGAGACCGAAAGGTCGAGCGTGAATCATATAGTAGATATGATCAACATAAGATGTTAACCATTGAGAACTACTCCATCTCACGTGATGATCGGACATGGTTTAGTTGATTTGGATCACGTGATCATTTAGATGACTAGATGGATGTCTGTCTAAGTGGGAGTTCTATAGTAATATGATTAATTGAACTTTAATTTATCACGAACTTAGTGATTATAGTTTTTGCATATCTATGTTGTTGTAGATCAATTGCCCGTGCTACCGTTCCCTTGAATTTTAATGCGTTCCTCGAGAAAGCTAAGTTGAAAGATGATGGTAGCAACTACATGGACTGGGTCTGTAACTTGAGGATTATCCTCATTGCTGCACAGAAGAATTATGTCCTTGAAGCACCGCTAGGTGACAAGCCTGCTGCAGGAGCAACTCCAGACGTTATGAACGTCTGGAAAGCTCGTTTTGATGACTACTCGATAGTTCAGTGTGCCATGCTTTACGGCTTAGAATCAGGACTTCAAAGATGTTTTGAACGTCATGGAGCATATGAGATGTTCCAAGAGTTGAAGTTAATATTTCAAGCAAATGCCCGAATTGAGAGATATGAAGTCTCCAATAAGTTCTATAGCTGCAAGATGGAGGAGAACAGTTCTATCAATGAACACTAACTCAGAATGTATGGGTACTACAATCACATGACTCAACTTGGTTGCAAAGTTGATGAAGATAATGTTATCGATAGAGTTCTTCAATCACTGCCACCAAGCTATAAAGGCTTCGTGATGAACTATAATATGCAAGGGATGCAGAAGACTATTCCTGAGCTCTCCGCTATGCTCAAAGCTGTGGAGGTAGAAATCAAAAAGGAGCATCAAGTGTTGATGGTTAACAAGACCTGAGCTCTCCGCTATGCTCAAAGCTGTGGAGGTAGAAATCAAAAAGGAGCATCAAGTGTTGATGGTTAACAAGACCACTAGTTTCAAGAAAAAGGGCAAGGGAAAGAAGGGGAACTTCAAAAAGAATAGCAAGCCAGTTGCTAATCCCGCGAAGAAACCCAAGTATGGAGCCAAGCCTGAAACTGAGTGCTTCTACTGCAAAGGGACTGGAGACTGGAAGCGGAACTGCCGCAAGTATTTGGCGGATAAGAAGGATGGCAAAGTGAACAAAGGTATATTTGATATACATGTTATTGATGTGTACCTTACTAATGCTCATAGTAGCACCTGGGTATTTGATACTGGTTCGGTTGCTAATATTTGTAACTCGAAACAGGGGCTACGGAATAAACAAAGATTAGCAAAGGACGAGGTGACGATGCGCGTGGGAAATGGTTCCAAATTCAATGTGATCGCCGTCGGCATGGTACCTCTACATCTACCTTCGGGATTAGTTTTAGACCTAAATAATTGTTATTTTGTGCCAGCGTTGAGCATGAACATTATATCTGGATCTTGTTTGTTGCGAGACGGTTATTCATTTAAATCAGAGAATAATGGTTGTTCTATTTATATGAGTAATATCTTCTATGGTCATGCACCTTGAAGAGTGGTCCATTTTTGTTGGATCTCGATCGTAGTGATACACATATTCATAATATTGAAGCCAAAAGATGCAAAGTTGATAATGATAGTGCAACTTATTTGTGACAGTGTCGTTTAGGTCATATTGGTGTAAAGCGCATGAAGAAACTCCATGCTCATGGACTTTTGGAATCACTTGATTATGAATCAATTGGTGCTTGCGAACCATGCCTCATGGGCAAGATGACTAAAACTCCGTTCTCCGGAACAATGGAGAGAGCAACTGACTTATTGGAAATCATACATACTGATGTATGCAGACCAATGAGTGTTGAGGCTCGCGGCGGGTATCGTTATTTTCTGACCTTCACTGATGATTTGAGTAGATATGGGTATATCTACTTGATGAAACACAAGTCTGAAACATTTGAAAAGTTTAAAGAATTTCAGAGTGAAGTAGAGAATCATCGTAACAAGAAAATAAATTTTCTACGATCTGATCGCAGAGGCGAATATTTGAGTTACGAGTTTGGTCTTCATTTGAAACAATGTGGAATAGTTCCACAGCTCACGCCACCTGGAATACCACAGCGTAATGGTGTGTTCGAATGTCGTAACCGTACTTTATTAGATATGGTGCAATCTATGATGTTTCTTACCGATTTACCAATATCGTTTTTGGATTATGCTTTAGAGACAGCTGCATTCACGTTAAATAGGGCACCATCTAAATCCGTTGAGACGACGCCTTATGAACCGTGGTTTCGCAAGAAACCCAAGTTGTCGTTTCTTAAACTTTGGGGCTGCGATGCTTATGTGAAAAATCTTCAACCTAATAAGCTCGAACCCAAGTCAGAGAAATGTGTCTTCACAGGATACCCAAAGGAAACTGTTTGGTACACCTTCTATCACAGATCGGAAGGCAAGCTATTCGTTGCTAAGAATGGATCCTTTCTAGAGAAGGAGTTTCTCTCGAAAGAAGTGAGTGGGGGGAAAGTAGAACTTGATGAGGTAATTGTACCTTCTCCAGAATTGGAAAGTAGTACATCACAGAAACTAGTTCCAGTGATTCCTACACCGATTAGTGAGGAAGCTAATGATGATGATCATGAAACTTCAGATCAAGTTACTACTGAACCTCGTAGGTCAACCAGAGTGCGTTCCGCGCCAGAGTGGTACGATAACCCGGTTCTGGAAGTCATGTTACTAGACCATGATGAACCTACAAACTATGAGGAAGCGATGATGAGCCCAGATTCCGCAAAATGGCTTGAGGCCATGAAATCTAAGATGGGATCCATGTATGAGAACAAAGTGTGGACTTTGGTTGACTTGCCCAATGATCGGCAAGCCATTGAAAATAAATGGATTTTTAAGAGGAACACTGACACTAATGGTAATGTTATTGTCTTGAAAGCTCTACTTGTTGCGAAAGGTTTTCGACAAGTTCAAGGAGTTGACTACGATGAGACTTTCTCACCCGTAGCGATGCTTAAGTCTGTCTAAATCATGTTAGCAATTGCCGCATTTTATGATTATGAAATCTGGCAAATGGATGTCAAAACTGCATTCCTTAATGGATATCTCAAAGAAGAGCTGTATATGATACAACCAGAAGGTTTTGTCGATCCTAAAGGTGCTAACAAAATGTGCAAGCTCCAGCGATCCATCTATGGACTGGTGCAAGCATCTCGGAGTTGGAATGTACACTTTGATGAGGTGATCAAAGCATATGGTTTTATACAGACTTTTGGAGCATCCTGTATTTACAAGAAAGTGAGTGGGAGCTCTGTAGCATTTCTAATATTGTATGTGGATGACATATTGTTGATTGGAAATGATATAGAATTTCTGGATGGCATAAAAGGATACTTGAATAAGATTTTTTCAATGAAAGACCTCGGTGAAGCTGCTTACATATTGGGCATCAAAATCTATAGAGATAGATCAAGACGCTTAATTGGAATTTCACAAAGCACATACCTTGATAAAGTTTTGAAGAAGTTCAAAATGGACCAGTCAAAGAAATGGTTCTTGCCTGTGTTACAAGGTGTGAAGTTGAGTAAGACTCAATGCCCGACCAATGCAAAAGATAGAGAGAAAATGAAAGTCATTCCCTATGCGGCTATGCCTCAGCCATAGGATCTATCATGTATGCAATGCTGTGTACCAGACCTGATGTGTGCCTTGCTATATGTTTAGCAGGGAGGTACCAAAGTAATCCAGGAGTGGATCACTGGACAGTGGTCAAGAACATCCTGATGTACCTGAAAAGCACAAAGGATATGTTTCTCGTTTATGGAGGTGACAAAGAGCTCGTCGTAAATGTTACGTTGATTCAAGCTTTGACACTGATCCGGATGACTCTAAGTCACAAACTGGATATGTATTTTTGTTGAACGGTGGAGCTGCCAGTTGGTGCAGTTCCAAGCAGAGCGTCGTGGCGGGATCTATGTGTGAAGCGGAGTACATAGCTGCTTTGGAAGCAACAAATGAAGGGGTCTGGATGAAGGAGTTCATATTCGATCTAGGTGTAATACCTAGTGCATCGGGTCTAATAAAAATCTTTTGTGACAACACTGGAGCAATAGCCTTGGCGAAGGAATCCAGGTTTCACAAGAGAACCAAGCACATCAAGAGATGCTTTAATTCCATCCACGATCAAGTCAAGGAGGGAGACATAGAAATTTGCAAGATACATACGGATCTGAATGTTGCAGACCCGTTGACTAAGCCTCTTCCATGAGCAAAACATGATCAGCACCAAGACTCCATGGGTGTTAGAATCATTACTATGTAATCTAGATTATTGACTCTAGTGCAAGTGGGAGACTGAAGGAAATATGCCCTAGAGGCAATAATAAAGTTGTTATTTATATTTCCTTATATATCATGATAAATGTCTTTTATTCATGCTAGAATTGTATTAACCGGAAACTTGATACATGTGTGAATACATAGACAAAAACATAGTGTCCCTAGTATGCCTCTACTAGACTAGCTCATTAATCAAAGATGGTTATGTTTCCTGACCATAGACATGTGTTGTCATTTGATCAACGGGATCACATCATTAGGCGAATGATGTGATGGACTAGACCCATCCGTTAGCTTAGCACTATGATCGTTTAGTTTTACTGCTATTGCTTTCTTCATGACTTGTACATGTTCCAATGACTATGAGATTATGCAACTCCCGAATACCAGAGGAACACCTTGTGTGCTATAAAACGTCACAGCATAACTGGGTGATTATAAAGATGCTCTACAGGTGTCTCCGAATGTGTTTGTGGTGTTAGCATAGATCGAGAATAGGATTTGTCACTCCGAGTGTCGGAGAGGTATCTCTGGGCCATCTCGGTAATACACATCATAATAAGCCTTGCAAGCAAATGACTAATAAGTTAGTCACGGAATGATGTATTACGGAATGAGTAAATAGACTTGCTGGTGATGAGATTGAACTAGGTATGATGATACCGACGATCGAATCTCGGGCAAGTAACATACCGATGACAAAGGGAACAACGTATGTTGTTATGCGGTTTGACCGATAAAGATCTTCGTAAAATATGTAGGAACCAATATGAGCATCTAGGTTCCGCTATTGGTTATTGACGAGAGATGAGTCTTGGTCATGTCTACATAGTTCTCGAACCCATAGGGTCCGCATGCTTAACGTTCGATGACAATTGGTATTATGAGTTTATGTGTTTTGATGTACCAAAGGTAGTTTGGAGTCCCGAATGTGATCACGGACACGACGAGGAGTCTCGAAATGGTCGAGACATTAAGATTGATATATTGGAAGGTTATATTCGGACACCGGAAGGGTTCCGGGGGTCACCGGATAAATACCGGAGTACCGGGAGGTTACCAGAACCCCCCGGGGAGTCAATGGGCCTTATTGGGCTTTAGGGAAGAGAGAGAGAGGCAACCTAGGGCAGGCCGCCCCCCCCCCCATGACCTAGTCCAAATTGGACTAGGGGGAGGGGTGGCGCCCCCTCCTTCCTTCTCTTCTCTCCCTCCCCTTCCTTCTTCTCCTACTCCAACTAGGAAAGGGGGAATCCTACTCCTAGTGGGAGTAGGACTCCCCCCTTGGGCGCGCCATAGGAGGGTCGACCCTCTCCTCCTCTCCTCCTTTATATACGTGGCCAGCGGGCACCCCATAGACACAAGTTGAATTCTTAGCCGTGTGCGGTGCCCCCCTCCACAGTTACACACCTCGGTCATATCATCGTAGTGCTTAGGCGAAGCCCTGCGCTCGTAACTTCATCATCACCGTCACCACGCCGTCGTGCTGACGGAACTCTCCCTCGACCTCAACTGAATCAAGATTCCCTGGGACGTCATCGAGTTGAACGTGTGCTGAACGTGGAGGTGCCGTACGTTCGGTGCTTGGATCGGTTGGACCGCGAAGACGTTCGACTACATCAACCGCGTTACTAAATGCTTCCGCTTTCGGTCTACAAGGGTACGTGGACACACTCTCCCCGCTCGTTGATATGCTTCTCCTAGATAGATCTTGCGTGATCGTAGGATTTTTTTTTTGAAATACTACGTTCCCCAACATCTTGGAGCGGTGGTAACATGGATACATGATTTTAATGGTGTTTGGGCTCCCTCGAAGAGATAATACCCTACATCTTGCCTTCCATTGTATTTATATGATTGATAGTACATAGTACATGTATCTACCACGAGATTGTTGTGTATGATTCTAATGATCTGGAATATCATCTATCGACCAGCCTGACCTCGGCTTATATAATGTACTGGAGGCCTAGGATAACAAGAGTCCTAGTCGGTTACGTCAGTGGAGAGGAGTCCTTGCCTTGATCACCAAGTCTCGTGGGATCTTCCTTGTATATGTCATGGGCTGCCCGAAGTGGCCCATTAGTGAACCGCCATGGGGGTCCTCGGCCCAACCCACCTAGTCGGGAGATGCGTGGTGAGTACCCCCTAGTCTAGGACACCATGAGGTATGCCAGAAAATATCAACGAGAAAGAAGAACAAAACTGTTAATGAGGAGAACGATATAATGACCATGTGTATGAATCAAGGGGATATCGATACATCTTAGGTTTTGTGAAGTATCGTGAAGCAAAGGGAATAATACATGATAAAAAAGGTCACTCGAATGTCATTTGTGTACTCATAGGGATCGATATGGACGTCCACGGTGCCGCTATCAGCCACTGAACGAAGGAGTTTTCTTCATGTCTATGTTTTACCGAACCTACATGGCCACAAGCTTAAGGTAATCATTATCTTATGAGCCTTAGTAGGATGAGAGTATTAAGGATTTATTTGTGAAATAGTTCCATTAATATTCGGAATAGTTTTTAGAGAAACCAAAAGCATTTCAGGGTCACGAGAAGGGTTTCAAAGTTTATCGGGCAATATCGGGTATTCCTGATAAATAATATATATGTGGAAAATGTTTTCGGTGATGTTAAATTAATAATAAAAGGCTCTCGTAATTGTTAGGAGACTTTTATATTTAATTAAATATCAATGGGACTTAAAAGGCCAAACGATGGAGGGAGAATTGGGCCACAAGGGCCCAATAGGGGGAGGCGCCCCCTTCTCCACTTGGGAGGCCGAACTGGAGAGGGGGAAGGACTCCTCCTCCCCCTAGGATTGTGCACCAAGGAGGGAATCCTTCCCTCCTTGTGTGGCGCCCCCTCGCCTCTCCCAACCTATATATAATAGAGGATTTTGTCCATTGAGATACAAGTTTTGGAGCCTCCTCTAGTCCTCTCCAGTTCTAGTTCTAGTTGGTCCTAGCTTATCTAATTAGAGCTAGACCTAGATCCCCTACTCCTCACAATTAGAAGCCCAACGTGTTTTTAATCTCCCCCCTCTAATTTTGCGGCGACGATTAGCTCTAGACGGTGAAGCGCTACCGGATCGTGAAGACCGTACGCTTGCAACTCGTAGTGAGGCTATGCTTTCAGTGTCCTGTTTGAGGGACTGTCCGTGGGCGGTTTGCTGGATCGTTCATCTATGGTTTATGGGATTCCAAGTATGATCTACACTGACTCATCTTCTTTCGCCGCAACTCAGAGAAGGTAACGTAATCTGTGTATTGTTCTTGGGTGATCGTAGGTGATTTTTTTGTTTTCTACTACGTTTACCAACAGTGGCATCATGAGTGGTTAAATGAGTAGAAGCATGTTTTGATCTAGATTACATGTGCATGTGAGGATTTGATGTTCTTGCTATGCCTCCCTCGAGTGCTGCTTCGGCTTAGTTCATTGACGGCATGATGTAGCTTTGCACAAAGTTCTAACAATCGAGCGGCTCTGGCTATCAACAATCTGCTAACTGTTCTTTGGGCTTCATCATGGTCCAGAATAGTGAATTGTCGCAAACACGAGAGGGCGATGAAGATGAACGATCTTCTAGGGGGTCATGTGTATTAATGAAGGTTAGTGTGGGGCTAGATATTTTTAATTAAGTATCTTCCCTCACACACCCTGAAAGTTAATCTAGCAATAAGAATTATCGCCTTAATGGTGAACATAGGTAGCTAGTGTTATCCGCAAACCCAAGAAGTCACGTAATTAAAATTCGCCAAACCGATTAGAGGAGTCTAACTTGGTTTTACATGTTGCATGTGATGTGGTATAGCCTTTTTCATAATAATGAGTTTATGTATGAGATGGTTATATGATGTAACGTTAAGTGGCATCCACGTTACAGTACAACATGATGGTTGAAGCCACACGATTGACACTTTAATGTAATAGTTGTAGAGACAGCCTACATGTTACATGTGATGGTGACAAGCTTACACAAAGGACCCCGACGTGAAGAGGCTGTACCAGCCGTTGGGAGGAGGGATGAAACCTTTCGTGCCACGACAACGCTTTGTGAAATTGGTGCCACGACAACATTTTTGAAAGGCCACCACGACAACCATTCCTGAAATTACAACCACGGCAATGCTTTTTAAATTGGCCACCACTACAACAATTTTTGAAATTGCCACCACGGTAGTGTTTTTGAAACGGCTGCCACGACAACGATTTTCTACCGCCACGACAATGTTTCAACTGAAGATTCAAGAAGACCGTGAAGCCTTTCCGGTGCCGAGGGCTATACCATAGCATGCTATTATGAATTGCCTGAGATGTTTATCCCTTGCTATTTGCATCCTTTGATTGTGAGTAGTCTCACAGTAAATATCAAGTTAAAAGGTGCTCTTCCTAGTGTTGCAACCATCTATAACACGTAGCCTTCATGAGTGCGTCATGTCCACATGAGTACAAACAGATTGTGAGGTGTAAGACGGGTGGATGGTCAGACCATGTAAGCAGATAACACTTGGTTGTCTTGAAGTTCTGGCAGAATCGTTTTGTGCTTGGAGCATGAAGCATTGAAAGATGAACAAGAGTCATATGAATACATGATCGGCAAAAGTCTGCCTACCGGTCAAAATTCATGTCACTGGTGATCTCCATATCAATGGTTGTGAATAAGATCATGATCTTGAATCACTCACTATCAATTATGAGAAATATTGATTTAAGTGGGAGTGCACTTTATATTAAAATGTATTTAAACACTAGTGCGAGTTAATTATGAAATTGTTTGAGTGAATTTGTGTTTATCGTTGTTGATCGATGGCTCGCAATATGTTTAACTTAGCTCCTATTGTAGAAAAAATAGTTGGCTGCAAATGATGAAAACTAAAAAAACACAAAAACCATAATTTTGAGACTTCTCAAGAAAAATGAGCAAAGCCCAAAAATATAAAAAAACTTAGAAAAAAATCAAGCAAAACCTAAAAAACAGGCTCATGTGTGGAGGTGCATCCACGTGCTAACATGTGACGAACCGGGACGCACCACTTGAAGCGCTTCCACGCCCAGGGAAAATGCCTTCATAGGGGACACCCCTAACTAGTTGCTTCGTCTAAATATATGTATTTTTAATACCCAAGAGTCAAATTAAATAAAAGAACATTGTTCAAGTGTTTCGGGCCAGGTTTGGGCTTGGTGTCCATATTCGGTTTTCCAAAGCCTGGCCCAAAACCTGGCCAGCCCAGAGTATGACTAAAAAAATGTAGATCCTCACCAAACCTCTAACGCAGTGAAATCCCAAAATGTCAGGTGCAAAATGAGAAAAAGCCCGTATCGTCAACACGACAGCGTAAACGGCTGCCGAACCTGCCTGCACTCCCTCCCTCCGTTCTGGAGAAGCGCGCCGCCGCCGGGCCGGTGTAGTACAATCATCGCTAAGAGCGAAATTAGAAGATTCCGAGGGATCTAGCCACAAAAGGCTAAGCGCCATCCCGGAGGAAGAGTACGAGAGCGCGGCACCTACAGCCCGGAAATCCCAGAATCCACCAAGAGCAAGCTTGCAAGGTGGCCAAACGCGCACCAAATCGGCGCCCGCTCGCTTCACGGGATCGATCCCGGTCGAGTTCTAGGGCGCTCCGTGGGATTCGCGGCGCTTCCTTCTCCCGTTCTTGATCAGGTACTGTTCCTTTGACAGGAAGAGATCTACTTGCTGGCAGCGCTCTGTTTCACCCGGTCCTGGGCGTGAATTTTGCCGATTTTGGATGCCTGTTGCAGGAATGGTCGGTTTTTGAGTTAGAATTTTCGAAATTACCATTTCTAGAACTCAAGAGATGGCATCTTTGCTTCACCCAGTTATCCAACTATGGCGGCTCAGATTGCTGTAGTCTGTAGATGCTCTTGTTTGTTCTGTACCATCTCAGTTTGATCGACAACATTGGGGTGTCACCCAAGATTTTGCCTTAGCGTCCTCAAAGACCACTGAATTTGTGTTTTTCATTATAGCTCGTAATCCCACCCTGCATTACATGTATACGTTAATTTAATCTGATCTTCTGGCTGACAGTTGTTGATCGGAAGAAGACTCGGGAATGCAGAAAGATGTGCTTGCATAACAGCAAACACTTACTCTGCGCAAACAAGATCAGAGCTTCGTTCAGGCTCATGCTGTGGGGCTCTCATGATAATGTGCTGAGTACTGTTCCTCCTCTCGGTTGTGTGAAGCGCAGTATACCCAAGGGGTCAGTATTTGTTGATAATCACATTTGTGAAGACAGTTAACATCTGCTCCATTCATGAGGTATATAGTCTAGATACTGCTATCTAAGCGGTGTGTGGTGTTCGCTTGTTTTACTCCATTCAGATAGCTTGATATGATGGATGAGAGGAGGACTATCTTGATGGGCCGTTATGAAATCGGGAAGCAATTGGGACAAGGAACTTTTGCAAAGGTGTATTATGCCCGAAATCTTGCGACTGGCCAAGCTGTCGCTATAAAGATGATCAATAAAGATAAGGTTACCAAGGTTGGACTTATGGAGCAGATAAAGAGGGAGATTTCAGTAATGAGATTGGTGAAGCACCCAAATGTCCTGCAGCTTTTTGAGGTTATGGCTACCAAGAGCAGGATTTATTTTGTATTGGAGTATGCTAAAGGTGGCGAGCTTTTCAACAAAATAGTAAAGGAGGGGAAGCTTAATGAGGATGCCGCTAGGAGGTATTTCCACCAATTGATCAGTGCTATTGACTATTGCCACAGCAGGGGTGTTTATCACCGTGATCTGAAGCCTGAAAATCTACTCCTGGATGAGAATGAAAACCTAAAAGTCTCAGATTTTGGTTTGAGTGCCTTGGCTGATTGCGCGAGGCAGGATGGTCTCCTCCACACCACATGTGGAACACCAGCTTATGTTGCCCCTGAAGTGCTTAGCAGGAAAGGTTATGATGGTGCAAAAGCAGATGTATGGTCCAGTGGAGTAATTCTGTATGTGCTTGTGGCTGGTTACCTTCCTTTCCATGAGGCAAATCTGATAGAGATGTATAGAAGGATTTCCAAAGCGGACTTTAAATGCCCTCGATATTTTTCCGCTGAGCTGAAGGAGCTATTACATAAAATCCTTGATCCAGATCCCAGTACTAGGATTCCAATCTCTAGGATAAAGAGAAGTGCTTGGTACAGAAAACCAGTTGAGGCAAATGCAAAGAAAACTGAGCCTGAAGCAACGCACAACACCTTTTCAGCTGAAGCTGCGTCCTCAGGCTCGACAGGATGCAGCACTTCTGAGGGAAATCAAGGGTCGTTAAGCCTCCCGAACCTGAATGCATTTGACATTATCTCTCTGTCAACAGGGTTCAATCTATCTGGGTTTTTTGAGGACGAGTATGGTCGCAGGGAAGAACGATTTACCACTAGGCAGCCTGTAGCAATAGTACTTACAAAGTTGAAGGAACTGGCCAAACGCTTGAAGCTAAAAATCAAGAAGAAAGAAAACGGAGTGCTGAAGTTGGCTGCTCCAAAGGAAGGAAAGAAGGGGTTTCTTGAGCTTGATGCCGAGATTTTTGAGGTAGCCCCTTCTTTTCTCCTAGTTGAGTTGAAAAAGACTAATGGAGACACTATGGAGTATCAAAAGCTGGTGAAAGAGGAAGTAAGGCCAGCACTAAAGGATATTGTCTGGGTATGGCAAGGTGATCAGCACCAGCGGTCAGAGCCGATTCTGCAAGGGGAGCAGCATCACTCACCGTCGCCAACACAGCAGCCACATGGTGAGTTGCAACCACCATTGCAACAGCAAGAGGGACAGGATCAGTTGCACCCACCTTTACAACCACAGGAACAGCAGTACTTGCAGGAACAACCACCATTGCCACCACAGAATGGCTTCAAACACCAAGATTGACATGATAGCAGTACCGGATGGAAGTACCTCGTGTGTTCCCTGTACTGCTAATTCCATACTCTTTGCAACCATGATTTATAGACAGTCTTTTTTCCTCCTGAATTGTAAAGCTTGTGTGTATAACATAAGTGAATGTATAGTTTCAGTTTTGCATACTATAGGGGGAAATAAACTCTTGATTCCGTTTTTGAACCTTTTTGAAATAAAATGAATTGACCAGCATCATCTAGTTCTTGGAGTTTCTTTTTTTTTTTTTTTTTGAAAAGGGGGTTTGCCCCGGCCTCTGCATCAGAACGATGCATATGGCCATATTATTAATAATCAAAAGGTCCAACAAAAGTCTCGCAGTTGCAAAATAAAGAAAAAGAAGGACCGCCACAACCGGCAGGCAAAAGACAGATAGAAAACTAAACACCTATCCTATTACATGACCGCCATCCAAACCGGTTGTAGATATCCCGAGCTACCGTCTCCCAGCGGATAGATGCAGTAACCAAAGGCTCCCTGGCCTCCGCCGGAGTGAGTTTTTGGAGTTTCTAAATATCATAATTTGTTTTCCCAGGAGAGCGAACCTATGTAATGTTAGAAATCAAAGTTGGTAACACGTTTCTGGGAGGATGGTTTGGAGGTATCGTGCTTTGTAAAAAATTGTCAGTACTAGCGCCCTGACAGGAGTCGCCAAGCAGCAGACAAGGCGTACTGTGATGGAGAAGAAGAAGGCAGCAGTGGGCGGGTGATGCAAATAGAGTACTGGGCCATAATTGTGGTTGTGCGAGTGGGCCGTGGGCCAGTCATGTAATGTAAGCGACCGGGTTTATAAGCACGGCACAGCTGTGTAGCAAGGCACGAAAGGAAAAAAGAAACGATTTGAACATTCCCTTTTCTCTCTTATCCTCTCTAGCAAGGCACGAAAGGAAAAAAGAAACGATTTGAACCTTCCCTTTTCTCTCTTATCCTCTCTGCTGTCGTCTCCTACCTTCTGATCTCCTCTTCACCTCCAACTCCGATTCCGATCCGTCCACCCTTCGCCGCCGGTGAACCCAGCCGCCCCTAGGGCGTGACAATCTGGTATCAGAGCCGTCGCTCCGTTCGCGCTCAATTTTTTTTCCCAATTGTCCCAGCAAATCCGAGGCGACGGTCGCGGCTCCCCTCGGGTTTGATCCGTGTAATCCCTGACCTAAGGTGGGTGATTCGGGAGAAAATTAGCGACCATGACGACATTCAAGCCCAACCCGCAGTCGCGCTTCCTCGCGGACGAGATGGACGCGTTTCAGGAGCGGATGTTGAAGGAGTTCGCGGAGATACGCGTCGCGCAGAGCAAGCTCGCCGTCGTCGACGGGATTTGCGCTCAGCTGAAGGCCCTCGACGCCAAGCTAACTGAGCAGTCCACCAGGCTCGACCAAGTGCAGGTAAAGGTCAATCTGTCCTGCGACGCCCTGGGCAAGGTACAACAGGAGCAGGCGCAAGCAGCGCAGTTGGGGAAACAGTCGGGGCATGCTGGATCGGGCGCCAGTTCACCGACAGCGTCAGAGGTTTCGGATGGGATCATGGGCCCCATGCCAGGGTTACCAGGTCGAGCACAGCTGCGTTTTCCCCAGGTACCAGTTCCTCTCCCACACATTGATCTGGTAGTTCCGCGAGGGCCTGAAGAACAGCAGAACAGGAGGTCCTGGATGCCTAAAATGGATTTTCCCCGTTTTGATGGTCGCGATGTCAGGATATGGATTGACAAGTGTGAGGCATTTTTTCAGTTGTATCACATCCCTGACAATTTTAGAGTCACATCAGCATCTCTATATCTCACTGATGGGGCGGCACACTAGTACCAGGCCTTTAAACAGCAGAGTGCAGTACATACATGGGAGCAGTTCTGCGTGGCTATCTTACAGGAATTCGATGTGAACATTCATCGAGAACGGATGAAGGAACTAATGTTGCTCAAGCAGGAAGGCACAGTGGAAGAGTACAAGCACCAATTCCAACAGCTTGTCTACAACATCAGGCTGTATGAACCCACCATCAGCAATACTTTCCTTGTTACCAGATTCGTGATGGGACTGAAGAGCGAGTTGCGGTCAGCCGTTGAAATGCAACTCCCAGCGACTGTTCAGTTAGCTGCAATGTATGCTGCGGTGCAGGAAGGATTGCTCCAGCAACAGAGAAGTTTCAAGTCCACTTATCAGAAAACACAGCTCCAAGGACGGACAGTCGACAGAATTTTGCACCAGGAGAGCTCTGGAAGGCCCAGCAGCTGAAAGAATACAGACGCGCCAATGGCCTCTGTTATGGGTGTGGAGAAAAGTATGTGCCTGGACATGCCTGTCAACAGCCAGCAGCACCTACAGCTCAACTGAAAGCAGCAGAGATTGTAGACCCTCATGAACTTATATCAGATGCAGTGTTAGACGCACTAGTGGATAACTATCAGGGAGAATGTGCTACAATTTCAGCCACAGCCTTTTCTGGAGCTTCCCACCCCAAAACTATACAACTCAGAGCCCTGATAGGGAACCAAGTGGTACTGATCTTACTAGATTCTGGCAGTACCCACACTTTTGTTGACCAAGCTTTGTTAGACAGAATTTCTGTCCCTGCTGAGAAGTTACAAACACCCATGCAAGTAAAGGTGGCAAATGGAAATATGGTGGAATGTACCAAGTTTGTGCCCAATCTCACCTGGTGGATTCAGGGGCATAGTTTTTCTAGTGCTATGCAGGTTTTCCCTTTGGGAGGTTATGATATCATACTAGGAATGGACTGGCTTGAGCAATGGGGAGTGATGCAGTGCCACTGGGCAGAAAAATGGATCCAGTTTGAGTACCAACAACAGACAGTTAAGTTGCAAGGAGTACTTCCAACAAAATCTAAGCCCATCAAGGAAGTTTCTATTGATCAAGTGAGGAAGTGGGAGAAAGGGAATGATGTCTGGGCAACTGCCATGCTCCATCACATTGTAGTCAGCCCACGAACTGAAATACCTCCAGAAGTACAACAAGTACTGCATGCAAATAAAGCTGCATTCAGTGATCCTAAAGTACTTCCTCCTCGCAGAGAATTTGATCATGAAATCCACTTGGTACCGGGTGCAGTTCCTGTAAATTGCTGGCCATACAGGTACTCACCTCAGCAAAAAGATGAGATTGAAAGACAAGTGGCTGAAATGCTACAGGCAGGGCTTATAACACCTAGTCTAAGTCCTTTTGCATCTCCTGTACTGTTGGTCAAGAAGAAGGATGATACTTGGAGATTTTGTGTGGACTATAGAAGATTGAATGCTGTCACTATCAAGAACAAATTTCCACTGCCTGTGATTGATGAGCTGCTTGATGAATTAGGAGGAGCCAAATGGTTTTCCAAATTGGATCTCAAATCAGGATACCACCAAATTAGAATGGTTGAAGCAGATGAGTTCAAAACAGCTTTTAAGACACACAATGGACAGTATCAGTTCAAAGTAGTACCATTTGGGTTGTCCACAGCACCAGCCACCTTCCAGTGCTTCATGAACTTTATTTTCAAAGGCCCCGATAGAAAATTTGTACTGATTTTCATGGATGACATCTTGGTTTTCAGTGGAACTTTGGAAGAACACATCACACACTTGCAGTCAGTTTTTGACATACTGAAAGAACACCAGTTGTTTGTCAAAGAGAGTAAGTGCTCTTTTGCACAACAGTCCATGGAGTATCTAGGACACATAATCTCTGACAAAGAAGTCAGCACTGACCCTGCAAAAACTTCTGCTATGATGGACTGGCCAACTCCAACAAATGTTACTGAACTAAGGGGTTTTCTGGGTCTCACGGGATACTACAGAAAATTTGTTCAGAACTATGGGTTGCTAGCAAAACCACTAACCCTGCTGCTCAAGAAACAATCGTTTCTGTGGTCCACTACAGCTGATACAGCTTTTCAGTTGCTCAAACAGGCTATGGCCTCTACACCTGTTTTGGCCATACCCGATTTCACAAAGACATTTACAATAGAAATAGATGCTTGCAATACTGGAATTGGGGCAGTGCTCACTCAGGAAGGACATCCTATAGCCTATTACAGCAAGGCTTTGGGAGTAAACAGTCAGAAAGTCTCTATCTATGGGAAAGAGTTTCTAGCTATCATGATGGCTATTGATAGGTGGAGGGCCTACTTGTCCAGAGCACCATTTGTGATTAAAACAGATCATCAAAGCTTGTGTCACTTGGGAGATCAGAATCTAACATCTGATCTACAAAGGAAAGCCATGACCAAATTAGTGGGCTTGGACTTCTCAATTCAGTACAAAAGAGGTGTGGAAAATACAGCTGCAGATGCACTTTCCAGAGTTGCACACCTGTTTACAGTACAGGCCGTTTCTACCAGCAAACCTGTGTGGATCCAGGAGATCTTGAACTCCTATACTGTGGATCCTATCACCCAAAAGATGCTCACAAAACTAGCTATTGATCCGGAAGCCTGTCCTGGTTTTCAGCTGCTGGAAGGTCTCATCAGGCAAGAAGGAAAACTCTGGGTGGGAGCTAATACTGGGTTACAAACTAAACTCATACAAGCCTTTCACTCCTCTCTAATTGGAGGTCACTCTGGTATGCTATCTACTTACTATAAAGTAAAGCAACTGTTTAGTTGGCCTGGTCTAAAAAGAGATGTTGAGAACTTTGTTAAACAATGCAACATATGCCAGCAAGCAAAACATGAACTCTGCAAGGTGCCTGGATTACTACAGCCATTGCCCATTCCTGATGGCCCTTGGCAGGAAATTAGCATGGATTTTATCGAGGGATTGCCTAGATCTGAAGGGTACAATGCCATTCTTGTGGTGGTGGACCGCTTCACTAAAGTCAGTCACTTCTTACCCTTGAAACACCCTTTCATAGCAGCTTCAGTGGCAAAAGTCTTTCTCAACACTGTGGTCAGATTACATGGAATTCCTCTGTTCATAGTTTCTGATAGAGATAAGATTTTCACCAGTGCATTTTGGAGAGAACTGTTCAGGGTTTGGGGAACTGAGCTGCAAATGAGCACAGCTTATCATCCTCAGACAGATGGGCAAACGGAAAGGGTTAACCAATGTTTGGAAATGTATCTCAGGTGTGCTGTACATACTTCACCAACTAAGTGGGCCTCATGGTTACCTCAAGCAGAATTCTGGTACAACACTTCGTATCATTCCTCTCTAGGATGCACTCCCTACAAAGCTTTATATGGATTTGATCCACATGTGGGCCAGCTGTATAGTCAGACTCGATCTCTCAATGCTGAAGTGCAAAGCTGGCTGTCGGCACATACAGAACACACAACAGCTCTGAAGGAGCAGTTGGCCAGAGCTCAGAGCAGGTATAAACAATATGCTGATCGGAAGAGGACTGACAGGCAATTCTCGGAAGGAGAGATGGTTTACTTGCGTTTGCAGCCATATACACAATCCTCAGTGGTCAATCGCCCCTGTCACAAGTTGGCCATGAAATACTTCGGTCCTTTCAAGATCATTGCCAAGGTGGGACAAGCTGCCTACAGACTGGAGTTACCGCGGGGCAGTCTCGTACACCCTGTTTTTCACGTTTCGCAATTGAAGGAGCATATACCTGATCACACTCCTGTTTTTACTACCCTGCCAGCACCTTTGGACCTGTCAGACCCAGCAATTCAGCCCGAAGAGATCATCGAGCGTGCTTAGTTAAGAAAGGCAACGCGGCTCATCTTTAGGTGCTGGTCAAGTGGACAAAGTGCCCGGCAACTGATGCTACATGGGAGGACTATGAGGTTCTCCGCGCACGATACTCAGCTGCACCAGCTTGGGGTCAAGCTGGCTCTCCAGGGGAGGGTACTGTCAGTACTAGCGCCCTGACAGGAGTCGCCAAGCAGCAGACAAGGCGTACTGTGATGGAGAAGAAGAAGGCAGCAGTGGACGGGTGATGCAAATAGAGTACTGGGCCATAATTGTGGTTGTGCGAGTGGGCCGTGGGCCAGTCATGTAATGTAAGCGACCGGGTTTATAAGTACGACACAGCTGTGTAGCAAGGCACGAAAGGAAAAAAGAAACGATTTGAACCTTCCCTTTTCTCTCTTATCCTCTCTGCCGTCGTCTCCTACCTTCTGATCTCCTCTTCACCTCCAACTCCGATTCCGATCCGTCCACCCTTCGCCGCCGGTGAACCCAGCCGCCCCTAGGGCGTGACAAAAATCAATCGCCTCTGTAATCTGACCTTCAGCAAGAACGTCAGTTTCAACTATTTTTGTGGGCTGGGAATGTTTTAATTTCAGACTGCAACTTGGTGGGGGAGCTAGCTGTTATCTGGCAGGAATTACATAATTTCTTTGTAGATTTTGAGCTGGGGGAAGAGGAGGATAAATGCGTTTGGTTGCCTAATAGATCAGGCAAATTTTCAGTCAACCTCTGTATATTTAGCTCTGGAAGTAGTACAAGTTAAGTGCCCTTATAGGAAATTCCCTCTGTAAACTAATATAAGATCTTTAAGACCACCTCTGAAGATTAAGGTGCTTTAGTTGGGGGGATAATGAGTTTCAGGGGGAATAGTAGAAACATGTCTGCTGTAGGAGTAGCCATTGTACCGTGGGCGTTGCGGAAATGCAGAAACGCAGCAGTTCTCGATAGTGTCTTTCCTTGTTATCCTTCTAGTACTGTACTGTAGTACAGATTGCTAGTACAGTAGATGGTTAACCTTCTAGAGTGGTTTACATAAACGAGATTCACGAGAAATGCAAATCAGCGGGGCGAGGCGGCCGAGATGAAAGTTCCCGATTAGTCTTGTTTTGATGTTTCTGAGTTACTGTCTGGTAGTAGTAATAAGCTCTGCTGTTTTTCTTTTATATTTATAGTACGGAGTAGCTGGCTTTGGTAGCTGGAGTTTGCTGCTGCGTTATGTTCTGATTTACTCCCCGAGTGGCTGTCGTCGAGACTAGTTTTCTTGTGGGTTTCCTGACAGGAGCTGAACGTGAGGCCGGCTTGTTTGTTTTACCGGTTTTCAGAGATGAAAACTGGGCGCGATGCTCCTTGATTCCGAGAAGTCTAATCACTGATCTAATCGGTTTTGACTTTTGATTCAGGACCCAATGCTAACTACTTCCTCCGATTCATATTATTTATCGCTTAGATAAATGTATCTAGCACTGAAATACGTCTAGATACATCCATTTCAACGACAACTAATATGAATCGGAGGAAGTAGAACTAAGCCTTGGGGATAATTATAAGCTCATGAGTTTGCCACTTGAACAGATGAATGTAGGGTTAATTATCCTTTTGCCCTCAGTGGTGTTCATGTGCTCAGTTTCGCCCCCAGATGCGAATTGTACTCAGTTTTGACCCTAGTCCATGCACAGCTACTATGACGAGGCCAAACGGCCAGATTTGAGTCCATTCCGTCCGCCGCCGTTAGGGGTAGTAGGTCCGGACCTTACACGTGGGACCGGATGGACGTCGGTCCAGAGCTGACATGTGGGCCCTTGCAAAAAAAATCCCCAAATCATTCGTAGGAGCTAGCCGGCCAAATCGACGCCCACCCTGCCCATCCGCCGGCCGGCCGTCCTGCGCCCCGGCCGCCACCTGCGCCGCGGCCAGCACCTGCCCCGCCACCAGCTGCACGGCCTGCTCCGCCGCTACCGTCCTGCGCCGACGCTCCACCGCTACTTGCGACGCCCGCCACCTTCCTGCGACGCCACGGGTGGGGCGCCAGCCACCTGCTCGACCCGCGGCGCGGCCTCCTTCCGTGCGCCCGGCCGGAGCGCTCAAAGGTAGGGGGCTGCTGGAGCTGTTTGAGCTAGGAGGAAGAACCCCAGGGCGAAATGGCGAGCAGCGGCGACCCCGGAGTATTTGGCGAGGCATGCGTCGGCGAGGCAGGTGTCGGGCCAGAGATCCACCGCGTCCACGACTGGGTTCCCGAGGGGTAAGTCACGCCTCCTGTTTAGATTGAGCTTAGTTGTGCACTTGAACAGTCGATTCGAGTAGGTTTGCCCAATTAGTATGTTGATTGCGTCTCTGTTTTTCGTCGGTTAGGATGGAGTTGCGGTTTGCTTTCTTGATGCACATTAGAAGGGACCGGTACATGTTTGATGCAAAGGATGAGAAGAAATACCAAGAAGGTTTCGATTATCTGTTGCCAATGGCTAGGAATTGGAGTTTCAGACAATTTGGGGAGGTAATTTGTAGCCAATATCCTTGGGGTTTGCGTGATGAAGTGGTATACAAATACTATGATGGGGAAAAGAAATGGGTGACAGTTAGTAATGATGAGGAGCTGGCTACCATGTTTGCTAGGCATAAAGAGAAAGATAATTTTCATGTGAGGCTGCAAATTGATGTGCTTGAGCAGCCTAGGATGATTGGTGCAACATCTCGGGGAGAACCAAGTCGTCGTAATGGCATCTCTAGCCAAAACAGTTCGGTTGGTGCACGGCGACGTGGTGGCTCGACAAGTGTGGGCAACTGCAGTAGGGTCCCCCTAAAAGTGGAGCCTAATGACTACAATTCTGGGGTTGATGAAGAGAAGCTATATTCTGATGTTATTCAGAATTTACGACAGGCACCTCGGGCTGAAAACCAAGATGAGGCTCACAATGCAGTCCGTGTGGACGATGACGCGGTGGGTGAGGACGAAGACCTTGCAGCTGTTGAAAGGGACCCTTTGAACCCTCATATGGAAGAAGGTACCGTTTTTGCATCCATGACTGAGTGTAGAAATGCACTTGTGACATACTGCATCAAGGTAGAACGTACTTTCAAAGTTGACAAGAGCGATCAAGTACGTTACAGAGTGCACTGTCCTACTGAGGGTTGTCCATGGAGGCTGCTTGCATCTAAAATACGAAATAGCACTAATGTTCAGGTCAAAGTGAACCCTTTTAAGCACACATGCCAGGAATCAACCCTTAGGAAGGATACAATCAGTAGAGCCAAGTCAAGATGGGTGGCAGAAGAAGTAAAGAAGTGGGTGAAAGAAAACCAGCAAGTGGGTCCAAAGGAATTGCAGAAGAACATTAAAGATAAGTTCAAGATAGATTTACCATACATGAGGTTGTTCAATGGTAAACAACATGCTATGAATTCTATTCATGGTAACTAGGAGGAAAGTTTTCAATTGTTGTATTCATTCAAAGGTGAAGTGGAGAGGACCAGCCCAGGTAGTATTATAGATATTGATCACCACACCGTGGAGTACACATTCAGGGGAGTGACAAAGACCAAGGAATGCTTTAGGAGCGTTTTTGTCTGCTTTGAGGCTTGTCGCCGGGGTTTTTTGGCAGGCTGCAGGCCTTATTTGGCTATTGATGCCACTTTTCTCACAGGGAGGTTTAAAGGACAGTTAGTAGCAGCTTGTGCAGTTGATGCACACAGTTTTGTATTTCCAGTTGCCTACGGTGTGCTGGAGACAGAATCTAAGGAGAGTTGGACTTGGTTTTTGCATAATCTGCGACGGGCTATTGCACATCCCAATGGGTTGGTCATTCATACAGATGCCTGCAAAGGTTTCGAAGTGTCCGTGGACAATGTGTTCCCTGGAGTAGAGCATAGGGAATGCATGCGTCACCTTGCTGCAAATTTCATGAAGAAATTCAAAGGAAATGTGTATACCGACAATTTATGGCCAGCATCTTTGACTTGCAGTGTGAAGAAGCACAAGTACCACTTGAGACAGTTATACATGAATCCCAAAGTGAAAGAATACTTGGAAACACACCACTCCAAGTTATGGGCCAGAAGCCAATTCGGTGAACTGAGCAAAGTTGACTATGTGCACAATAATCTAGCAGAGTCTTTCAACTCAACGATCCGGAAACTAAAGGGTCATTATGTGGTGGATTTGCTTGATAGGATAAGGGTAGAATACATGCAGAAATTTCATTATCGTGCAGGAATAGCCGAGGCAAAATTCATGGGCCACATTATCATTCCAGCCGTGATGAATGAACTGAAGCATAAAACAACAGGCTTGGAAATGAACATGACTCTTTGCTCGGGTACCACAGCAGAGATATCATATTTGGATAAAGAGAAGAGGGAATGGAGATATCCGGTGGATTTAGAAGCTAGAACTTGCAGTTGTAGGCAATGGCAGATAACTGGGTTGCCATGCATTCATGCCTTGTTTTTCATCACTTCTCTCCCAGGTCCAGCAGGGAACATACATCAGTATGTGCATGATTACTACTCTGTTGCAAGGTTCAAAGCCACATATGCTTATGCCTTGCCTGCTATGGAGGGAAAACAACAATGGGACATGGTGGACCCTGGATTCAAGCTTTGCGCTCCAGTTCTGAAGAGAGCAGCAGGTAAACCAAGGAAGAGTCGGATCAGACCTCGCAGCGAAGGGGCTGGACTTGGAGCGAGGAAGCGTAAATGCACAAGGTGTGGTGGGTCTGTTCATTTCGGTAAGTATTGTGATAACACAGTAGATCCAGCGTTCGGAGAGAGTTTCGATGAAGGCTTCGATGAAAATGTTGGTCAGCAGACGGTTGCCTCAACAGATGATGAAAATGATGGTCAACACCCAGTTGCATCAGATGAGGATTTTGACAAGGTTCCAAATGATGATGGTCAACAGCCACATGATTTTGACGATGATCCAAAATATCCTCCAAATAATGATTCAAGTGAGGCTCCAAATGATGATCCAAGTGAGGCTCCAAATGGTGATCCAAGTGAGGCTCCAAATGTTGATCATGATGATCCAAGTGAGGCTCCAAATGTTGATCATGGTGATCCAAGTGAGGCTCCAAATGGTGATCCAAGTGAGGCTCCAAATGTTGATCATGGTGATCCAAGTGAGGCTCCAAATGGTGACCAACTTTCTGTTGTTGTGAGTTATGCTAGGTATGTAAATCTTGCAAGGGTCAAATACTACTGTACATTTATCACTTGACATGATCTCATTACCCTTTATGTTTTGCACAGCTCTATGGTAGGTTTAAAGAAGATGCGCAAGGTACCGACAACCAAGAGGAGAAGAGAAGAAGCGATGAGCACAAGGTGCACGAGGAGCAAAGTGATGGCATGATGGCAAGAGGCTCAAGGAACAGACAGAAGCCTCAACGCTATTTATGAATAATTATGAAACATTATAAATAATGTTGTATTTTCTGTTGGGTGATGTTGCACCTATGTTAGAAGTATGTTTAAATGATGTTGGACCTATGTTAGACTTCAAATTTGACATGCTATATGGATGATGGACATATGTTTTTCCTTTTTTGAATTTTGTTTTGCTCATTTGAAATCTGGTCAAACTTAACTTTGACCAAGATTTAAATAAGTCTAAAATATCAAAATGAAAAACTAAGCCTGGATCCTTCTTAATGGGAAGTTGTGGTGAGGTTTTGGAAATTTCATGAAAAATGTGCTAAAAAGTGGGGTCCAAAGGTAGGGTAAACAGCCTCATTTGTAAGCAAGGTTTTTTTCGACCTTGTCTAAATCAGCCAAATAACTTTCCTACACATATTATATATATACAGACTATGTGCGCTGATTTTTTTTTCCATTTTTTCATTTTTTTAATTTGTTTTGCTCATTTGAATTCTGGTCAAACTTAACTTTGACCAAGATTTAAACAAGTCTAAAACATCAAAATGAAAAACAAAGCCTGGATCCTTCTTAATCAATCCAAAAGGAAGATGTGGTGAGGTTTTGGAAATTTCATAAAAAATGTGCTAAAAAGTGGGGTCCAAAGATAGGGTAAACAGCCTCATTTGTAAGCAAGGTTTTTTTCGACCTTGTCTAAATCAGCCAAATAACTTTCCTACACATATTATATGTATATACAGACTATGTGCGCTGTTTTTTTTTTCATTTTTTCATTTTTTTGAATTTGTTTTGCTCATTTGAATTCTTGTCAAACTTAACTTTTACCAAGATTTAAACAAGTCTAAAACATCAAAATGAAAAACTAAGCCTGGATCCTTCTTAGTCACTCCAAAATGAAGTTGTGGTGAGTTTTTTGAATTTTTCATGTTCATTTCACCAAAACACTTCTCTTCACCTCATACAAGAAAGTTCGAGATACTCGAGATATCACATAATACACATGAACTTATCGTTTAAATGTATGTAAACCTTGTTTACCAACTTAAATCATTAATATATGACATAAGAAGACCATGTGCGCAGGGTTTTCATTTTTCTGATTTTTATTTAATTTATTATGCTCATTTAAAATCTGGTCAAACATATCTTTGACTGCTTCAAACCCCTCCCAAACCCCGCTAACCCTAGCGCTGAACAAGGACCGTCCATCTAACCCTAGCGGCGATCCAGGGCCGTCGATCTAACCCTTCTAGAAGGAATCTGCGGGGAGGAGGGGGGCGATCCGCGAGATGCAATATGATTGGCTGGAAGATT
This sequence comes from Secale cereale, assembly GCA_902687465.1. Classification (NCBI taxonomy): domain Eukaryota; kingdom Viridiplantae; phylum Streptophyta; class Magnoliopsida; order Poales; family Poaceae; genus Secale; species Secale cereale. Next base: position 804,533,185 of record LR738711.1, read on the forward strand.
ATTTTTTCTAAAGAAATACCGGGCGCGCTGGATGGACCGTTGGGCCGTCTCGTTGTTTGGGCCTGAGACCGCAGTTAATAGGCCGTCTCAGCCTTTGCAGGCCTGTATGCATGGGAAGGGTGGCGACGTCGTTTGCATGCGCGAGCGAGCCCAACGTGCATGCATGCGAGCGAGGCGAGCGAGGCGAGCCGGATGTGCATGCACGTACTGATTCAGAGCGAGGCGAGGCAGCTACGCTAGTTAGTCTATGCAGTGATTCAGATGCACGCACTAGGCTAGCGAGGCGAGCTAGGTGGCCATGCACGTAGTTAGGCCATTACGGCAGTGATTCAGATGCACGCACGCGCCCCATGCATCATTTTCGTGCAAAACTTTAAGAGCCCAAAACGTAACGGATTCACACACGCGCCCAGATTCACACACGCACCGTTCTCATCCTTTCTCTCTTCCTCTCCCACCCACAGGCCTATAAATGGGGTGCCTCTCTTCCTCTCCCACCCACAGCCAGATCCGATCCATTCTCTCCGAGCCATCTCCACCCAAGCGATAGAGCCCTCTCCACCCAAGCGAAGATGCAGTTCAACGGGCCGACCTTCCACCATCCGCCTGTCGTGCCAGAGCTACGCTACCCGCCGGGCGTGCTCGCCGAGAGGGAGCTCCGTGTGTGGGCGACTTCTAGGTGGAGGGGTGCCGTCGAACTCACCCGGCCTTCCTCAGAGCCCGCTATGCCCACCTCCCATGGGGCTCGCCGAGGATGTTCACCCTCAACGAGGTTCGTGACCGCGGCGGCATCCTCCAACTGCTCACGGTCACCTTCACCAACCCGTTTGACGCGCGCGAGCTCCTCGGCCAAGTCTATTGGTCCGGCTGCGAGTTCATCTTCTTCACGGCGTACAACATCTTCACCAACTACGAGAACATCTTCCCCACTCCAGGCCAGATGCACTCTCTTCCCTACGACGACGACGACGAGGAGTGAAGACGGTGTTGAAGGGGCGCGCGGCCAAGGTGGAAGAAGGAGGCCAAGATGAAGATGTTTTAGTTTTATCGTTTTTATTTTGTTGCTTTTCTATGTCGTGTGTGCCGTGTCGTGTGGTGTCCGTGAACTTATCTACCCAAGTTATTATCTAAGTTATTATGTGTGTTGCATCTTATCTAATTTAATTATTATGTGTGTTGCATCTTATCTAAGTTATTATGTGTGTTAAAAAATGTCCGTGCCCAAACATATCATTTTTTCCCTAAACCAAGTCATGAAGTTCGAGAACGTGTGGCTTTCATTAATGAAAAATGAAAATCAAAGGAGGGGTGAGAAGCCCTCTCTTTCATTCAAAAAAAACAAGTCATTAACTAACCCTAAATTTATTCCAAAAATAATTTGCTACCCATGGTGGTAACTACGCACGGCCCCAATTTTTATCTCTAATTATTTTGATAAATTATTTTGGACTATACAAAATAACTCTATAACGAAAATATAATGACTTTGAACTCGCTAGGCAAACAAACATGCAATTATGCCAAAAAGGCAAGCAAAATGAATGAGAGAAGTGAGTAAAGCCCCTTTCAACACAACAAAAAGGCACTTGTGTCCAAAAGATAATAAAAAAGAGAAAGAGAAGTGAGAAAAAGTCATTTCTATATAACGAAAAATGCACTTGTGCCAATGCCATAAGAAACCCGACACCTCATATATCAAAAAAGGAACTTAAAACAAAGAGTGCGTAGTTTCCACCATGCATGCGTAGCTACCACCATGCATAGGAAATCGCCTCTCCATTTAAATCCTAAACCAAGTGCCACTCTAACCCTAAACCAAGTGCCATTGTAACCACAATCACGTGGCAGTGCAAAAATACGTTTCCAACCCTCCAAAATTTCAGTGCAAAACAAAGGAAAACCACTCTCACACGCGTGCAAACATTCACTGTCTCACTATGTATACATTCCTTCCCTACCCATGTCAAAGTCTTTCCATCTGTCCTAGCGGTTACCAGCGCAGCCCTAAATGCCACAAACCAACGCGGTCCTGGGTTCGAGTCCCCAGCCGCACCAATTTTTTTTGCATTTTCCACCCTTCATTTTTCTAGACAAATTATTTTTTCTCAATGTAATGCCCTTAAAAAATGTTCATTTATTTTGGCACCAGGTGTAAACCTCTACCAGAGCTGAGGCACATTTTCTATGACAATTTGGTATTTGATTTAAATCACGGTGTATTTGAATTGGAGCAATTAAATTGCTATTAAATATTTAACAGCTACAAAAAGTTTGGCTCTGGAATAATTCAATTAGCTTCCACAAAAAGTTTCAGCATTATGATTTACTGCCTAAATTAAATCAAAAGAGAAAACAGAAAAACACGTAAGAGAACCCCCGAATGGGCCTAATTGGATGCAGTTCGCCCATTAGTCTATCCTGCACTCGGCTCTAGACTCTGAATTTGGCCCATTAATGAACCTTTTTTTTGACAGAAAGGCAGAGAAGAGAGCTGCATTCATTGATCAAAAGTTTCTGAATTCCTCATTTCTTCTCCCTTTTTTCAACATATTTAAATGTTGGTCACTTCTTCTTCTTTTTTCAACATTTAAACAACTTTGACCAACATTTAAACTAGGTGAATTTCTCATACAATTTCAAGCTTACAAATTCCTCCATAATTCATGTCTTTCCATACATTTTCAACATTACAACCAGTGCGATTACCATACCTACCACTGCCCAAAAGTAATTGCAAATGGGTATTGCTATTTGTGCTTGATCTTCAAGCTTCCTAACCTTCTTCTTCAACATCCTAAGCTTAACAACTAGCTCTCTGTCAGTGTGTTCTTTGCCCTCCATCTCTTCTTCCGGAGCTCGTGTTGCGGCCACTGCCGTTCGTGGCAGCATGTGCAACCATTCTTCATGCTCTTCTTGCAGTTCATTCATCAGTGTCCTGGCCAGAGCATCGACCCAAAGAAAGAAGCATGTCACCTGCATGAACACTAAACAGATCAACCCATTGCTCAAAGATCCCGATCACGAAAATGGTGCAATTGCCCCGATTCTTACCCCATTCTCGCTGCACACGTAGAACGGACGATTCTGGTTCCTCGTTGTGTGAGAAACCCTCCGATCAACGCCCGCCCGGCACCGCGGACAGATGAAGACAGGAATGTCCACACGCGCCCGGCTCTGCATCCGCGAGGTGGCATGGGAGCTTGAGGAAGACATGGAGCTAGGAGCCGAAGGGGGTCTCAACGCCGCCGCGCCCTCCACAGCTAGCTTCCCACCGTCGTGCTCTCTCTCGCCGTGGTCACCACTGTGCTCTCTCTCTCTCTCGCCGTGGTCACCACCGTGCTCTCTGTCGTCGTGCTCTCTGTCGCCGTGGTCACCGCCTCTTTCGCCCGCTTATATAGCACACCCGCAACGGCTCTCTGCTCAACGGCTCTCTGCTGGGTCCCACAAGCCACGCGTGCAACAGTATGAATATAATTGGTCGTCTCTGTCGCCTGTCCCACCTGTAAGGGTCGAGTCAAAAGGTTGACCTGATGGAGACGGTAGAATTCACGGAACGAGTCGCTGTGCATGGACTAGGGGCAAAATTGTGCACAATTCGCATCTGAGAGCAAAACTGAGCACATGGACACCACTGAGGGCAAAAGGATAATTAACCCATGAATGTATGGCATCGAGGCGCAGAGTGAACAAGAGCAACGGAGAAGATAGTGAAGCATGCCATGATGATTTCACAGATCATATTGGCTGCCGCACCTGCGATTCTCATAACAGTCGCATGTCCTAGTGGCTAGCTATTGCTTCCCGATCATCATGCCATTCCTGTCAAAGTAATAGCCTGGTCCATAAGAGTATCTCCAGCCGTTGCGCCCCCAAGACGCGCCGAAAACCGCCGCCTAGGGGTGATCCGCCGCTAGTTTCGGCTTGGGTGCCAGTGTGTTCCCAGTCGCCGCCCCCCAGGTCGCCCCCAGGCGCCGATATCGGCCCAGTTTCGGCGCTTTCAGCCCATTTCCGGCGCAAAACAGCCCAGGCTCGACGTGTTTCGGCGGCTATTGAAATAGAATCACATAGTCGCAAAATAAAATCACAGTTTCACATACGATAGATAGATAGATAGTTCACATATATCCTACGATAGATAGATAGTTCACATAATCTTATCCTAGATAGTTCACATAGTCTTCTCCTACGAACTACTACTACTCGTCATTCTCCGACTCGGACTCTGCCTCGGTGATGTCCTCCTCCGACGTCTCAACGTAGGCGTCAAGGAACCGCTCGTCGATGGAGTCCCAGGAGGACGCATCTCCTAGCTCAATGTTGAATTTAGCGACCGCCTTCCGCGCTCGCTTGTCCTCGCGATAGGCCGCTCGCTCCTCCCTCCTCTTCTTCCTCTCTGCCCTCTTCTTTGTTGGAAATATGCCCTAGAGGCAATAATAAAAGGATTATTATTATATTTCCTTGTTCATGATAATTGTCTGTTATTCATGCTTGAATTGTATTGTACGGAAACACCGATACATGTGTGAATACATAGACCACAACGTGTCCCTAGTAAGCCTCTAGTTACTAGCTCGTTGATCAACAGATGGTCATGGTTTCCTGACCATGGACATTGGATGTCATTGATAACGGGATCACATCATTAGGAGAATGATGTGATGGACAAGACCCAATCCTAAGCCTAGCACGAGATCGTATAGTTCGTAATGCTTAAGCTTTTCCAGTGTCAAGTATTTGTTCCTTAGACCATGAGGTTGTGCAACTCCCGGGTACCGTAGGAATACTTTGGGTGTGCCAAACGTCACAACGTAACTGGGTGGCTATAAAGGTACACAATGGGTATCTCCGAAAGTGTCTGTTGAGTTGGTACGAACCGAGACTGGGATATTGTCACTCCGTATGACGGAGAGGTATCTCTGGGCCCACTCGGTAAGACATCATCATAATGAGCTCAAAGTGACTAAGGAGTTAATCACGGGATGATGGATTACGGGACGAGTAAAGAGACTTGCCATGACGAGATTGAACAAGGTATCGGGCATACCGACGATCGAATCTCGGGCAAGTACCGTACCGATAGACAAAGGGAATAACATACATGATTGAGTAAATCCTTGACACAGTGGTTCATCCGATGAGATCATCGAGGAACACGTGGGAACCAACATGGGTATCCAGATCCCGCTGTTGGTTATTGACCGAAGAGTGGTCTCGGTCATGTCTGCGTGTCTCCTGAACCCGTAGGGTCTACACACTTAAGGTTCGGCGACGCTAGGGTTGTAGAGATACATGCACGTGGAACCCCGAATGTTGTTCGGAGTCCCGGATGAGATCCAGGATGTCACGAGGAGTTCCGGGATGGTCCGGAGGTAAAGAATGATATATAGGAAGTCCAGTTTCGGCCATCGGGGGAATTCCGGGGGTCACCGGGAGTGTCCCGGGACCACCGGAAGGGTCCCGGGGGTCCACCGGGTGGGGCCACCCATCCCGGAGGGCCCCGTAGGCCGCAAGGGGAAGGGGGCCAGCCCCTAGTGGGCTAGCGCACCCACATGGGCCCCCTCCATGCGCCTAGGGTTGAAACCCTAGGGGATGGGGGCGTCCCCTATGCCTTGGGGGGCAAGTTTCCCCCTCTGGCCGCCGCCCCCCTCGGAGATTGGATCTCCTAGGGCCGGCGCCCCCCTGGCCCCCTATATATAGTGGGGTGAGAGAGGGAAGCCGCACCCCAAGCCTCTGGCGCCTCC
>LR738711.1:804539064-804578948 GCA_902687465.1 Secale cereale
CTGTCACACCTCCAACTCCTCACGCAGGGCATAGGCGAAGCCCTGCAGCTTTTCCCGTTGCATCCACCACCACGCCGTCGTGCTGCTGGATCTCCGTCAACCTCTCCTTCCCCCTTGCTGGATCAAGAAGGAGGAGACGTCGCTGTACCGTACGTGTGTTGAACGCGGAGGTGCCGTCTGTTCGGCGCTGGGATCATCGGTGACGAGGATCACGAAGAGTACGACTCCATCATCCACGTTACTTCGAACGCTTCCTCACGCAATCTACAAAGGGTATGTAGATGCACTCGTTTATGCTCGTTGCTAGATGACTCCTTAGATTGATCTTGGTGAAGCGTAGGAAATTTTTTGAATTCTGCTACGTTCCCCAACAGTGGCATCTGAGCCAGGTCTTTGCGTAGCATCTTGCACGAGTAGAACACAAACAAGTTGTGGGCGTTGAGTTTGTTCAATTTTCTTGTCGTTACTAGTCCAATCTTGATTCGGCGGCATCGTGGGATGAAGCGGCCCGGGCCGACCTTACACGTACGCTTACGTGAGACTGGTTCCACCGACTGACATGCACTAGTTGCATAAGGTGGCTCGCGGGTGTCTGTCTCTCCCACTTTAGTCGGATCGGATTCGATGAAAAGGGTCCTTATGAAGGGTAAATAGAAATTGACAAATCACGTTGTGGTTTTGGCGTAGGTAAGAAACGTTCTTGCTAGAAAACCTATAGAAGCCACGTAAAACTTGCAACAACAATTAGAGGTCGTCTAACTTGTTCTTGCAGCATGTGCTATGTGATGTGATATGGCCAAGAAGATGTGATGAATGATATATGTGATGTATGAGATTGATCATATTCTTGTAATAGGGAATCACGACTTGCATGTCGATGAAAATGACAACCGACAGGAGCCATAGGAGTTGTCTTAATTATTGTATGACCTGCATGTCACTAAATAACGCCATGTAATTACTTTACTTCATTGCTAAACGTTAGCCATAGTAGTAGAAGTAATAGTTGGCGTGATGACTTCGTGAAGACACGATTATGGAGATCATGATGATATAGATCATGGTGTCATGCCGGTGACAAAGATGATCATGGTGCCCCGAAGATGGAGATCGAAGGAGCAAGATGACATTGGCCATATCATGTCACTTTATTTGATTGCATGTGATGTTTATCATGTTTATGCATCTTGTTTACTTAGAACGACGGTAGTAAATAAGATGATCTCTCACTAAAAATTTCAAGAATTGTGTTCCCCCTAACTGTGCACCGTTGCTAAGGATCGTTGTTCCGAAGCACCACGTGATGATCGGGTGTGATAGGCTCTAACGTTCGCATACAACGGGTGTAAGCCAGATTTACACACGCAATACACTTAGGGTTCACTTGACGAGCCTAGCATGTACAGACATGGCCTCGGAACACGGAAGACCGAAAGGTCGAACATGAGTCGTATAGAAGATACGATCAACATGAAGATGTTCACCGTTGATGACTAGTCCGTCTCACGTGATGATCGGACACGGGCTAGTCGATTCGGATCATGTATCACTTAGAAGACTGGAGAGATGTCAATCTGAGTGGGAGTTCATTAAAATTTGATTAGATGAACTTAATTGTCATGAACTTAGTCTAAATTCTTTACAATATGTCTTGTAGATCAAATGGCCCACGCTCATGTCACTCTCAACTTCAACGCGTTCCTAGAGAAATCCAAGCTGAAAGACGATGGTAGCAACTATACGGACTGGGTCCGTAACCTGAGGATCATCCTCATAGCTGCCAAGAAACTTATGTCCTAGAAGCACCGCTAGGTGACGCTCCCGCCCCGGCAAACCAAGATGTTATGAACGCTTGGCAGTCGCGTTGTGATGATTACTCCCTGGTTCAGTGCGGCATGCTCTACAGCTTAGAATCGGGGCTCCAAAAACGTTTTGAGCACCACGGAGCATATGAGATGTTCCAAGAGCTGAAAATGGTTTTCCAGGCTCATGCCCGAGTTGAGAGATATGATGTCTCCAACGCATTCTATAGCTGTAAGATGGAGGAAAACAGTTCTGTCAGTGAGCACATACTCAAGATTTCTAGGTTGCACAACCGCTTGTCTCAGTTGGGAATGAATCTCCCAGACGAAGCGGTCGTTGACAGAATCCTTCAGTCGCTCCCACCTAGCTACAAGAGCTTTGTGTTGAACTTCAATATGCAAGGGATGGAGAAGTCCATTCCCGAGGTGTATTCAATGCTGAAATCAGCGGAGGTGGAGATCAAGAAAGAGCATCAAGTGTTGATGGTCAATAAAACCACTAAGTTCAAGAAGGGCAAGGGTAAGAAGAACTTCAAGAAGGACGGCAAGGGAGTTGCCGCGCCCAGTAAGCCAGTTGCTGGGAAGAAGCCAAAGAATGGACCCAAGCCTGAGACTGAGTGCTTTTATTGCAAGGGAACGGGTCACTGGAAGCGGAACTGCCCCAAATACTTAGCGGACAAGAAGGCCGGCAACGTCAAAGGTATATGTGATATACATGTTATTGATGTGTACCTTACCAGCGCTCGTAGTAGCTCCTGGGTATTTGATATCGATGCAGTTGCTCACATTTGTAACTCAAAGCAGGAGCTGCGGAATAAGCGGAGACTGGCGAAGGACGAGGTGACGATGCGCGTCGGGAATGGTTCCAAGGTTGATGTGATCGCCATCGGCACGCTGCCTCTACATCTACCCTCGGGATTAGTTTTAAACCTTAATAATTGTTATTTAGTACCAGCTTTGAGCATGAACATTGTATTTGGATCTCGTTTGATGTGAGATGGCTACTCATTTAAATCCGAGAATAATGGTTGTTCTATTTATTTGAGAGATATGTTTTATGGTCATGCCCCGCTGGTCAATGGTTTATTTTTGATGAATCTCGACCGTGATGATACACATATTCATAGTGTGAATGCCAAAAGATGTAAAGTTGACAATGATAGTCCCACATACTTGTGGCATTGCCGCCTTGGTCATATTGGTGTCAAACGTATGAAGAAGCTTCATGCAGATGGACTTCTGGAGTCTCTTGATTATGAATCATTTGACACGTGCGAACCATGCCTCTTGGGCAAGATGACCAAGAATCTGTTCTCCGGAACAATGGAGCGAGCAACCAACTTATTGGAAATCATACATACCGATGTGTGCGGTCCAATGAGTGTTGAGGCTCGCGGAGGCTATCGTTATGTTCTCACCCTCACAGATGACTTGAGTAGATATGGGTATATCTACTTGATGAAGCACAAGTCTGAGACCTTTGAAAAGTTCAAGGAATTTCAGAATGAGGTTGAGAATCAACGTGACAGAAAAATAAAATTCTTACGATCGGATCGTGGGGGTGAATATTTAAGTCATGAATTTGGCACGCACCTTAGGAACTGTGGAATTGTTTCACAATTGACACCGCCTGGAACACCTCAGCGTAATGGTGTGTCCGAACGTCGAAATCGTACTCTGTTGGACATGGTGCGATCTATGATGTCTCTCACCGACTTACCGCTATCCTTTTGGGGTTATGCTTTAGAGACTGTTGCATTCACTTTAAATAGGGCTCCGTCGAAATCTGTTGAGACGACACCGTATGAACTTTGGTTTGGCAAGAAACCTAAGCTGTCGTTTCTAAAAGTTTGGGGTTGCGATGCTTATGTCAAGAAACTTCAACCTGAGAAGCTCGAACCCAAATCGGAAAAATGTGTCTTCATAGGATACCCAAAGGAAACGATTGGGTACACCTTCTACCACAGATCCGAAGGCAAGGTCTTTGTTGCCAAGAATGGATCCTTTCTAGAGAAAGAGTTTCTCTCGAAAGAAGTGAGTGGGAGGAAAGTAGAACTTGATGAGGTGACAGTCACCCCTCCCGAACCGGAAAGGAGCGCAGCGCAGGAAGTTGTTCCTGAGGTGCTGATACGTCTCAAACGTATCTACTTTTCCAAACACTTTTGATATTGTTTTGACCTCATTCTTGCATGATTTGAACTAAACTAACCCGGACTGACGCTGTTTTCAGCAGAGCTGCCTGTATGGTTTTATTGTGCGCAGGAAAACGGATATTTAGGTATCTCAGAAATTCCACGAAAAATCACAGAAAATCCACGCACCCGAATGAACCTGTTGCCAGAAGAGGGGCCAGAGGGGGGCCAGGGGGCTCCAGGCGCCCTGGTGGCGCGGCCCACCCCCTGGCCGCGCCGGGAGGCCGCCTGGGTGGGCCCCACCTCCCCTGGTGCCCTACTTTGACCCGTATTTTAGCTTGCGACGGAGAAATCCCAGATCAGAAGTTCTTTTCCCAGTTTTCATCGCGGAGCCGCCGCCACCCTCTGTTCTTCTTCGGGAGGGCTAATCTGGAGGCTGATTTGGCCTCCGGAGAGGGGAGATCGTCGCCATCGTCATCATCATCACCACTCCATCCTCCCTCCATGACTTCTCCTTTCATGTGTGAGTAATCCCCTGCTGTAGGCAAAGGGGGTGGTAGGGATTGGATGAGTTAGATCATGTAATAGTTTGTCAGATCGTTGGGGGCATGTTGCCTATCATCTACTATGGTGTTTATCATCTTTGCTTCAACTTGTTATTCTTAATGCTTGTCACTTAGGGCCCGAGTGCCATGATTTCAGATCTGAACCATATGTGTTTGCATGAATATATTTGTGTTCTTGATCCTATCTATGAGTTGTTTGCACCTATTACGGTTCGGAACCGGCGATCCCAAAAGTGACAGCTTGGGACACCAAAGGGGATGGTCCGTAGTTTGAGGATTACATGTATCCATTGAGTTTATTGCTTTGTTCCGGTGCTCTTTGACAGGAGCACCTTAATCTCCATAAGTTCCTTTTTGCCCCGTTCGTAGCGGGATGGTAGGACAAAAGATGGTGTGCAAGTTCTTATTGCAAGCACGTACAACTACCTACGGGATACATGCCTAATGTTTGATATTTGCCTAGATGATCATTACTTTTCCGTGTGCCTTGCCCCAAGTTAGAATCATGATATATCTCATCCATGCAGCGCTAAACCATCCATCTCCCTAGCCTACAGTGTTTTAAATCCTGCTGGTTACTAGTTGCTACTTTTGCTATTTACTTTCGTTGTTTACTTTTACTATCACCACCGTCATTACCATATCACCGTTACCACTTATCTTTTGTTGCAAGTAAGTATATTTCAGGTGCGGTTGAATTGACAACTCAACTGTCAAAGCTTATAAATACTCCTTGGCTCCCCGTGTGTCGAATCAATAAATTGGGTTATTCTTACCCGCGAAGACTATCTCGATCCCTTACGGTTGAGGGTTATCAAGTACCGTTTTCTGGCGCCGTTGCCGGGGAGCATAGCAATATTTACAAGTCTACTTGAAGTATCCTACCTGCTGCACTTCATCAGCTATGGGTAAGAAAGGAGACCCCAAGGTTTCGATCTTACTATCCACTACAAGAAGAGGTACTGTTCTGAACACTAGTGCTACACTTGATTCACCTTCTGTTATGAGTAAGTTTGCCTCGCCGCCACCACATGATGCTCCTACTGAATCTATTACTATGTCCGATACTCTTGATGATGCTTCTACTACTCTTGATGATATTAGTTCACTTGGTTATGCTCTTGAGAAACAGATTGTTGCTGCTGCAAAAAAGTCTGGAATTGAAATTCCTGTTACTCGCTACCCTATTGGTGGAACTTACGATTATCTTGATTTGAGTAAACTCAAGGAGAGACTCCTTGATGATGATTACTATATGCTTAATGAAGATTTATGCAGGGAACTGACAGAGTTTGCCGGCTCTGACCCTGAAGTTATTAAGAAGCTGTTTGAAAAACACTCTTTGAAGAACAAAACCGTTCCTGATCCTGAATTTGCTACATCTCCTATATGCATTGATGATCCTGATTATGATTTCTCTGTTGATCTTTCACTTATACCTATGGTTGAAGCTGACCCCTTTTACGGCAGAGAAAATGATGATGCTATTGCGCACCTGACTAAACTCGGTGAGTTGGGTGGCTTCTTTACCACGGATGAGAAGATACGATACTTTTATGTGACCAAGCTTCTTCCTTTCTCCTTGAAGGAAGGTGCTAAAACATGGTATGATTCACTCCCATGCGGTTCCATTAAGATTCCTCAAGACTTAGCTTACTCTTTTGTTGATAAGTACTTTCCTGCTCACATGCAACATGCTGCTTTACAAAGAATTTATAACTTTAAACAGTTGCAGGATGAGCACCTCCCTAAAGCTTGGGGGAGGTACTGTGGTCTGATTCGGGCTAGACCAGGACATGGAGTCCCTAAGAATGAATTAATCGATATATTTTATGCTGGTCTAACTGATGAATCCAGGTCCTATTTGGACAGTTGTGCTGGTTGTGTTTTCAGGAAAAGAACACCGGACGATGCAGAGGATTTGATGGGCAGGATTGCCAAAAACCATGAAGATTGGTCCGTCCCTGAACCACCTCCACCACCAAAGAAGAGGGGCATGTTTGTTGTAAGCCCCGAAGATATGCGAGAAGCAAAGAAGTCTATTAAAGAGAAGGGTATTAAAGCTGAAGACGTGAAGAATCTACCACCTATTGAGAAGCTGTGTGAGCCTACCACTCACCCTCCTATGGTAGAGGTACACTCTCTTTTAGATTTCAACGCAAGTGACATCCCTCATGGTAAGCCTCCTGATCAATGTTTAGATGAGTTTGATAATTTTATTATGAAACAAAATCATTTTAATGAGAGGATACAAAGTCAATTGCATGATAATTCCCTTGCTATCAAAAGTTTGCTTGATGTCCTAGGTAGAACAGTTAATGATGTTCAATGTCTTGTGAAGCATTTTCATATGGTTCAAACTCAGCTTGAACAAATTTCTAATGTGCAAAAAGATTTGCTTGCTAACAATGCCAAACAAGATGATTTGCAGGCCTTCGGGATTAAGACCTGAGGAGGAACTAGCACTCAAGATCCTCTCTATCCAGAGGGGCATCCGAGGAGAATCGAGCAAGATTCTCAAATGCAGGAAGGAGAAATTGTTGGCTCTCCAAAAAAGAAGAAGAAGAAACATAAGGAGACTGACAATTCCAATGATCCTATTACAGATGAAGAGCCAGCTGTTGATACCAACAGTGTATCTATCTCCGATGCTGAGACTGAAGACGGTGCTGAACCTGAAGGTAAGGGTAATGAGAAGAATGATCCGCCTGAAGTTTGAGAAGAAGAAGCACTTGACAAACGTAAGAGGTACACTAGAGAAGACTTCGTCGCAAGAAGACATGGGAAGGAAAGAGAACCATGGGTACAGAAACCCATGCCCTTTCCAGGTAAGTCTCTCAAATCTAAAGAAGAAGAGCATTACAATAAGTTTTGTGAGTGGATTAAACCTATTTTTCTTCAAATCCCTTTGATTGATGCTATTAAGTTACCTCCTTATTCAAAATATATGAAAGGTATTGTCACTAATAAAAGAAAAGTTCCTAATGAAGCAATATCTACTATGCTTGCTAACTACTCTTTCAGTGGCAAGATTCCTGAGAAGCTCGGTGATCCAGGTATACCCACCATTCCTTGCTCCATAAAGAATAATTATGTCAAAACTGCTTTATGTGATCTTGGAGCAGGAGTGAGTGTTATGCCTCTCTCTATTTACAAGAGGCTTTGTTTAGAGAAACTAATTCCTACAGATATCTCTCTTCAGATGGCTGACAAGTCAATCGCCATTCCGATAGGTATTTGTGAGGATGTTCCAGTAGAAGTTGCTAATTGTTTGATTCTTACTGATTTTGTTGTGCTTGACATGCCCGAGGATGGGAGCATGTCCATTATTCTTGGTAGACCTTTTCTTAACACCGCAGGTGCTATTATTGATTGCAATAAAGGGAAAGGTTACCTTCAATGTGAATGATAAAGAACACACGGCGTATTTCCCAAAGAAGACCGACAGGAGACATGGCCTCAACTCTATAGAAAATATCAAGACCGTGAAGATTGGAGAATGGGACTGTCCACTACATGTGCATCACAAATACAAAACTATTATGGTGGGGAAAATGTCCATCAAAGTAAAGGTTCAGTGATTACTTCGTAAGAGGTGAGACTTTTTGCTCTATATATCGCCTGTTTGTTGGTAAGACTTGATCAACCTTACTAGTAAACATGGTTTATATATATAAAAAGTTGAGCTTGTTATGTATTCATTTGTTTTAGTTTTTGTTCTCTTTGCTGTACCAAGTGTTTATGTTTTGAAGCTTCACAATACTAATCACTGCTTTAAGTTTTCAGAAAGTCTTGCAGCTTTTTGAACTTCGAAAAAAATTCAACAGTGAAGTTTTCAGAAAAATTCCAGAAAAATAAAAATAAAAATTTCCATGCCGGGAGTGATCCAGAGGTACCTGGGGCCAGCCAGGGGGACCCACCAGTGGCCCAGGCGGCCAGCTGGCGCGGCCTGCCCCCTGGCCGCGCCCACAGGGCGCCTGGGGCCCACAAGGCCCCCCTCCAGGTAAGTCTTCTTCCTCCCTCTCTCTTTCTCTCCAAAAACGCGAGTTCTGCACTTGTTCTTGCGTTCTTGCTGCTCTTGGAGGCGATTCTTCGATCTCTCTCTACAGCCTATCATTTGAGCTGAGATTTTGAACAAATACTCCCTGGTATGTGACTCCTCCACCCCTCCAATTAGATTTCTGATTGGTGGCTTCATTTGTGAGTATTTATTAGTTCTTGGTGCTGTATAGATGAGCTTGCATGCATGTGTAGAAAGTTATTTTCCAAGTTTTGATGCAATTTTATGCCTTGGGCAAGTGAGTTGAGTAGTTTGCCTTAACCCACCTTGTTTTAATCCTTGTTTTTGTAATTTGCCAAAAATTTCAGAAATGAGTTTGTTAGGAAGGGCAAAGGGGTGGCTTGAGAAGAGGAGGCCCACGCACTCCGATCGAGTTACTAGAGCCGCAGCTTCATCCTCAACTGCTAGGGTGAGCTATAATGAAGATCATGTGCCCCTAGAGTTGTTGGAAGACACAAGTCCAGCACGTGCTATGACGTTTCCATGTGATGAATTCCTTGAAGCTGCGGGAATCAAGGATGAGTTTTATAATCTTTGTGCTAATGCAGGTCTGACACGGCTCGTCACGTGCCGTGTTACTCAGTATCAAAAACTCACCTCCAGTTTCATTAACAATTTTAGATATAATCCTGATTCAGGTGCTATTGAGTTTAAAATTTACAATGATCTTATCACCATGCCTTTGGGAAAGTTTTGTGAAATAATAGGTGTGCCAAACATTGGGAGAACGGCTAGGATGACCTCTCAGCCCTCCGAGCTGAAAACCGTCTTCAACTCTCTCTGCAGCATGGGTACGAGGGATATTCATCGGTCAAAGATCTCCAGCATCTTATTCCCTCACCTCAGGTATTTTGCATATTATGTTGCTAGAGGGGTGTTAGCTCGTGACAACACGAGCAACACTTCTGCGCCGGATATTGTTGTCCTGGCAGCCGCCCTCTCAGGGAGGTCTGATTATAATCTGGGTGCCTTAATTACTCGATGCCTTGCTATGAACGGTAACAAGGGAGACTTATATGGTGGCGTTTATGCCACACTTATCTTAGAACATCTTGGAGGCACCCCGCACCCTGATGATAATCCTTTTACTTATTTAAGCTTTGATCTTGCTGCTATGAAAAGGCATAAGTTTGTTACCATGACTTCTGAGCTTGATAATCTTGTTTATATCTTGCGTTTCGGAACTACCGCGGAACGCGAGATCCGTCTACCTGCACCTCTTTTGTTTGATTTTTCTCGCAGGAACGGATGGTCCTTTGATGTTATCCAGTTCGATGAGTTCATGGCCCAGCATTAGTTTCATAACCCCATGGAGGGGGTTGTGCCCGACGAGGTGGAGCACGGTGAGTTACCACCTTTTCAGGAGGAAACCGCCACCGAGTTTGGTGAAGGGTCTTCCTCTGCTTGGCGTACGGACCCTTCCTCGTGGGAGACTCCGAGGAGTTCGGTGTACGCGCCAACATCCTTCTACGACCCTTGGACTCACCACTATACCCCCGGAGCAGGAGGCTCCTGGGGGCAGTAGCTGCTACCAACTTAGGCCAAAAGCCTAAGCTTGGGGGAGTACGTGCCCCTCTCACTTTTCCATTGTATTATCCGTTTTATTCGCTTTGATCTTTTCAAAGTTCTTGCCCGTTCTTCTTTATTTCTCTCTTTGCAAAAACAACAAAAAGATTTTCTCTTTCTTTTGCTTTCGTTCAACCTTTGAAATAACCCAAAAAGATTTCCTTTTTCTCTTTAGTTTGCTTTGTTTTCAGAGTTCAGCTCGAGTCCGTGATGGCATTTAATTATATTTCCTACGTTCGATCGTGCAAGTGACAAGGCAGTAATGACGAAGATCGACTGAAGGGAAGCAACAAGGAAGACCGGTATGAACTCTTCTTGTTTCTACTTTTGTACATATGCCTGTACTTATGATCTAGAGACCAGCTTGTAGCGACATAGTGCTATGTTTACAATGCTCTCCCAGTGGTTCATGCTTTCCTTGTGGCTAGTCTCGAATAGCTAGAGTATATAATGTGTTATTGAAATGATTTACACGCATTACACTGTTCATAGTTTGGTATACTAAGGTGGTGTTTCCCTTTGGAGAATTCTTGGATTGACTTGGCACATGTTTACACATGTTTAAGACTAAAAAGTCTGCTCTGCCTTGATGATCTTTGAGTTTTAGAATAGTTATATCACTTCCATGCCCGATTCAATGTTGCTTTGTCGCTCTGCATGATTATGACCGTTATTGCTCTCTAGTTGGTCGCTTCCCAGTCTTTTGCTAACCTCCACCTGTACTAAGCGGGCTGACTGCTTGTGCATCCAAAATCCTTAAAACCAGTTATGCCATATGAGTCCACCATACCTTCCTATACATGGTATTTACCTGCCATTCCTAACGAAGACTTTCGTGTACCATCTCGAAATTAATCAAAAGCATTTCTCTTTTTGTGCCTCTGTTTTAGCTCATGAGGAAGTAGTAGTTAATTCATGATCTTTTTAAGTTGGACAAGTTTCACCCCGGGATTGCATGTCTAATCTGCAAACCCCTAATACGAGTAGGAACTTGCATAGAGTGCGCCCGGCTCATAAAAGATAATACAACAAAAAAAACCTCCTTCACGCTTTGTTCATGAGAAATCAGAAAACTTTGGCAGTGATAAACAAAGAAGATTAAGGGGATGTGATCGTCCCCGTGCGGGAGCCGTTCCTCGAAACTTGTCCAGCTCAAGAAGTAATTGGGTTATCTACTAGCATTCGTTGCCGAAATATGCACCTCTCAAAAACATTTTTACCTCTGTTTTTAAAACCAAGAGCTCTGGTACATGTTTAGTTTTTGTTTCCGACCACGGGTTTTCAACCTTGCCATCAAAAGCCACGGTTCGAGAGTCTCCACCTTATTTCTTCAAAGCACCAACTAGGAGAGCATAATTATCATCCTGAGTGTAATGTGCATTGTCCCAAAGTATTACATTGTCTTCTGCATGCTTGTGATATTATTTATTCTGAAATTCTTAGTTCTAGTCTCCTTTAAAACTCTGGAGGAGTTTCTGCATTTATGTTTTGCTTCACTCATGGAGGCTAGCGAGATACCACCCTAATATGCTCAAGCTATGTGCAATGTAATCTTGTCTTGATTTTCAGTAGTATATTATTTACTTCTAGGTATTTGTGATTGGTCACTTGAAAGAAGGATTGCTCCGTGCATTGTCGTCATAGCATTGTTTCAATACTTGCTAGACTCTTTTCGTAGTACATGCTTATATACATCTAATGAAGCAAAAGAGTTTGTCAAAGTTTTCTTTGTCGCATCCAGTTCGTTGAACTGAATTGCTTGAGGACAAGCAATATGCTAAGCTTGGGGGAGTTGATACATCTCAAACGTATCTACTTTTCCAAACACTTTTGATATTGTTTTGACCTCATTCTTGCATGATTTGAACTAAACTAACCCGGACTGACGCTGTTTTCAGCAGAGCTGCCTGTATGGTTTTATTGTGCGCAGGAAAACGGATTTTTAGGTATCTCAGAAAATTCCACGAAAAATCACAGAAAATCCACGCACCCGAAGGAACCTTTTGCCAGAAGAGGGGCCAGAGGGGGGCCAGGGGGGCTCCAGGCGCCCTGGTGGCGCGGCCCACCCCCTGGCCGCGCCGGGAGGCTGCCTGGGTGGGCCCCACCTACCCTGGTGCCCTACTTTGACCCGTATTTTAGCTCGCGACGGAGAAATCCCAGATCAGAAGTTATTTTCCCAGTTTTCGTCACGGAGCCGCCGCCACCCTCTGTTCTTCTTCGGGAGGGCTAATCTGGAGGCTGATTTGGCCTCCGGAGAGGGGAGATCGTCGCCATCGTCATCATCATCACCACTCCATCCTCCCTCCATGACTTCTCCTTTCATGTGTGAGTAATCCCCTGCTGTAGGCAAAGGGGGTGGTAGGGATTGGACGAGTTAGATCATGTAATAGTTTGTCAGATCGTTGGGGGCATGTTGCCTATCATCTACTATCGTGTTTATCATCTTTGCTCCAACTTGTTATTCTTAATGCTTGTCACTTAGGGCCCGAGTGCCATGATTTCAGATCTGAACCATATGTGTTTGCATGAATATATTTGTGTTCTTGATCCTATCTATGAGTTGTTTGCACCTATTACGGTTCGGAACCGGCGATCCCAAAAGTGACAGCTTGGGACACCAAAGGGGATGGTCCGTAGTTTGAGGATTACATGTATCCATTGAGTTTATTGCTTTGTTCCGGTGCTCTTTGACAGGAGCACCTTAATCTCCATAAGTTCCTTTTGGCCCCGTTTGTAGCAGGATGGTAGGACAAAAGATGTTGTGCAAGTTCTTATTGCAAGCACGTACAACTACCTACGGGATACATGCCTAATGTTTGATATTTGCCTAGATGATCATTACTTTTCCGTGTGCCTTGCCCCAAGTTAGAATCATGATATATCTCATCCATGCAGCGCCCAACCATCCATCTCCCTAGCCTACAGTGTTTTAAATCCTGGTGGTTACTAGTTGCTACTTTTGCTATTTACTTTCGCTGTTTACTTTAACTATCACCACCGTCATTACCATATCACCGTTAACACTTATCTTTTGTTGCAAGTAAGTATATTTCAGGTGCGGTTGAATTGACAACTCAACTGTCAAAGCTTATAAATACTCTTTGGCTCCCCGTGTGTCGAATCAATAAATTGGGTTATTCTTACCCGCGAAGACTATCTCGATCCCTTACGGTTGAGGGTTATCAGGTGCCTGCACCGACAAGGGAGGAAGTTAATGATGATGATCATGAAGATACAGATCAAGTTACTACTGAACTTCGAAGGTCCACAAGGACACGTTCCGCACCAGAGTGGTACGGCAACCCAGTCATGGAAATCATGTTGTTAGACAACGGTGAACCTTCGAACTATGAAGAAGCAATGGCGGGCCCGGATTCCAATAAATGGCTTGGAGCCATGAAATCCGAGATAGAATCCATGTATGAAAACAAAGTATGGACTTTGGTGGACTTGCCCGATGATAGGCACGCCATAGAAAATAAATGGATATTTAAGAAGAAGACAGACGCGGATGGTAATGTGACCATCTATAAGGCTCGGCTTGTCGTTAAGGGTTATCGACAAGTTCAAGGGATTGACTACGACGAGACTTTCTCTCCCGTAGCGATGCTGAAGTCAGTCCGAATCATGTTAGCAATTGCCGCATTCTATGATTATGAGATATGGCAAATGGACGTCAAAACGACATTCCTTAACGGTTTCCTCAAGGAAGAGTTTTATATGATGCAGCCGGAAGGTTTTGTCGATCCAGAGAATGCTAACAAGGTATGCAAGCTCCAGCGCTCGATCTACGGGCTGGTGCAAGCATCTCGGAGTTGGAATATTCGCTTTAATGATGTGATCAAAGCGTTTAGCTTTATACAGACTTGGGGAGAAGCCTGTATCTACAAGAAAGTGAGTGGGAGCTCTGTAGCATTTCTCATATTATATGTGGATGACATATTGCTGATGGGAAATGATATAGAATTCTTGGAGAGCATAAAGGCCTACTTGAATAAGAGTTTTTCAATGAAGGACCTTGGAGAATCTGCTTACATATTAGGCATCAAAATCTATAGAGATAGATCAAGACGCCTCATTGGTCTTTCACAAAGCACATACCTTGACAAGATATTGAAGAAGTTCAATATGGATCAGTCCAAGAAGGGGTTCTTGCCTGTTTTGCAAGGTATGAGATTGAGAACGGCTCAGTCCCTGACCACGGCAGAAGATAGAGAAAAGATGAGTGTCATTCCCTATGCCTCGGCCATAGGTTCTATCATGTATGCCATGCTGTGTACCAGACCTGATGTGAACCTTGCCATAAGTTTGGTAGGGAGGTATCAAAGTGATCCCGGTATGGAACACTGGACAGCGGTCAAGAACATTCTAAAGTACCTGAAGAGGACTAAGAACATGTTTCTCGTTTATGGAGGTGACGAAGAGCTCGTCGTAAAGGTTTACGTCGATGCTAGCTTCGACACAGATCTGGATGACTCTAAGTCACAAACCGGATACGTGTATATTTTGAATGGTGGAGCAGTCAGCTGGTGCAGTTGCAAGCAGAGCGTCGTGGCGCATTCTACATGTGAAGCGGAGTACATAGCTGCTTGCGAAGTAGCACAAGGAGTCTGGATGAAGGAGTTCATCACCGACCTAGGAGTCATTCCAAGCGCGTCAAGCCCGATGACTCTCTTCTGTGACAACACTGGAGCTATTGCCATTGCCAAGGAGCCCAGGTTTCACAAGAAGACCAAGCACATCAAGCATCGTTTCAACTCCATCCGGAATTATGTTCAAGATGGAGACATAGATATTTTTAAAGTGCATACGGATCTGAATGTGGCAGACCCGTTGACTAAACATCTTCCACGGGCAAAACATGATCAACACTAGAACTCTATGGGTGTTCGATTCATCACAATGTAACTAGATTAGACCCTAGTGCAAGTGGGAGGCTGTTGGAAACATGCCCTAGAGGCAATAATAAAAGGATTATTATTATATTTCCTTGTTCATGATAATTGTCTGTTATTCATGCTTGAATTGTATTGTACGGAAACAACGATACATGTGTGAATACATAGACCACAATGTGTCCCTGGTAAGCCTCTAGTTACTATCTCGTTGATCAACAGATGGTCACGGTTTCCTGACCATGGACATTGGATGTCATTGATAACGGGATCACATCATTAGGAGAATGATGTGATGGATAAGACCCAATCCTAAGCCTAGCACAAGATCGTATAGTTCGTAATGCTTAAGCTTTTCCAGTGTCAAGTATTTGTTCCTTAAACCATGAGGTTGTGCAACTCCCGGATACCGTATGAATACTTTGGGTGTGCCAAACGTCGCAACATAACTGGGTGGCTATAAAGGTACACAACGGGTATCTCCGAAAGTGTCTGTTGAGTTGGTACGAACCGAGACTAGGATATTGTCACTCCGTATGACGGAGAGGTATCTCTGGGCCCACTCGGTAAGACATCATCATAATGAGCTCAAAGTGACTAAGGAGTTAATCACGGGATGATGGATTACGGAACGAGTAAAGAGACTTGCCATGATGAGATTGAACGAGGTATCGGGCATACCGACGATCGAATCTCGGGCAAGTTCCGTACCGATAGACAAAGGGAATAACATATGGGATTGAGTGAATCCTTGACACAGTGGTTCATCCGATGAGATCATCGAGGAATACGTGGGAACCAACATGGGTATCCAGATCCCGCTGTTGGTTATTGACCGGAGAGTCGTCTCGGTCATGTCTGCGTGTCTCCCGAACCCGTAGGGTCTACACACTTAAGGTTCGGTGACGCTAGGGTTGTAGAGATACATGCACGTGGAAACCCGAATGTTGTTCGGAGTCCCGGATGAGATCCAGGATGTCATGAGGAGTTCCGGAATGGTTCGGAGGTAAAGAATGATATATAGGAAGTCCAGTTTCGGCCATCGGGGGAATTCCGGGGGTCACCGGGAGTGTCCCGGGACCACCGGAAGGGTCCCGGGGGTCCACGGGGTGGGGCCACCCATCCCGGAGGGCCCCGTAGGCCGCAAGGGGAAGGGGCAGCCCCTAGTGGGCTGGCTCACCCACATGGCCCCCCCTCCATGCGCCTAGGGTTGAAACCCTAGGGGGTGGGGGCGCCCCCTATGCCTTGGGGGGCAAGTTTCCCCCTTTGGCCGCCGCCCCCCTAGGAGATTGGATCTCCTAGGGCCGGCGCCCCCCTGGCCCCCTATATATAGTGGGGGGAGAGAGGGCAGCCGCACCCCAAGCCTCTGGCGCCTCTCCCCCCTGTCACACCTCCAACTCCTCACGCAGGGCATAGGCGAAGCCCTGCAGCTTTTCGCGTTGCATCCACCACCACGCCGTCGTGCTGCTGGATCTCCGTCAACCTCTCCTTCCCCCTTGCTGGATCAAGAAGGAGGAGACATCGCTGTACCGTACGCGTGTTGAACGCGGAGGTGCCGTCCGTTCGGCGCTGGGATCATCGGTGACGAGGATCACAAAGAGTACGACTCCATCATCCATGTTACTTCGAACGCTTCCGCACGCAATCTACAAAGGGTATGTAGATGCACTCCTTTATGCTCGTTGCTAGATGACTCCTTAGATTGATCTTGGTGAAGCGTAGGAATTTTTTTGAATTCTGCTACGTTCCCCAACATTCTCGGCCTAGAACTGGTGCTCGTTGATGATGTCTTGCGGGAAGTTTTGGCGCCACGTTGCCATGGCTTCCTCGTCCATCTCGGCCAGGCTGAGACGGTGCGCCCGCCTACGGTTCTTCCGACAATCGTCGTCGGTGATAAGCCGCGGGGGAGGCGCCAACTCCTGTGCCCGCTCCCGCGTCGGCACGTTTGTGAAGTTCATGTCCAATGGGAACGCCGGAGGCGCCACGCCGCAGCGTCGTATGCGCGGGCACCCTCCTGAGCGGTGTCGAAGGTTCCGAGTCCGAGGCGCACGTCGCCCGACCGAATCTCGGCGGAGTAGGTGTCGGACGGACGAACGCGGACGCCGCGGTAGCCCGCAGCTCCCCAGCGGCGAGGCGGCATGGGGGCGCAGTGCGTGGCAGCGACGAAGTAGCGAGTGGCGGAGGAAGCGGTGAATCACGCGTGGCAGTGTGGAAGAGTGCAGGGGGGCGATGATGCTGCGGTGTGGCGTTCACCGGCGAGGTGGGCGACTTTTATAGCCGGAGCTCGGGCGGCGAGGGGCGCATGCCAGGCGACGCGTGGCGGGCGCCCGTGGCGCCGGGCGACGCGACGGTTCGCTGCGTGGCATCAATGGGCAGGCTAACAGGCGCTGCATCTCGGCAGCGCGGGGCATCAATGGAGGCGACGGCGCGGCAGTGCGGCAGCTTTGGCATTGATTCCCGCGGGAACCGAGGCGATGAGGACGACGAAGCAGCGCGTCGCTGACAGGGCGGGCCCATCACAGTTCGCGCCAAAAACGACCCGTCCGGCGCCCCCAGGCGACCCCCAGCGCCCCGGGTTCGGGTTGGGTCCGTCAGCGCCAGTTTCGGCCCAATCCGGCGAAAAACGGGTTCCTGGGGTCGCGACTGGGCCATTATTTCGGCGCCGGCTCCGAAAATATGGCCTGGGGGGCCTGTTGGGGGCGCGGCTAGAGATGCTCTAAGGAGAACCAAGTAACCAACCTTTCGTTGGATGGTCAGAAGTGCACTGCTATCCTCAACCCATCAAGTATTTTTTTTTTCGAAACGGAGGCAAAAGATTTGCCTCATCCATTAAATAAGAGGAGAATAGAGTTTGACAGGTTACAAGTGACCCTACAAATAAACCGCATGACAATTACTCTCGTACAACAATACACCCTAGTTTCTTAGCACCCGCTGTAACCCATAGGTTGGCCTCAAGCAAAAAAATTTGAAGAAGAATAGGTGGTGGCGCACTCTTGTGGCGAAACACCTGGGCATTTCTCTCATTCCAAAGAGTCCAAGAGACGAGCATGGTGAGGGAGGCCATCGCTCGTCTGTCTGGATTTCGCATGTCGGTTCTTCTATCCCACCAATGCATAAGAGAGTCCTCAAGGTGCCAATCGAAGGTGTCAATGTGCGCAAGACCAAACTTGTCAATGACTGATCGCCAGAGGCGAATGGAGAAGCGGCACTTGACGAAAAGGTCAATTCCTGATTCTTGCACCCTCTTGCAAAGTGGGCAAAGCCCACAATTTTCCCAACCGTGCCGCTCCAACCGGTCCGCAGTCCAAATCCGGTCTTGCAGGGTCAGGCAAGCGAAGAATTTGACCTTAGGGGGAGCCCAAGCTTTCCAAACCATGTAGTGAATGGGCGAGTGCGTTAGGCCAAGGAACTGCGCCTTATAAGAAGTGGCCACCAAGTATATTCCGTCTACAACATGTTTCCAAACAATGTCATCCTCAACCTGGTCATCAAGGTGAAAGCCATGTAGAAGTGTCCAGAGCGAGAAAAGCTCTCGGACGTGGGTGGCGGAGACAAGCGTGTCATGCTTGATGTGAGTCATCCAAGCGTTCCCGTGTACGGCTTCTCGCAGCTTCCAGCTCTTTCTTTTCGCGGCTTGATAGATAAACGGGGCAACATCCTTGGGCTTGCGACCAAGCAACCACGGGGCATCCCAAAAAGGTATTTTAGCACCATTTCCGACGATGATTGTGGTTGAGGCATAGAAGAAATCCAGGTCGTCCTCGGTGCAAGGGTTGCCCAATCCAACCCAAAGTTTGTTAGGCTCCTTCCATTCATACCAAAGCCATCTCAGTCGCAGAGCCCGAGCAAACTTGTTGGTGTTGAGGACCCCAAGGCCTCCATAATTCGTGGGCCTGCAGACCATGTCCCAGTTGACCTTGCATTTTGCACCGGTCCTCTTGTCTGAACTAGACCAGAGGAAGGACCTCTCCACGTTATTGAGAATATGGAGTGTGCCATGCGGCACAATGAGAGGCGTGATAGAGAAGACCGCTTGAGAGGTGATGACCGATCTGACAAGGGCAGTGCGTCCAATGGTTGTGATGGTTTGTCCCTCCCAAGTTACCAACTTCCCGGCCGCCTTGTCTTTGAGATATTGGAAGTCGACTTTCCGGAGTTGCCCGACCGAGAGCGGGAGGCCTAAATATTTTATTGGGAACATGGCGCGGGTCGCCGGGATGCTACTCAGGATATGCCCCAGCGGAAGATGATTGCATCGAATGGGCACTACCGAGCTCTTGTGGAAGTTGGTGCAAAGGCATGTCACCTCGCCGAAACCCCTTAGGATGGCAGAGAGGTTGTCAACGTCCCTCTTAATTGGGGCAATGAAGATGGCCGCGTCATCCGCATAGAGGAAGGTTCTCATCATGGCACCTCGCCAGCGTATCTTGTGTAAGATGCCTTTCTGAGTTGCGGTAGCGAGGATTCGTTGAAGGGGGTCGATTGCAAGGACGAACAACATCGGTGATATCGGGTCCCCTTGACGGAAACCACGGCCATGCTTGATCGGGTGGCCCGAAAGCCCATTGAGGAGGATGCGCGAAGAGGATGATGAAAGCAGAGCGGCGATCCAATTCCGAAATTTGCAAGGGAACCCCTTGCGTTGTAAAAGGTCGAGGATGTATTTCCACTTGAACGAGTCAAATGCTTTTCTAATTTCGAGCTTGAAGAGGAGGGTGGAAGTCTTGCATTTGTGCAACCGGCGCGCAAAATTGCGAACATACATGAAGTTGTCATGTATACTCCTCTTCTTTATGAAAGCACTTTGGGCGTTGGAGACGAGGCGTCCATGTGGGGGGCAAGCCTCAAGGAAAGAATCTTGGCCATAATCTTGGCAATGGCATGCACAAGGCTAATTGGCCTATAAACGGAGACGCCTTCTGCCCCACCCTTCTTGGGCAACAACACCACATTGTCCGAGTTGAGCCATTGCAAGTGGGAAGTGTGGAGGGAGTCAAAACATTGGATGACACGCATGAGATCATGCTTGATGATATCCCAACACCGTTTGAAGAAGCTGCCCATGAAGCCATCTGGACCGGGTGCCTTGTCACCCGGCATCGCTTTTATGGCCGACAAAACCTCATCCTCTATGATGGGGTCACCGAGATCATGCAAATCATGTGGTTGAATGTTCAGCTCATCCCAATTGAAGTCAACGTTGCTTGTGCTGCCTCTGCTCATGACCTCTGAGAAGTGGCTATGGATTATCTCTTCTTTTTTCTCATGCTCAGTCACCCAACCATGTGCATCCTTGAACCAATGAGTGTGATTCTTTCCTCTCGTGGCGTTGATACGACGGTGGAATTTTTTGTGTTAGCATCTCCATCCTTGAGGTTTGCGATCCTAGCGCATTGGCTCTTTCTTGCCCTCTGTAGGACCGCCAGACTAATCACCCGCCTCTTAAGCCTAGAGCGCAGGTCCATCTCTTCGGGGGATAGTAGTCGATCCTCTTGCGCAATGTCCAGTCGAAGAATGATCATGTTGGCCGCATGTAGTTGAACCTTGGCCTTGGAGAAGATACGCTTGCTCCACTCGGCGAGGCAGAGCGCCGTTTTTTGAGCTTATGATGAAGGACCTGGTATGGCTCAGAGTGACTGACTCTCTCGGTCCAAGCATTTTGGACGACCTCTTGAAATCCAGACAAAGATACCCAGAAGTTCTCGAATTTGAAGGTATGCGGGCACCTCGGGCCCTTGTCATCGGCGAGCAATAATGGGCAGTGGTCGGAGAGTGAAGACGACAGGGCGTGTAGCAGGTGACTGTTGTGAGTGGTGTCCCACTTGGCGTTGCAGAAGAAGGAATCAAGTTTGCACAAGGTGGGGTTTGCGCGTTCGTTGCTCCAAGTGAAGCATCTATTCTCGAGGTGGATTTCCTTGAGCTCACAAGGCTGGAGTGTGGAGCGAAAGCGATTAATTCTACTCGTGTTGACATTCCTTTTATTCTTGTCCCTTGCCCTGTAAATTTGGTTGAAGTCTCCGGCGACCAACCAAGCCACATCAGCGAGTGGTTTGTGGTTGATCAACTCCGTAAAGAAGGCGTCTTTGCATGACGAGTCAGTGGGGCCATAGACCGAACTGAGTTTGAAGCAGGAGCCCTACGCGTGTATACAAAACGTGGCTGAAAGACAGTATGCCGAGGCGACAATGTCGGAAGCATCAAGTATCAAACCTCACGTTTGACATTTTGGTCTCATCAAGGCGGAACATTCCTTTAGTGAGAACTGAGAGGCGACATTCACGCAAATAGCGAGGGATATGTGGTGACTTAGTCAATCTTAAGACCTGCTGACTCAATCTCTCAAAGGTGCTTATAGAGTTAGGGTGCATGCGTGCATTCATAGGAGTGAGTGTATGTACATGTTTGTGCACGTTTGGTTTGTACCATGTTGCTCAATATTCTGGCCATGACGTACCGTCTTGTGCATTTGCTCGATATCCCAACGCACAGAGCTTTGGTGCCTTAAGGGGACCTCCTATTTGCCGCTCACTACAGCAGGGTGTCGGCCAATTGCACAGGGGCGTCGTGACTAGGCCGGCCCTTTCGCGTTGAGACAGTAGCGACTTAGATGAATGGTAACAATATTTTTCTTATTACCATTTATAGTGAGTTTTTTAGTTGTGTTCTTTGTTTGGTTTTCTAATTTTTTTCTTTATTTTTAAAAGCTAATTAAAAGCACTTTTAAGGAACGCGGCTGTTGAAATAATTATGGATTTCTGATCTGAACATGAACAATTTTTTATTTTTTGGAACTATGTGAGCCTTTTTCAAATTTCATTTTTTTCTATTTTTTTCTAGAAAGTTAAATATATTTTTTCAAGAAAACTTTCGGAGAAAAAAAGAGAAGAGAAAACAAAAAAAAGTAAAAAATATATTAAAAAACAGTAAGTCCCTGCTTGAATCCTCGACAAAACTAGAAAAAAAAATGCTACACGCTACCCAAAATCTGATATACGCTAGAGTGCTAAAACGGGTCAGCCCAGATCGCTAGCTGCCTATGTGAATGGCCGACAAATCACCAAAAAGAGCTGTAAACAGGAATATCCCAAAATCACTAGCATTGGACCGACCCAACTTCATAGTTAGT
The DNA here is from genome assembly GCA_902687465.1 of Secale cereale. Lineage (NCBI taxonomy): Eukaryota > Viridiplantae > Streptophyta > Magnoliopsida > Poales > Poaceae > Secale > Secale cereale. Next base: position 804,561,215 of record LR738711.1, read on the forward strand.
TCGTTCCTCTGTTATGTTTATTCATTCATTTCTTTTACATATTTTATATTTTTGAAAACTCTAAATACATACATTGAAAACTGAATTCACAATCAAAAATTCAAAAACCACGAATATGAAAATGTTAACACAGTTTAATTTTTGGTTAGCGTAACTTTCTCAAAATGTTGACAACTTTACAAAAGATGGTGGTGACATTAAAGCATGTTCACTGTTTCAAACAATATACGTAGCATTTTTAGAAAATATTTATACAATGTAATTATTTTACGTCTAATTCAAATTCAACTCACCATTCAAAAAAAATGTTCATTACATTTTAAAACAATTCATGGGTTTAAAAAAATGTTTGTGACATAATACAAAAATGCTTACATACCATAAAACACTATACATGCAGTTTAAAGAAATGTTTCAATCTGTGTTTGAAAAAAAATCTTTACAACATATTCAAAATACAGTTCAATGCATGTGTTAGAAAGAATGTTAATCATGTATTTGAAAATTTTAAAATTATAGACAAATATGTTTATGATGTATATAATTTTTTTGATCTTGTATTTAAAAAATATTAAACATTTATAATAAATTGTGTATGAAAAATTAGACATGTGTTGCAAAAAAAGAAAAATAAAAATAAACAACCCAGAAAAAAACTAGTGACACCAAAGAAGAAACAAAGAAAAACCAACAAAAAATAAAAAGGGAAAAAATTAAACCATAGAAAATCCGAAGGAAACCCAGAGAAAATCAATGCAAAATAGAGTAAACCCGATAAAAATCAAACAAAAATGGAAAACTCGCATGCAACTAGAGTATTGGGCCCGCCGAGTAGAACTACGTTGTAGGCGCGACGTATTAGGAAGCATTTGTTTTAATTCATCTACCTTTCTTGAATTCGCGTTCATTTCTTAAAATGATTTTTAATCGATGTTTTTTAAATTTTGAAAGCTTTTCCTAAATCATGAACCTACTTTGATTTCATAAACATTTTTGTTGAACCTGCGAAAATTTCGTGAAATTCATGAACTCTTTTTTTATTCCGCTAACAAAAATTGTATTCCTCGAGTAATTCTGAAAATTGGAAAACATTTTTGAAACTTAGGCCTTTTTTAATTTCCATTTTTTTAGAAGGGCAATAAGAACAGGATTAGAAAATAAAATGACAAAAAGATGGCGCCCGCGCCAAAAGTGGTTACGTGCAGGTTAGTTCATTTTTCTTCTCTGTTTTTTCATTCGATATTTTGTTCATTTACATTTTGGAAAACATTAGTATATACTCCCTCCGTTCCTAAATATAAGTCTTTGTAGATATTTCATTATGAACCACATACGGATGTATATAGATGCATTTTAGAGTGTAGATTCGTTCATTTTGCTCCGTATGTAGTCCATAGTGTAATCTCTACAAAGACTTATATTTAGGAACGGAGGAAGTATAAAACTAAACTTACTGAAAATTTAAACACATTAAAAAATTGATAGTGTATTTTTTACAAAAAATTATAGCATTCAATTTTTTGTGACATTCCGATGTTCAAGCGCTTAAAAAATTTATACAATGTAAGAAAATGTCGGTGTAATTAGAAAAAAAGTTTCATACCATTCAAAAGAAGTATATTAACATCCGAAACAGAGATATATCCTACGTGACTCCCTCTCATTCTCCTTCGTAACCCTAGGCGGCTAGGGCAAACTATCCCCTACAAGCTTCACCGACGAGCACATCGATTCTCCTACCCTTTGCATGTCGCTCCGACGCCCGGTGGTGAGGAGGGGAATTCACGTGGCTTCGCTTCAATTAGTAGTTTAGCTTAGGGTTTTGCTCCTCGCAGGTGCGATGCTCAGGCGAACGGTGGCGCTTCTTCATTGATCCTCCTCGAGTTTGTCTGTTTGAACGTAGGCGATGGAGCTCCAACATAGATTTATGTCATCTCCTTAGGGGTTGTGAGGTTAGAGTTTCTCATCATGTGGTGACATTTTATGTCAGGTGCTTCAGATCTGTGCAAGGATTCAACGACAACGAGTGCAGTTCCAGGGCACTGGTCCTTAGGGGCACATGCACAAAGCCTTCCGAGCTCTCATTGATAAGGTCAAGTTGGCTCCGGTAGGGGAGCGGCCAGCGCGGCGTGTCAGTTGATCATGCGGGCGGTAGCAGTGGTCTTTAAATTGTCATGGAAATTCGATGTAAATTTTATTATGTTGAGATACTTTGTACTTTTGGTGAACTGTTATAAAATCTGATCATTTTCGCAAAAAAGTATGTTAATTTCTTTTTAAATGTTCACATATTTCAAAAATATGTTTGTGACATTTGATGAAATGTACAAAAAAAGGTTCTCATAGTTAAAATGAAATGTTTCAACGAGCATTTAGAAATGCTTGACACGTATTTGAAAAAAAATGAATTTGAAAAAATGTTAATCATGCATTCGGAAAATATTAAATATGTACATAAATAATTCTCTGATGTATTAAAAAAAATACAGTGTGTATTCAAAAGTGGACATCAAAATATATATTTATACAAATATTACACACGTATATTAATTGTTCCCAATGTATATATTTTTTTGTAATATGTATGCAAATAGTAGACATCTGTTAAGAAAAAGCAAAATAACTGAAGAAAGCCCGTGAAAGCCGAAGTAGGAAAGAAAGAAAACTTAAGAAAGAAGGAAAAATAATAAGTAAAAATAAAAACCAAGGAAAACTATAGAAAAAATGAAGAAACCATAAGAAAACCAATGCAAACAGTGAAACCCCATTAGAGAAAACCACCGAGAAATAAAAGTCGGGCAACAGCTACAATACTGTGCAGGCTCAGTATTGCCACGCGGAGGGCGAGAAACAGTCCGGCAAAGGGTTCCTTTGAGTCAAATAATTTTCATAGAATTTATATTTACTGTTAAAAATGGATTTTCATAGAATTCTGAAGGACTGAATCCTATATAATTTTTCCTGTTTGTCGAATTTTTTAATGGATCCTTTGATTTTCTGTTTGTCGATTGTTTGATTAATAGGACTGAATGCTATATAATTTTTCTTACAAACTTCTTTGTATTACATTACATAAGAATTTTAGCATCCACTTTGGGAGGCCCGCTACGCCAAAAGCGAGAAAAACTCCATGCCTTTCTTTTTGACATCCCATGCCGCCACATCACGGGGGGACATGGGACGCTAAAAATGGGATCCTATCACTATCAACTAATTTGTTACGACTTAGGATAATAAGCTTATGAGCTTGGTCTTATTTCACCTTAAACGAAAGAAGACTTTCATATCCAAGTTTAGCTCAGAAGTAGCTGCTTTTTTTTTGGGTGTGAAGAAGTATCAAACCAAAATATCCAATAGCATAAGCATTAGCTCTCCAACTCTGAGTCAAACGATTTTTTTCTGCAATGCAACCAAACAAACCAAAATATTGTAGGATTGAGATAAGCATGGGATTTCAATCCTATGTTTTTCTTGTTGCCCCCGTTTTCAGAACCCCGCGAATCATAAAGACCCTAAAAGTTTGGTCAACACAAAACTTCTTAGCAAATACTACTCTAACTGAACTTTCTCTCCCCAAAATAAAATGCAAAGCTTGCTACGGAATACTCAAGTGGAACCATCTTCGCCGCAAATAAAATCAGAAAATGCCAGGTTTGTTGAGCAGTGCAGGGGGAGATGATGAAAAGGACCAAGAACGTGCAATAACTTCTCATCCGGCATTCCCGTTTCCTTCTTGCAAAGCAGTGTCAGTGCGCCATCTACGTCGGGGAACTCGTCAAGCAATGATGAACAATCACATTGATCGTTTTCGACCGAGCAGGTCCATGGCGCAACAAAGGGAATAAACATGACAGGAGTACTACTTAACACCAAAGTTCCAATCGGTGGCAGGCTGGCAGCTATATATATTAATTTGGCCCATACAATTTCGAGATTCAAATATACTCTACTTACTCCAGGGTGGTTCCGGCGAAGGGCTGGCCGCTATACAATGCGATTTTGAAACGGCCGCAGAACAAACAATGATATCCCCACCCGGCCACCCGCACTTTCTCATCAAATCAAATGTTTTTATGGGACAAGCAAGGCTAACCGACACATCGTTCGTCAATGTAATTTGCCAGGATTAATGCACGTAAAAAAATTAAGTTGCTGAACCTGTTACATGGTTCGGTTCGGCTGTCGGTTTCATATATTTTCTTGGATATACAAGCGGTAAGCAAATTCATCATTGTTATGCTATGACAGGTCAATTTTAGCGTGCAGCTAGTCGCGTGTGTAACTAGCTAATTTGGAAATGCAGCTTTGTCCCGCCATGGCAACTTAAGATTCTCAAATGCCCGCCACATGATCCCCCATTGTATTTCTGTTATTTTTTCCATTCGTGAAGCGTGCAACGGCGGCCGGACACCGACATCTTTTATTTTTATTTTTTGAGGATGCACCAACATCTTTCAATTAATTGTTAGGATGACAATGGTATTCTCGGCCAACTAGAGTTCTAGTCCTACAATTGACATTGGTGCTCACATTTTTTTATTTATATCAACCCTTTTGGCGATGGACGTTCAATGGGAGTAGACGTTCCCGTCGACTACGAATGCGTCTATGATAACTTCGTCAATCACATGATGATGTGCCTGCTCAATCTCTTGAAGATGTTCATAAGGGTAGGGTATGCGTGCAGGTGTTCATAGAGGTGAGTGTATGTTTGTTTATGTGAGCAACTTCGATTATAATATGTTCGGAGAAAAAACTACTCCCTCTGTCCCGTAATATAAGAACGTTTTTTACACTAGTGTAGTGTCAAAAACGTTCTTATATTATGGGACGGAGAGAGTAGTAAACGAGTAACCTAACCATTTTTATGACTTTGTACCAATGCATGGGCGTGCATCATGCTAGGTACACCAGTTCGGCTTGAACAAAGCTCAAACTCAAGTTTATTTTTTAGGAAACTTTTGATCTATTTTTTTTGCGAGAAATTTTTGATCTATTCGTATTCAAACATGACAACACAATGAATATCAGAGATAATAAAAAATTACATTCATATCTTATGACCACCTAACGACAATTAGAAGCACTGAAGCGAGCCGAAGACGCGTCGCCGTCATCGCTCCTTCCTCGTCAAAGCCGGGCAAAATTTGTTGTAGTAGACAGTCAGGAAGTCGTTGTGCTAAGACTACATATGACCAGTGCACCAGAACAACAACCGACACCGTTGAAAAGTAGCGCAAGTCAGAAAGATCAAACCTGAAGATACATGAATATAGATAGAACAATCAACTTCTACTCATACGAAAGCACATGCCACAGTTTGACAAATTTTCCAAAATCATAGTTCAAGAGCAAGACTTTTGACGGCATGGTGTGGTACATTGTGAGACGAAGTGTGATTTCGCCACACACGACAGTCGACAGACGAAGAAGATCTTGGAACAGGCTTACACTCTGCTTTATATATAAAGCAAACATCAAACTAAGTCGAACGATACAAGATAATAAGATAGCTCATATACAATGCCGATCCCAGAAAAACTGAATCACGCAGAACACGACTAGGCTACCAAAAGAAAGCACAATGCCGATACCAAAAGACGCAAGACTCTGGTACTAACCGTTAGCGAACCAGAGTCCATGGAGCAAGTACGGTTGGTCCACCGTGCAGTTCTGTGGACAAGTGGCGCTGGATTTAAATAGCAAGCGTACGTGCGTAAGTACGAAAACTGACCGGCAACCAAACCACCAAGCGAGATCCCTTCATATAACGCGCCGCGTCGCTTCCGGCTACATGTGTACCATCCTCCAGTCCAAGCTACTACAGAGCCACTACACCGGTGCACTACGGCCGATCTGCCTCCAGCCGGGTCGGTCTCGGGCTCCGGAGAGGCAAGCCAGTCACACACACAGAGAGAGCGATGCCTCCGAGCGCCGGCGAGGTGGCGCGGCCGCAGAGCCCGCTCCGCGCCATGATGCCGCAGAGCCCGCTCCGGATCAAGCAGGGCGGCAAGTTCTACGAGCGGCTGCTCACCAAGGAGAGCTCGGGGGCCAACCCGTCGTTCCGATACTACGGGTCCGAGCCGAGCTCGGTGCCGTTCGTGTGGGAGTCGGAGCCCGGCACGCCCAGGGACGCCTCGCGCATGGTCGGCGGCGCGCTCCCGGCCATCACCCCGCCCCCGTCCTACCTGCTCCGCCACCACGGCGGCGTCAACGTGTCCCGTCGCGGCACGGCCAAGGGCAGGAAGAAGCGGTACCGGTTCAAGCGGACGGTCAAGGTCGGCTTCATCGCCGACATGTTCCGCAAGCTCACCGTCGGCAAGGCGTGCTGGTGGCGGCCGGGCCCGTCGCCGGCCCAGGTGTCGTCATCCAGCCGGTGGCTCGTGGCGTCGGAGACGGTGCCCGAGCAGGAGCAGCACGGGCGCCACGACGATCAGGTTCCCGCGGCGAAGAGCAGCGCCGTGGTGTGCTCCGGGGCGCGTCAGATGAGCCCGTGCTGGATGCTGCCGTTTCGCGGCGCGGGCAACCGGAACCGCGACTGCGACTAGGCGTAGATCGGTCTCGGCGTGTCAGGTGCGGCGGAGCCATCAAAGGGGATTAAACACACGATATAACTGCGGCTTGTTAGTATTATTACTACTACTTTTGTTGTTGTTATGATGATTGTGAAAGGTGTCAACAGAATATGAGTTCTGCAGACTTGTTTACCGTTGTGTCATCAGCAGGCCGACCGACTGTTGTTGTTGTTGCCTAGTCTTAGGGAACTTGTCATTACTGGGTTAATTGTGTTTGGAACTAGTAAGGGTTTGCTTATAAGTATACTATACACGCGTGACGTTTTTAAAGGAGAAGATCCAATTTAATCAGGTTCTGCTTGGTTCAGTTTTTGTTCCAAAGTCCTCCACTGAAAACGTGCAATCACGTCCCCCCGTCCAAATCATCTGCTAAGTACTCTTCCGTTTCATAATTCTTGTTGTGAGAGAATACTTAAGCATTCAATAGGAGGGAAGTATTAGCTTGTTAACCACCACTTTTGCATTTAAATGTATACATAATCACGGACATAGCACTAGTTATATACGATCACATGGCGGGTACGATTGATGCGACGAGACGAGAGTGACTCGTGTGTTGATGTTGCATGTAATGAACAATTTTAGCTAATTCTCGGATGCTGAAAGGGCAATGCTACGCGTTGGCCGACGGATCATTTTAAAAGATCCACCGCCTTCGCAGCCGCTTGATCTGGGGCTACTTAGCGGCCCGTCCTTGTTCCTTACCAATGCAAGATAGCGTTGCGGAACTCTTTGCAACAGACCTTTTGTTGCAGAAACATTTGCAACAAAGGTTCTGCTGCAGATTTTTTTCTCTGTCTTAATTTTTCTGAAACATGAGTGTTGTTGCGGAAAGACTTCTGCAACACAGCTGATGTTGCAGAAATTTTTTTGTCTTAACTTTTTTGCAACATGAATGTTGTTGCGGAAGAATTTCTGCAACACAGATGATGTTGCGGAAAAATTGTCAAGATAGCTGAGGCATGCGTCAAGTTGTAAACATCGTGATCGGCTGGTTAGAGGTCGTGCGTTAGTCCGGTCAACCTAATCTGACGGCTGCGCATGCGACGGAACTCAGCGTGTGATCGGCCGGCTGATTGTAATCTTTTCCCCTGAAATTTTGATAAATTTCATTCACCTAAAATTTTGCACACCACTTAACTTGAAAGTCGAATATTCATAGTAAGGTTAGGATGACGACACTGAGTGTGTGATCCACATGAAGAAAAAAGGGGTTGCTTTGGTGAACTTCAAAGAAAATAGTTGCTCTTCTTTCATACTACAATTTGTTTCTCCTAAAAATACCGAACTCAATAGTTGCATAACAGTTCATACCATCTTTTATGTCTATGCGCAAAAGTTCTAGCGCATGAAAGTCGAACTATCGGTTATATGTTCTAAAACTCACATTTAAATAATAAATTCAGATTATAACTAGATAAATGCCAAGGACCAACTGCAAGATTTTCTTAGACATGTAAATTTTAATCAATTCTTTGCACCCATGCCGGTTCAATCTTGCAAGCTATTTAAAATGGAAGCTCTCATTTGATTCGTCGCACCGTATCAATCAATACTACTCCCTCCGTCCCAAAATAAGTGACGCAAAAGTGACTCAACTTTGTACTATTCTTAGTACAAAGTTGAGTCACTTTTGCGTCACTTATTTTGGGACGGAGGGAGTACAAGTGAACAACTTAATTCTAGATTTCCACATTTTTAAGCCTTCACCCAATGCTTTAAGATGGCATCATTCTCACATGGTTCAACACAAAGATCATTGAACTTTGTACTCGCCATCTAATTGCTAGAATTTTATCTACTTATGGACCAGCCCAATAATAATTTCAGAAATTCCTAATAAATTCTAGAGGTCCACTTAGCCCATTCGTGCAAGGCAAGGGGAACTACTAAAGTTTAATCCCATATTGCTAGTTTAGAGGGAGTTGGACCTCTTTATAAGGGAGGTTCTTTCCCCACTTGTACAAGCATGAGAACAAGAGGGACATCCACACGCGCTCCTCCTTCGCCACCCGCCGCGCCACGCCTCGCCTCCTCATGCCGCGCCGCGCCGCGGGTTGCGGGAATGAGCCGAGCCGATGTCTAAATTTCTAAAGCTTGTTCGTTTCGTCTCCCTTGTTTCCTTCAGCTCCCGGCGCAGCCTCTCGTCTCCTTCTCTTTCTTATCCCGACTTGCGGCGCGCACCGCGGGTCAGGACAGTAGGCCTCCTAAACCACACCTCTTTGAGTCCTGCACGGGAGAAGGGTGATAAGGTTTTTGGGGAGCGCTCAGCGCGACTACTGACTTCTTCATCAGAGACTCCTCGGACTCCGACGACTTCTTCCCTGACGTGAACAACCTATTTGACGACATGGCTGGCGAGGACACTGCACCCAAGACCTGGGCTTCTGCTCCTGCTGCGTATGTTCTTATACTCTCTCTGTTTGAGGTTCTGCTTCAGTTTTCGGCTCTAGTGTATGCTCTAGATATGTTTGGTTCTAGTTCATATATGCAGATGCTATTTACCTTCTCTCTGTCAGATTGCATGACTTGTTTGATCTCTTCTTTAATAGTCATGTTTTATCTACTATTTCTGTTAATAAACTCATTTGGTAAATTGATCATATTTCCAACAATCCAAAAACCTTATTATAGGCAATTTACCCTAAGTGGTTTTGCTGCTTCCACGAGACCTCCTGTGTTTGAGGGTATCCACTATAAGAGGTGGCGCGTGAGAGCAGTCTTATGGTTTCGAACCATGAGTTGCTATGACGCCACTCTTGGCAAACCTGAAGGAGATTATGATGCTCAACAGGAACAAGCTTTTCAGAAAATGGATACCCTGTTTAGGGCTGCTCTCTTAAGTGTTCTTGGTGAGAATATAGTTGATGCTTATGCGTCAATTGATAATGGAAAATATATGTGGGATGCACTCGAGGCCAAGTTTGGGGTCTCGAACGCCGGCACTAAGCTGTACATCATGGAGCAATTCTATGATTATAGGATGACTGAAGAGCGCTCCGTGGTTGAGCAAGCTCATGAGATACAGTCACTTGCTAGAGAACTTGAGCACTTCAATTGTATGCTACCGGACAAGTTTGTTGCCGGGGGTATCATCACTAAGCTTCCTCCTTCGTGGAGAAACTTTGCTACTTTACTGAAGCATAAGAGGCATGAGTTTTCCGTTCCGGATCTCATTGGTACTCTTGATGTGGTAAAAAAGGCGAGAGGAAAGGACACACATGCTCGAGGTATTGAGGGAGGATCTAGTGCCAATCTGGTATAGAAGAAAAACTTCCGGTCCCACAAGTTCAAGAACAAGGGCAAGTTTGATGGTAAAGCAAAGTTTGATGGGAAGAACAAGGCTGTACAACACACAAACTTCAAGAAGAAGAATGACAAGAAGAAAGGTGTTTGTCATGTGTGTGGAGATCCTGATCATTGGGCTCTCCTAGTTGCCCCAATCGCTATGACAAGCGTCATCTTGGGAAAGGCGGCAAGACCGCTAATGTTATCATTGGAGACACTGACATGTAGGATGATGGGTATGGTATATTTCCCACTCTTCTTTCAGTATGTCATTCTCCTGATTGGTTGATTGACACGGGTGCTAATGTGCATGTATGCGATAATATTTCCATGTTTTCGTCTTATCAGACCGCTGGAACTTCTATCGTGCTGATGGGCAACGGTTCAAGTGCTTCTGTTCATGGTGTGTCACAACCCTAGATCGGCCCTTGTTGTCTTGCTTGTAATTAGTTGCACTTGAGTGCATCATGCATCATGTCTAATTTCCTTTGAAGGTTGAAATGGGGATTGTTCAAACCCTAGCACCAAATGAACTCAACTAGGTTCAAATAAAAATCCTTTCAATAAACCCAAAAATGCCTTCATTAATGTTTGATAATTTTGGCAAGGGTTTTGATCCAAACCAAAAATATTGAACATTTTTAGGGAATTATTTGGGCTTTGAGTTAAATCAATAAGTATTTGAATTGGGGCTATTTAAATGTATATATTTTTAAATAGCTCCAAATAATTTGAAACTTGCAGAGGGCCTTTGGAATACTTCAGAGTGAGTCCACAAAAGGATTCAACATTATCCAAAATGTTTTAGTGCTCTAACTAAAACAAAACAGAAGAAATAAATAGAAAAGGAAAAATAGAAAAGAGAGAGAGAGAAAACCCCACCTAGGCCTTACCTGGCAGAAGAGGCCCAGCCCACCAGGGGCTGAGTGGTCTTCTTCCTCTTGCCAAGAGGACAGGCAGGTGCGTGGCGAGCGCGCCGGCGACGCCTTGCCACCTCCTGCTTGCTAGCTCGCTGCTGGAGATGGCCCCGAGCGCCACGACACCCCTGGTTCTCCCCTCGACCCTCTGAACTTTCCCATCCTCGCAACTCTCTCCCCTCCCCTCTCTGCTCTCTTCCCGAACAGAGCCGCCGCCATCGTCGCCGTTCGCCGCTACCACCGACCTCCCCACGCCCATCCAGCTATGCCAAGAGCCCCGCCTCGACCCCCGCATCCTCTTCACCAAGACAGGCGCCGCCAGGAGCTCTGTGACGTCGTCCCCGACCCCTTCTTCCTCCTACGGCCGCGGAGATCGCCGGCGACCGTGCGCCCGCTCCGACGCGTCCCCGAGCCCGCCGAGCATCCCGTCCGCCTCCCTGTGAGCTCCTGCGCCAAAACCCCCTCTTCCCCGCTTCGTTTTCGTGCCGTAGCCGCAGCCCCGCGAGCACCCGACGCCGTCGTCCGCCATGGCCGGCGAGCTCCGTGCTGCCGAGCCCCTCCGCTCCAACCAGAGGCTCTGGCGTGCCCCTGCTGCCCCTTAGGTGCTTCCCAGTACCTCCGTTCGCTCTCCCTCGAGCTGCAGCACCGCGCCCGCGCATAGCCGTACTCCGGCCGCCGCCGTTAAGGTCGCCGCCGCCGTTTCCGGCTACCCCAACTCCAGACGCCACCACCGTTGGATGCGGACGAGCACCAGCGTCCCAAAGAACCAAACCGCCACTCTTTTGGTCGCCGGAGGGCAAAACCTGAAGCCCTCCGTCGTCTCCGGCTCCGCCGGCGACGAGCCGCCGACGCTTTTTGACTTGTTTGACCGGTGGGTTGACCACCCCGAGTCACTGACGTATGGGTCCCACGCCCTTAGTTAATCACTGAGTCGTTGACAAGTGGGGCCCGCCCTGTTAATTAAGCTAGGTTAGTACTAATTAGTTGGTTAGTTAGTTAGTCACTGACATGTGGGCCCTGCCCTATCTAATTATAGCTTAGGATTAACTAGTGCTAATTAACCCTGTTAATTAGCAGAGCCACTGACGTGTGGACCCCACACGTCAGGTTTGACCGGACTGACACTATTGACCTGCTGACACCATAGTGACGTCATGCTGATGCAGTAATTGTTTTATAGGATTTTAAATAAATCAGAAATGATTTATTTATTTCAGAAAATAGTTAAAACTTCTAATAATCATATAAAATCAACCATAGCTCAGATGAAAATAAGTTATATATATGAAAAATGATCAGAAAAATATGAGGAATCTGTTTATGGCATTTTCATGCATGTTTGAACAAGTTAAACCTGCTGATCAGGTTAAATCAACTAAATGATATTTAAATAACCACATGTGGAGTCTGAATTTGAACCTTGGGTTCAAACCAACTTCATTTAATTGTGTTGCTAGTTGCATTAGCTCAATCAACAGCATATTGCCTTGCCATGATCATGCACCATATTGTCGCATTGCATTGATTGTGTTCTTTCTCTGTTTGCCGGTTTTGTCCCCTCTCAGTGGACTTAGCTCCGACGATGAGTTCGATGACACAGACGAAGAGCTTTTCTATCTTCAGAAGTGCCAGGCAAGCAAACCCCCATTGAGCATCCCGATACAATCCCACTCTCTCGCTCCTGCTCTCCTTTACTGCATTAGGACAACAACGTTTGAACTGCTAATTGCTGCGATAGCTGAACCCCTTTCCTCTGCATGACCTGTCATTGCCACAGTAAATAGTTGAAACCCACTAGCATGAGTATGAGTTGTTTGAGCCATGTTGTGCCTACTCATTCATGCTTTCTGGTTATGCCTGCTATTGCCTAGAGTTGTGTCAGGTCTGATTCATCGGGGATGAATTGGAATGTGGTCATCATGTCCTACTGTTGAGAGCTAAGTGAGTGAACACGTTTTGGTAAAGGTAGCGGTGAGAGGCCATGTAGGAGTACATGATGGGTTGTCTCACTCGAACCGTCCTTAAGAACTGAGTTCTGTGTAAGTTGTCCAATGACTAGCTACTACCACACATTGGGTTCCGGTAACTCGACCCCTCTTGACTTATTAATCAACTAGATCTCTGTCCAGGAGTTGCAACTAGTTTCTGGTGTTTGTAGGTAGTGCTAGTAGTCTACCAAGTGGCACACGGTACATGTGGGCTTGGGACAGACTAGGCACCGTGGCACGGTGTACCAAGCGTCCGTCGAGGTGGGCTTGGAAACCCTGCGCACATCGTTTGGTGCCGTGAGCGACACCCCGGCCGGATCTCCTTACGGATGGAGCACGAATAGGCGATAAACCTGGACTAGAGTCTTGTGTGGTTAGTCAGGTCGTGGCCGACACCCTCGCCAGGCTTCCGCTTGAAGGTTGCCGAGATACACGACGTGTACATGGCGGTAAGTGGCGAGAGCGTGTGTGAAGAAGTACACCCCTGTAGGGTTAACATGATCTATTCGAATAGCCGGGTCCGCGGTTATGGACTTCATGGATGCTTACGTGGTACATAGACAACTTGGAGTGGATACTCTAAAATGCTCAAGACAAGTGTGAGTGCTATGGATGGCCTTCTCGTAGTGAGACGGGAATGGATCCATAGTGGTGTATTGATTGGTGAATATGTGGACTCGTGTGCGCCACCTCAAAAGAGTTACTTGCAGTCGTAGTTTAGGATAGCCACCGAGTCAAAGCTGGCTTGCTGCAGTAAAACTCCACCACCCCTTTGTTGATACTCATGCATATGTAGTTAGTTCTGATGTAAGTCTTGCTGAGTACCTTTGTACTCACGTTTGCTTAATTTATGTTTTGCAGAGAGACTTCAGTCTCACTAGTGGTTCCGCGTGGACTTCGACGTTTAGCTTGTTACCTCAGCTACGATCTTGTGCCCTTGGGAGGGTCTTGTAGATAGTCAGGCTCCTCAGCCTATTTCATTTGTAGTTGTCTGTACTCAGACATGTTATGCTTCCGTTGTCTGTATGCTCTGTATGTTGGGTCATGTGACCCCTATTTGTAATAAATGCTATGATGGCTCTTCTGGGCCTTATCTATATGAGTTGTTGAGTTATGGTGTGTTGCCATGTTGTACATCACATATTTGCATGTTATGCGTACGTGTAATGTGTATTGCTATGTGTGGGATCCGACACCTAGTTGTTTACCCTTGGTAGCCTATCTTACAGGGAAATGTCTCCTAGTGCTTCCACTGAGCCTTGGTAGCTTGCTACTGCTCCGGAACACTTAGGCTGGCCGGCATGTGTCCTTCTTCGTTCCTGTGTCTGTCCCTTAGGGGAATTGTCACGCGTTGTTCCTTTAAGTCCTTGTAGCTTGCTACGACTTGGGTTCATACGTTGATGACCGACACGTTCGTTGCTGGGTCATGTATGCCTGTCTCTGTAATTTAGCGCCACTTTTGGTTTATAACTAGTCATGTCGGCCCGGGTTTTCTGTCATATGGATGCTAGCGACACTATCACATACGTGAGCCAAAATACACAAACGGTCCCGGGCCAGGTAAGGTGGCACCCGTGGGGATACCGTACGTGAGGCCACAAAGTGATATGATGTGTTACATGCTAGATCGGTGTGACTTAGAATCGGGGTCCCGACAGCTTTGGTATCAGAGCCTGACTGCCTGTAGGATTAGTAAGCCAAACTGGTCAAAGTTGTGCCTAGAAATTCTTTAGTTATATAAGGGAATTGATTGTGGAAGGGAACGTAAGTGTGACGCCCGAGACCGACGTCCCAGAAGATTCCAGAAGATTCCAGATGTTCCGGGCTGCCCGTGTGTTCTTTGTGCTTGCTTTATTTATTTTTGCATTGCATCATGTCATCATGCCATCATGTCATTTTATTTTGCATCTCAACCTTACTAAATCGTGTGGGCCTTCGGTCTATTTAAATCGAGGGAAGGATGTCTTCTCTTTAAAACATATAAAAGCCTCCTAATTATGGAGCTATATTAAAATATTCCATTCTTTGGAATTACTCAAACACACTTGCATAATTTTCCCCATGTCTCTTAATTTTAGTTTCTCCGTAAAAACCTTGCCGATAATTCTTTCCCGTGTTTCGAGGTTCTTCCAACAACCCCTCCAACAATTTTATTAAATTCCTGACATTTTGTGAGCCCGGGGATTTTGACCTCGTGTGTTAATTCTTGCCCTAACTCCTCCTCTTTTTCTTTCTTCTCTTTTATCCTCTGCTAAAAGGGAGATAAAAGAAGAGGCCTCATCTCAGCCTCTAGGCCCATTTTTCCCCACAGCCTCCTTCTCCTCTCCCTAAGATCCCAGGCCGCCGGCCCATCAAACCCCACATCTTCAGCCCAAGCCCACTCCAGCCCGGCCTCGTCCTAACCCTAGCCAGGAGCCTCTCCCCTCGCCCCTTCCCTCAGCCGCCGCAACCCTCGTTCCCCCCGATCCCGATTCCCTCTCTCTCCCTCTTCGCTCGCCTCTGCCCGAGCCCACTTCTCCCTCGACCCGATCTCCCCCCGAGCGCCGCTTCCTTCCGTTCGACGCCCGTCCCTAGAGCCCCTTCGCCTCATCGCCTCCCTCTGCGCCCGGCGCCCCGAGTCCAGCAGCGCGGCGATTCCCCTCGGCCTTCCTCTCCGGCCAGGCACCAGCGCCTTCCCAGCCGGGTCGGACCCCGCGCCCCCCTCGAGCTCCCTTTCGCCGGCGACCACCTCTTCCCAGCGCCGGCGAACGGCCGCACCCATCCTCGTCCTCAGGCCGCCGCGCCATGGTGCTCCACTCTCCTCGCAGCGCGAGCCGCCCGCCGTCCTCCTCGAGCGCCCAGCGGCCAGGAGCCCCGCGCCCCATCTCCAGAAGCCGCCGGCCGCCGCGGAATCTCCTCCGGCCGCCCCTTCCGTCCTTGCAAGCGCCAAGACCGCCTCTGCCTCGTCCGGCCACCGGCTCCCGTCCTCGCCGGTCCGAGGCTGCAGCAGCAGAAGGCCGGCCCGCGCCTCTCCTCCGCCGAGGCTCTGCTGTCGTCTCCATCGGCGCCCCAGGAGCTGCGAGTCCAGCCACCTCGCCCGCGAATCTTCCTCCGCCCTGCCTCGGCCAGTAGCCGTGCCGTCCGCCGCTGTTCCTTGTTGCTGCCGTTTTTGTTTGTATTGTTGCCTGTGCTGTAATCTTGACAGATGACCGAACGACTACCGGCAACCCGACCAAGTACCTCTGACCAAGTACCTCTTCGAGACCGAAGATTCAAGTACCCCTACACGGCGAAACGACGAGTACCACTACCTCCACTACCATCGCAAACGGGAACCTCAAGTACCACGACGACCCGAACCGCTACGAACATGCACGACTCCGAAACGAGAACGACTACATGTGACGACGATGCGTCAAGTACCACTACCGTCGACAAGACCGAGACCGGCAAGTTCCACGACGTGACAAGTACCTCTCCGAACGGGATGTGAACGACTACACGTGTACCTCTACGGGAACAACTACTTCCTCTTCGGAAACGTGAACGACTACTTCCTCTACGAACTCGAACCGTCCCGAAACGCGCGCTTTAAAGGTATAACCCGAGACGATGACCCGTGGATGCTTGTTGTGGTTGTATGTAATGTCTCCCGTGTGTGCTTCGTGTCCGTTTCGTCCCTTTTGTCATGTTCCTCGGTTGCCTCGTCACCGACTCGTGGGAACCCGGTAACGGGATCGCTCACCTTTCATCTCGTTTGACACGCCACCTTCATCTTTGCACCGGTCTCTCAACGAGTTACCGGAACCGAGTTGTTGCCTTTGCATCATTTCGGATCGTTGCCGTGGCACCCGTTCTTTCCACCACGGTGACAAATGCTTCTTATCTCTTTTAAGTCAACCTTTTAATAAAACTTGCATAAAACTTGATCATGTCATCCGCATCATGTTAACAACCTAAATATGTTTAATTGTGGTTTGCTTATAATTATTAAACTTGCTCATGGGGATTTTCCGGATATGTTGTTGTTATTTTCCGGCCTCATTTAAATTGCCTAGTTAGTATAGTTTTATTATGCTTCACCTCTTGCCATGTTAAAAACAATTAATCTTGTCTTGTAAATACCGAGAGTCAATTAAATAATTAATTGTGGTGTTTTGTCAATATGCAACTCGTTGCATATTGAGCTCCACTTAACTTGTAGTGTTGTTTGTGCACTTTGCCATGCCATGCATAATTAAACCGGACATGCATCATACTTGGATGTCCATCGTATGCCATGTTTATGTTTTGTGTGTTTACCGAGTTGTTTGTTTCTTTCCGGTTGCTTCTCTTGTTAGCTTCGGTTTCGTTCCGGAGTTGTGAGGATTCTCTCGTCTGCGTTGCTCCGTCTACTTCGTGGATCCGTTCTTCTCCCTTGTGGAATCCCAGGCAAGATGACCGAACCCGGATACCATTACTATCTTTGCCTATTGCTAGAGTATCGTTCTTTAGTTTTGTCTCGATGCCCATGTTCTTCTTGTCAGCCTCCTACTTGTAACCACTACCATGCTTAACCACCCTACCTACGCAAACCGTTGCTTGGCTAAGTACGCTTCGCTCAGCCCTTCTTATAGCATTGTTAGTTGCAGGTGAAGATTGAAGATGCTTGCTTCATGTTGAAGTTTGGTTGGGTTATATCACACTATATAAATGCAAAATGAAATCATCTATATACTGGCAGGGTGGAAGGCTAAGCCTTTTGCTTGGTGTTTTGTTCCACTCATGCCGTTAGGAACCGTATAAACCGGTGTTATGTTCCTTGATTATGCGTTCCTAACACGGTAGGGGTGTATGGGACCCCCTTGATAAACCGCTAAGTGCTAAGTCTTTTCTAGCAAGTCCCAACATTTGGTACTATTTGCCTCATAATAACAACTTAATTAATTAATTAAATTTGCATAGGGGGTCGCTCCCTCGAGGATCCTTTATTTCTTCATAGCAGGGG
>LR738711.1:804578958-804649321 GCA_902687465.1 Secale cereale
GCCGATGGTGTTGGTCCCAAACGGGGGTTCTGCGGGAACCACCACGGGGAAACTCGAGGATTGGGTCCTGTAGAATCGCCCATCCGGTCGTGTCCTGAGACTTAGATACGCGCGGCTACTATCAGGGTGTCGACACGCCGGGAGGATTTGCTGGATTAGCCTTACCTTAGTTCGGTTTAACTTGAGCACGGGATTCCGAGAATACTCGGGTCTTCCCACCTATGGAGTTGCGACTCCGCGGATCGTGGGCTTGTGATGGGCCAAGTTGGAACACCCCTGCAGGGTTTGAACTTTCGAAAGCCGTGCCCGCGGTTATGTGGCAGATGGGAGCTTGTTAATTCCGGTTGTAGATAACTTGACACAATGTTCTAATACACTACCAGCGTGTGTATCGTGACTGTCAATTTCCGAATAGGGATTCGGGAGTTGAACACGGTGGGGTTATGTTTGACCGGCTTTAGTTAGGATCACTTCGTGATCATCTCTCGACCGATGCGCCTTCTCTTCTCGCTCTCTTTTACGTAAGTTAGTGCTAGTTGCTGCTGCAGACTCTTGTTGTTCCTTCACCTCTCGTTCTTTCTTCAGCCTTGTCCTCACCCAAGGCTTAAATAGTCTTGTTACCCGGGAACGGGATTGCTGAGTCCTCTGTGGCTCACAGTTACTCCACCACACCAGTTGCAGGTTCGGCCGTGTACGATGCAGGAGCTGGTTCAGTTCTTCACCCGGGAGCTCGTTGAAGAGTTTGGCTGTTTGCTTGTGACGTTTCGATGTTCAGTAGTGGTTTCTACTAGGATTCGTTCCTGGCCTGTGGCTTTATGTTGTTTTGGTATCTTTCTTTTGGATCTTCACCCGTAGTCGGGTTGTGATGTTTGAATGATGTATTGCTTATGTATTGTATTGTGTGAAGTGGTGAGTGTAAGCCAACTATCTCCTTTTGCATTTTAATCCCTCTTTTACATGAGTCGTGCAAAGATACCAAACTTGAGATCATTCTAGGATGGGCTTATACCTTTAAGTCGTGCCTCGACACGTAGGAGGTATAGTTCCATCCTGGGCATTACAAGTTGGTATTCAGAGCCTTCTCCGACCTAGAAGCCCCCACTGTTTGATCGAATCCTTGACGGTTGAGTCTAGGCACACACTGAAAAACTTTTTGAGTCCTATATTATATCGGAGAGTAGGATTTCTTTGCTCCTTATCTCTTTTCATTCTGGTGAGGACTCCTGACGATTACTCTTGTCTCTCCTATCTTCAAAAATTGCACCAAATTTTTTTAGGATCCCGCGAGTATTCTGGGATTGTTTCGATGTTCTTGTGACAAGGATATTGTTCTCGATGCCTCCTGTTCCCGAGGAGTTGAGCTTCGGGGTATCATTGTAACAAGCATATCGCGGCAGTACTAAATACTTAAGACGGCCGACATCGAAAATCTCTCCTATACGGCCAGTGGCAAGATAACCCCGACATCACCCAGTACTGGGGAGGTAGCTCGAGAGTATTGCCATAGCTTGTTATAGTGGATGCTTTTCGAAGGTCCGAGGTAAACAGTTTCCGAGAACGACTGGTTATGTGTTGAAGGATGGATACACCTGGATGTAGGTTTAGAGTTGATTGCGCGGTGCTTCCCGTGTATCCCCAACACCTGATTGCATAACTGGAAACTTTCGGAAATCTATAGGTGGGTTCATCAAGTAGTTCTAGGCATTCTTCCAACGGATGCACGATATGAAGTTTGGGGTTCTACATTGAGTGAAGTGGTTTTATGGACTTGTTCTGATCGGGAGTTGCATCTTAAAGGGTCCTTGGCTATGCTGATCCGGGGATTGCAAAACCCTTTTGTAACACGTTCCATGAGCTTTCAGCACGAAGATGTCGAACAAAGCTTCTATCTTGTATTTGTTCTATCTGATCCTTGTTCCTTTTTATTTATCTTTTGTTCCCCCTAGTGGCTTCTCGACGAGTTGATGTACCTGTGGAATTCATTCGTTCAATTCTCTGTTCGGATAGATATGTTGCAACATAATCTTCTTCATAAACATATCTATCCTTTGTTTTTGTTTTGATTCTAGTATTCGAGTTGCTTTGATGTCAAATGTTGATTCCATACCTTCCTAATCGGTGTTCTCATATTTCTATGGGAGTGCTAGTCCTTCTTGATCATCAAGATGGTCATGTTAAATTCTTTTCAACTGGTGTCCATTTTGCTCATCCCAAGTTGTCTTTGTTTCCCCACCCTCCCACCCTTTTCTGCATTGAGCCAAAAATTCTCGAATGAAGTATCCATTTTATTCATGTGATGTTTCTTCATTCTTTTCCTTCAATGTTCTTATCCGGTGATCATCGTGAAGATGCTCAAGAGCTTCAAGTTCATCATTCTTTTGTTCTCAATTCTCCGGTGGATGTAATTCAAGATTTTGGTGTTGATCTTATCCTTTTTCCTCATTTCACAATGCTTTCTTATTCCGGTGCACCAATTAATCATTCTCCTCTTGTTATTCATATCCGGAGTCTTGAAGATATATCAGAAGATTCATAATTTCATTCTTAATCCTTTCAAGATATTTTGAGGATTGTTATCTTACTCAAGCCTTTTTAATTCAACCGGTGCAATATCTCTTAAGCAATCTTTCCAACGGTGATTTCTCTTGAGTGGGCCCTAACCCACAGGTCTTTTCCCAGGATCTTACCTGACTCTTTTAATTTTTCTGGAGTTATACTCAAATTCTTTTCAAAGTGTGACGTAAGAATGATTTCCATCAGTCACATGCCTTCTCCAAGCTTGTTTTCAATTATTTCCATCTTTAGCTCAACCTTCCATCTTTTTAATTCTTCATTCCGGAGTGCTCAACAATTCTTCATGGCATTTCTCGTCTTCATCCTCAACATTTGGAGACCGGAGAAGAGTTTCTCTTAATCTTGGCCCGTCTTCTTGAAGATTCGTGGTTCTAGCTTCATGCCATCCTCATTATTGTTCCGATTGTGAGGAATTCTTTTATACCCATCCGAAGCATTTCATGAATTCTTTTCTTTGTGATCCTTCGAAGGCCATCATTTCAGAATATTTCTTCGTTCTCAGTTTTCAACCTCGTCCTCCAAATATTCTGCATTGATGTCTCTTCGTTCGTCTCCATATTTTTACGGTGGTTCATTCAAGTTTACCCTTCCGTTGTTATCATTTTAATTAACTCGTTCTTTTCATAATCCTACCGGTGCTTTGTGAAGATTTACCCAAGTTTGTGCGAGTTCTCTCTTAATCCTTTCCAATGAGAATAAGTAGTATGCCAAATCCTTTCGTTGTCATCAATTTAAATTGGTGAAGGAGTTGCATGACATAATTCTTATTCTTATTCCTTCAAGGTGATTTAATTCTTTTGTCTGGAGCTTGTTCATCATATTCTCGGTTCTAAATTCTTCATCTTGTTTCCGGAACTCCAAATTATTTCAATTATATCATTTCAAAGCTCCATCTAATTCATCGCAGGCCTTGAATCTTATTCTTTCATCTTTCACTTCTCTTGCTTTCATTACCGGAGTTCCCATGGTGATTCATCATGTTTAATTCATCCTCGAAGTCTTCATCAAGATTCTTGTTGGAGCTCAAGCATTCTTCATCTTGCTTTCCAAGTGCAATTCTTTCTACCTTATCTTTTCAGGTGGTGTTATGTCATTCTTGACAATTCCTTCATGTTTCATGATTCACGAGTTATCAAGGATGAGATATTTAAAACCATCATTTCTTTTTTCTTTAGGAGACCCTTTCAACCCCTCATTTTATCTCTTGGAGTTATCTTGGGTTGTATTTCACCAAAAATCTTTCCCTAAGGATTGTTGCAATTATGGTGCTTATTAATGACCCAAATTCTTCATTTATCATTCCGACGAAATAAGTTTTTCGACTCCTTGTTGATATCAATCCAATCATTTGTTTTCCATTAGTGGTTGGTTGTCACCTCATAATTTTGAGATGTTTTCCATAAGCCCACATCAAGCTTATTCTTCTCGTTGTTGAAATTCCAACAACTCTATTCAACCCTTCTTCGTAAGGATGCTCTTTCAAATTCAATTTTGAGAGAAGTTGTCATTTTCTTCTCCATTCTTTTCTTTCATTGAACTATATTCTCTATTCTTTCATTCCGGAGGTTTTGTGATATTGCTCTCTTTAACCATCATCTCGTTTTTATCGAGATCATGTTCTTTCCCTTGCTTATCATTTAACCGGAGTTCTATGTGAAATCGTTCTTACCCCTTGTGCCATTCTTTCATTTGTTTCGGAGGAATGTGTTGTTGATTTCATCAACTATCATTCCATCTCCTCAAGTTCTTGTTAATTCCTTCCATTTTCAGATGGAGTGCTGTCCAAATTCTGTCATTCTTATTCCTTGGCTATACCATTGCGGTTTCTTATTCTTTTGGTCCGTGAGCTCTTGTTTCATGTCTTTCAACCTTCAAGGTTCTATTTGTGTTCCTTGTTCCTCTTTTCTAACGGAGTGTTCATCTTCGTTCATCTCTGTGGTATTCTTCTCTCACTTGTTCAACCTCTCAAGGTTCTTTGGTTTCAATCGTCTGTCAAAGAAGCAACTTTGTTTTACCTCCTCCTTTTCGTTTTTACCCGGTGATATCTCTAGGATCTCGGGTCGAGATCCTCTGTTAGTGTGGGAGAGTTGTGACGCCCGAGACCGACGTCCCAGAAGATTCCAGAAGCTTCCAGAAGATTCCAGATGTTCCGGGCTGCCCGTGTGTTCTTTGTGCTTGCTTTATTTATTTTTGCATTGCATCATGTCATCATGCCATCATGTCATTTTATTTTGCATCTCAACCTTACTAAATCGTGTGGGCCTTCGGTCCATTTAAATCGAGGGAAGGATGTCTTCTCTTTAAAACATATAAAAGCCTCCTAATTATGGAGCTATATTAAAATATTCCATTCTTTGGAATTACTCAAACACACTTGCATAATTTTCCCCATGTCTCTTAACTAGAAGCATACCTGCGCTTTGCTGCATCGTTCTACTTTTCTACCATTTATTTGTTTGATTGTTAATTAACGAATATATTCCTTATTGCTCTATTTGCGGGTCGGGGTTGTTGTTCACTTCATGGGCCTTCTGTGTTTTGGCTTCTATAATTTCGGGGTAAGAATATCCTTTATTGCATTGCAGGATGTCCAGATGCAAGACACATCATCATTTACTTTGTAGGATATTACTCAGTCTTTTTACAACTATTGTTCTTCACAAAAAATGATATGTTAGCAGCACAGCCAAAAACATATCCAAAATATTGGTTAGCTTCACACATGTTCCGGACCTACAGGGTTAAACTATAGTAATACTACCTCCGTCCTGATTTATTGGTCCCCATTGTAATTTGTGCCAAAATTTGACCAAATAATGAACTAACAAAATGTTAATGCATGTCAACAAAAAATATATCATTGAATTCGTATTTGAACATAGTTTTCAATGATATGATTTTTTGTGACATGCGTGAACATTTTGTTAGTTAAATGTATGATCAAAATTTGGCACGGAATATAATGGTGACCAATAAACCAGGACGGAGGTAGTAGATGGACATGATAATTTCATCTGCAAAACTAATTCAAAATTATGATATGCGTAACTAAGGCTTCTGATTGTAGTATTCATCGGCAACATCATACAACTCTATGATTTGACCAATCAATATTTCATAATTTACCTTGGTCACATACAAATAATGCAAAACACCCACAATAATGGTAAAAGGGTAGTGGAAGTGAGAAATACTTGGAAGTTGCAGCACCACACCAAAGTTTATGGCTTCTGGTTTACAATATTGATCATTTAGACGTGTAGTTAAGAGTCAAAATAGAAAGAACATATTTGAAATAAAAGTAATGCTTTGCACTGACCACTAACGATAGGAAAAGAAATGAAGCATGTTTATAGCGGCCTCTAAGAGGAAGAGACGGAAATGGAAGGATCAAGAGGTAATAGTGCAAGTGATTGATTTTAGTTTTCATTTAAATGTAACATTATCGATGCATTAATAATAAGGTCTGGTGAGCTATTTACATAAGCGACCCGGTAACAATTAACCAAATTATTTTGACAGAAAAACCTAGTTATCAGCTTGACTTATTGTTTTAGTGACAATTAACTTCAGTTAGAGGTCGTGCTCCTTAGGCATGAAATCATATGCTAATTAATACTCCCTCCATTCTAAAATATAGTACATACTTTGTTTTGAAATGTCAAGCGTATCAATGTTTGACCAAATTTAAAAAAATAATCAACATCCACATGTACTTTTGTAGTTTATTTATTTAGTACTTAAGATATTGATAGTTCATTCTAGAAACTTGGTCAAACATGGACATCTTTGAATTTTGAAAAAAACTAATATGTATTGCATGGTGGAACACATGGAGCATAAAGGCATGCCATGTATAAACTGCCTGAAGTTGTTAATCCACAAGCACGAACATGATACTCAAGCACTGAAACATGAGGCTTTCAGATTGAAACCTTACATGATGAGATAAAATCCCGCTATAATCTGCTACTTGTTTAGCCCTGAAGCGAGCGAGATTGAATTTGAATCAAGCTACCAAAGAAAGGATGACAGAGGGAGAGGAAGGAGGTATCAGGAATTTTACTGCAGACCTCGTGGAGTATGGTGTGTCGATGAAGACGACCAAGTCTTGAAGACGATAGTCATTGCTGTCCGGCGCCGTTGCTAGCCGTGTCAGCCTACCTTATCGCCTGCTCCTATAGGCCACGAGCATCGTCGTTGTTGGATGTTAATTACCGCATAAAAGATGGGGAGAAAGATGAAGTGATTGGCGGGGCGTGCGGCGTGGTGGTGGACATGCAAAGCATGTGCAACCTTGTGGTGCAGAGGAGGCGATCTAGGTCAGGTGCCCGTGCAACCATGTCATGCGGAGGAGGCAGTGATCGACTGGCGTCACCCATGCAACCATAAGACACAGAGTAGCAGGTGATGGTATGGGTGCCTGTGCAATCGTGTGGCGCGGAGGAGACGGTGATGGCTTGGGCGTACCGCCATGAGAGAAGGGGAGAAATATGGAGAGATGGGCAGGGCATGCGGCGTGGTGGTGGATTGACGACGCCCATGCATCCATGTGACACAGAGGAGGCGACGATGGGCCAAGTTGGCGGTAACCGTGCGACTGTGCGATGGTACATCACTTTGATAGGCGTGTATATAGTTGGTCGCATCATTAATTTCCCTCGTACCAGATGTATATGAGCGACATGTAACCATTTTTTCCTCGCAAAAAAGTAGCCATTCTGATATAAAATAAATGTCATTGTTTTAGTTCGAGGAGTAAGTGACACTTAACCCATCAAGTGTTGGACACACATAGTTGGATGTTTGACCCAAACATTATACAATATCTACTGTTGGACGGTTAGGAGGACATTGATATCCCATGCCGACCAAAGTTCAAGTCTCGGTCTTGACATCGGTGCTCGTATTTTCCTGGATTTATTCCAGGCCTTTCAACGATGTGCGTTCAGTGGAGGAAATGTTACCGTCGACTGTTACCGTCGACTACAATGACGTCTGTGAAGATTTCATCAATCTCAAGATGATGTGTCGGCCGAGTCTCTCATAAGTGCTCATAAGGGCAGGGCGAGAGTGCGTGCACTAATACGGGTGAGTGTATACTCGTGTATGTGAGCGACTTTTATTATACTTTGTTGAAAAAACAATAATTACTTATGTAGTAAGAGAGCGTGATTATCCTAAAAAAACTAAGTGGTTCTCCTAAAAAATAAGAGATACGGTCACTTTGACCCATCCAGCCCTGGAGCACTCACACAAAAAATATATCATTGAATTCGTATTTGAACATAGTTTTCAATGATATGATTTTTTGTGACATGCGTGAACATTTTGTTAGTTAAATGTATGATCAAAATTTGGCACGGAATATAATGGTGACCAATAAACCAGGACGGAGGTAGTAGATGGACATGATAATTTCATCTGCAAAACTAATTCAAAATTATGATATGCGTAACTAAGGCTTCTGATTGTAGTATTCATCGACAACATCATACAACTCTATGATTTGACCAATCAATATTTCATAATTTACCTTGGTCACATACAAATAATGCAAAACACCCACAATAATGGTAAAAGGGTAGTGGAAGTGAGAAATACTTGGAAGTTGCAGCACCACACCAAAGTTTATGGCTTCTGGTTTACAATATTGATCATTTAGACGTGTAGTTAAGAGTCAAAATAGAAAGAACATATTTGAAATAAAAGTAATGCTTTGCACTGACCACTAACGATAGGAAAAGAAATGAAGCATGTTTATAGCGGCCTCTAAGAGGAAGAGACGGAAATGGAAGGATCAAGAGGTAATAGTGCAAGTGATTGACTTTAGTTTTCATTTAAATGTAACATTATCGATGCATTAATAATAAGGTCTGGTGAGCTATTTACATAAGCGACCCGGTAACAATTAACCAAATTATTTTGACAGAAAAACCTAGTTATCAGCTTGACTTATTGTTTTAGTGACAATTAACTTCAGTTAGAGGCCGTGCTCCTTAGGCATGAAATCATATGCTAATTAATACTCCCTCCATTCTAAAATATAGTACATACTTTGTTTTGAAATGTCAAGCGTATCAATGTTTGACCAAATTTAAAAAAATAATCAACATCCACATGTACTTTTGTAGTTTATTTATTTAGTACTTAAGATATTGATAGTTCATTCTAGAAACTTGGTCAAACATGGACATCTTTGACTTTTGAAAAAAACTAATATGTACTGCATGGTGGAACACATGGAGCATAAAGGCATGCCATGTATAAACTGCCTGAAGTTGTTAATCCACAAGCACGAACATGATACTCAAGCAGTGAAACATGAGGCTTTCAGATTGAAACCTTACATGATGAGATAAAATCCCGCTATAATCTGCTACTTGTTTAGCCCTGAAGCGAGCGAGATTGAATTTGAATCAAGCTACCAAAGAAAGGATGACAGAGGGAGAGGAAGGAGGTATCAGGAATTTTACTGCAGACCTCGTGGAGTATGGTGTGTCGATGAAGACGACCAAGTCTTGAAGACGATAGTCATTGCTGTCCGGCGCCGTTGCTAGCCGTGTCAGCCTACCTTATCGCCTGCTCCTATAGGCCACGAGCGTCGTCGTTGTTGGATGTTAATTACCGCATAAAAGATGGGGAGAAAGATGAAGTGATTGGCGGGGCGTGCGGCGTGGTGGTGGACATGCAAAGCATGTGCAACCTTGTGGTGCAGAGGAGGCGATCTAGGTCAGGTGCCCGTGCAACCATGTCATGCGGAGGAGGCAGTGATCGACTGGCGTCACCCATGCAACCATAAGACACAGAGTAGCAGGTGATGGTATGGGTGCCTGTGCAATCGTGTGGCGCGGAGGAGACGGTGATGGCTTGGGCGTACCGCCATGAGAGAAGGGGAGAAATATGGAGAGATGGGCAGGGCATGCGGCGTGGTGGTGGATTGACGACGCCCATGCATCCATGTGACACAGAGGAGGCGACGATGGGCCAAGTTGGCGGTAACCGTGCGACTGTGCGATGGTACATCACTTTGATAGGCGTGTATATAGTTGGTCGCATCATTAATTTCCCTCGTACCAGATGTATATGAGCGACATGTAACCATTTTTTCCTCGCAAAAAAGTAGCCATTCTGATATAAAATAAATGTCATTGTTTTAGTTCGAGGAGTAAGTGACACTTAACCCATCAAGTGTTGGACACACGTAGTTGGATGTTTGACCCAAACATTATACAATATCTACTGTTGGACGGTTAGGAGGACATTGATATCCCATTCCGACCAAAGTTCAAGTCTCGGTCTTGACATCGGTGCTCGTATTTTCCTGGATTTATTCCAGGCCTTTCAACGATGTGCGTTCAGTGGAGGAAATGTTACCGTCGACTGTTACCGTCGACTATAAAGATGTCTGTGAAGATTTCATCAATCTCAAGATGATGTGTCGGCCGAGTCTCTCATAAGTGCTCATAAGGGCAGGGCGAGAGTGCGTGCACTAATACGGGTGAGTGTATACTCGTGTATGTGAGCGACTTTTATTATACTTTGTTGAAAAAACAATAATTACTTATGTAGTAAGAGAGCGTGATTATCCTAAAAAAACTAAGTGGTTCTCCTAAAAAATAAGAGATACGGTCACTTTGACCCTCCCAGCCCTGGAGCACTCACAGCTCTCACATTCGAGGGAGCTTAGATATTGTAATGATTCTAGTTTCTCCGTAAAAACCTTGCCGATAATTCTTTCCCGTGTTTCGAGGTTCTTCCAAAAACCCCTCCAACAATTTTATTAAATTCCTGACATTTTGTGAGCCCGGGGATTTTGACCTCGTGTGTTAATTCTTGCCCTAACTCCTCCTCTTTTTCTTTCTTCTCTTTTATCCTCTGCTAAAAGGGAGATAAAAGAAGAGGCCTCATCTCAGCCTCTAGGCCCATTTTTCCCCACAGCCTCCTTCTCCTCTCCCTAAGATCCCAGGCCGTCGGCCCATCAAACCCCACATCTTCAGCCCAGGCCCACTCCAGCCCGGCCTCGTCCTAACCCTAGCCAGGAGCATCTCCCCTCGCCCCTTCCCTCAGCCGCCGCAACCCTCGTTCCCCCCGATCCCGATTCCCTCTCTCTCCCTCTTCGCTCGCCTCTGCCTGAGCCCACTTCTCCCTCGACCCGATCTCCCCCCGAGCGCCGCTTCCTTCCGTTCGACGCCCGTCCCTAGAGCCCCTTCGCCTCATCGCTTCCCTCTGCGCCCCGAGTCCAGCAGCGCGGCGATTCCCCTCGGCCTTCCTCTCCGGCCAGGCACCAGCGCCTTCCCAGCCGGGTCGGACCCCGCGCCCCCCTCGAGCTCCCTTTCGCCGGCGACCACCTCTCCCCAGCGCCGGCGAACGGCCGCACCCATCCTCGTCCTCAGGCCGCCGCGCCATGGTGCTCCACTCTCCTCGCAGCGCGAGCCGCCCGCCGTCCTCCTCGAGCGCCCAGCGGCCAGGAGCCCCGCGCCCCATCTCCAGAAGCCGCCGGCCGCCGCGGAATCTCCTCCGGCCGCCCCTTCCGTCCTTGCAAGCGCCAAGACCGCCTCTGCCTCATCCGGCCACCGGCTCCCGTCCTCGCCGGTCCGAGGCTGCAGCAGCAGAAGGCCGGCCCGCGCCTCTCCTCCGCCGAGGCTCTGCCGTCGTCTCCATCGGCGCCCCAGGAGCTGCGAGTCCAGCCACCTCGCCCGCAAATCTTCCTCCGCCCTGCCTCGGCCAGTAGCCGTGCCGTCCGCCGCTGTCCCTTGTTGCTGCCGTTTTTGTTTGTATTGTTGCCTGTGCTGTAATCTTGACAGATGACCGAACGACTACCGGCAACCCGACCAAGTACCTCTGACCAAGTACCTCTTCGAGACCGAAGATTCAAGTACCCCTACACGGCGAAACGACGAGTACCACTACCTCCACTACCATCGCAAACGGGAACCTCAAGTACCACGACGACCCGAACCGCTACGAACGTGCACGACTCCGAAACGAGAACGACTACATGTGACGACGATGCGTCAAGTACCACTACCGTCGACAAGACCGAGACCGGCAAGTTCCACGACGTGACAAGTACCTCTCCGAACGGGATGTGAACGACTACACGTGTACCTCTACGGGAACAACTACTTCCTCTTCGGAAACGTGAACGACTACTTCCTCTACGAACTCGAACCGTCCCGAAACGCGCGCTTCAAAGGTATAACCCGAGACGATGACCCGTGGATGCTTGTTGTGGTTGTATGTAATGTCTCCCGTGTGTGCTTCGTGTCCGTTTCGTCCCTTTTGTCATGTTCCTCGGTTGCCTCGTCACCGACTCGTGGGAACCCGGTAACGGGATCGCTCACCTTTCATCTCGTTTGACACGCCACCTTCATCTTTGCACCGGTCTCTCAACGAGTTACCGGAACCGAGTTGTTGCCTTTGCATCATTTCGGATCGTTGCCGTGGCACCCGTTCTTTCCACCACGGTGACAAATGCTTCTTATCTCTTTTAAGTCAACCTTTTAATAAAACTTGCATAAAACTTGATCATGTCATCCGCATCATGTTAACAACCTAAATATGTTTAATTGTGGTTTGCTTATAATTATTAAACTTGCTCATGGGGATTTTCCGGATATGTTGTTGTTATTTTCCGGCCTCATTTAAATTGCCTAGTTAGTATAGTTTTATTATGCTTCACCTCTTGCCATGTTAAAAACAATTAATCTTGTCTTGTAAATACCGAGAGTCAATTAAATAATTAATTGTGGTGTTTTGTCAATATGCAACTCGTTGCATATTGAGCTCCACTTAACTTGTAGTGTTGTTTGTGCACTTTGCCATGCCATGCATAATTAAACCGGACATGCATCATACTTGGATGTGCATCGTATGCCATGTTTATGTTTTGTGTGTTTACCGAGTTGTTTGTTTCTTTCCGGTTGCTTCTCTTGTTAGCTTCGGTTTCGTTCCGGAGTTGTGAGGATTCTCTCGCCTGCGTTGCTCCGTCTACTTCGTGGATCCGTTCTTCTCCCTTGTGGAATCCCAGGCAAGATGACCGAACCCGGATACCATTACTATCTTTGCCTATTGCTAGAGTATCGTTCTTTAGTTTTGCCTCGATGCCCATGTTCTTCTTGTCAGCCTCCTACTTGTAACCACTACCATGCTTAACCACCCTACCTACGCAAACCGTTGCTTGGCTAAGTACGCTTCGCTCAGCCCTTCTTATAGCATTGTTAGTTGCAGGTGAAGACTGAAGATGCTTGCTTCATGTTGAAGTTTGGTTGGGTTATATCACACTATATAAATGCAAAATGAAATCATCTATATACTGGCAGGGTGGAAGGCTAAGCCTTTTGCTTGGTGTTTTGTTCCACTCATGCCGTTAGGAACCGTATAAACCGGTGTTATGTTCCTTGATTATGCGTTCCTAACACGGTTGGGGTGTATGGGACCCCCTTGATAAACCGCTAAGTGCTAAGTCTTTTCCAGCAAGTCCCAACATTTAGTACTATTTGCCTCATAATAACAACTTAATTAATTAATTAAATTTGCATAGGGGGTCGCTCCCTCGAGGATCCTTTATTTCTACATAGCAGGGGGGGCCAGTGCCGATGGTGTTGGTCCCAAACGGGGGTTCTGCGGGAACCACCACGGGGAAACTCGAGGATTGGGTCCTGTAGAATCGCCCATCCGGTCGTGTCCTGAGACTTAGATACGCGCGGCTACTATCAGGGTGTCGACACGCCGGGAGGATTTGCTGGATTAGCCTTACCTTAGTTCGGTTTAACTTGAGCACGGGATTCCTAGAATACTCGGGTCTTCCCACCTATGGAGTTGCGACTCCGCGGATCGTGGGCTTGTGATGGGCCAAGTTGGAACACCCCTGCAGGGTTTGAACTTTCGAAAGTCGTGCCCGCGGTTATGTGGCAGATGGGAGCTTGTTAATTCCGGTTGTAGATAACTTGACACAATGTTCTAATACACTACCAGCGTGTGTACCGTGACTGTCAATTTCCGAATAGGGATTCGGGAGTTGAACACGGTGGGGTTATGTTTGACCGGCTTTAGTTAGGATCACTTCGTGATCATCTCTCGACCGATGCGCCTTCTCTTCTCGCTCTCTTTTACGTAAGTTAGTGCTAGTTGCTGCTGCAGACTCTTGTTGTTCCTTCACCTCTCGTTCTTTCTTCAGCCTTGTCCTCACCCAAGGCTTAAATAGTCTTGTTACCCGGGAACGGGATTGCTGAGTCCTCTGTGGCTCACAGTTACTCCACCACACCAGTTGCAGGTTCAGCCGTGTACGATGCAGGAGCCGGTTCAGTTCTTCACCCGGGAGCTCGTTGAAGAGTTTGGCTGTTTGCTTGTGACGTTTCGATGTTCAGTAGTGGTTTCTACTAGGATTCGTTCCTGACCTGTGGCTTTATGTTGTTTTGGTATCTTTCTTTTGGATCTTCACCCGTAGTCGGGTTGTGATGTTTGAATGATGTATTGCTTATGTATTGTATTGTGTGAAGTGGCGAGTGTAAGCCAACTATCTCCTTTTGCATTTTAATCCCTCTTTTACATGAGTCGTGCAAAGATACCAAACTTGAGATCATTCTAGGATGGGCTTATACCTTTAAGTCGTGCCTCGACACGTAGGAGGTATAGTTCCATCCTGGGCATTACAGTAAGGCTCTTTTTACTCCTTTACCCCTTCTGATCTGAGTCACCTTCTCCTTTCTACGGGGGTTAGGAAACTAGGCTTCTCATTCTATTTATCAGGATCACATTAACGATGGTTTCAACTCTCATTTCAGTCCTAAGTACTCCTGTTTGTTAAACTGTTGGTCTCTGGACCTTGACATTATGATGTCGGGTGGTTATGCTACCTTTTGCCTGATGCCTCAAATCTTTTTGAGCATTTACAGCCGTTATGCTGTCCGAGTCATCCCAGGTCTCTAAACAATCTGATGCATTTGCAAATCATTCCTACCTGTTCTTAATGTCCTTTTAGGCCAGATTAACCACATTAGTCGGTGTGTTGAGGTACTCCGTTGCCTCGACATATAGGTTGGAGCTATTACTATGACCCTAGGTGTCTTAGAAGATCACCCAGTAATCTAGCAATGCTTTATATTCCCAGTGTGATGATTCTGGCCATCATTCTAGAAAGCATCCCGTGATGCCATTTAGTTAGTAGGTATTCTATTCATGGGTTCTTGAACCCGAGATTCACCCTACTTGCTTCATGTTGATAGTGTTTGCTAGTTCCTTTAGGATATTAGTACCTTGTGATAGTCCTCGAGGTCCGTGGTGAATCGTTCTTCCAATACCATGAACCGTTATGGCAGAAGTTCTTTTGAACCAAAGGATCACAACCAGAGTGCTCTTGATGAGTTCTCCATTCCACATTGTGACTCTACCAATTCCACCTTTCTGCATGGGTTATCCGGAAGAAATATGTTGAACTCGTTCGACATGCTAATCTATGCATCCATAACTTAGAAAGTTATATGTTCCTTTGAGTTGTCCCTTTTTAGTCGTATTATGATCTCGTCTATCAGTTGATAGTCAGGAGTAGTTGTGCATTCGTGTTCATCGATGCCTTTTACTCTTGTGGTCCGTCAAGCCATTCTATTCTAGAATGACTAGGAGAAATAAACTCCAGTACCTTATCCATATCTAGGATTGGGTCAAAGCAGTTGTACTCCGCAGATCAAAATGACATTCCAACTTTTGTTCTGTTCTAACTTGGAGTGTTACCCTCTTTTATGTCAAGAGTGTCATGGGAATTGCACCACCTCTCGTAAACTCCTGATATAGTGATACTTCTTGCCATCATCGTTACATGCTAGATCGGTGTGACTTAGGATCGGGGTGCCGACATGGTGTTGCCACGTTCGATCTGAAGTTTACTTCGGGGAAGATCATGCGATTGAAGAACGTGCATTATGTCCCCTCCGTCAATAAAAATCTTGTTGGCGGATCTCTTATGTGTAGAGATGGCTACAAGCTTGTTTTCGAGTCAAATAAATTTGTAATATCCAAGTATGGAACATTTGTTGGCAAAGGCTACGAGTCAGGAGGCCTGTTTCATTTATCCCTGTCAGATGTTTGCAATAAAGTTGTTAATCATGTTTGCAACAATAATGAATCAAATGTGTGTCATTCACGTCTTTGTCATGTTAACTTTGGTTGCATGTTGTGACTAGCCAAATTGAACTTAATCCCTAGTTTCACCACTGTTAAGGGATCTAAGTGTCAAGTATTTGTGCAAGCTAAGCAACCTCGTAAGTCTCACACGACCGCGGAAACGAGAAATCTTGCACCACTAGAGCTCATACATTCAGATCTATGTGAAATGAATGATGTTTTGACAAAAGGTGGAAATAAATATTTCATGACGTTAATTGGCGACTCCACCAGATACTGTCATGTGCATCTTTTGAAATCTAAGCAAGAGGCTTTGAACTGTTTCAAGATCTATAAAGCTGAAGTGGAAAACCAACTTGATCGTAAAATCAAGAGGCTTAGGTCCGACCGTGGTGGAGAGTATTTTTCCAATGAATTTGATGCTTTTTGTGCGGAACATGGTATAATTTATGAGAGGACGCCTCCCTATTCACCTCAGTCAAATGGGGTAGCCGAAAGAAAGAACCATATCTAGCTGATTTGGTTAACGCCATGTTAGACACATCGAGTCTCTCCAAGGCATGGTGGGGGGAGGCGATATTGACTGCATGTCATGTGCTAAACCGAGTTCCCACAAAGAACAAAGAGATAACTCCATTCGAGGAATGGGAGAAGAAAAGGTTAAAACTCTCTTATCTACGAACCTGGGGCTGTTTGGCGAAAGTTAATGTGCCAATCCCAAAGGAGCGCAAGCTTGGACCAAAGACCGTGGATTGTGTTTTCCTAGGATATGCTTTTCATAGCATTGGTTATAAATTCTTGGTTATAAAATCTGAGGTATCTGACATGCATGTCAGTACAATCATGGAGTCTAATGATGCGACTTTCTTTGAAGATATTTTCCCATGAAGGATATGACTACCTCAATCTAATCAGGAGATGCCTAGCTCATCGAATCAAGAATTAGTTACAATTATTGAACCTACCATTTCGATGGAACACTTTGAAAAACCCGTGGAGGAGAACAATGAAGCTCCTACTAGGAGCAATAGACAGAAGACTGCAAAGTCCTTTGGTGATGATTTTCTTGTCTAACTAATAGACGACACTCCCAGTACTATTTCAGAGACCTATGCATCTGAAGACGCTGACTACTGGAAGGAAGCGGTTCGTAGTGAGATGGATTCCATCTTGGCGAATGAAACTTGGGAGATAACAGATCGTCCCTATGGGTGCAAACCTATAGGGTGCAAATGGGTATTCAAGAAGAAGCTTAGGCCTGATCACTACTAGGAAAAGGGCTATAGATGATATGGCCACTAATGGCGCACGTGACATGTGGTGCGCCATTAGTATATACTAATGGCGCACCATGTGTTGGTGCGCCATTAGTGTCCAAATACTAATGGCGCACCATTGACAAATTTTTTTTCTTTTTTTTTCAAAACTACTAATGGCGCACCAGTGTGTAGTGCGCCATTACTAGTTAAACTAGTAATGGCGCACCACATACACGATGCGCCATTAGTAATTTATTTTCAATTTTTTTTTATTTTTTTGTCAATTATATATATATATATATATATATATATATATATATATATATATATATATATATATATATATATATATATATATATTTTCAAAACTACTAATGGCGCACCAGTGGATAGTGCGCTATTACTAGTTCAACTAGTAATGGCGCACCACATCCACGGTGCGCCACTAGTATTTTTTTTCAATTTTTTTTCAAAACTAGTAATGGCGCACCGTGGGAGTGGTGCGTCATTACTAACTTGGCCCAAAATTTCACCAACTGCACCCCTTCGTGGACTGCCTTTTCCAGTTTAAAAAAAATAAAAGAAAATGATGGAAATGTCAAAAAATAAAAAAAATAAGTTTCCCATGTGATATGTGGTCAACTTGTTGGGAAAATTTACAAATATGAATTTCGACTTTATTTGCAAAATATCTCTGGAATTTGTAAAATGGGCATAACTTTTGCATATGAACTCGGATTAATCATTTACTCGAAAAGTTACATCCGAATTTAACAGGGGGAACCCTGTTAAACATTTTCAAAATCCCCGAAAACCAAACAGAAAAAAAGTTACGTGGCTTTTAAGATCTAGAGGCAAAAAAATTCAAAAACATTCAAACTTACTTGTGGCGCAGCGTCTGCTAGGTGCGCCACTATTAACAGAAAAAAAAATTGGTTTTGAAAAAAAAATTTGTATATTTTTTACAAAATATGATAATACGTAATATGACCGGGAAGTTTGAAATATTTTTTCATAATTTCATCATACTCATGAACATGAACAAAGTCCTAGACATCAAGAAGGTTTAATAGGATTGATATGATAGATATATCAACAAGTGCGTGTGAAGTGAGCTGGGCTGGGGTTGGATAGAACTGCGAAGTTAACCATGCACGGGCTGGAGTAGTGTGAGGATGGGTGACCTTCTGGGAAGTTTGACCACAGAGTGCGATTTGACTTGAGATTAAGCATATTGACCCGAGATTAAGCCATAGTGACGTGAGATTAAGAAAAAAATGAAAAAAATTAGAAAAACATATTTTTAAATATTTTTCTGAAAAACAAATTTGAAAAAAATGTTACTAATGGAGCACTTCCATGTGGTGCGCCATTAGTATACCAGATACTAACGGCGCACCTGTGGTGGGCCATTAGTTTACCAGATACTAATGGCGCACCACAGGTGCGCCATTAGTAAAAAATACTAGTGGCATGGTACTAATGGTGCATCCGTAGTGCGCCATTAGTAGGCAAAACTGATGCGCCATTAGTAGGCCTTTTCCTAGTAGTGGATGGTACCATCGAAAAGTACAAGGCACGGCTCGTGGCTAAGGGTTATACCCAAAAGGAAGGTGAAGAATTCTTTGATACTTACTCACCTGTAGCGCGACTGACCACTATTCGAGTACTACTTTCACTAGCTGCCTCACATGGTCTTCTCGTTCATCAAATGGATGTTAAGACTGTTTTCCTAAATGGAGAGTTGGATGAGAAAATTTATATGGAACAACCATATGGGTTTGTAGTAGATGGTCAGGAAGGAAAAGTGTGCAAGTTGCTGAAGTCTTTGTATGGACTCAAGCAAGCACCCAAAAAGTGGCATGAGAAGTTTGAAAGAACTTTAACAGCTGCAGGTTTTGTTATGAACGAAGCTGACAAATGTGTGTATTATCGCCATGGTGGGGGCGAGGGAGTTATCCTTTGCTTGTATGTTGATGACATACTTATTTTCGGAACAAATTTGAATGTTTTTAAGGAGGTCAAGGATTTCCTATCTCGTTGTTTGAGATGAAGGATTTAGGAGTGGCTGATGTCATTCTGAACATCAAGTTGTTAAGAGACGATGATGGTGGGATTACATTGCTTCAATCTCACTATGTGGAAAAGATCTTGAGTCGTTTTGGCTATAGTGACTGCAAGCCCTCTCCAACACCATATGATGCCAGCGTGCTACTTCGAAAGAATCGAAGAATTGCTAGAGATCAATTGAAATATTCTCAGATTATTGGCTCGCTTATGTACTTAGCCAGTTCTACAAGACCTGGTATCTCTTTTGATGTTAGCAAACTGAGTCAGTTTGTCTCAAAACCAGGAGATGTGCATTGGAAAGCTCTAGAGAGAGTTTTGCGTTATTTGAAAGGCACTGCAAATTATGGAATTCACTACACTGGGCACTCAAAGATGATTGAAGGGTATAGTGACTCAAACTGGATCTCAGGCACTGATGGGATAAAGGCCACGCGTGGATATGTATTCACTCATGGAGGTGGCGCTGTTTCTTGGAAGTCTTGCAAGCAGACCATCTTAACGAGGTCAAAATGGAAGCAGAGCTCACATTACTAGATACGGATACGGTTGAAGCGGATTGGCTTCGTTGGGTCTTGAATGACTTGTCGGTTGTTGAGAAACCTGTACCGGGTATCCTTATGAACCGCGACAATCAAACTGTGATCACGAAAGTGAGCAGCTCAAAGGATAATATGAAGTCATCAAGACACGTTCAGAGAAGGTTAAAGTCTGTCAGAAAAATGAAAAACTCCGGAGTTATTGCATTGGTTTATATCCAAGCGTCTAAAAATCCGGCAGATCCTTTTACTAAGGGTCTATCACGTAATGTGATAGATAATTCATCGAGGGAGATGGGCATGAGACCGACAATATGAGTTGTTCACAGTGATAACCTTGTCTATGTGATCGGAGATCCCATGAATTAGATGTCGAAGACAAGCAGTCAACTAAGAGGAAAATATCCTTACAATTAACAATACCACTCCATGAAGATGCAATACTCTCCTAAATCTACATGGCAGGTTGATGTGTATCTTAATGTGTTCTAAGTGGCTCATGTAAGTAGAGATGTTGTCCTGCAGAACATCTTTAGAAGAGCACACCTATACGAGTCTGATTGTCAAACGTCGCAATCTA
This sequence comes from Secale cereale, assembly GCA_902687465.1. Lineage (NCBI taxonomy): Eukaryota > Viridiplantae > Streptophyta > Magnoliopsida > Poales > Poaceae > Secale > Secale cereale. The sequence goes on from LR738711.1 coordinate 804,599,103, forward strand.
CAAGAGTAGGGTTCTCTCTAGTAAACTCATGAAAGGTCACAGAGTATGACACATAAGCTCCACCCGCAGGGAAGACCTACAGTAGCCTAGTATTGGTCAAGGCTTTCTGTGAAGCTAGATTCGCAGAAAAACTTGCAGTTCAAGGCCCACTCCACTGTTCAAGTTGCTTACTAGTGTAACATAGCGTTCTAGGTGGAAGTTTAACTTAACAGTCTCCACTACAGTACCGGTATATAAAATAGTGTTTTGGAACCAAAGGCAAATTCTATGTGCCTCTAGGATCTGGTGGGGGATTGCTGGAATTTTATCTACTTATAGGCCAGCCCAATAAAATTTTCAGAAATTCCTAATAAATCCTAGAGGCCCACTTAGTCCATTTGTGCAAGGCAAGGGGCACTACTAAATTTTAGTCTCATATTGCTAGTTTAGAGGGAGTTGCACCTCTTTATAAGGGAGGTTCTTTCCCCACTTGTACGAGCATGAGAATAAGAGGGACATCCACGCACGCTCCTCCTCCGCCGCCCGCCTTGCGACGCCACGCCTCGTCACGACGCGACATGGTGCGGGAATGAGCCGAGTCGATGTCTAAATTTTTGCCACGCACAATTGGTAAACGAAAGGTCACTCAGAAGCTGAAATTTTTTTCTGTAATGGACAATGAATCCGAACGACGCGCCTCTTTGGCTGAAGCCTGTTTGTTTCATCTCCCTCCTTCCCTTCAGCTTCCGGCGCAGCCTCTCGCCTCCATCTCCTGTGCCTATAAAACGGAGGTCGCTCCTCTCAAGATAGACACACCAGAAACTCCTCTCCGTCTCGCCACTGGTTCCGAGTACCGCACTGCCGCTACGATCTTCCTCATCCCGGTTTGCGGCGTGCACCGCGGGTCGGGACAGTAGGCCTCCGAAACCGCACATCTTTGAGTCCTGTACGAGAGAAGGGTTATAAGGTTTTTGGGGAGCGCTCAGCGCGCCTACTGACTTCTTCGTCACGGACTCCGTGGACTCCGACGACTACTTCCCCGTCGACGACTTCTTCCCTGACGTCAACAAACTATTCGGCAACATGGCTGGCGAGGACACTGCACCCAAGACCGGGCTTCTGCTCCTGCTGCGTATGTTCTCATACTCTCTCTGTTTGAGGTTCTGCTTCAATTTTCGGCTCTAGTGTATGCTCTAGATATGTTTGGTTCTAGTTCATATATGCAGATGCTATTTACCTTCTCTTTGTCAGATTGCATGACTTTTTTGATTTCTTCTTTAATAGTCATGTTTTATCTACTATTTCTGTTAATAAAATCATTTGGTAAATTGCTCATATTTCCAACAGTAATTACACACATATAATCATTGTGATCATAGAGCAAATAGCCAAATGTGTGGAATTGCAGCAATGTTAACTAAACAAATCAACAAGCACATTCAGAAATCAAAGAGAATGGTGACTCTCTCTCCACAATCCAAACCGAATCTCCTCTCCAAATGAATATTAAAGATCACCCAACTGACGTGTAGTGGAGGAGCCAGGAATCAAAGATCCTGGAGGCTAAATGAGTTAAACTTTAGATAATAGGGGCAAAATAATTATACTAATACATGTTTTATTTTATAAAACCCAAGAGGTTAAGTGTATAAAACAACACATATATGCACAAATGTGGTATCATGGGCGAACATGGATCGTGCCAATCCCTGCCTACGCCACAACTGACATGTCATCAACAATTTGATGCATAAACTTAATAGAACAAAGCACAATGTTCACATGCATATGTCAAACAAAATACAAATAAATGCATAACCATGCATATGATTAATATAATTGAATAACATAACCAAGAAACATCTCACCCACAAGTCCTTTTTTCATCAACCTGTGCATCGAGAATTGCACACATCCTTATTTCCTACAAACCATGCAATTCTTACTACAAGTTAAAAAGTAAACATTAAATGGCCAAAACAACCACACAAAAGATTAAATGTTACAACAAATGTACCCCGAATCCTATTGCTAGACGGCTAACCATATCGGCTGAACATATCAAAGCTACCATCTCCAAGTGCATATGTTCAACCGATATGATTGGCGGTCTATCAATCAGATTAATGATACACTATATGTATTGTGCTAGTATTGCATGTCCACACATGGCATGTCAGCCATGAGTTAAAAGGCATACATTTTTTTTACTCTATATGCCATTTTTAGGAAAACAATAAGTGGAATATAACACATACATATAAAACACCACCGCATATAGACACTCACATACCACGAAGTGAAATGTCATGTGGTTTTAAGAATGACAAAGTCACCACTCATGGCTGGCTACAAGAAAACAAAAAGGAAATTTGATATAGTATTGTGGATAAGATATAAATGATGAAGGTACATACGTGGAAAATGGCAAGGGACTCAGAAGTGCAAGACAAACATTAAGGTTATGTTTTATAACGGTGGAAGGGCTATTGCAGATGGGTCAACTCTTCAGTCATCTGCAATGACTTATGCCGACGACTTAGCAAATGCGCGCAAGAACTCATCAAATTTTATGCATTACTTTCTACTATCTCACGTGGGTCATTTTTAACCCGTGCAATGTGTCATCACACATGCGCTCCATTTCACCCATCGGCCGTCACCACACACAACAAATTGGTTTTCACCCTAAGCCCATTGCAAATGGATTTTTTGTATGCCCCATCTGATATAGTCTTGATTATTAACGAAGAAATACATACATATGTGATGTGTGATCATTCATATCCCATTATATATGGGTGATTGCAAACATTTACATTTATTGTTTTTTGTTAGTTTGATGTGTTGTGTTTTGATCTAAAATTTGTGGTATGCTAGATTATATTACAATCTATCTATGCAATAAAAGTTTTTTGTTACTATTTACGACACATTGGTAATGTGGTAGCACCCCGAGGCAAACTTAGTAGCCCTACAACTACTCTCACAGTGAACAAACATCCCATCCCCACGCCGCCTCCCATGCGGCTCAGGCAGATCCCTAATCCCGCTGCCACCCCTCCCCCTTCTTCTCCACTCGCTCACCACTACCGAATGTTGTCGCAGGGCTAAGACTACGCAACGTAAGGCGATGGCGAGGTTGTCTCGACCCACGATGGCGTGGGCGGTGTTTCAGGCAAAAGGGCAGACCCCTTCTCCTCCACTAGCTCGCCACTTTTGAATGTTGTCGCAGGGCTGAGGCTACACAATGAAAGGCGATAACAAGGTTGTCTCGGCTCGCGATGACGTGGGCGGTGTTTCAGGCAAAGGGCGGCGACCCATGTTTCGCGGCAATGGCGACCCTTGTAGACGTTGGTGCATCATGGTGGTGGGCTCTAGTTTTTACCATGGAGGCACTCAACGCAGGTTCTCTTGGCGCCTTTGGGTCCTTCGGATCTCGACACAGGACAACATTATGTAAGATTCTCTGGCTCCTCTTGGATGGGCGACGCGCATAGGGGGTTCAATGTGGTAGTGGTGAACGACAAGGTGGCTAGATCCGGCCCTAGAAACAAAGGTTTGTTTTAGCTTGGTTTGTCACACCCTTCACGTTTGTACGGTAGTGATGACCTAGTACCCTTGGACCTGACATGGCAAATGCAACTTGGTGGTGGGTTTTGGGTTGTTTCGACCTTTGTGGGAGAGTGGGATCCTTTCCTTCTTTAGAATAATGGCATGCTCCAGCTTGTGCTTGGAGCCGGTTATGGCAGCACATGTGGGTGTTGTTTCCTCGCCTAGGGCATCCACCTTGCGTCCCACTCTCCCTTGGCTTTGAGGGAAACCTTCAACCCTTTGAGCGGGCGATGGCGGTGCTATTCATTATCTTCTCTCGAAGGCATCATCTTGGAGCCGGTGTGGATGACAAGATAGGTTGTGGTTCATTTTTTGTTGTTATGAGGGCAATTGCTCTTCTTTTGGTGGTGCTAGTTTGGCAACAATAATGGTTGTGAGATGAGCTTGGTCGCAACATGGCTTTGGTAGTCGACTCTTTCTGGAGTATCTGACATGTTTCCTCTTTTGTCTCGTGTTGTCGTGAAGTCGGGGTTACCTTGGAGGAGCCTAGGCGGTGACTACGACAGATGATTGGTGGTGTCTGTGGAGGTCTTAGTCCATGCGACCCGTACACATTTCTTCTGGAGATGTTCACCATCAAAGTCGAAACTATCTTGTCTCTGTTATTAGGGGTTAACGTTTTTCATGGGTTGATGCAAGCTTCATGTGGCTGTTGCGTCTAGGGCTTCATTGGTGGTTGTTCATGGTGAAGTTGGAGTCATTGAATTGACGAGGACTGACGACGATGACACCTGTAGGCAACCTTGACGTTGGTCCTCTTCTCAGCGGGATGTGTAATTTTTGTTGTTGATAGCCAGCTCCATAGGTAGTGCTCCATGTGGTCATGTTTTCGCGATGGTGGTTATGGGTATTTGCAAAGTTTTTTGCTCAGCTTTTAGTAGATTAGGTAGTTATATTCGTTAAATGCCTTTGTTTTTGTAGAAAAAAGCTTCTTTATAGAGTTGACGGTATAAATCAAACCCTAACGACACCGTGAAGAGAAGAAAGCGTGTCCATAAACTGTTAAATGCAGACACATCACATATATAATGATCCTTCCATCTATGAAAATAAGGCATATAAATTTTGTTTGAAGTCGAACAGTGCAAAGTTCCATAAAGTTTGTAGGAAAAAAAGCAAGAACTTCAATACCAAATTAATATCGTTAAATACACAATAAACACACTTTCATATTCTATATACCTAACTAGTTCATCCCGAGTACGAGAAGTGCAAACGGAGGACAGGGGCGTTGGTGGACTTTACAAAAAAATAGATTTCAAAATTGTTGGAATGTTTTTTGCACATACACAAATATAATATGTTCAGAAATTTTTCATAACAATATACTTTCATACGTGGCGTAGACAGAAAAAAACAAATACATACATGGAAATGGGCCATTTTCTTTTTGTTGTTGGGCTGGAATATTTTTTTGTGCAGCTGGCAAATCACAATATTTTTGAACTAAATTTTATAGATCCACCGTGAATATGTATAAGTTATCGCAGTTTTTGTTATGAAACATGAAAATATCATTTTTGAATCATTTGAAATAAGGTCCTTCGATGCCCCCGTCCACACAAACTTCGCACTCATCCCCACTACGTACCTCTATTATCTTAACATGCACACATGCCACATCATCACAGACCCACCACAACATGCATGAGAATTATTTTTCATTATTAGTTGTTTCACACTAATTCTATTTATTTCAACATGCACAAGTAAGCCATGCACACATGTCGCCTCATCAAAGTTCATTATAGTGTACTGCCTATATTCAATAACTATTTCACAACTATACAATAATTCAATACAATTATAATATGTATTTTCAGTTTTCTATATATTATTGATCCAAAGGTTTCATACAACCAAATCTTATTGAAAATTACGAGGTATCATCTAGTTATATATGTTTGTAGGGAGTATTTATGAATGGAGTAGTACTAGTAGATATTTCTGTTAAGTTCTTCTTCATACACAGGGCAGTAGGTTCGTTTATATTCAGCTGTGAGATGCACCACGTAGGTTTTTCCATGCAGAATCGCTTCAAAACGGTCCCGCGTTTGTGCAGCGAATTAATCCCATCACATCGATCGTGCAGTGCTGGTCCAACTCGGTAGCTCTTCTCATTGAATAAAAGTAGCTTTCTAGTCTCTAGACACGGCCCCTGCATGTTACTGTAGATCATTATATGAGCGACAATCCGGCCTACAAGCCTGTAGTGAAAGACTCTTTCACATCAATTTTCGGCTAGTGATTGCACGTATACGAGCTTAGCCCATACCATGTCCCCGCCGCAACCAGTAGCCTTGACAGGGCCCTGGCAGAAAACTTGCCTTCGAAATTTACTTATTTCACTAACAGAGCCACATAGGTATATATGTAGCTTGCGTTTGAATTTTACTTGTTTAGATAAGAGTTTTTTTTCCAGCCAAAATCGACAAGCCAGACAAGACCTCTTGCCATTGCATTACAAAAGAAAAAAAATGTTGGTCAATTTAAGAAAAGCCACACAACAGTCCACACAGCGCTACCTAGCACTGATCAAGAAGTCAAGATCGTCGTCTGTTCACGATCGAGGCAGCACAGGCGAGCACACACCCACTGCTTGAGGGACGACAGTCGGCAGCCGATTTATGCACGATACGTGTTAATAGCCACCCATCACTTTGGATCGATGGGTTAGAGCCATCGATCACAGCTTCGTCTAGAAATCGTCTGCCAAACCGTCGTGTGCATAGTGATTTCGTTCTGAATTTTACCCGGTTCGTGTATATCTTCACGTCGATGATCAGATGGCATGTTTTTATGATTCCATTCTGATCAAACGCACCGAGCAGCAGTAAATCTGAACATCGTATCGTCTCTCTTCCCTAGTTCCAATCTTGCATACACTGATACACGCCCTGAGCGTTGCCAAGTTTGCCTAGGCGACAGTACGCACGCAAAGTTCAGACCGGGCCAACCAGTAGAGCATCGTTCTGCGGTGTACGTACATACTGTAGACACGTGGGTTCCAGTGAAGATTTTGCGCGAACTGGAATCTGCAGACATAAATGGCAAACCAACGGCCAAATCATTGAAGAGTTCGCCGCGACGTCGCCATGGGCAACTTGGAGCTGTCTCCGGCTTGGGATCGATCGGCAGAAGAGAACGCCCCGTACGTGCTGCTACCGACGGATATGCCATCGATATCACAAACAGCAATGGCGCTAGTGAAGTTGTCTGTGATTCCTCAACAAAATCATGCCGTAGTACGTCGTACTGCTCGTAAGTTTCTCGACTCAGATATGTACTCTGAACTAAAGCCTCCACACCTTTTTTTTTTTTGGATCGGAGGGGGTATCATATATAAGTATCTTTCACCCGGACAAATTTGCTACTCCCTCCGTTCACTTTTGTAAGACGTTTAAGACAGCTGAAATTGAACTATTTTGAGTGTTGTCCTAAATGTCTAAAACGCCTTACAAAAATGAACAAAGGGAGTATATCTGATTGATGAATCATGACAGTTCATTTGCTTGTGGCCCAAGGGTCAAGTGGCTGCTTTAACGCTCGGTTTACCAGCCTTGGCTGAGTTGACTAGTGACAATCGTACGCTAAGATACATAGATCTACATCTACTCACTGGTCACGGATCACCTTGACCTGCTAGGGAGTTGGGTAGCAGCTTCTAGGTAGAGAGGTGATGGTTTGTCGCGTTTGGTTGCTCAGCTTAACTGAATGTAACTTAAAGCATCTTCAGCCGCGTCCCCAACAAGATCCCCCAGATGATTTTTTTCTCGTCGGCGTCGAAAAATTGGCCCAGTCGCGTTCCCAAAGGTCCTTTTTTCGCCGGCTCGGGTCGAAATTGACGCCGGCGGAGCCAGACTGATCCCGGTGCGCTGGGGGGCGCTTGGGGCGCCGGCCGAAGCGTTTTTGACGTGAATATTGGCGGGCCCTTCCTGGCAGCGAGTCAACTATTCTCGCCGCTCCGTCGTCCTCATCATCTCGGTTCCCGCGAGGGGAATCAATGCCAAAGCTGCCGCGCCGGTCAGCCTCTATTGATGCCTCACGGGCAGCGCAGTGAAGGCGCGGCGAGGCGCGTCCCTCGCCCGCCACGCAGCCACGCGGGGAGCCACGCACAGACCTTGCTCTCCACCGTCGACGCTCCCGTTCCTCCCTCTCTTCTCGCCGTTTCCACCTCACCCAATGGCTGAGCGCTTCCCAAGCGATGGTGCGGCGACGAACGGCTTCGGCCGCCGCCACCTTCACGAGGACGAAGCCCTGCTTCTCTATGAGGCCGAGTACCCAGTCCCGTCGGACATGCGGGTGCCCGGGGCATGGAGGATAAGCGCCGGCGGGGTCCCGGTGCCACCACCTCCCACCGGTGCGGCTAGGCACGCGGAGATCGCCCGCATCCGCTCCTTCCTGCCGCAGGCGGCGAGAGAAGGGCCGAGATACACCCCCGACAGCCCGCTGTGGGAGCCGTACTTCCGTCGCTGTCACGACGAACAGCTCGCGGCCACCAACGGCATCATGCCATACGGAAACTACAACGCCGACGGCCGTCGCCGATGGTGGGGCGTGCCCGGCCGCACGCTGGAGGCCGTCCTCGAGTACATCGAGGCCGTCAACACGCCGCGACTGGAGTACCCCGCGCCCCCACCTTCTCCCGCCGGCGTGGGAGCTCGTGGACGCCGAGGCGCATGGACCTGGCGTCCTCCTCCTCGTCCAGCCGCTCGTCCGGCTCTCCCTCCCTCCTCCCCGTCAAGCCGGAGCCACATGACACACCAGTCAGCCGGCGCACACGCAGCTGCGGCGTCCGCATCGCTGAGTCCTCCCCCACCTCTGCCCGACTCGTCAGGCCAAAGGTGGAGTCCGACCTCCCCGCGGAGTACGAGGCCATCGCCCGGTCCGGCTTCTCCGACGAGGCCGCCCTATAATGGGCGCGGGACGACTACCTCCGCTACGAGATGGCCCGACAGCGCCGCGCCCTGCAGGCGATAGCTGCCCGCCGGCGTGGGCGCGAGGACAAGGACGGCGTGGTGATCCTCGACAACGACGACGACGAGGACGTCCCCGGGCCATCCAACTCGCCGCGCCTCGGCGACCCTGGGTAGGGAAGCAACGGGGCCGGCGGCCGGCGAGGAGGCGACGACAATGACAACGACGGCGGCGGCGGCGGCGACTACACGCAGTTCTACAAGCTCCTCGGCATGTAGAGCTTCACGGCGGCGGGCCTAACAGTGTCTTCTCTTTTCTTTTTCTTTTATAAAATATTTGATGAACTCGCCGAAGTTTGTTTAAATTTACGTCTTGTTTGTGCGAACGTGGGCCGGGTTTGGTTTTTCAAAAAAAAAAAATGCGTCGTGGGTGCGGCGACTGGGTAGTAACCCATCCCAGCACGCGGTTAACACTGGTTCACCCCCAAGCGACGATTTTACGCACCCGAGAGGCCATCGGCTGGAGATGCTCTTGCACACTAGGCGACGGTGGTTCAAGCCCTTCGGTCTGGAACGGGACTTGTGTGTGCATGCATGAATGCATGGAAGGTGTGCTAGTGCTGCTTTTGCATGCGCGCCTTCAGATTCACGTTTTGCCCCGAATCGGCCTGTAGGCCCCGTCTGGCGCCAGTGACCAGTTGGGTGCGGGCATGAAGTATTTGTCCTCGATCCGTGCCTTATGTGCTGTGAGTACGTAGATGGTAGTCTAATACGTACGCACTACTACTATGCAGCTAAGCCAGCTACTAGTACGAAGCTTAAGCAGTAAGATCACCGCAAAGTCAGACGATTCACTGTTACACTCCTACTTTGGCTTGTTAGATGGTCCGGCAACCACCAACCTTGTAGATATACTACAGGAGCATGGCAATTACTTCGCTCTGAGTAGCAGCACACTTTAGTTCAGTATAAAGAGCACAGCTCCATGGTGGGCGGGACGTCAAATTGACCCACTTTTTTTGTTAGGAAAAAAAGAGTTACCAAAAAAATAAAGTTAGCAAACGGCTGTTTGGTTGTCTGCTGCCCCGGGCTGTGAGCCAACAGACAAAACATGCATACCGGATCTTACATGCTTCCACGGTCTCCTTCCTAACCAACTAAACATTGCCCCTCTGATACCCTTTGCCCCTCACTCCCCTTAATCCAATCATGATTTGCTAGCTAAAACTCACCCAGTAAAACCCTATAACTATTCGTCGGTGTAGCATCAGTGGCCATTAGACTAGAGGTTTCATACCGAAAGTGAAACAACGAGTCAGCTTCCTTTCATGGTAATTGTGAATGTGCGTGACTGGTGCCATAAATTTTAGTCACTGGGTTACATTTAGTCCGATAATACTACACACAAGGGCTCTAGCGACGGACATTCATTGTAGCGACCATGATCCGAATGGACCGAAATATCTGTGCTCAGTGTCATCCCTGAATCGGTAATGCTGACACACACAGTACAACAGAGTATCAATCATACACTTATTACATCGAATGTCTCAAAAGAGAACCTATTACAAAAGTTATGTCATAAGACCATCTAACACGATAACAACGGAATGCTTGGAAGATAAAGTGAGTCCACCAACTCCAATGATATAGTTGAGTGCATGACAAACGACCTAGCGCACCTTACTCTTCTTCTGAAAAGTCTGCAACATGATATGTTGCAGCCCGAAACGGGTCAGCACATGGAATATGCTGGCAAGATAACACAGTAGAGCAAGTAACAAATAAATGCTATCACTACATGCATATATGGCTGGTGGAGGCTCTAAGGTTATAATGTTTTTGCATAAAGCCAATTTCCCCTACAACAAAGGAATAAATTTTATTTTAACTATTATGGTAGTTGAAACATCATTGAGAAGGTTCCTCCAACTCAATCACAATTAAAGAAATCATTATCAACCCAACAAATTAGTTTTAGAGTGTTGAGATCAAATCAATAATTCAAGTACCAGATACTCAAGATGTTCATAACCGGGGACACGGCTAATCATGATTAGTTTGTACACTCTGCAGAGGTTTGTGCACTTTTCCCCACAAGACTCGATCTCCTCCGTTGGATTTCTCGCACTACATGGTGTTTGAGAAACGGATAACCAAGACACAGTCTTTCAGAAGCATTTACTCTTTACCCTGGGTGGACCCGTACACCACTTTCCCCTACATCTGCTAGTCCATCACTGAAAGAGCTCACACAACATACTCAACTATGCTAGAGCCCATAATGGCATTGTGGCTGCACACAGAAGTTTCTATCATGAATAATCTTATGATCCCTTTGAGCTTGAGTGACATTGCATAGGATAATCACACGGGTCCTCCGGGATTTCCTAGGACAACACTGGATTCTCCAGGTGCCCTGCAACCAATCCACCCAGATGCGTATTAAAGTTGCCACCTTAAGTTGAACCATGAATTAGCAATCTCACATCTTTCATGGATACTCTCAGACCCAAACCACGTCTACGAGCATAGCATGGCAACCTAAGTATAACGTAGAAGTAACTCCCAGGTTGATAATAAAACAGGTAATAGGTTCTACCTCATCATTTACTTCCCAGACCCACATGTTAAGATATCCTACTCATGCAATGTGTGAGGGTTGAAACTAATGCATAAAAACTGAGTAATAAAGGGTATGATCAATGTGTTACTTGCCTTGCTGACGATTCACAAAACCTAGGGACTCGTAGTAGCACGCTTCGCACTCCGGGTATTCTATCGCAAACAAACAATAGCATACATAAGCAATCAAGCAAAGATGCACAGGTAAAACTCAAATAAGAAGAACTAACCAGAAGGTTCAACTGAAGAACTCCGGTTTGCAAAAAGAATCAAATCAAACGGAGTAACGAAACTCAAACCACGAAAGAAACAAGATCCATTTACTAAATTGTACTAAAGTCAGATTTTAAAGTACCAAAATCTTGCTCAAGTTGGTTAAATGGAAAGGGGGCTTTGAGACGAAGATCTAGGCGCTTGTTTCACCTGATTCCGACTAACGAGGGAAAAGATAAACTAAAACGAAGATCAGGGCTGAAATCGCGATCGAAAATAATCGCGAAAAAACCCTGAAAAAGAAAACAAGACGAACAGGCTAACGAATGAACGTTCGCTGTCTGCGGCTAAAAGACGAAAAACGTTCGTTAAAACGAACGAACGGACGAATGTCCGCTAAATAGCTAAACCGAGAAAACCGAACCGACCCAACTAAAAAAAAACAATCCGATCTAGGTTTTTTTTAGAAAACCGGGGTTTTTACCTAAAATCGAAAAAAACGGCGGCTCCGAACTGTTCAGAACGGCGGCGGCTCCGGCGAGGCAGCGGCTCCGGCGAGGCGACGGGGCAGGCGGCGGCGCGGAGGCGGGGAAGCGGCGCGGCGGTGGCGGCGGGGCGATGTGGGGCAGGGGGCGGCGGCGACGCTATTTATGAGGGGAGGGGATGGTGGTGTGGGGGAGGGGCCAAGGCGGCGGGGTGGCCGAGTCGGCCACGGTGGCGGGCGTGCTGCGGGCGGACTCCGCTCGGGGCCGGGAAGGCGGCGACGGCTGGCGCTGGGCCGTCTGGGCTTCGGCCCAGTCGATCCGAACTTTTTATTTATTAAAATTGATTTCGCCGAAAAAAATCCTAGAAAAAAAACAAAAACCTAATAATGCCAAAACAAATTTTCACTGTCTAAATAAAATATTTAGAACACGATGAACATTTTCTTGGCCCTAAAATACAACTTTTAAAATATGCACATTTTTCTAATGCAAATAAAAAAAATAGCAGAAAAACCAAATAAAACTACTTATTTGATTTTAATATTTTTCTTCCAATATTCCATTTAGTTTGGAGAAGTCATATTATCTCCTCTCATATATTTTAAATATGAAATATTTTCGGAGAGAAAAATAATTAAACCAAATGATCATCGTTCCAATATTTGAGAAAAAAAATCAAATATGAAAACGGTGAAATCCCCAACTCTCTCCATGGGTCCTCGAATTGCTTAGAATTTCGAGGATCGCAAAACGAAAAGCAAATAAAATAGGATATGCATATGATGACCTATGTATAACATTCCAAATTGAAAATTTGGAATGTTACAAACCTACCCCCCTTAAGATGAATCTCGCCCTCGAGATTCGGGTTGGCTAGAAAATAGGTGTGGGTGGTCTTTGCGTAGATCATCCTCTCGTTCCGAGGTGGCTTCATCCTCGGTATGATGGCTCCACTGAACTTTGAAAAACTTGATAACCTTGTTGCGGGTGACTCGGCTTGCAAATTCGAGGATCTTGCTGGTTTCTCCTCGTAAGTTAGATCACTATCCAACTGAATTGCTTCCAGGGGTACTGTATCTCTCAGAGGAATATCTGCCATCTAAGCGTGGCACTTCTTCAGCTGGGAAACGTGAAACACATCATGAACTCCTGACATCCCTTCGGGTAATTTCAACTTGTAGGCAACCTCTCCCATGCATTCCAAAACATGGTAGGGTCCTACAAACCTCGGGGCTAACTTTCCCTTAACTCCAAAACGCTTAACACCTCGTAGAGGTGACACTCTCGGATATGCGCTGTCTCCGATTTCATAGACTACCTCCTTGCGTTTTGAGTCTGCATAACTCTTCTGTCTGGACTGAGCTACCTTCAGTCTATATCGAATCAGCTTAACCTTCTCTTCTGACTCTTTAATCAAATCCGGTCCAAATAACTGACGGTCTCCAACTTCATCCCACACCAACGATGTTCGACATCTTCTTCCATACAATGCCTCGAACGGTGCCATCTACAAATTGGCCTGGTAGCTGTTGTTGTATGAGAATTCCGCGTAGGGCAAGTTGTCATCCCAACTAGATCCATAATCTAGCGCACAAGCTCTCAACATGTCTTCTAGAATCTGATTGACTCTCACGATCTGTCCATCAGTCTGCGGGTGAAAGGTTGTACTGAACTCTAGCCTGGTACCCATAGTCTGGTGCAATTGATGCCAAAACTTTGAAGTAAACTGTGTTCCTCTATCTGATACGATGGTCCTCGGAACTCCGTGCAGACATACGATCCTGGTCATGTATATCTTCGCCAGCTTTGCACTGGTATAAGTGGTTTTCACTGGGATAAAGTGAGCTACTTTGGTCAAGCGATTCACTACTACCCAGATAGAGTCATATCCCGATCGGGTCCTGGGTAATCCGGTGATAAAATCCATGCCAAGCTTGTCCCACTTCCACTCGGGTATCGGCATAGGCTGCAGTAATCCTGCTGGCTTTTGATGTTCTGCCTTCACTCTCTGGCACACATCACATAAGACCACATACTCAACAATGTCCTTCTTCATTCCCGTCCACCATAAACGTTCCTTCAAATCCAAATACATCATAGTGTTTTCGGGGTGTATCAAGTATGGCGAATCATGTGCTTCCTGTAGTATCAGCTTCCTGATCTCGGCATTGTTGGGCACATAGATACGGTCCTCAAACCACAAGGTGTCGTGTTCATCCTCATGAAAACCCTTGGCTTTTCCTTTACTCATCTTCTCCTTTATTTCGGCAATTTCTTTATCATCCTTCTGAGCTTCTAGTATCTTTCCCAATAATGTCGACTGAACCTCCAATGCTGCAACAAAACCTCTAGGAACTGTCTCCAAATGAAGCTCCCTGAAATCTTTTGCTAACTCCTTTGGCAATCCTCCGTTTACTAGGGTATTGACATAACTCTTCCGGCTCAAAGCGTCTGCTACGACATTGGCCTTGCCTGGATGATAGTGCAGCTTCATATCATAATACTTTATGAGCTACAACCATCTCCTCTACCTGAGGTTCAGCTCCTTATGAGTGAAAATGTACTTCAGACTCTTGTGATCCCATGTACACATCACCACAGTTTCCAATAAGAAAATGTCTCCAGGTCTTGAGCGCATGCACTACAGCTGCTAACTCCAAATCATGCGTGGCATAATTCAACTCGTGCGGTCGAAGTTGACGGGAGGCATAAGAAACAACTCTTCCATCCTGCATGAGTACTCCTCCAAGTCCTAAGCGAGAGGCGTCGCAATACACTTGGAAATCCTTGCGTATATCTGGCAAAATCAGCACTGGGGTTGTCGTCAAACGTTTCTTCAACTCCTGAAAACTTTCTTCGCACTCTTCAGTCCAATGGAACTTAGTGTCCTGCTTCAACAATGTCGTCACAAGCTTCGCAATCTTGGAGAAATTCTCAATGAATCTCCGGTAATATCCCGCGAGTCCTAGAAAACTGCGGATCTCTCCAACTGAGGTGGGTGCCATCCACTCAGTGACTGCCTGAACCTTGGTGGGATCCACTACTATACCTTCTCCTGATATAACATGTCCTAAGAATCCAACTTCCTTCAACCAAAACTCACATTTGCTGAACTTGGCATATAACTAATGTTCTCTGAGCTTCTCAAGAACCAAACGCAAATGTTCCTTGTGTTCTTCTTCGTTCTTCGAGTACATCAAGATGTCGTCAATGAATACCACAACGAACTTATCCAAGAATTCCATGAACACCTTATTCATCATACTCATGAAATAGGCAGGGGCGTTAGTCAATCCAAATGACATAACCGTATACTCATATAGCCCATACCTTGTGGTGAAGGCTATCTTAGGTATATCCTTTTCTCGGATCTTCAGCTGGTGGTATCCTGATCGTAGATCGATTTTGGAGAATACTTTAGCTCCTTGAAGTTGGTCGAACAAATCATTGATCATCGACAGTGGGTACTTATTCTTAATCGTCACTTCATTCAGCACCTGATAATCAACGACCATTCTTAAAGATCCATCCTTCTTCTCGACCAAAAGCACTGGGGCTCCCCAGGGTGTTGAACTTCGTCGAATGAATCCTTTCTCCAATAACTCCTAAATCTACTTCTTGATCTCCTCTAAATCATTCGCTGGCATCCGGTATGGTCTCTTAGATATTGGCCCGGTGCCTGGCAATAGTTCTATCCGAAACTCAATATCCCGATCTGACGGCATGCCTGGTAGCTCCTCTGGAAATACATCCGGGTAATCCTTCACTACAAGTACTTCCTCCTGAACAACTCCCAAGAGAGAATTTACTTGGGTCCTCCCAGGCGCATGCCTGGATACATACTTGATCCTTTTTCCCTCCGGGATGGTAAGTAGAATCGACTTACTAGCGCAATCGATGTTTCCTCGATACATCGATAGCCAATCCATGCCTAGTATCACATCCAATCCTTGTGATTCCAAAATTATCAGGTCTGAGGGGAAAACATGGCTTCCAATGGTCAATGGCATCTGAAAACATCCTTGACTTGCCATGTACTCCGCTCCTGGTGAGCTTACTAACATAGGTGTCATAAGTACTTTGGTGGGCAACTTATATCTATCCATGAATCCCCTTGAAATGTATGAATGCGATGCACCAGTATAAAAACGAACCATTGCGGTAAATGACTTAACCAAAAACTTATCGACAACTGCATCAGGCTGCTCTTCAACCTCCTCCACGTGCATGTGGTTCACTTGTCCCTTGTTGAAAGGGTTGGGCTTCTTCCCAGAGCTTCCATTACCGTTCCCATTCTTCGTTTCAGGGCACTCAATGGCGTAGTTTCCAGTCTTCCCGCACTTGAAACAGGTAATATGACCTAGATCCTTCTTGGCGGGTGTGGCTGGATTGGAGCGGTTTTGATTACTGCTTGCTCCATTCCCATTCCCATTCTTGGGGCCATTGTGGTTATGAGAACTCCCTCCATTATGGGTGTGGCCTCCATGGTTATGGGTATATCCTCCCGAGTTCGGGGTGAAACGAGGCTTCTGCTGGGCTCCAGTATTGTTCTATCCTTGTCCATACTTCCTCTTGCGGCGCTCAATCTGCTGTTGTTTCCCTTCAATCATAAGAGCCTTATCTACCAACTCCTGGTAGTTGTTGAATGTTGCCACCATCAACTGTATGCTCATATCATCATTCGGCCCTTCCATAAACTTCTCCTGCTTCGCGGCATCGGTAGCCACATCATCAGGGGCATAGCGAGATAGAGTACTAAACTCATCTACGTACTGAGGCTGCTAGTCCATCCAATTGATGTACGGCAAAACACACCTTCTCAGCATCTGTGCAACCTGCGATGGTCAATTCCCTTCAAATCTTGCGTAGCCAGTCATCAACAACTCTTGGCTCGATGCTACTGGAAAACTCCGGCGGTTGCAACCTTAGAAAACGAGCTAGGTTGTTGTTGTTGCTGTTGTTGTTGTTGTTGTTGCTGTTGTTGTTGCTGTTGTTGTTGCTGCTGTTGCTGTTGCTGTTGCTGTTGCTGTTGCTGTTGCTGTTGCTGTTGCTGTTGCTGTTGCTGTTGCTGTTGCTGTTGCTGTTGCTGTTGTTGTTGTTGTTGTTGTTGTTGTTGTTGTTGTTGTTGTTGTAAGGGCATACAATCGGTCTAGAACTAACGTTACTAAAGTGTTCTGACTTCTACTTTATGGGGGAAAACTACTATTCATGTGGTGGTCATCTAGAAATTTTGATCGGTGGAAGACTCCATGGTATCCACTCCAGCTTCGTCTTCATAGTCATCATCACTATCACCAGGGTCGAAGTCAGTGTCGTTGATGATGATGTAGTCTTCAGAACGAATCTCCGTGGGTTCCTCGTCTTCTCCTCCTCGCGCGGGGTCTCCCATAAATACTCCTAACTTCCTTGTCAGGTCGTCATTCTTCTCCACAAGTATAGCGATTTCCTCCTCATATCCGTCTCGTGAAGACTTGAGTTCCTCTTCTAGCTTCGTGTTCCTGGTTAACGCCTTCTTCAAGTCTATCATGCCTGCGCACATCTGGTGCTCCTGTCGACGAATGTGTTGGTTTAACTCTTGGATGAAAGCTGCAATGGACATGTCCCTCCTGGGACTGATCATGTCCCATTGCTCATCTCGGCGCCCACATATCTGGTAGATAGTGTCCTTCAGTTCCTGTTTGTAGACTTCTCCAATTCGTCCCATTGAAAAGTGACCTGTTTGTAGACTTCTCCGATTTTTTTTCAAAAAAAAAAACTGATTTCGCCGGAAAAAATCCTAGAAAGATATAAAAACAATCTAAAAATTCCAAAACAAAATTTCACCATCTAAATAAAATATTTAGAACATGATGAACATTTTCTTGGTCCTAAAATGCAACTTTTAAAATATGCACATTTTTCTAATGCAAATAAAAAATAGCAGAAAAACCAAATAAAACTACTTATTTGATTTTAATATTTTTTCCAATATTCCATTTAGTTTGGAGAAGTCATATTATCTCCTCTCATATATTTTTAATATGAAATATTTTTGGAGAGAAAAATAATTAAACCAAATGATCCTCGTTCTAATATTTGAGAAAACAATTCAAATATAAAAACGGTGAAATCCCCAAATCTCTCCGTGGGTCCTTGAGTTACTTCGAATTTCGAGGATCGCGAAATGAAAAGCAAATAAAATATGATATGCATATGATGACATATGTATAACATTCCAAATTGAAAATTTGGTATGTTACATTCATGGACCCTGCCTTGTGCGCTTATCTAATTGGGCCCCAACCCCCTGATTTTCACCGGTGGGCTCGCCTCACTTTATCAATTTTCAACCAATCATTCTTTAACCATCCCGTAAACCCCCTATAAAAACACGTGTGTCTAGCATCTCTCCATTAAGTCGGGTACCCGAGTTTATTCTACTTATTCAGTCGCATTTGCAATGCACTTAACAATGAATTTTGTGAACGCTTCATATTTTCTCTGCTAACTATAATGTACGAATGTTTTACAATCGACCACTCTGATTGATGATGATCCAAAGGCTGTATTGGACCATACGTATAAGTAGGTAATGGAACATATGGCCCAAATAAAATGGTCGTCAAAATAATAATACAACTTGATCAATCGGCCCAGTACCGCCCTTCGAACAATCACCGCCCACTACCCTTTGCAAAATAAAATAAAAATAAATCTCATTTTACTTCTCTCATTGCGGCAAGTGCTTTTATTTTACAGGAACATCATGCATTTCATTAACTAGTGGCGAATAAATCGCCAGCCACATCACATAACACATCAGGTGGTAGGTCAGTGAGCCACAAGCGGTCACCTCCCAATTCCAACCTAGAACCATGAGAAGCCAACATATGGGCAGGTTTATTACATTCTCGGCGATCAAACAGAACTTTAAAATCGATGAAACCTTCTTGGAGAAGGTACTTGGACTCCCTAAAAAGACTCCCGAGCTGGCTGCGATCGGATGTGCTGGAATCTATGGCTTGCTTTAGTGGTAGACGATCAGTTGTGAAGATCACTCGACCCATGCCAAAATTCTCACCCAAAGAAATGGATTTCATCAGGGCCGCGGCTTCAGCGTGCGTAGCATTTGAAAGGTTTTTGAGAATGCCAACCGCAACAAAGATGCTGTTCCCCTCCATATCCCTAGCAACGCACCCCAACCTCCTGACGCATAATGAGATAAAAACGAAGCATCAAAATTAATAGACACCCAGTCCATCAGAGGCGGCTTCCATCTGATTGGAACAATGGTCGAAGCTCTTGTTGCAGGTCCATGAAACCCGACACTCTGATACGTCTCCAACGTATCTATAATTTTTGATTGTTCCATGCTATTATTTATGATGTCTTGGATGTTTAATGGGTTTTGTCATACACTTCTATATCATTTTTGGGACTAACCTACTAACCCAAAGACCCAGTCCAGATTGCTGTTTTTTTGCCTATTTCAGGGTTTTGCAGAAAAGGAATATCAAACGAAGTCCAAACGGAATGAAACCTTCGGGAGAGATATTTTTGGAGAAAATCACGCACGGAAGACTTGAGAACCACAGAGTAGGGGCCACGAGGTGCCCACGACGGTGGGGGGCGCGCCCCCCTTCCCAGGGCGAGCCCCCTGCCTCGTGGGTCCCTCGTGAGTCCCCCGGTGTCCTCCTTCCTCCTATATAAGCCTACGTACCCCAAAACCATCAACAACAGAGAGAAAACACTAATTCCACCACCTTAACCTTCTGTTCCCGTGAGATCCCATCTTGGAGCCTGTTCCGGAGCTCCGTCGGAGGGGGATCCATCACGAAGTGCTTATACATCATCATCATCATCATCCTCACCATGAGTTGCGAGTAGTTTACCACAGACCTTCGGGTCCATAGCTAGTATCTACATGGCTTCTTCTCTCTCTTTGGATCTCAATACAAAGTTCTCCTCGGTCTTCGAGGAGATCTATTCGATGTAATCTCTTTTTGCGGTGTGTTTGTTGAGATCCGATGAATTATGAGTTTATGATCAAGATTATCTGTGAGAAATATTTGGTTCTTTTCTGAACTCTTTATGTGTGCTCGTAATATCCTTGCAAGTCTCTTCGAATTATTGGTTTGGTTTGGCCTACTAGATCAATAGTTCTTGCAATGGGAGAAGTGCTTGGCTTTGGGTTCAATCTTGCGATGTCCTTTCCCAGTGACAGTAGGGGCAGCAAGGCACGTATTGTATTGTTGCCATCGAGGATAAAAAGATGGGGTTTATATCATATTGCTTGAGTTTATCCCTCTACATCATGTCATCTTGCTTAAGGCGCTACTCTGTTCTTATGAACTCAATACACTAGATGCATGATGGATAGCGGTCGATGTGCGGAGTAATAGTAGTAGATGCAGGCAGGAGTCAGTCTACTTGTCTCGGACGTGATGCCTATATACAATGATCATGCCTAGATAGTCTCATATTATTCATTTTTCTATCTATTGCTCGACAGTAATTTGTTTACCCACCGTAGAATATCACTATCATGAGAAAAGCCACTAGAGAACACTATGGCCCCCGGGTCTATTCTCAACATATCAATCTACATCTACTTTACTTTTTCCGCTTTTACTTTCTGTTCTTATAAACAAAAATACCAAAAATATAAACTATCATCTCTATCAGATCTCACTTTCTTAAGTGACCATAAAGGGATTGACAACCCCTTATCGCGTTGGCTGTGAAGTTCTTATTTGTTTGTGCAGGTGTGAGGGACTCGCGCGTGGTCTCCTACTGGATTGATACCTTGGTTCTCAAAAACTGAGGGAAATACTTACGCTACGGTGCTGCATCTCCCTTTCCTCTTCAAGGGAATACAACGCAAGCTCAAGAAGTAGCACACTCCACTATTTTTGTTCGCATTTTGTTAGCGAACTCCAATGCTGAACTCCTTTTCTCACCCTGCCTCATACGGTTCCTCTCTGTCCAGCACAACCACAATAAGCAAACAACCCATAGCTTGGTCATATTCGGCAGAACAAACACCTTCTCCATGACTTCTAGAGGCGATGAAGCCGTCATTAGGTCCAAACGTATCTGATTCAGACCGATCTCCATCCAAACGGCTTTGATCGCTTTACATCTGAAGAAGAAATGGCCACCATCCTCAAACAAGCTCACACAAACAACACAATGAGTCTCCCCCCTTGCGATGTTCATGTGCTGCGGGTGGCTGTTATGACCAAAGCGCCATAGAAAATGGTGGACTTTACCAGGGCAGCCAACCTTCCATATCATCAACCACACATATTAACGCCGTTCTAAATTATTTGAGCACTCACCCTGCTGCACACTATTTTTGCTTCGAATCAACTCTGTGTGAACCCTGTAAGAAAATTTAACTGAGAATAGCCTTCTTGAATCAACGTGCCAAGCAATGAAATCTTCACGTTGTTCAAAAAATGGAATGGACATGATCAAACCGGCATCTACCCATAGGAAGGTTTGTCTCACAAGACTCTCGTCCCAAGTGTTAGTCTCTGGGTCTGTGAGCTCTGAAACATGAGTGGGCAGATTTTGCCCCTGTACGGATATTGTTGGGGAACGAAGCATGAAAATCAAAAAAATTCCTACGAAACACCTATGATCCAATTTAGGAGATGCATAACTACAAGAGGGGAGTGTTTATACATACCCTTGTAGAACGAAAGCGTTAGCATCGTAACGCGGTTGATGTAGTCGTACTCTTCATGATCCAATTGCGATCCAATCCAATCTAGTGTCGAACGGACGACACCTTCGAGATTAGCACACATTCAGCGCGATGGCGTCCTCTCCTTCTTGATCCAGCAAGTGAGGGAGAAGAGGTAGATGAGATCGGAACCAACACGACGGTATAGTGATGGTGGTAGCAGCGGAATTCTGGCAAGGCTTCGACAAGCACGTACCTGAGGGAAGTGGGAGGAATTGGGAACGGGAACGGGCCAGGGTCAAGGGGTGGCCGCCCCCATGCGCCTCCCCCATCTATATATAGTCTAGGGGCAGGGGAGGGCGTCCAAACCCATCTAGGGCCGGCCACAAGGTTGAAATCCCTTTAAACTGGGAGATAACATCTTATCTCTAGATTCAGCCCTTTAAATTTTGAGATAAGACCTTATCTCTAGATTTTAATGACATGTACCTTGGGGAATGGGGTGGCCAGACTATGTGGGCTGTAGCCCCACCCCTCGGTCCATGTGGGCCCTTCCTAGGTCATTGGGCCCCGCGGTGGAACCACTCGAACCTTCTAGAACCTTCCCGGTACAATACCGAAAAAACTAAACTTTTTATGGAACCCAAAATACGACTTCCCATATATAAATCTTTACCTCCAGACCATTCCGGAGCTCCTCATGATATCCCGAATCCCATCCGAACTCCAAACAACCTTCAGATTTTCCACTATTAATATCCCAATACTACCCTAGCGCTACTGAATGTTAAGCGTGCGACCCTACAGGTTCGAGAATCATGTAGACATGACCGAGATTCCTCTCCAGTCAATAACCAATAGTGGGACCTGGATGCCCATATTGATTCCCACATTTTCCACGAAGATCTTTATCGGTTGAACCATGATGTCAAGGATTCAGTCAATCCTGTATGCAATTCCCTTTGTCCGGTGATATGTTACTTACCCGAGATTCGATCGTCGGTATCTCCATACCTAGTTCAATCTCGCACGTTACCGGCGAGTCTCTTTAATCGTTCCATAATACAAGATCCCATGACTAACTCATTAGGCACATTGCTTGCAAGGTCTTTACGATGTTGTATTACAGAGAGGGCCCAAAGATATCTTTCCGTCACACAGAATGATAAATCCCAGTCTCGATCCATGCCAACCCAACAGACACCTTCGTAGATACCTGAGGGCATCTTTATGATCACCAAGTCATGAAGTGATGTTTGATAGTACACAAGGTATTCCTTGATGTCTACTACACAACTTGTTCTTGTAGACTCGTGTTGGGCCTCCAAGCGCATAGTTTTGTAGGACAGTAGCAAATTTCCCTCAAGTGGATGACCTAAGGTTTATCAATCCGTGGGAGGTGTAGGATGAAGATGGTCTCTCTCAAATAACCCTGCAACCAAATAATAAAAAGTCTCTTGTGTCCCCAACACACCAAATACAGTGGTAAATTGTATAGGTGCACTAGTTCGGCGAAGAGATGGTGACACAAATATAATATGGATAGTAGATATTGATTTTTGTAGTGCGAACAATAAAAAACAGCAAGGTAGTAAGTAACAAAAGTGAGCACAAACGGTATTGCAATGATGGAAAACAAGGCCTAGGGTCCGTACTTTCGCTAATGTAATCTCTCAATAGTGCTAATATAATTGGATCATATAACCACCCCTCAAAGTGCGATGAAGAATCACTCCAGAGTTCCTATCTAGCGGAGAACATAAGAATAAATTGTTTGTAGGGTACGAAACCACCTCAAAGCTATTCTTTATGTTGGATCTATTAAAGAGTTCGTACTAAAATAACACAAAGCTATTCTTTCCGTTCGATCTATCCTAGAGTTCGTACTAAAATAACACAAGGTATTCTTGCCGATCGATCTATCAAGAGTTCGTACTAAAATAACACAAGTTATTCTTTCCAATCGATTTATCAAGAGTTCGTACTAGAATAATCACCAAAACAAATTCATATTCATAATACTCAATCCAATACAAAGAACTTCAAAGATTGCCCCAAGATTTCTACCGGGGAAACAAAGACAAGAATGTGCATCAACCCCTATGCATAGATTACCCCAATGTCACCGCGGGAATCCGCAAGTTGAGTGCCAAAACATATATCAAGTGAATCAATACGATACCCACTGTCACCACGAGTATTCAATTGCAAGACATATATACTATTCTCAAATCCATAAAAGTATTCAATCCAAGGAAATCTCAAAGGGAAAACTCAATTCATCACAACATAGAGAGGGGAAAACACCATATGATCCGATTATATTAACAAAGCCCACGATACATCAAGATTGTGCATCTCAAGAACACGAGAGAGAGAGAGAGATTAAACACATAGCTACTGGTACAAACTCTCAGCCCTGAGGGTGGACTACTCCCTCCTCACCATGGTGGCTACTGGGATGATGAAGATGGCCACCGGTGATGGTTTCCACCTCCAGCGGAGTGCCGGAAAGGGCTCTAGATTGTATCTCGTGGACTACAGAGCCATGCGGCAGCCAAACTTCTGATCTAGGTCTACCCCCAAGGGTTTCAGAATATTTGTGAATTTATAGGGTAAAGAGGTGGTGCGGGAGGCCACCGAGGTGGGCACAACCCACCTGGGCGCGCCAGGGGGGCCTGGCGTGCCCTGGTGGGTTGTGCCCCCCTCGGGGCACCCAAGGTGCAGTCTGGCCCATGGGGTGTCTTCTGGCCCATAAAAAATCTCCAAAAAGTTTTGCGGTGTTTGGACTCCGTTTGATATTGATTTCCTGCGATGTAAAAAACATGTAGAAAATAGCAACTTGCACTTGGCACTATGTCAATTGGTTAGTACCAAAAAATGATATAAAATGACTAAAATGATTGTAAAACATCCAAGAATGATAATATAACACATGGAACAATAAAAAATTATAGATACGTTGGAGACGTATCATTCCTCAAGAATCCGAGAGTTGCACGATCTCATGGTCGAAGGAACAGATACTTGACATGAACAAAACTATAGCAAATAACTTAAACGATCTGATGCTAAGCTTACGATTGGGTCATTTGGGGAACATAGTAATAATTCAAAAATTTCCTACGTGTCACCAAGATCAATCTAGGAGATGATAGAAACAAGAGAGAGGGAGTGCATCTTCATACCTTGAAGATCGCAATGCGGAAGCGTTACAAGAACGCGGTTGATGGAGTCGTACTCGCGGCGTTTCAAATCGCGGAAGATCAGATCTACCGCCGAACGGATGGTGCCTCCGCGTTCAACACACATACAGCCCAGGGACGTCTCCTCCTTATTGATCCAGCAAGGGGGAGGATAAGTTGAGGGAGAGCTCCGGCAGCACGACCGCGTGGTGGTGGAGCTTGTTCTAAGGGGGGATCTTGGTGCGCCTTGACCAAGGGTGTGGGGCCTTGGCCCCGCTACCCACGTTCATGTGGGTCCCCTCATGCAGGTGGGCCCCACTCGGGAACCTTCTAGAACCTTCCTGGTAAAATACAAAAAAATCCCAAACATTTTCCGGTGGCCAAAATAGGACTTCCCATATATAAATCTTTACCTCCGGACCATTACGGAACTCCTCATGACGTCCAGGATCTCATCCGAGACTTCAAACAACTTTTGTTAATCACATACAATTCCCATTACAACTCTAGCATCACCGAACCTTAAGTGTGTAGACCCTACGGGTTCGGGAAACATGCACACATGACCGAGACATCTCTCTGGCCAATAACCAATAGCGGGATCTGGATACCCATATGATGTCGGGGATTCAATCAATCCCGTATACAATTCCCTTCGTCCAACGGTATGTTACTTGCCCGAGATTCGATTGTCGGTATCCCTATACCTTGTTCAATCTCATTACAGGCAAGTCTCTTTACTCGTTCCGTAACACATGATCCCGTGACTAACACCTTAGTCACAATGAGCTCATTATGATGATGCATTACCGAGTGGGCCCAAAGATACCTCTCCATCATACGGAGTGGCAAATCCCAGTCTCAATTCATGCCAACCCAACAGACACTTTCGGAGATACCTTTAGTGTACCTTTATAGCCACCCAGTTACATTGTGACGTTTGATACACCCGAAGCATTCCTATGGTATCCAGGAGTTGCACAATCTCATGGTCTAAGGAAAAGATAGTTGACATTAGAAAAACTCTAGCAAATGAACTACTCGATCTTGTGTTGTGCTTAGAATTGGGTCTTATCCATCACACCATTCTCTAATTATGTGACCCCGTTATCAATGACATCCAATGTCCATGGTCAGGAAACCATAACCATCTATTGATGAACGAGCTAGTCAACTAGAAGCTCACTAGGGACATGTTGTGGTCTATGTATTCACACAATGTATTATGGTTTCCGGTTAATACTATTATAGCATGAACAATAGGAAATTATCATGAACAAGGAAATATAATAATAACCATTTTATTATTGCCTCTAGGGCATATTTTCAATAGTCTCCAACTTGCACTAGAGTCAATAAGCTAGTTACATTGTGATGAATCGAACACCCATAGAGTTCTGGTGCTGATCATGTTTTGCTCGTGAAAGAGGTTTAGTCAACGGATCTGCGACATTCAGATCCGTATGTACTTTACAAATATCTATGTCATGTAGATACTGCCACGACGCTTTGCTTGCAAACTGCACTAGCTGGCTGCCCCACCATTCAAAATATACATATACCCAATTTGTGACTTGGAGTCATCCGGATATATGTCAAAGCTAGCATCGACATAACCCTTTACGACGAGCTCTTCGTCACGTCCATAAATGAGAAACATGTCCTTAGTCCTTTTCAGGTACTTCAGGATATTCTTGACCGCTATCCAGTGCTCCATACTGGGATCACTTTAGTACCTCCATACCAAACTAATGACAAGGTTCACATCAGTTCTGGTACGTAGCATGGCATACATAATAGAGCCTATGGCTGAGGCATAGGGGATGGCACTCATATTTTCTTGATCTTCTGCCGAGGTCGAGCATTGAGCTGCGCTGAATCTCACACCTTGCAAAACAGGCAAGAACCCCTTCTTGGATTGGTCCATATTGAACTTCTTCAATATCTTGTCAAGGTATGTGCTTTGTGAAAGACCGATGAGGCATCTCGATCTTTATCTATAGATCTTGATGCCTAACATGTAAGCAGCTTCTCCAAGGTCCTTCATTGAAAAACACTTATTCAAGTAGGCATTTATGCTTTCCAAAAGTTCTGTATCATTTCCCATCAACAATATGTCATCTACATATAATATGAGAAATGCTACAGAGCTCCCACTCACTTGTAAATACAGGCTTCTCCAAAAGTCCGTATAAACCCAAACGCTTTGATCATATCATCAAAGCGAATGTTCCAACTCCGAGAAGCTTGCACTATCCCACAGATGGAGCACTGGAGCTTGCATACCTTGTCAGCATTCTTAGGATCGACCAAACCTTGTGGCTGCATCATATATAATTCTTCCTTAAGGAAACCGTTAAGGACTGCCGTTTTGACATCCATTTGCCAGATCTCATAATCATAGAATGCGGCGATTACTAATATAATTCAGACGGACTTCAGCATCGCAACGAGTGAGAAAGTCCCATCGTAGTCAATTCCTTGAACTTGTCGATAACCTTTAGCGACAAGCCGAGCCTTATAGATGGTCACATTTCCATCCGCGTCAGTCTTCTTCTTAAAGATCCACTTGTTCTCTATGGCTTGCTGATCATCGGGCAAGTCCAACAAAGTCCATACTTTGTTATCATACATGGATCCTATCTCAGACTTCATGGCTTCAAGCCATTTGTTGGAATCCGGGCCAGCCGTTGCTTATTCATAGTTCGAAGGTTCACCATTGTCTAACAACATGATTTCCAAGACAGGGTTGTCGTACCACTCTGGTGCGGAACGTGTCCTCATGGACCTACAAAGTTCAGTAGCAGCTTGATCTGAAGTTTCATGATCATCATCATTAACTTCCTCTCTAGTCGGTGCAGGCACCACAGAAACATCTTCCTGTGCTGCACCACTCTCTGGTTCAAGAGGGGGGACAATTTCCTCATCAAGTTCTACTTTCCTCCCACTTACTTCTTTCGAGAGAAACTCTTTCTCCAGAAAGGATCCATTCTTGGCAACAAAGATCTTGCCTTCGGATCTGAGGTAGAAGGTATACCCAATAGTTTCCTTAGGGTATCCTATGAAGACACACTTTTTCAATTTGGGTTCGAGCTTTTTAGGTTGAAGTTTCTTGACATAAGCATCGCATCCCCAAAATGTCGGAAATGACAGCTTAGGTTTCTTTCCAAACCAAAATTCATACGATGTCATCTCAACGGATTTAGACGGTGCTCTATTTAAAGTGAATGCGGGAGTCTCTAAAGCATAACCCCAAAATGATAGAGTTAAATCGGTAAGAGACATCATAGATTGCACCATATCTAATAGAGTGCAATTACGACGTTCGGACACACCATTACGCTGAGGTGTTCTAGGCGGCATGAGTTGTGTAACAATTCCATATTTCCTTAAGTGTGTGCCAAACTCGTGACTCAAATATTCTCCTCCACGATCAGATCGTAAGAACTTTATTTCCTGTCACGTTGATTCTCTACCTCACTATGAAATTGCTTAAACTTTTCAAAGGTCTCAGACTTGTGTTTCATTAAGTAGACATACCCATATCTACTTAAGTCATCAGTGAGGGTGAGAATATAACGATAGCCACCGCGAGCCTCAACGCTCATTGGACCGCATACATCAGTATGTATTATGTCCAACAAGTTGGTGAAGGAAATATGCCCTAGGGGCAATAATAAAGTTGTTATTTTATATTTCCTTATATCATGATAAATGTCTTTTATTCATGCTAGAATTGTATTAACCGGAAACTTAGTACATGTGTGAATACATAGACAAAAACAGAGTGTCCCTAGTATGCCTCTACTAGACTAGCTCATTGATCAAAGATGGTTATGTTTCCTAACCATAGACATGAGTTGTCATTTGATCAATGGGATCACATCATTAGGAGAATGATGTGATGGACAAGACCCATCCGTTAGCATGGCACTATGATCGTTTAGTTTTACTGCTATTGCTTTCTTCATGACTTATACATGTTCCTATGACTATGAGATTATGCAACTCCCGAATACCGTAGGAACACCTTGTGTGCTATCAAACGTCACAACGTAACTGGGTGATCATAAAGATGCTCCACAGGTGTCTCCAAAAGTATTCGTGGTGTTGGCATAGATCAAGATTAGGATTTGTCACTCCGAGTGTCGGAGAGGTATCTCTGGGCCCTCTCGGTAACACACATCACAATAAGCCTTGCAAGCAAAAGACTAATGAGTTAGTCACGAGATGATGTGTTACGGAACGAGTAAAGAGACTTGCCGGTAACGAGATTGAACTAGGTATGGAGATACCGACGATCGAATCTCGGACAAGTAACATACCGATGACAAAAGGAACAACGTATGTTGTTATGCGGAACTGTGGAGCGAGCAACAGAGTTGTTGGAAATCATACATACTGATGTATGCGGACCAATGAGTGTTGAAGCTCGCGGCGGGTATCGTTATTTTCTGACCTTCACTGATGATTTAAGCAGATATGGGTATATCTACTTAATGAAGCACAAGTCTGAAACATTTGAAAAGTTCAAAGAATTTCAGAGTGAAGTGGAGAATCATCGTAACAGAAAATAAGAGTTTCTACGATATGATCGTAGAGGTAAAATATTTGAGTTAGCGAGTTTGGCCTTCAGTAAAAACAATGTGAAATAGTTTCACTACTCACGCCACCTGGAACACCATAGTGTAATGGTGTGTCCGAACGTCATAACCGTACTTTATTAGATATGGTGCGATCGATGATGTCTCTTACCGATCTACCACTATCGCTTTTGGGGTTATACATTAGAGATAGCTACATTCACGTTAAATAGGGCACCATCTAAATCCGTGGAGATGACACCGTATGAACTGTGGATTGATGAGAAACCTAAGCTGTCATTTCTTTAAGTTTGGGACTGCGATGCTTATGTGAAAAAGTTTCAACATGATAAGCTCGAACCCAAATCGGAGAAGTAAATCTTCATAGGATACCCAAAAGAAACTATTGGGTACACCTTCTATCGCAGATCCGAAGGCAAGGTCTTTGTTGCTAAGAGTGGATCCTTTCTAGAGAAGGAGTTTCTCTCGAAAGAAGTGAGTGGGAGGAAAGTAGAACTTGATGAGGTAATTGTACCTTCTCCCGAATTGGAAAGTGGAACATCACAGAAACTAGTTCCAGTGATTCCTACACCAATTAGTGAGGAAGCTAATGATGATGATCATGAAACTTCAGATCAAGTTTCTGCTGAACATCGTAGATCAACCAGAGTACGTTCCGCACCAGAGTGGTACGACAACCTAGTTCTGGAAGTCATGTTACTAGACCATGATGAACCTACGAACTATGAGGAAGCGATGATGAGCCCAGATTCCGCAAATGGCTTGAGGCCATGAAATCTGAGATGGGATCCATGTATGAGAACAAAGTGTGGACTTTGGTTGACTAGCCTGATGATCGGCAAGCCATCGAAAATAAATCGATCTTCAAGAGGAAGACTGACGCTGACAGTAATGTTAATGTTTACAAAGCTCGACTTGTTGCAAAAGGTTTTCGACAAGTTCAAGGAGTTGACTACGATGAGACTTTCTCACCCGTAGCGATGCTTAAGTCTGTCCGAATCATGTTAGCAATTGCCGCATTTTATGAAATCTGGCAAATGGATAACAAAACTGCATTCTTTAATGGATTTATTAAAGAAGACTTGTATATGATGCAACCAGAAGGTTTTGTCAATCCTAAAGGTGTTAACAAAATGTGCAAGCTCCAGCGATCCATCTATGGACTGGTGCAAGCATCTCAGAGTTGGAATATACGCTTTGATAAGTTGATCAAAGCATATAGATTTATGCAGACTTGCGGTGAAGCCTGTATTTACAAGAAGTGAGTGGGAGCACTACAACCTTTCTGATAAGTATATGTGAATGACATATTGTCGATCAGAAATAATGTAGAATTTTCTAGAAAGCATGAAGGAGTGTTTGAAAGAAGTTTTTCAAAGAAAGACCTTGGTGAAGCTGCTTACATATTGGGCATCAAGATCTATAGAGATAGATCAAGACACTTGATAAGACTTTCGATGAGTACATACCTTGATAAGATTTTGAAGTAGTTCAAAATGGATCAGTCAAAGAAGGAGTTCTTCCCTGACTTGTAAGGTGTGAAGTTGAGTAAGACTCAAAGCCAGACCACGGCAGAAAAATATAGAGAGAATGAAAGTCATTCCCTATGCCTCAGCCATAGGTTCTATAAAGTATGCCATGCTGTGTACCAAACATGTTGTGTACCTTGCCATGAGTTTGTCAAGGGGGTACAATAGTGATCCAGGAGTAGATCACTGTACAACGGTCAAAATTACCCTTAGTAACTGGATGACTAAGGAAATGTTTCTCGATTATGGAGGTGATAAAGAGTTCGTCGTAAAGGGTTACGCCGATGAAAGCTTTGACACTAAATCCAGATGACTCTAAGTATCAATCTGGATGCGTATTGAAAGTGGGAGCAATTAGCTAGAGTAGCTCTATGCAGAGCATTGTAGACATAGAAATTTGCGAAATACATACGGATCTGAATGTGACAGACCCGTTGACTAAACTTCTCTCACGAAGCAAAACATGATCACACCTTAGTACTCTTTGGGTGTTAATCACATAGAGGTGTGAACTAGATTATTGACTCTAGTAAACCCTTTGGGTGTTGGTCACATGGCGATGTGAACTATGGGTGTTAATCACATGACGATGTGAACTATCGGTGTTAAATCACATGGCGATGTGAACTAGATTATTGACTCTAGTGCAAGTGGGAGACTGAAGGAAATATGCCCTAGAGGCAATAATAAAGTTGTTATTTTATATTTCCTTATATCATGATAAATGTCTTTTATTCATGCTAGAATTGTATTAACCGGTAACTTAGTACATGTGTGAATACATAGACAAAAACAGAGTGTCCCTAGTATGCCTCTACTAGACTAGCTCATTGATCAAAGATGGTTATGTTTCCTAACCATAGACATGAGTTGTCATTTGATCAATGGGATCACATCATTAGGAGAATGATGTGATGGATAAGACCCATCCGTTAGCATGGCACTATGATCGTTTAGTTTTACTGCTATTGCTTTCTTCATGACTTATACATGTTCCTATGACTATGAGATTATGCAACTCCCGAATACCGTAGGAACACCTTGTGTGCTATCAAACGTCACAACGTAACTGGGTGATCATAAAGATGCTCTACAGGTGTCTCCAAAAGTATTCGTGGTGTTGGCATAGATCAAGATTAGGATTTGTCACTCCTAGTGTCGGAGAGGTATCTCTGGGCCCTCTCGGTAACACACATCACAATAAGCCTTGCAAGCAAAAGACTAATGAGTTAGTCATGAGATGATGTGTTACGGAATGAGTAAAGAGACTTGCCGGTAACGAGATTGAACTAGGTATGGAGATACCGACGATCGAATCTCGGACAAGTAACATACCGATGACAAAAGGAACAACGTATGTTGTTATGCGGTTCTGACCGATAAAAGATCTTCGTAGAATATGTAGGAGCCAATATGAACATCATCCAGGTTCCGCTATTGGTTATTGACCGGAGATGAGTCTCGGTCATGTCTACATAGTTCTCGAACCCGTAGGGTCCGCATGCTTAACGTTTGATGACGATCGGTATTATGAGTTTATGAGTTTTGATGTACCGAAGGTAGTTCGGAGTCCCGGATGAGATCACGGACATGACGAGGAGTCTCAGAATGTCCGAGACATAAAGATTGATATATTGGACGAGTATATTCGGACACCGGAAGTGTTCCGGAAAAGTTTCGGATTTAACGGGATTGCCGGAGGGGGTTACCGGAACCCCCTACGAAGGGGGATGGTCCATAGTGGGCCTTAAGGAAAAGAGAGAGGCAGCCCATAGAGGCTGGCCGGCGCCCCACCTAGGGATCCTAGTTGGACTAGGATTGAGGTGGCGCCACCTCTCCCTCTTTTCCTTTCCCTCTCTTCCTTCTTGATGGACTCCTACTAGGAATAGGATTGCAATCCTATTCCTAGTAGGATTGCCCTAGCCGCACCATAGGAGGCCGGCCGGCCCTCCTCCCTTGCTCCTTTATATACGGGGGCAGGGGGGCACCCAAAGACACACAAGTTGAATTGTTCCAGCCGTGTGCGGTGCCCCCCTCCACAGAAACACACCTTGGTCATACCGTCGCGGTGCTTAGGCGAAGCCCTGCGCCGGTGAATACATCATATCCGTCACCACGCCGTCGTGCTGACGAAACTCTCCTGTGAAGCTCAACTGGATCAAGAGCTCGTGGGACGTCATCAAGCTGAACGTGTGCTGAACGCGGAGGTGCCGTACGTTCGGTGCTTGATCGGTTGAATCGCGAAGAAGTTCGACTACATCAACCGCGTCACTTGACGCTTCCGCTTCCGGTCTACGAGGGTACGTAGACACACTCTTCCCTCTCGTTGCTATGCATCTGGTAGATAGATCTTGCGTGATCGTAGGAAAATTTTAAAATACTACGTTCCCAACAGTTGGTTGCTCGCTCCATTGTTCCAGAGAACAGAGTCTTGGTCATTTTGCTGAGGAGGCATGGTTCACATGTGTCAAATGATTCATAATCAAGAGACTCCAAAATTCCATTTGCATGGAGTTTCTTCATGCGTTTGACACCGATATGACCAAGGCAGCAGTGCCACAAGTATGTGGGACTATCATTATCAACCTTACATCTTTTGGCATTCACACTATGAATATGTGTAACATCACGTTCGAGATTCAATAAAAATAAACCATTGACCAGCGGGGCATGACCATAAAACATATCTCTCATATAAATAGAACAACCATTATTCTCGGATTTAAATGAGTAGCCATCTCGCATCAAACGAGATCCAGATACAATGTTCATGCTCAAAGCTGGTACTAAATAACAATTATTGAGGTTTAAAACTAATCCCAAAGGTAGATGCAGAGGTAGCATGTCGACGGCGATCACGTCGACCTTGGAACCATTCCCGACGCGCATCGTCACCTCGTCCTTCGCTAGTCTCCGCTTATTCCGCAACTCCTGTATTGAGTTACAAATGTGAGCAACTACACCGGTATCAAATACCTAGGAGCTACTACGAGCGCTGGTAAGGTACACACCAATAACATGTATATCATATATACCTTTGACGTTGCCAGCCTTCTTATCCGCTAAGAACTTGGGGCAGTTCCGCTTCCAGTGATCATTTCCCTTGCAATAAAAGCACTCAGTCTCAGGCTTGGGTCCATTCTTTGGCTTCTTCCCGGCAACTTGGCTTACCGGGCGCGACAACTCCCTTGCTATCCTTCTTGAAGTTCTTCTTACCCTTGCCTTTCTTGAACTTAGTGGTCTTATTCACCATCAACACTTGATGTTCCTTTTTGATCTCCACCTCCACTGATTTCAGCATTGAATACAACTCAGGAATGGACTTCTCCATCCCTTGCATATTGTAATTCATCACAAAGCTCTTGTAGCTAGGTGGAAGCAACTGGAGGATTCTGTCAATGACCGAGTCATCTGGAAGATTAACTCCCAGCTGAGACAAGCGGTTGTGCAACCCAAACATTTTGAGTATATGCTAGCTGACAGAACTGTTTTCCTCCATCTTACAACTGTAGAACTTGTCGGAGACTTCATATCTCTCGACCCGGGCATGGGCTTGGAAAACCATTTTTAGCTCTTGGAACATCTCACATGTTCCGTGTTGCTCAAAACGCTTTTGGAGCCCCAATTCTAAGCTGTAAAGGATGCCGCACTGAACCAGGGAGTAATCACCACTACGCGACTGCCAGGCGTTCATAACGTCTTGAGTTGCTGGGAAAATGGGTGCGTCACCTAGCGGTGCTTCAAGGACATATGCTTTCTTGGAAGCTATGAGGATGATCTTGAAGTTACGAACCCAGTCCGTATAGTTGCTTCCATCATCTTTCAGTTTGGTTTTCTCTAGGAAGGCGTTGAAGTTGAGGGCAACATTATCATGTGCCATTGGATCTACAAGATAGATTGTAAAGACAATTTTGTACTAGGTTCATGATAATTAAGTTCATCTAATCAAATTATTTAATGAACTCCCACTCAGATAGACATCCCTCTAGTCATCCAAGTGATACATGATCCGAATCGACTAGGCCGTGTCCGATCATCACGTGAGATGGACTAGTCATCAACGGTGAACATCTCCATGTTGATCGCATCTACTATACGACTCATGTTCGACCTTTCGGTCTCTTATGTTCTGACGCCATGTCTATACATGCTAGGCTCATCAAGTCAACCTAAGTGTTTCGCGTGATTAAATCTGGCTTATACCTGTTGTATGCAAATGTTAGAATCTATCACACCCAATCATCACGTGGTGCTTCGAGACAACGAACCTTCGCAATGGTGCACACTTAGCGGGAACACATTTCTTGAAATTTTAGTGAGGGATTTTAAGCTACCGTCGTTCTAAGAAAATAAGTTGTAAACATGATAAACATCACACGCAAATCATAAAGTGACATGATATGGCCAATATCATCTTGCGCTTTTGATCTCCATCTTTGAAGTGCGGCATGATCACCATCGTCACCGGCATGACACCATGATCTCCATCATCATAATCTCCATCATCGTGTCTTCATGAAGTTGTCTCGCCAACTATTACTTCTACTACTATGGCTAACGATTAGCAATCAAGTAAAGTAATCACATGGCGTTTACATTGACACGCAGGTCATACAATAAAATTAAGACAACTCCTATGGCTCCTGCCGGTTGTCATACACATCGACATGCAAGCTGTGTATCCTATTACAAGAACATGATCAATGTCATACATCACATATATAATTCATCACATCCTTTTGGACATATCACATCACATAGCATACCCTGCAAAAACAAGTTAGACGTCCTCTAATTGTTGTTGCATGTTTTATATGGCTACTATGGGTTTCTAGCAAGAACGTTTCTTACCTATGCAAAAACCACAACGGTGATTTGTCAATTGCTATTTACCCTTCATAAGGACCCTGTTCATCGAATCCGATCCGATTAAAGTGGAAGAGATAGACACCCGGTAGCCACCTTATGCAACTAGTGCATGTCTGTCGGTGGAACCTGTCTCACGTAAGCGTACGTGTAAGATCAGTCCGGGCCGCTTCATCCCACAATGCCGCCAAATCAAGATAATACTAGTAACGGTAAGCAAATTGACCAAATCATCGCCCACAACTACTTGTGTTCTACTCGTGCATAGAATCTACGCATAGACCTGGCTCTGATACCACTCGTGGGGAACATAGTAATAATTCAAAAATTTCCTACGTATCACAAAGATCAATCTACACTAGTACAACGAGCTCCTAAACAAACGGTTTAAAACCCCTTTCCGCGACGACATTTGGAACCGTCACCAAGTGAGTTTGGGCGATAGGGGGGTCCTTCCCACACGACCCAGAAATCGTCGGGGATATGCCCTCCTGGCACACACGTTCGACAAAATGAGGTCGTGTGCGACCGGCGACCGCTCAAATACGAAAATACGTACAATAGAGCTAAAAAATACAATTATACAGCGAAATTGTCTCCAGTCGCGAGTACATCCCACACAGTTAGTCCCTGCTAAAAATTTCCGTTCGTATGTACATCCCACACAGTCACTCCAAGGAAAACGTTTCCGTTCACAGGTACATCACACACAATTTTTCCCGTTAAATTGCTTGCGTTATTTCATATATCACACACGGTCCATGGAAGAAACTATGTGTCAAAGGCTGTCCATCACACACAGTTTTTAAGAGAAAGTCGTGTGTGATTGTTCATTGATCCAACACGGTTTATTCCTAGAAACTGTGTGCGTTGCCTGAGGTCATCGCCCATGGTATTTTTTCAACAACTGTTTGCAATAGCAAAACCCAATTAGCAGGCTAATTATCTGATTATTCATAACCCATTTATTAATCTAATTGATAGTTCATATTAAGCACACAATATATTTCATTTTCATAATTGAAATACATCAAAGTACAACATCATATAGCTTGAGCACTCAGCTACCCCGTTACACAACTACACCAGGACCAAGTTTTACATGCAACATCTATAACCTTTCAAAATTAGCATCATAGACAGTACATAGATAGATGTATCTCATCTAGAATACTGCTGGAGCAGAAGGCGAATATTGAGCCTTCATTGATGTTGAAGGTCTTTGTAACTTTAGGCCAGTGCCTGTGGATGATTGACCGTCCATCCTTCGTCCCCTTCAGGAACACTTCAATATTGAACCGTGGGTGTTGTATGAATACCTTCCTCGCCTCCTGACCATACAGGTGGTTTGAGAGGTAATCATCAGTGAACTACTTTGGAAAGGCCTGAAAACAAGGATGTGCATAAATATCTTCTCTATATTGGAAATGGGGCAAAGAAATAAAAAAGGCAAGGTATAGTACCATCCTGTAATTAACTGATGTCTTCTTCATTGTTCGGACAAAGATCTTGTTGTCTTTTGTCGCTAATTTCTTTATCCTAACAATCTTTCTGAGTTTCTTGACTTGACTGATATTCATGGACAACTCATTTCCCCATATGCAAAAAGGGTCGAACAGTGGGTCAAAACCTCTTAAAGCAGGACCTACATGTGCAAGACCAAATTGTTAAAAACCTAAATATTAGAATGGTTCCTACAATTGCACAATAATGTGCTATTAGACAACAGACCATGCACGTGCTAACCTCAATTGTAAACCTCAGTGCTTCCCATTGTTTCCCTGCAACACATATAAGGTAGTTAGTCATCAGGCTAAGTAGGGGTTCGCATGCTATCAGTAAAATATGTTGATGAAAAGTAATCACATTGCAGATTCATCAGATTAATTGAAGCCACAAGGAAAACCCATTTATCCAAACCAAGCATGATTAAGAACTAGGAACTATAGCACTTGTATATGTTTCTCATGTATTAAGTGCAGCCAAATTTGATTTATTCCTCAGATGCACAACAATACAAAATTCTACCCATGAAAATTGGACATCGCATTTTCAAATTGAACCAAGCAGTTAACTAAACACCACAACAAATGAACCAAACATTAACTGAGCACCACATTGCACAATATAACATACTCCTCATAGAAGATCAGATAGTTAACCAAAAGTTAACTACAACCAATTGTAGAAATTATATTTGTTTCTCATGTATTTACTACAACCAAATTCAATTTATTCCTCATATGGTATACAATAACAGAATGCACCCACAATTTTGTAAAGATAAATTTGATTTATTTCTCACATGGAAGACAATACAAAATTGCAGCCTGGAGAATTGAACATCACATTTGCAGAATTGAACCAAACAGTTAACTGAAGATGACAACTAATTAACAAAACAGTTATAAGTGAGCACCACACTACACGACATATAGAACATATACAATAGAGCAACAGATTGTATGGTAAAATTAGATCGCACAATTCACTAGAATTTGTGAAGGAAAGGCAGGACCAGCACACGCAACGGGTAAGCCGAGCATGCTTAACCGGCGTAGCTAGCAAATGGCAAGGTGCTCCTTCAAGATCTGGGGGTCGGCACAAATGGCTGCCATCGCGACCTCATCCGCGCGTGCGGCCGTGATTTGCTTTTCCGCTGCCAAATGCTCCCTATGGTCCTGGCTATACTGCGTGCATCATGGCTTAGGTCGGCGCTTATTTGGTGGAGGGGTCGGTGATTTGGGTGGAAGGTGTCGCGCTCGCGCCGGCGATAGGGGCATGTGGGATGTGGAAGAAGGAGGAGGATGGGGGTCGTGTGTGGATTACCTGCCTGGATAGGCGAGGCCGAGGAGCGTGACGGAGGGTCGCCGACGAGGACGCGGCGGCGCTGCAAGCAAGGAGTGAAGGTTTCAACTTGGAAAGGAAGGCGGAAAGGGGGAACATGTGGCTTTTGGTAATGGGGGGGGGGGCGGGGAGGTAGATATTTCCGCGGAAGCAAAAAATCTGGAATCGCTTCAGCCAAAAAACTAGCGCGCAAAGTGTCATCAGACACGGTCCCTTATTCACAACTGTGTACGATATGTGAACATCACAAATGATTCAGATAGCTTAAACCGTGTGTTGAGTTTGAACGTCAAAATTTTTGGTTCGAATTTCCCTGGTTACAGTGGTCATCCACGTCATTGCATAATTTGGGTACACAAAAGTGACTAATTGTGTGCGATCTACTTGCTTTATAGTACTATACGCCGACGGTGCTCCAACATATTTTGTGTTGCATCTCACACGGTTGGTGATAATAAACTGTGTGCGATCTACTTGATTTATCACCTCGATCATTTGAATTACGTAATGGGGTCACATCTACAAAGGATGGTGTTTGAATTGTTAGAACTTTGATCTACAGTGAACATGCAACTATAGGTGTGTCGTCAAAAAATTGGAATTATTCACGGTTCATTTGTACATTTTTATACATTAACTGGGTTTTCCAGGCATTTTATGCGCATAATTCAAATTTGAATAACATGCACATGCTCCAGTGCATATAAACTTATTGAAAAATCAAATATGTGTCCTTGGTTGCATGCTTAGATCCCATGCAAGAAATGGGAATGAATTTCAAACACCCTGCCACCGTCACTCGGCCGCAAACATGAGATACCTGGTTTTAAAATTCTAGTAAATCCAAAACTCGTCTGAAATTCATGAAACTTGGCATGCTAAAATGTAGCGGCATCAACATGCCGTGGTAATTTTTTTGTCCTATCTGGGGCAGGTTTGGGTAGAAGCTTCTCACAAACCAGAGCTTCTCACAACAAGCGTGATGGTTTCGGTAGGAAACCTGCCACCTTTGGGGACGAAACAATATCCGTTGCCTCTTATTGCTTTCAAAAAATTTCGAGTGTCAACATAGAACAACAAGAGTGTTGTGTTCAATTTTGGATTTTTTCGGGGTTCGTTTGTACATTTTTGTGCATTAACTGAGTTTTCAATGCATTTATGTGCATAATTAAAATTTGAACTACATGCACATGCTCTAATGCATATAAATTGGTCGAAAAATCAAATCTGTGTCCTTGGGTGCATGCTTAGGTCCCATGCAAGAAATGGGAATGAATTTCAAACACCAGGGCACCGTTGATTACCGGCAAAACATTGAGATGCCTGGTTTTTAAATTCTAGTAAATCCAAAACTCATCTGAAATTCATGAAACTTGGCATGCTATCATGGAGCGGCATCAACATGCCGTGGTACAAATTTTGTCCCATTTGGGGCGGCTTTGGGTATATGCTTCTCACAAACCGGAGCTTCTCACAACAAGCATGATGGTTTTCGGTAGGGAATGTCCCACCTTTGGGGACGACACGATGTCCATTACCTCTTATTGCTTTCAAATTTTTTTTCTCGTGTCAACACAGAACTACAGGAGTGTTGTGTGAATTTTTGTGATTTTTCGGGGCTCGTTTGGACATTTTTATGCATTAACTGAGTTTTTAATGCATTTATGTGCATAATTCAAATTTGAACTACATGCACATGCTCCAGTGCATATAAATTGGTTGAAAAATCAAATCTGTGTCCTTGGGTGCATGCTTAGGTCCCATGCAAGAAATGGAAATGAATTTCAGACACCAGGGCACTGTTGATTGCCAGCAAAAGATTGAGATGCCTGGTTTTAAATTCTAGTACATCCAAAACTCGTCTGAAATTCATAAAACTTGGCATGCTATCATGGAGCGGCATCAACATGCCATGGTAAATTTTTTGTCCCATTGGGCAGGTTTGGGTATATGCTTCTCACAAAACAGAGCTTCTCACAACAAGCATGATGGTTTTCGGTAGGGAACGTCCCACCTTTGGGGACGAAACGATATCCATTGCCTCTTATTGCTTTCAATTTTTTTATCGTGTCAACATAGAACAACATGAGTGTTGTGTGAATTTTTGTGATTTTTCGGGGTTTGTTTCGACATTTTATGCATTAACTGAGTTTTCAATGCATTTATGTGCATAATTCAAATTTGAACTACATGCACATGCTCCAGTGCATATAAATTGGTTGCAAAATCAAATTTGTATCCTTGGGTGCATGCTTAGGTCCCATGCAAGAAATGGGAATGAATTTCAAACACTAGGGCACTGTTGATTGCCGACAAAACATTGAGATGCCTGGTTTTTAAATTCTAGTAAATCCAAAATTCTGTTAACCATTGACGTGACACCATGTGTTTTGGTTTTAATGGCTGTAGGAGGTGCCGTGCGGACAGCTGCTTGACCTTGACTGAACGGGAGGCATGCGAGCGCCGTCCGGTGCGCAGGCTGACCGAGAGGCGTGCAAGCTGTCCTCGAGTGCGCAGGCTCACCGGAAAGCATGCGAGCTGTACGCTGCGCAGGCTCACTGGGAAGCGAGCCCTTTGACTTCCGTGGCTGCCCGCCTTGCTCGCGTCATCTCCATTAATGGCGCCCAAGCCGCAGTTTAATTCGCCTTTTAAATATAAAACACTCATCGCAAACGTTTTAGTTAGAACACCCGTATGCAAACCGACAACTTCCCCAGGAATCCAAGAGAAAATGTGCCTAGCAGGATTTCTGCAGCTCTTGATCACAAATGATTTAGATAGAACTCCCGTATGCAAAGTGAGAGCAACGCATGATTTGTTCATCCATTCAACGCAAACGGTTGTTTTGGATGACC
Source organism: Secale cereale (assembly GCA_902687465.1). Taxonomy (NCBI): domain Eukaryota; kingdom Viridiplantae; phylum Streptophyta; class Magnoliopsida; order Poales; family Poaceae; genus Secale; species Secale cereale. The sequence goes on from LR738711.1 coordinate 804,640,492, forward strand.
CATGTGCAACCACGTACAAACAATTTGGTAACATTTGCATCTGTCATATTGGGTATGTTGCCATTTGTCAAACTGGAAAGATTTACATTTGTTGATCTAGTAATGTTGCCATTTGTCAATCCTTGTAACACTGCGATTTGTCAAAATATGCAGCTAGAAATCATTAGCACTATGTAATTTTTGCAACTAAAATTCAATAATTAAGCATATATTTCATTCATAGATTAAGCACTGATACGTCTCCAACGTATCTATAATTTTTGATTGTTCCATGCTATTATTAATGAAGTCTTGGATGTTTAATGGGCTTTATCATACACTTTTATACCATTTTGGGACTAACCTACTAACCCAAAGGCCCAGTCCAGATTGTTGTTTTTTGCCAGTTCCAGGGTTTTGCAGAAAAATAATATCAAACGGAGTCCAAACGGAATGCAACCTTTGCGAGAGATATTTTTGGAGAAAATCACACAGGGAGCTTGAGAACCACGTCAGGAGATCAAGGGGTGGCCCACGAAGGTGGGGGGCGCGCCCCCTTCCCAGGGCGCGCCCCCTGCCTCATGGAGTCCCCGAGCGTCCCCCGGTGTCCTCCTTCTTCCTATATAAGTCTAAGTACCCCAAAACCTCCATGAACAGAGAGAAAACCCTAATTCCACCACCGCAACCTTCTGTTCCCGTGAGATCCCATCTTGGAGCCTGTTCCGGAGCTCCACCGGAGGGGGATCCATCATAGAGTTCTTCATCTTCATCATCATCGCCCTCACCATGTGTTGTGAGTAGTTTACCACAGACCTTCGGGTCCATAGCTAGTATCTAGATGGCTTCTTCTCTCTCTCTGGATCGCAATACAAAGTTCTCCTCGGTCTTCGAGGAGATCTATTCGATGTAATCTCTTTTTGCGGTGTGTTTGTCAAGATCCGATGAATTGTGAGTTTATGATCAAGGTTCCCTATGAAAGATATTTGGTTCTTCTCTGAACTTTTTATGTGTGCTCATAATATCCTTGCAAGTCTCTTCGAATTATTGGTTTGGTTTGGCCTACTAGATCTATAGTTCTTGCAATGGGAGAAGTGCTTGGCTTTGGGTTCAATCTTGCGATGTCCTTTCCAAGTGACAGTAGGGGCATCAAGGCACGTATTGTATTGTTGCCATCGAGGATAAAAAGATGGGGTTTATATCATATTGCTTGAGTTTATCCCTCTACATCATGTCATCTTGCTTAAGGCGTTCCTCTGTTCCTATGAACTCAATACACTAGATGCATGCTGGATAGCGGTCGATGTGTGGAGTAATAGTAGTAGATGCAGGCAGGAGTTGGTCTACTTGTCTCGGACGTGATGCCTATATACAATGATCATGCCTAGATAGTCTCTTAATTATTCGCTTTTCTATCAATTGCTCGACAGTAATTTGCTTACCCGCCGTAGAATATCGCTATCATGAGAGAAGCCACTAGAGAAAACTATGGCCCCCGGGTCTATTCTCAACATATCAATCTACATCTACTTTACTTTTACCGCTTTTATTTGCTGTTCTTATAAATCAAAAAATACCAAAAATATAAACTATCATCTATATCAGATCTCACTTTCGTAAGTGACCGTAAAGGGATTGACAAGCCCTTATCGCGTTGGCTGCGAAGTTCTTATTTGTTTGTGCAGGTGCGAGGGACTCACGCGTGGTCTCCTACTAGATTGATACCTTGGTTCTCAAAAACTGAGGGAAATACTTACGTACTGTGCTGCATCTCCCTTTCCTCTTCGAGGGAATACAACGCAAGCTCGAGAAGTAGCAAGAAGAATTTCTGGCGCCGTTGCCGGGGAGGCTTACGCAAAAGTCATATACCAAGTACCTATCACAAACCCTTATCCTTTGCATTACATTTTTGCTTCTCGTTTTCCTCTCCCCCACTTCACCCTTGCTGTTTTATTTGCCCCTCTTCTGCCGTGTGTTTATCATTCGCTTGCTTCTTGTTTGCTTGTGTTGCTTTGTACCCTCAATTAGCTTGCATCTTCGCTTGCTAAAGTATGGATTCTCATCCACTTGCTAATCTCTTTAAGAGATCCAATTATGTTGAACCTATTGCTAGTGAGCTGCGTGCACTAGATGATCATATTGGGGTGATTCTTCTTATGATCTTGAAAATTTATTTAAGCCCCATGATGAATATGAGATTGATAATAATGTTTGAAATAATATTAAAAGTGGGTTTGGAAGAGTGTCAACTTTATATCCCACATATTTTTAGAATGTTCAATCGTATGAAATTTATGATAAAAGTGGGTTTGGAGAGGTCATGACTTTAGTTAATGTTAATCCCACTATTTTGGAAGAGTGTCAACTTTGCATGCATGTGGATCGTGTTGAGAATATGTTATGTGATAGCTATTTTGTTGAATTTGATCATGATCCTACTTGCAATTATTATGAGAGAGGAAATATGGTTGTAGAAATTTTCATGTTACTAAATTACCTCTCGTTATGTTGAGATTGCTATTGTTTCTTCGTCCTTCCTTGCATATGCTAGATATTGCTTGTCTTGGTAATTTGTTTTCCTATAAAATGCCAATGCATAGGAAGTATGTTAGTCTTACATGTGTTTTTCACAAGTTTTATGATGCTCTCTTTGTGCTTCAATTCTTGTCTTTCATGTGTGCATCATTGAAATCTCAATGCCTAGCTAGGGGCGTAAAACGACAGCGCTTGTTGGGAGGCAACCCAACTTTATATTTTTTGTGTTTGTTGCTGTTAGGGAATAAATATTGCATATAGCCTCTGATTAGATGTGGTTTCATGTTTTGTTTAGTGTTTGTGCCAAGTAGAACCTTTGGGAAGACTTGTGTGAAGTTTATGTGATCTTGCTGTGAAAAACAGAATCGTTAGCGCTTGCTAAAGTGGTCTTAATATTTTACTGGAGCATGCTATTTAGTTGATTCTTTTTGCAGATGATTTTTAGACAAATTCCTCAAATTTACCAATTTAGGTTGAAATTTTAAGAGTTCCAGAAGTAGGCAAAACCTGCAGATTACTACAGACTGTTCTGTTTTTGACAGATTCTGTTTTTCGTGTGTTGTTTGCTTATTCCGATGCATCTATGAGTAGTATTGGGAAGTACGAACCATAGAGAAGTTGGAATACATTAGGTTTAACACCAATATAAAAAAATAATGAATTCATTGCTGCACCTTTGAGTAGTGGTTTGCTTTCTTATACTAACGGAGCTCACGAGAATTTTTGTCTAAGTTTTGTGTTGTGAAGTTTTCAAGTTTTGAGTATTGCTTTGATGGACTATGGAACAAGAAGTAGCAAAGGCCTAAGCTTGGGGATGCCCACGGCACCCCAAGTAATTCAGTATAATCAAAAGCCTAAGCTTGGGGATGCCTCGGAAAGGCATCCGCTCTTTCGTCTTCATCCATCGGTAACTATACTTGGAGCTATATTTTTATTCGCAACATGATATGTGTTTTGCTTGGAGCGTCTTGTATAATTTGAGTCTTTGCTTGTTAGTTTGTCACAATCATCCTTGCTGGACACACCTATTTGAGAGAGTTAAATATGGCCTAGAAATTGTTAGAACACTCTATGTGCTTCACTTATATCTTTTGAGTTGAATAGTCTTTGCTCTAGTGCTTCACTTACATCTTTTAGAGCACAGTGGTGGTAATATTTTGTAGAAATTGTTCAACTCTCATGCTTCACTTATATATATTTGAGAGTCTATTAAAACAGCATGGTAATGTGTTAAGGCTAAAGAAACTAGTCTTCACATGATAGACATCTAATGTCAATGTAGTAAAAAAATTCACACCAAGTGCATTGAATACAATGAGATGTTGGATGCTTGTTAATTGTTTTGAGATATGCAGATAGTGATATTAGAGTCATGCTAGTGGAGTTATTATGAAATTGAGAAATACTTGTGTTAAGGTTAGTGATTCCCGTATCATGCACGTATGGTGAACCGCTATGTGACGAAGTTAGAGCATGATGTATTTGTAGAGTGCCAACCTATGTGTGGAGGTCGGGGGCGCGCGATGTTTAACTCCTGCCAACCTCCCCCCTTGGAGCATGCGTTGATTGCTTTGTTTTGATGAATCATAGATTTTTGCAATAAGTATATGAGTTCTTATGACTAATGTTGAGTCCATGGATTATACGCACTCTCACCCTTCCACCATTGCTAGCCTCTCTTGTACCGCGCAACTTTTGCCGGTGCCATAAACCCACTATATATCCTTCCTCAACACATCCACTATACCCTTCCTCAAAACAGCCACCATACGTACCTATCATGGCATTTCCATAGCCATTCCGAGATATATTGCCATGTAACTTTCCACCGTTCCGTTCATATGACACGCATCATATTGTCATATTGCCATGCATGATCATGTAGTTGACATCGTATTTGTGGCAAAGCCACCATGCATAATTTTTCATACATGTCACTCTTGATTCATTGCACACCCCGATACACCACCGGAGGCATTCATGTAGAGTCATACTTGTTGTAGCATAAAGTTGTAATATCGAGTTGTAATGAAAGTGTGATGATCATCATCATTAGAGCATTGTCCCATGTGAGGAAAGGCCAATAAAAAAAAGATGGCCCAAAAAAATATAGAGAGGGGCTAATAAAAAAAAGAGAAACCCCCTCCAAAAAAATTGAGAGAAAAGAGAGAAGGGACAATTGCTACTATCTTTTTCCACACTTGTGCTTCAAAGTAGCACCATGTTCTTCATTGTAGAGAGTCTCATGTTTAGTCACTTTGATATGCTAGTGGGAATTTTCATTATAGAACTTGGCTTGTATATTCCAACGATGGGCTTCCTCAAATGCCCTAGGTCTTCGTGAGCAAGCAAGTTGGATGCACACCCACTAGTTTCTTTTGTTGAGCTTTCATACATACTTAGCTCTAGTGCATCCATTGCATGGCAAGCCCTACTCACTCACATTGATATCTATTAATGGGCATCTCCATAGCCCGTTGATACACCTAGTCGATGTGAGACTATCTCCCTCCTTTTTGTCTTCTCCACAACCACCTCTATTCCACCCATAGTGCTATATCCATGGCTCACGCTCATGTATTGCGTGAAAGTTGAAAGGTTTGAAAAGATAGAGTATGAAAACAAGTGCTTGGCTGAAATCGGGGTTGTGCATGATATGAATATTTTTTGTGATGAAGAGGGAGCATAGCTAGACTATATGATTTTGTAGGGATAACTTTCTTTAGCCATAGTATTTAGAGAAGACATGATTGCTTTGTTAGTATGCTTGAAGTATTGTTGTTTCTTATGTCAATATAGACTTTTATCTTGAATCTTTCAGATCTGAACATTAATGCACAATTAAGAAAATTACATTGAAAAACTATATTGGTTAGCATTCCACATCAAAAATTCTTTCTTTATCATTTACCTACTCGAGGACGAGCAGGAATTAAGCTTGGGGATGCTTGATACATTTCCATGTATCTATACTCTTTTATTGTTCCATGCTATTATTTATGAAGCCTTGGATGTTTAATGGGCTTTATCATACACTTTTATGTCATTTTTGGGACTAACCTACTAACCCAAAGGCCCAGTCCAGATTGCTGTTTTTTGCCTGTTTCAGGGTTTTGCAGAAAAAAATATCAAACGAAGTCCAAACGGAATGAAACCTTTGCGAGAGATATTTTTGGAGAAAATCACGCACAGGGAGCTTGAGAACCACGTCACGGGATCAAGGGGTGGCCCACGAGGGTGGGGGCTCACCCCCTGCCTCGTGGAGCCCCCGAGCGTCCCCCGGTGTCCTCCTTCTTCCTATATAAGTCTACGTACCCCAAAACTTCCATGAACAGAGAGAAAACCCTAATTCCACCGCCGCAACCTTCTGTTCTCGTGAGATCCCATCTTGGAGCCTGTTCCAGAGCTCCACCAAAGGGGGATCCATCACGGAGTTCTTCATCATCATCGTCATCGCCCTCACCATGAGTTGTGAGTAGTCTACCATAGACCTTTTGGTCCATAGCTAGTATCTAGATGGATTCTTCTCTCTCTCTGGATCTCAATACAAAGTTCTCCTTGGTCTTCAAGGAGATCTATTTGATGTAATCTCTTTTTGCGGTGTGTTTGTCGAGATCCGATGAATTGTGAGTTTATGATCAAGGTTATCTATGAAAGATATTTGGTTCTTCTTTGAACTTTTTATGTGTGCTCATAATATCCTTGCAAGTTCTTCAATGGGAGAAGTGCTTGGCTTTGGGTTCAATCATGCGGTGTCCTTCCCCAGTGGGGCAGCAAGGCATGTATTGTATTGTTGCCATCGAGTATAAAAAGATGGGGTTTATATCATATTGCTTGAGTTTATCCCTCTACATCATGTCATCTTGCTTAAGGCGTTACTCTGATCTTATGAACTCAATACACTAGATGCATGCTAGATAGTGGTCGATGTGTGGAGTAATAGTAGTAGATGCACGCAGGAGTCGGTCTACTTGTCTCGGATGTGATGCCTATATACAATGATCATGCCTAGATAGTCTCATAATTATTCACTTTTCTATCAATTGCTCGACAGTAATTTGTTTACCCGCCGTAGAATATCGCTATCATGAGAGAAGCCACTAGAGAAAATTATGGCCCCCGGGTCTATTCTCAACATATCAATCTACATCTACTTTACTTTTACCGCTTTTATTTGCTGTTCTTATAAATGAAAAAAATACCATAAATATAAACTATCATCTCTATCGGATCTCACTTTCGTAAGTGACCGTAAATCGATAGACAACCCCTTATCGCGTTGGCTACGAAGTTCTTATTTGTTTGTGCAGGTGCGAGGGACTCGCGCGTGGTCTCCTACTGGATTGATACCTTGGTTCTAAAAAACTGAGGGAAATACTTACGCTACTGTGCTGCATCTCCCTTTCCTCTTCGAGGGAATACAACGCAAGCTCGAGAAGTAGCAAGCAGTCATTCTTGATTTATACAAATAGTTCAACTCGATAGCTGAACCGACCAAACTTCTCCCCAATTGTTGCCAACCATGTACTGAAATAGCTATTTCAACTATATATACTAGCTAATTTTAAGTACGTTGTACAGTTCGACCACACATCTATAGTCAGATGAACTGAACAAAATTGCCCCTAAATACTACTACTACCACGGAGGGGCTTTGTGCTACTTCCGGCAGCCTCTCCTCTGCCGAGCGTGCTCAGTAAGAGGCAAAGGAGGAGGAGGAGCCTATCGATGAGCTGGACAAATGCAATACGGTGCCTGCTGCTACTGCACGTTCAGCGACACTCGCCAGCTTGAACGCCCACTGCCGCTCCAGACGATCCCTCTCGAAGCAGCCGGACTGCTCATAGATCTCCTAATTCCTCGCCTCTGCGTCGGCATGTGCTGCAGCCACAGCTACGGTAAGGCTCTTTGCATGCTCGATGAGGCACTCCTCCTCCTCCCGCAGGAGCTCGATGTTGCGCGCAAGGTCGCTGACGTAGGTGTGGGCCTCCACCTCCGCCTCCCTCCTTCGGGTGGCGGTGGCGGAGCGCGTGATGATCCCGGCAATCGATGGTGGGCTGGCGGCCACGGTGCCCAACGATGGGGTGGCGGCCACGACCACCACCTCCCGCATTCCGGCCGCGTTGGCGGAGCGGGTGATGGCCATGGTGGCCGACAGTGGGGTGGTGGCCACGATGGCCACCTCCCGCCTTCGGGCCGCGGAGGCGGAGCGGGAGATGGCCCTGGCTTTCGACAGTGGTGTGGCGGCAACGGCAGCCGGCAATAGCTGCCGACGGGCAGCGGCGGCGGAGCGTGTGGTGGGTGTTCCATGCACACCCAAGAGGGACGCGACACACACTACACTACACCGGGGACTGCGCCGCCGCTGCGGTGTAGCCTCCCAGCTAGAGCTGTCTTCTGATGACGGCGGAGTGGCTGAGCGACGACGGTGGACCGGTGCCATTGGTGATTGTGGGATAAGCAGACGAGATAAGTTACATGGAGGGAGGGGAAAATGCGACGCAGGACTCGCCGGCCGTGAGGGTCTTTATAGTAGGCCGGCAAGCATTGAGATTTTGGGGGATTTCACCGAGTCGGGCGGGAAGCTTGCGCGGGAACCTACGAGGTTGCGTGGGAACAAGCTCACCGACGATTCATTGGCTCCACCGTTTGGCCATAAGAACACCCCACGCGCTGCGCAGCTTGCGCTGTAAGCCGTCTGCGACAGCGGGGTGACAAGACGTGCGAGAGGAGGACGATAGGATACCACCAACGATGTAAAAGCGCTAAGTGTTACGGGCTTGGCCTGAACAACCTTGTCGAAATCCATGACCACTACAGTGTCTGGGGCAGCACGAAACAGGACTCCCTGGTCGAACTCGCCTCGGCCATCATCGACCCCTACTACAAAAAGATGAAGCAGGGTGCCCAAAGAACAAGGCCTGTATCTGTGCACTGGGCCTGGATGCGGCAACTGGATGAACCTCACCTCAGGTTTGCGGCCAAGAGCGTGTACACATGCTATGAGATGCACAGGCGGATCATTGACATGAGGAAGTGCCTCGTTACCCAAATCGACGAGCCCGGATCGAGCCACAAGCAGAGTAAGCATCACAAGAAGTAGATGATGCTCAGATGATCATTTGTGCTAGTTAATCATGCATGTAATATATAGTTTACTTTATTGGTGTGTGTGGAAATGTCATGTGTGTAGTAGCCACCTATGTAATTATGCATGTAATAGTTTACTTTGGTGTGTGCAAATGCCATGGTTGTAGTAGCCACCTATGTAAGTGGATGTTTAATTTGGTTATGCAAGCATGTCCTTATAAGTGTGTGT
>LR738711.1:804649569-804785342 GCA_902687465.1 Secale cereale
ATATATATATATATATATATATATATATATATATATATATATATATATATATATATATCCCATCGCACAGCACACATGTCTAATTAGCAGAAACCGTCTGTGTTATTATCGGTTTTCACACATATTTCTGATTACAGACCTGTTTGCCACGTATCACACACATCTTGTTAAGTTGAACCGTTTCTGTTCTCATGTCTCAGCGCAAATAGTTCATCCGAGTGAACCGCATGCTGTATATCGCACACACCTTGATCTGTTTGACCGTTTCTTTTGTGTTGCCTAATCACAAACAGTTCATCCGAGTGAACTGTATGTTATGTATCGCACACGCCTTCATCTAGCTGCCCGCTTCTTTTGTTCCTCCTCATCGCAAATAGTTAATTGAACTGAACCGTATGCCCGTCATCGCACACGCAACTAAAACCTGAACCGTGTTTGATGCACCTGTCATCGCAAACGTTTTACACATTTCTGACGGTTTTCTTACAACACCGTTTGCAATTATTGCATCGCACACAGTTTCTCGAAGGGTCTCTGATCATAGTGTCGCGTTAGCAGCATCTTGCAGTAGTGCTAGGAGATGCTAGCAATGAGAGAGAGGGAGTGCATCTTCATACCCTTAAAGATTGCTAAGCGGATGCATTACAAGAACGCGGTTTATGGAGTCGTACTCGCGGCGATTCCAATCGCGGAAGATCCGATCCAAGTGCCGAACGGACGTCACCTCCGCGCTCAACACACATACAGCCCGGGGACATATCCTCCTTCTTGATCCAGAAAGTTGGGAGGAGAAGTTGAGGGAGAGCTCCGGCAGCACGACGACGTGGTGGTGGAGCTTGTGGTTCTCCGGCAGGGCTTCACCAAGCACTACAGCGGAGGAGGAGGTGTAGGAGGAGGGAGGGATGCGCCAAGGGCAAGGGGTGCGGCTCCCATGCACCTACTGTCGGTGTCAAAACCGGCGAATCTCGGGTAGGGGGTACCGAACTATGTGTCTGTGGATCGATGGTAAGAGGAGATAAGGGACACAGTGTTTACCCAGATTCGGGCCCTCCCGATTGAGGTAAAACGCTACTCCTGCTTGATTGATCTTGATGAATATGATTACAAGAGTTGATCTACCTCGAGATCGTAATGGCGAAAACCTAGAAGTCTAACCAGGGTGATTGCTATGAATCAGCTATTGTTGTTCAGCCTCTACGGACTAAACCCTCCAATTTATATATGCACTTGAGGGCCCTAGGGTTAGTACATGACCATCTTGCAGAGGAAGGAAAGATTACATCCGAACCTAAAGCATGTCATTATATGCACACATGAGTCCTATCCGGATACGAGAGACGATCTTCAGCGATGATCTTCACGGCCCACCAGTCCGGCCCACAACGAGTTATCCGGCCACATGAGGACCCCTCAATCCAGGACTCCCTCAGTAGCCCCTGAACCTGTCTTCGATGACGACGAGTCCGGCTTCCATATTGTCTTCGGCATTGCAAGGCGGGTTCCTTTTCCGAACATATCGAGACACTATCTTCTGCAAAGAGTGTACCATGTCCGGCTCTGCATGGTTAGTACAACCCTTAACCTTGAGGGCAAGGCATCGAAAGAAAATGAATAGTGTGTCTTCACTGACAACTTTTTGGTGAAGCGTTGCGTCCATCCCACTAACATATCGAACCGTTTTACTTGGTCCTAGTTTCGCGTTTCGAGGTATAGCCCCACTGACACGTCTTATCAAAATAGAGATCGTGCCCGCTTATTATGGGATCCTTATCAATGTGACGTGAGCATCCAAGCTGCGCATTACGCACGACCGCTTTGGGAGCCAGCGAGGTTTACGGCTAAAGTGGGGGTTCGTTCTGTATTCACGATGTTATAAAAGAATATCAATCCCTTCCATCAGCCCCACGCCTTCCTCAAGCTCTAGCTCTCCAATCTTCCTAGCCCAAGCATCCTCATCTCTTGCGCCCGCAGCTCTCAGTCCCTCAACCACCACTTCCTTCCCCAGCAATGGCTAGATCCAGCACCATAGGCAAGTGGGAGGCCTACACGGTTACTGAGAAGACCGTGGAGGATCTCCGGAGCGCGGGCTACCTTGCCGCCAACATCGCGCACCGAGTCCTCGCCCAGGATCAGGTGATTCCCGTCCCGGAGGCGGGTGAGAGAGTCATGTTCCTCTCATAGTTTGTTAGGGGTCTAGGATCCCCTCTTCATCCCTTCATATGGGGTCTACTATTTTTCTACGGGCTGGATTTCCATGATCTAGCCCCGAATTCAATCCTTCACATCTCCAGTTTCATAGTGGTGTGTGAAGCTTTCCTCCGCATATCCCCACACTTTGGCCTATGGCTCAAGACCTTCAATGTGAAGCCGAAGGTGGTGGATGGGCAACATGCATAGTGCGGGGGCGCTATGATAAGCAAGCTCCCGAATGCAACCCGGCCAAAGGGGTCGTTCGTGGAGACGAACAAGGTTTGGCAGCAGGAGTGGTTCTATATCACCGAGCCCTGCGGCGCCCAATGGGCGGTGGCGCCTGATTTCAGATCTAGACCCCCGATAAGAGTTCGAACTGGGGGTCTCAGATTGAGGTGGTGGCACTCCAAGGCCGCGTGTCCGACATGATCACCAAAGGCTACCAACTCATAACTGTGGTTCAGGTAATGCTCGCCCGACTTGTCCTTCCCTGCCAGCGCCGGGACTCCTCTCTATGGGAGTTCGATCCGACAGGAGCCCGACCCTTGAAGCATCTATACGGCTCCACGCAGGAAGAGATCTGGAAACACCTCTTCAAGAGCCAGAAGGAGTGGCCAGAGGAAACTGAGGACTCAGGCTACAGCACTGCGTTTACCATAGTAGAGGTAATCAAAAACTCCACCGAACACATATTCCCTCCTTATTTTAACGATAATAGGAATTGGAGTTTTTACATGATATACAGAGCTGGATGAAGAAGGCAGTTCGGATCAAGTGTCCGACCCATTTAGCAGAAGACCCAGCCACGCCTCAACTGTTGGCGATGCTAGTTCCAACGCTGTACAAGGCGCAGCTACTTCTCGATCTTGCGTTGTATTCCCTCGAAGAGGAAAGGGTGATGGAGCACAGTAGTGTAAGTATATCTCTAGGTTTTTGAGAACCAAGGTATCAATCCAGTAGGAGACCACGCGCGAGTCCCTCGCACCTGCACAAACAAATAAGACCTTCGCATCCAACGCGATAAGGGGTTGTCAATCCCTTCACGGTCACTTAGAAAGTGAGATCTGATAGATAAGATAGTATAATATTTTTGGTATAAGAATAGAAAGTAAATAAAGCAAAGTAAAGTAGATGGAAGATTAATATGATGAGAATAGACCCGAGGGCCATAGGTTTCACTAGCGGCTTCTCTCATGATAGAAGAATTCTATGGTGGGTGAACAAATTACTGTCGAGTAATTGCTTGAAAAGTGCATAGTTACGAGAATATTTAGGCATGATCATTATATATAGGCATCACGTCCGTGACAAGTAGACCAAAACGATTCCGCATCTACTACTATTACTCCCCACATCGACCACTATCCAACATGCATCTAGAGTATTAAGTTCATAAGAACAGAGTAATTGTCGGTGTCAAAACTGGCGGATCTCGGGTAGGGGGTCCCGAACTGTGCGTCTAAGGTCGATGGTAGCAGGAGATGGGGGACACGATGTTTACCCAGGTTCGGGCCCTCTCTATAGAGGTAATACCCTACTTCCTGCTTGATTGATCTTGATGAATATGAGTATTGCAAGAGTTGATTTACCATGAGATCGTAATGGCTAAACCCTAGAAGCCTAGCCTGTATGACTATGGTCATGAGTATATCCTCTCTGGACTACACCCTCCGGTTTATATAGACACCGAGGGGATCTAGGGTTACATAGAGTCGGTTACATAAGAAGGAATCTTCATAGTTGGTCGCCAAGCTTGCCTTCCACTCCAAGGAGAGTCCAATCCAGACACGGGTACAGTCTTCGGCCTTCATGTCTTCACAGCCCACCAGTCTGGCCCATTGATGATAGGCCGGACGCCCGAGGACCTCTTAGTCCAAGACTCCCTCAGTAGCCCCCAAACCAGTCTTCAATAACGAGGTGTTCGGCACACAAATTGTCTTCGGCATTGCAAGTCGGGTTCCTCCTCTGGTGACCTCCAAGTAATGTATTCGGCTATTGATCCAATGTCGCTCCCCTCAGCTTCTGCGCATTAAATAACTTCGTCTTCCACGTGTCGAGCGAATGTGGAAAGTCAGGGTATTTTTGGAAATAGCACCCCGTCCATGCAAGGAAGAGCGCCTATTTAAAGAGATTGAATCTTAGACCCATTTGGCACCACACAGAGAAAATCCCCGGAGACTGCTAGGACAAACCATTCCAACATGGCTAGCGTTCCCAGTTCCTCCTCTCGTTCCGGCCCAGAGAAAGGCGAGTGGGAGAGGTGTTCCGTGTCCCACAGTAAATTAGCGAAGCTGCAAACGCGGGGATTTCTTCCCCCTACAGATCTAGTCCCTGTTCGAGCGGGGCTAGCATCCTTTAATGGTGAGACTCAGGCAGAGGACTTCCCCAATCCCTCCGGGGGGAGCGAGTGTGTTTCGTGCCCTATCTGCTGAGAGGCGTCGGATTTCCAATCCATCCGTTCCTCCAAGGGCTTCTGAAATACTATGGCCTCCAGCTGCACAACTTCACCCCTGCCCCGATTCTACACATTGCGGGTTATGTTGCTTTATGCGAATTATTTCTGGGCATTGAGGCCCATTTTGAGCTGTGGAGGAAGTTGTTCTGTCTTGTCCCGCGCAATCATGAGCGGGCAATATTTGAAGTGGCCGCAGCCGAAGTATGGCGCATTGCCGACACCAGATACCTGTCCGGCACACCAAGGAAGGCATCCGAAGAATGGCCTTCCGAATGGTTCTACATTGAAGACGTCACGCTTCCCGACCCAGTTCGAAATGGTCTTCCTGAATTTGCGAATGTTCCGCTGAAGAAGTGCCATAGTTGGCGTCCCCGGAGTCCTGAAGAGGATGACAATGTGGAAGTTCATCAGCTCATGAGCAAGACAAAGATGCTCGCTCAGTCCGGACTCACAATAGTCGAGGTTATGGCGACTTCCATAGTGCGAGGGGTTCAGCCGCTTCAATAGAGAGGGCTTCCAATGTGGCACTATAATGAAGAGGATGACGCCTCCCGCTGTGGCCGGAAAGGTCCAGATACCCATGCTGCTCTGGCCAAGATATTGGCCGAGCTGTTCAAAGGGGAGGAAGAGGAATTTCTTCGCATTAAGCGCAGAGATGGGTATTCTATGTACGATCCTCCCAGTTGGGTAAGCCCCAACCCCTCTGTTTTACTCATTCCAATTCCGGATCACCTTTGATAAATTTCTAATTCATTGTTATGACAACACTGGCGAAAGGTCATTGAAGGACTTCATAGTCCCGCCCCACAGCCGAAGAACCACAACTGGGAGCTTGATCCCAGGTTTGAAGAGGATCCGGATATATTCGTGGTGCTCGCGGAGGGGGTGTTTTACCAGACGAGCTATGATGGCACAGAAGTGGCCCTCACCGCCGACTACCCTGGCCTTCTTCCCGCTTCACATGTAAGTAATCAAGAGACACCTCCTCTAAAAGAGTTCTCTTATTCTGCCTCACCCACCGCACTGTCTCGTGCTCCACAGGGGAGGCGTTCGGCGATTCCGAAGAGATCAATACCCACACCGGGCAAGCCTTCGAAGAGGAAGGCCGGTGAAGACACAGCCAGGCCTTCCTCAAAGAGGTATGGATTTATAAATATGTTTTTCAGTGGCCACATCCAACTGTGACTTGTGCGTTCGTCTTGTTACAAGAAAAAGGTTCGCCGAACTATGCCTGGGGGCCCAGTCGGTCATGCTCCCGACAACCGGGATTTAGATCCTGCTGGAGAGACGGGGCCGGTGTGGGAACAACGCCGGACTGTCCTTCGGCCGAGGGTTCAGAAGATATGTCCATCACCAACTCGGAAGTAGAGAGCGCCATGAATCATCAGCGCTGCAGGGCTGTCTTACGAGACCCCAAGTTCTCGGAAGAGGCATTCAATGCCTTCAGCCCGGGTGACGCATACATCCGAGCTGCTTGAGATGGGCTTAGAAAAGCCACGAAACAATATTGTATAGATGTGCAGGTAAGTTTTCTTTGTCCAAAAAAGGATAACCATATGCCCATAGCCCCCGAGACTGAAAGCAGTTGGTACAACTGATTTAAGGATTGTTGTATAACCAGGTCCTTACAGAGAAGAATGGTCTGCTAGCTCGAGAGCTGGAGCAGTGTCAGGCGCAGCTAAATGCTGCAACCGCTGAACTGGAGAACTTCAAGAAGGCCTCTTCTGGTAACATTCCCCTCCATCGAGGAACAATAATTGTATACCAATTGTACTAATACTATTGCTGATCGCATAATAGGATCGCCCGATCAACTTGAAGAGAAGTTGAGGATCGCCCAAGAGGGAGAAAGAGAAGCGAGAAGGCTACACGCTGCGGGCGAGCGTGTTCTGACCCGAGTCAGAGGGGAGAAAAACAATCTACATAATTCCAACACTAAATCGAGTGAAGAATTGAAAGATGTGCGAGCCCAGCTATCCGATTCCGTGAAGGAGAACAAGAAGATGCGGGGCAGCATATTCAGTATGGGTCTGAACTATTTTAATGTAGTTCGGAGATAAATGGAACTAATATAGTTATAATTGCAGGTATATTGATGGGCCGTCCTGAAGTGGAGGTGTCCGAATCATCAAGTGATATGTTGCAAGGGTTGTCACAAGTGCACGATCAAGTGATATGATGCGGAGTGTTGCCAAGACCGTATGGCCATTCGCCTCCCCTCCAGGAAGTATGGAGGAGCTTGTAGAGCTGTTCAAAGAACCGTGGCGGCGTATCCGACTATGTAAGATATCAGCCTGCCGAGAGGGTGCGCGAGAGGCTTGGGCCATTGTGAAGACACGATATACCAAGCTAGATCCTAATCGCATGGCCCGTGTCGGACCGCTAGGGTCGAATGGGGAAGAAATTCCCGTTAGTTTAGTATATGACCAAGTAGAGGTGGCCGCCAAATATTCCCAACATGATTGTAAGTTAGACCGTCTGTTGGAAGGTATATACGAGGAAGTGATTGAGTCCAAGTGACTATGTACTTTCCTTGACATGTGGAACTCTAGCTGAATTGTATAACATTTGTCATGGCGGACCTTTTCGCTTCAGCCTCCAGACCCGAGGGTGCGGAGTGTTTCTGAATACCACCGCGGCCGAATAGACCGGGGTATGCATGGAAAACTAGGCATAGGGGTCATAGTTGCTTCAACAGACAAGTTGTATCCGACTAGTTATGTTATATTACACTGAGATTGTAAGAAACATCTTCCAGAGAGAATAGTTCCGTTAAGGGTCCCTTTCCCTGGGTGTGCATGCGTTACTATACATGTCCGAATTTTGATGTGAAAATCATAGTGTGTATAGCTTCTGGGGATTCACAATGGAGTGAGTGCAAAAAACATCTTTAATTCACCGACCGAATATTCCCTTAAGAACGCTAGCTTTCAGCTTCACCCAGTCTGAGGTACACATCCGGATGACCTGACAGTAACAATCGTAGAGGTGCTTCCTTTATGCCCTAGCCGAACTAATGGGAACGTAGGGCATAAGCACAGGAGCCAGGCAACCCAGCTTGGCCAAAACTTAAGTCATATCGGTGCATATAGTGGCGAAGAAAAGGTACATATGAAAAAACTCATATGTGAAGAGCTTGATCCTCAAGGAATAATAATAAAAAGCTTCTGTCCAAGAAGCCCCCAGGTATAGTGGACGTACATATTTAAAGATGTATGCATCAGGGGTGTGCGGTCGAGCCGTACGAAAGCTTTAAAGCAAGAAAGAAAAAAAGTAATCGAAAAAGAGAGAAAAATAATGGAAACTACAGAGGAGAAGGAGACGAACAAGGAGTTCGGCGCTAGGCATAGAATCTTTGGAGTCTGGCCGCGTTCCAGGGGTTTGGCTCGAGGCGATTGTCTGATGCATCGCGAAGACGGTACGCCCCTCCGGTGAGAACTTCGTCAATTATGAAGGGACCCTCCCATTTGGGCTTGAGCTTGTCCTTTTTCTTCTCCGGCAGGCGTAGAACGAGTTCGCCAATGTTGTAGGTCTTGGCCCGTACTTCTCTACATTGATATCTTCGAGCCTGCTGTTGGTAAAATGCTGAAGGGGATTTTGCGACATCGCGCTCCTCTTCCAGGGCATCAAGGTTGTCATGCCGATCCAGCTCGGCTTCTCTCTCTTCGTACATACGCACTCGAGGTGAGTCGTGGATAATTTTGCAGGGCAATAAAGCCTCCGCGCCATACACCATAAAGAAAGGTGTATGCGGTTGTACGGTTGGGCGTGGTCCGCATCCCCCAGAGTACGGAGTTGAGCTCCTCAACCCAGTGCTTGTCAGATTCTTTCAAAGACAGCACTAGTCTGGGTTTGATGCCGCTCATAATAAGACTATTGGCTCATTCGACTTGACTGTTTGTTTGTGGGTGGTAGACAGAGGTGTAATCGAGCTTAATGCCTAGATTAGCACACCAGATTTTTACCTCATCGGCTGTGAAATTGGAGCGGTTGTCGGTGATGATGCTGTGTGGGACACCGTAACGATGCACAACGTCGGATATGAGTATTATCACCGGCCTGGACTCGGTTGTTTTGACTGGTTTAGCCTCTATCCACTTGGTGAATTTGTCCACCATGACCAGTAGATATTTTTTATTATGGCTTCCCCCTTTAAGGGGTCCAACCATGCCAGTCCCCAGACCGCGAAAGGCCAAGTAATGGGGATTGTTTGTAAGGCAGCTAGGGGCATATGGCTTTGGTTGGCGAAGAGTTGGCATCCGATGCAGCGTTGGACAAGGTCATGCGTGTCTGCTCGGGCCGTCGGCCAATAAAACCCTGTATGGAAGGCCTTGATAACAAGGGCTCAGGCTGCGGCGTGGTGTCCGCCTTCACTAGCATGAATTTCCACCAAAAGCTGCCGCCCCTCTTCCTCGGAGATACATCATTGAAGTACTCCGGTAGTACTTTTCTTGTAGAGCTCTCCGTCGTGAACCTTATAGGTCTTCGAACGCCGGACAATGCGGCGGGCCTCATTCTGGTCTTCAGGGAGTTCCTTCCTATTAATGTAGGCCAAGAAAGGTTCGGTCCATGGGGCAATGACTGCCATAATGAGATGGGCCGACGGTGTAATTTCGGTGGCTGAGCCCCCGATGATATCGGTGTGTTCAGAATCTAGGGTTGTGTTTGGATCCAGACTGTTGTTGCCGCCCTCCCCTTGCCACACCACGGATGGCTTAAAAAGCCTTTCCAGGAAGATGTTAGGTGGGACGGGGTCGCGCTTAGTGCCAATGCGAGCAAGGGCGTTCGCCGCCTGGTTACTTTCTCGGGCGACGTGATGAAATTCAAGCCCCTCGAACCGAGCCGACATTTTTAAGACGACATTACGATAAGCTGCCATCTTTGGACCTTTGGCATCAAAGTCGCCGTTTATTTGAGATATTGCGAGGTTTGAGTCCCCGCGCATCTCCAGGCGTTGTATGCCCATGGATACGATCATCCGAAGACCATGCAATAAGGCCTCGTATTCGGCTGCGTTGTTGGAGTCTGTGTATAATATTTGGAGCACATACTGGACGACATCTCCAGTGGGGGACGTTAATACGACGCCCGCTCCCAGCCCCGTCAACATTTTGGAGCCGTCAAAATACATAACCCAATTGTAATATGCGCCGTACTCTTTAGGGAGTTCGTCCTCTGTCCATTCGGCGACGAAGTCAACTAGTACTTGGGATTTGATGGCTTGACGTGGCTTGTATGTTATGTAAAATGGAAGTAGCTCCATGGCCCATTTGGCAATCCGGCCCGTGGCATCGCGGTTGTTTAATATGTCATTCAGTGGTACTTCATAGGCCACCATGATTGAACACTCCTAGAAGTAGTGTCGTAGCTTTCGGGATGCCATGAAGACCGCATATGCTATCTTTTGATAATGGGGGTACTGGGATTTGCATGGTGTGAGGACAATAGATATGTAGTATACTGGTTTTTGAAGTGGGAATTTGTGTCTGACATGTTCTCGTTCGACGACGAGCATGACACTCACCACCTGATGTGTTGCCGATATGTATAGCAACATGGGTTCGCCGACGTTTGGTGCGGCTAGGATTGGGTTGCTTGCTAGGAGGGCCTTTATTTCCTCCAGTCCAGCAGTCGCCGCGTCTGTCCATTCGAAGTTATTCGTGCATCGTAAGAGGCTATAGAGTGGTAGTGCCTTTTCTCCTAATATGGAGATAAAGCGACTTAACACTGCCACGCAACAAGCTAGTTTTTTGACTTGTTTGAGGTCTGTTGGCGTAGCCAACTATGAGAGATCTTGGATTTTAGCTGGATTTGCTTCTATTCCTCTATTGGAAACAATGAAGCCCAGCAGTTTTCCAGCGGGGACGTCGAAGACACATTTTTCCGGGCTAAGCTTAATGTCATACGCACGGAGGTTGTGGAATGTAAGACGTAAGTCGTCTATTAGTGTTTCGACGTGCCTAGTTTTGATGACGACGTCATCGACGTAGGCTTCTACTGTCTTGCCGATCTGCTTCTCCAGGCATGTTTGAATCATGCGTTGGTATGTGGCGCCGGCGTCTTGATCCCGAAGGGCATGGTGTTGAAGCAGAATGGCCCGTATGGGGTAATAAACGCTGTTGCAGCTTGGTCGGACTCCTTCATTTTGATTTGATGGTATCTGGAATATGCATCGAGGAAGCACAACGAGTCATGTCTTGCGGTGGCATCAAGGATTTGATCAATGCGGGTGAGGGAGAAGGATCCTTAGGGCAAGCCTTGTTGAGGTCTTTGAAATCGACACACATGCGATAGGAATTGTCCTTCTTTGGTACCATCACCAGGTTTGCCAGCCAGTCCAGATGTTTGATTTCTCTAATGAATCCGGACTCGATAAGCTTGGCCAGCTCCCCCCATGGCTTGACGCTTGGGTTCGGAAAAGCGCCGCAGTGTTTGCTTGACCGGTTTAAATCCCTTTAATATATTAAGGCTACGTTCGGCCAGCTTGCGTGGGATCCCTGTCATATCTGAAGGGTGCCAGGCAAATATGTCCCAGTTTTCACGCAAGAATTCTTGTAGTGCGATGTCAACTGTTGGGTTCAGTTGTGCTCCGATAGATGCTGTCTTCTTGGGGTCCATTGGGTGGACCTGAAATTTGACTATTTCTTCTGTTGGTTTGAAGGAGGTGGATTTGGGGCATTTATCGAGGATCACATCGTCCTTGTCCACCGTGGAGTGCAGTGCGGTTAACTCTTCGGCCGCGAGGGCTTCGGATAGTGCCTCAAGGGACAGGGATGCGGTTTTGTTTTCAGCGTGGAGTGCTATGTCCGGATCACTGACGAGAGTGATTATACCGTTTGGTCCGGGCATTTTGAGCTTCATATACCCGTAATGAGGTATAGCTTGGAAGCGTGTAAAAGCATCTCGCCCCAACAGGGTGTGGTATCCACTGCTGAAAGGGGCCACTTGGAAAGTAATTTCTTCGGACCGATAATTCTCCGGCGTGCTGAATACCATGTCAAGTGTGATTTTGCCCGCGCACAGCGCCTCTCGACTGGGAATGATTCCTCGGAAGGTTGTGCTACTTTGCTTGATGTGGCTCCCATCTATTTCCATTTTGTGGAGTGTGTCCTCATAAATGAGGTTTAGTCCGCCGCCGCCGTCCATGAGGACCTCAGTAAGTCGAAACCCGTCCACGATGGGACTGAGGATTAATGCCGCTGGCGCCCGGACTGTCCTGTACCTCGGTTCGTCACCGGCATTAAATCTTATAGCCGTGTCGTTCCAAGGGTTTATTGTGGCAATTTGGCAGACTTCGGCGAGGTCGTGAAGTGCCCTTTTGTGCTTGTTGTTTGAAGCGAATGTCTTGAAGACCGTCAATACTCTTGTGTCGTCGTTTTCTGGAGGGTGCTACTCTGGGGTGTCCTTGATAAGGATGTCCTCGCCGCTCTTGGCTACCTGCCGGAGTATCCAACATGCTCTAAGGCTATGGGTTGCCACGGTATCAAGTGTCGTGTGTATTTTGCATGGGCCATCGAGCCATCCCTCCAGAACGGTGCCGTGCCGCATAATGGGTTTATGTTTCTTGACTATTGGACTGGGCGTGCCACGGGGGTGCGCCCTCTTTGCCTGTAGGAGGAGTCGAGTTGGGACTTTTGTACGATAGTTGCTAAGTTGGCGAACTTCTGTATGCGGTGGCGATTGATGGCATTGAGAATTTCTTCGTCCGTGCAATTGTTGCAGAATGCTGAAATCGCTTCCTCGTCGCGGCAATCTTTTATCTTGTCTTTGACAAGGAGGAATCTGGCCTAGAAGTGGTGGACCGTTTACTGAGACTGTTGTTTTATGCTCATGAGAGCGTCTATGTCCGGGTGGGTGGGGTGGAATTAAATCCAAACCCTAACCCGACCGATTGTCCAGAGTCTGAAGACCTCCAAAACTCACAAGTACGGGCTCCGTAGTATCTTCTAATTGTTTAGGACCGCCGTCCGATTCTATGTTCGGAGGGTTGGTCACATCCTTTCGCTGGTGGGTATCCGGTTCTTCCTGATCGGCGATCCGAACATAGTTCGTCTTCGATATAGAAGAAGACTCGCCATCCTACTCCTCGACTACCGCTATCTGGTGAGTGACCGGTGGAGTTTTGATTTCTCCTTGATCAGTTTTAAGCCCGATCCAATCGTAATCTGTGGTGATTCCCAAAGCGGCGATGCGATCTAGGAGCTCATTCAAGGACAAGAACTCTGCCGGATCCATCTGCTTGGAGCGTTCGGAGTTGATGCGAAGGGGGTTTTCGATGGCCCGAGAGGTCATCGTCGGCTCAACGGCCGAACGGGCGATCATGGTAAAGCCAGGAGTCCCTCACTAATGCTTTAAGCAAGATGACATGATGTAGAGGGATAAACTCAAGCAATATGATATAAACCCCATCTTTTTATCCTCGATGGCAAAAATACAATACGTGCCTTGCTACCCCTGCTATCACTTGGAAAGGACACTGCAAGATTAAACCCAAAGCCAAGCACTTCTCCCATTGCAAGAACTATAGATCTAGTAGGCCAAACCAAACCAATAATTCGAAGAGACTTGCAAGGATATTATAATCATACATAAAATATTTCAGAAAAGAATCAAATATTGTTCAAAGATAATCTTGATCATAAACCCACAATTCATCGGATCTCGACAAACACAGCGCAAAAAGATTACATCGAATAGATCTCCTCAAAGATCGAGCAGAACTTTGTATTGAGATCCAAAAAGAGAGAAGAAGCCATCTAGCTAATAACTATGGACCCGAAGGTCTATGGTAAACTACTCACAACTCATTGGTGAGGCTATGGTGTTGATGTAGAAGCACTCCATGATGGATCCCCCTCCGGCGGAGCTCCGAAACAGGCCCCAAGATGGGATCTCACGGGAACAGAAGGTTGCGGCGATGGAATTAGGGTTTTCTCCCTTGCCTTGATGTTTTCAGGGTACGTGGATATGTATAGGAGGAAGGAGGGCATCGGGGGAGCCATAGGGGGGCCACGAGGGTGGGGGGTGCGCCTGCCCCCGGGCACGCCCTGGACCCTCGTGGCTGCCTCTCTCGTTCCCTCGTGTGTACTCCAAGTCTTCTGGGTAGATACGGTTCCAAAAATGACTCTCCCGAAGGTTTCATTCCGTTTGGACTCCGTTTGATACTCCTTTTCTGCGGAACACTGAAATAGGCAAAAAAACAGCAATCTGCACTGGGCCTTGGGTTAGTCGGTTAGTCCCCAAAATAATATAAAAGTGTATAATAAAGCCCATTAAACATCCAAAACAGAATATATAATAGCATGGAACAATAAAAAATTATAGATAAGTTGGAGACGTATCAAGCATCCCCAAGCTTAATTACTGCTCGTCCTCGAGTAGGTAAATGATAAAAACGGAATTTTTGATGTGGAATACTAACCAACATAATTCTCAATGTACTTTATTAATTGTGGCATGAATGTTCAGATCCGGAAGATTCAAGATAAAAGTTCATATTGACATAAGAATAATAATACTTCAAGCATACTAACAAAGCAATCACGTGTTCTCAAAATAACATGGCCAAAGAAAGTTCATCCCTACAAAATCATATAGTTAGTCTATGCTCCATCTTCGTCACACAAAATATTCCAATCATGCACAACCCCGGTTTCAGCCAAGCACTTGTTTCATACCTTAATTTTTTCAAACTTTTTCAACTTTTACGCAATATATGAGCCTGAGCCATGGACATAGCACTATGTGGAATAGAGTGGTGATTGTGGAGAAGACAAAATAGGAAGATGGTCTCACATCAACTAGGCGTATCAATGGGCTATGGAGATGCCCATCAATAGATATCAATGTGAGTGAGTAGGGATTGCCTTGCAACAGATGCACTAGAGCTATAAATGTATGAAAGCTCAACAAAAGAAACTAAGTGGGTGTGCATCCAACTTGCTTGCTCACGAAGACCTAGGGCATTTGAGGAAGCCCATCGTTGGAATATACAAGCCAAGTTCTATAATGAAAATTCCCACTAGTATATGAAAGTGACTAAACAAGAGACTCTCTATCATGAAGATAATGGTGCTACTTTGAAACACAAGTGTGGAAAAATATAGTAGCATTGTCCTTTTTTTCCTTCTTTTTTTGGGCCTTTCTTTTTTCTTTGGCCTTTCCTTTTTTTTCTTCTTTTTTTTTCCTTTTTTTTCTTTGGGACAATGCTCTAATAATGATGATCATCACACTTATATTGATTTACAATTCGATATTACAACTCGATACTAGAACAAAGTATGACTCTCTATGAATGCCTCCGGCGGTGTACTGGGATGTGCAATGAATCAAGAGTGACATGTATGAAAAATTATGCATGGTGGCCTAGCCACAAATATGATGTCAACTACATGATCATGCATCACAATATGACAATGATGAAGCACATCATAACAAACGGAACGATGGAAAGTTGCATGGCAATATATCTCGGAATGGCTATGGAAATGCCATGATAGGTAGGTATGGTGGCTGTTTTGAGGAAGGTATATGGTGGGTGTATGGTACCGGCGAAAGTTGCGTGGTTCAAGAGAGGCTAGCAATGGTGGAAGGGTGAGAGTGCGTATAATCCATGGACTCAACACTAGTCATAAAGAACTCACATACTTATTGCAAAAATCTACAAGTCATCAAAACAAAGTACTACACGCATGCTCCTATGGGAAGGGTTGGTAGGAGTTAACCATCGCGTGACCCCGACCTTCACACAAGGACGACACTCAATGAAATACCTCATGCTTCAAATTTGTCACACAACAGTTACCATACGTGCATGCTACGGGACTTGCAACCCTTAACACAAGTATTTCTCAAATTCACAACTACTCTACTAGCATGACTCTAATATCACCATCCTCTTATCTCAAAACAATCATCAAGTATCAAACTTCTCGTAATATTCAATGCACTTGTATGAAAGTTTTTACTATACTCATCCTGGATGCCTATCATATTAGGACTAGTTTCATAACCCAAGCACATTACCATGCTGTTCTAAATGACTCTCAAATAGATATACCTGAATCATGAGAGATCAACAATTTCTACAAAATAAAACCACCACCGTGCTCTAAAAGATATAAGTGAAGCACTAGAGCAAAACTATCTAGCTCAAAAGATATAAGTGAAGCACAGAGAGTATTCTAGTAAATTCCAAATCATATTTATCTCTGTCGAAAGGTGTGTCCAGCAAGGATGATTGTGGCAAACTAAAAATTAAAGACTCATATCATACATGACGCTCTAAGCAAAACACATATCATGTGGTGAATAAAAATATAGTCTCGAGTATAGTTACCGGTAGATGAAGACGAAAGAGGGGATGCCTTCCCGGGGCATCCCTAAGCTTAGGCTTTTGGTTGTCCTTGAATTTTACCTTGGGGTGCCTTGGGCATCCCCAAGCTTAGGATCTTGCCACTCTTTGTTCCATAGTCCATCAAAGCCATACTCAAATCTTCAAAACTTCACAACACAAAACTTAGCCAAAAATCTCGTGAGCTCCGTTAGTATAAGAAAACAAACCACCACTCAAAGGTACTGTAATGAACTCATTCTTTGTTTATATTGGTGTTAAACCTACTGTATTCCAACTTCTCCATGACTCATACCCCCCGATACTACTCATAGATTCATCAAAATAAGCAAACAACACACGAGAAACAGAATTTGTCAAAAATAGAACAGTCTGTAGTAATCTGTAACTTTTGAATACTTCTATAACTCGAAAAAATTGAAATAAACTGGTAAACGTGAGGAATTTGTCTATTAATCATCTGCAAAAAGAATCAACTAAAAATCACTCTCCAATAAAAAATTACAGCCAATATCGTGAGCGCTAAAGTTTTTGTTTTTTACAGCATGATCACATAAACTTCACACAAGTCTTCCAAAAGGTTCTACTTGGGACAAACACTAATTAAAACACAAACCACATCTAAACAGAAGCTATATGCAATATTTATTCCTAAAAATAAGCAAAAACAAATAAAATAAAATTGGGTTGCCTCCCAACAAGCGCTATCGTTTAACGCCCCTAGCTAGGCATGATACAAGAATTGATCTAGATATTGCCATCTTTGGTAGGCAATCCATAAGTGGCTCTCATAATAGATTAATAAGGTAATTTGATTTCCTTTTTAGGAAAGTGTTCTCTGCCTTTCCTTAACGGAAATTGGAATCTAATATTTCCTTCCTTCATATAAAAAATTGCACCAATTGTTCTAAGGAAAGGTCTACCAAGAATAATGGGACATGAAGGATTGCAATCTATATCAAGAACAATGAAACCTATGGGCACATAATTCCTATTGGCAACCATAAGAACATCATTAATTCTTCCCATAGGTTTCTTAATGGTAGAATCCGCAAGATGCAAATTTAAAGAACAATCATCAAGCTCATAGAAACCTAACAAATCACATAAAGTTTTTAGAATTGTAGAAACACTTGCATCCAAATCACACAAAGCAAAGCATTAATGATCTTTAATTTTAATTTTAATAGTAGGTTCCCACTCATCAAAAGCTTTCTAGGGATAGAAACTTCTAATTCAAGTTTTTCTTCATAAGATTGCATCAAAGCATCAACTATGTGTTTGGTAAAAGTCTTATTTTGACTATAAGCATGCGGATAATTTAGCATGGATTGCAACAAGGAAATACAATCTATTAAAGAGCAATTATCATAATTGAATCCCTTGAAATCCAAAATAGTAGGTTCATCACTATGCAAAGTTTTAATCTCTTCAATCCCACTTTTAACAATATTAGCATCAAGATCTAAAAACTCCGAATCATTGGGACGCCTTTTAACTAAAGTAGACTCATCTCCAGTCCCATCTTTATCAAAATTCATACTAGAAAACAAGGATCTAATAGGAGACACATCAATAACTTTCAGATCTTCATCTATTTTCATGATAACTAGAAGAACTTGCTTTCATAAAGCAATCTTTTTTAGCACGCATCCTAGCAGTTCTTTCTTTGCACTCATTGATGGAAATTCTCATGGCTTTGAGAGACTCATTGATATCATGCTTAGGTGGTATAGATCTAAGTTTCAAACAATCAACATCAAGAGTAATTCTATCCACGTTTCTAGCCAACTCATCAATCTTAAGCAATTTTTCTTCAAGCAAAGCATTGAAATTATTTTGCGAATTCATAAACTCCTTAACACTAGTTTCAAATTCAGAGGGTATATTACCAAAATTTCCATAAGAGTTATTGTAGGAATTACCATAATTATTAGAGGAATTACTAGGAAAAGGCCTAGGATTAAAGTTTCCTCTATAAGCATTAGTACCACAATTATTCCTACCAACAAAATTCACATCCAAATATTCATTATTATTTTCAATCAACGTGGATAAATGCATATCATTAGGATCAGAAGAAGCACTCTTAGTAGCAAATAATTTCATAAGTTCATCCATCTTTCCACTCAAAACACTAATCTCTTCAATAGCATGTACTTTTTTACTAGTAGATCTTTCAGTGTGCCATTGAGAGTAGTTAATCATAATATTATCTAGGAGTTTGGTAGCTTCTCCTAAGGTGGTTTCCATGAAAGTGCCTCCCGCGGCCGAATCTAAAAGATTTCTAGAAGCAAAATTCAAGCGAGCATAAAAGTTTTGTATAATCATCCATAAGTTCAAACCATGTGTAGGGCAATACGTATCATTAATTTCATTCTCTCCCAAGCTTGTGCAACATGCTCATGATCTAGTTGCTTAAAATTCATAATATCGTTTCTAAGAGAGATAATCTTAGTGGGAGGAAAATAGTTAGAGATAAATGCATCTTTGCACATATTCCAAGAATCAATACTATTTCTACGCAAAGAGGAAAACCAAGTTTTAGCACGATCTCTAAGTGAAAACGGATCTAGCTTCAATTAAACAATATCATTATCCGCATCCCTCTTCTTTTGCATATCACACAAATCAACAAAGTTGTTTAGATGGGTAGCGGCATCTTCACCAGGAAGGCCAGAAAATTGATCTTTGATGACACGATTCAATAGGGCAGCATTGATCTCACAAGATTCAGCATCGGTAATAGGAGCAATAGGCGTGCTAATAAAATCATTATTGTTGGTATTGGAGAAGTCACACAATTTGGTATTGTTTTGAGCCATAGTGACAAGCAAGCAATCCAACACACAAGCAAACAAGAGGCAAGCGAACGGTAAACACACGGAAAAAGAAGGGCGAATAAAACGGCAAGGATGAAGTGGGGGAGAGGAAAATGAGAGGCAAATAATGTAATGCGAAGGATAAGGGTTTGCGATAGGTACTTGGTATATGACTTTTGCGTCTGCCTCCCCGGCAACGGCGCAAGAAATTCTTCTTGCTACTTCTCGAGCTTGCGTTGTATTCCCTCGAAGAGGAAAGGGCGATGCAGCACGGTAGCGTAAGTATTTCCCTCAGTTTTTGAGAACCAAGGTATCAATCCAGTAGGAGACCACGCGCGAGTCCCTCGCACCTGCACAAACAAATAAGAACTTAGCAGCCAACGTGATAAGGGGTTGTAAATCCCTTCACGGTCACTTACGAAAGTGAGATTTGATAGATAAGATAGTATAATATTTTTGGCATTTTTTGGTATAAGAACAAAAAGTAAATAAAGCAAAGTAAAGTAAATTGAAGATTAATATGATGAGAATAGACCCGGGGGCCATAGGTTTAACTAGTGGCTTCTCTCATAATAGCAGAATTATACGGTGGGTGAACAAATTACTGTCGAGCAATTGATAGAAAAGCGCATAGTTATGAGAATATCTAGGCATGATCATTATATATAGGCATCACGTCCGTGACAAGTAGACCGAAATGATTCTGCATCTACTACTATTACTCCACACATCGACCACTATCCAGCATGCATCTAGAGTATTAAGTTCATAAGAACAGAGTAATGCTTTAAGCAAGATGACATGATGTAGAGGGATAAACTCAAGCAATATGATATAAAACCCATCTTTTTATCCTCGATGGCAACAATACAATACGTGCCTTGCTGCCCCTGCTGTCACTGGGAAAGGACACCGCAAGATTGAACCCAAAGCCAAGCACTTCTCCCATTGCAAGAACTATAGATCTAGTAGGCCAAACTAAACCAATATTTTGAAGAGACTTGCATGGATATTATAATCATACATAAAATATTTCAGAAAAGTATCAAATATTGTTCATAGATAATCTTGATCATAAATCCACAATTCATCGGATCTCGACAAACACACTGCAAAAAGATTACATCGAATAGATCTCCTCGAAGATCGAGGAGAACTTTGTATTGAGATCCAAAAAAAGAGAAAAAGCCATGTAGCTAATAACTATGGACCTGAAGGTCTATGGTAAACTACTCACAACTCATTGGTGAGACTATGGTGTTGATGTAGAAGCACTCCGTGATGGATCCCCCTCCGGCGGAGCTCCGGAACAGGCCCCAAGATGGGATCTCACGGGAACAGAAGGTTGCTGCGGTGGAATTAGGGTTTTCTCTGTTGCCTTGATGTTTTCAGGGTACGTGGATATATATAGGAGGAAGGAGGGCATCAGGGGAGCCAGAGGGGGGCCACAAGGGTGGGGGCGTGCCTGCCCCCTGGGCGCGCCCTGGACCCCTGTGGCCGCCTCTCTCGTTCCCTCGTGTGCACTCCAAGTCTTTTGGGTAGATACGGTTCCAAAAATAACTCTCCTGAAGGTTTCATTCCGTTTGGACTCCGTTTGATATTCCTTTTCTTTGAAACACTGAAATAGGCAAAAAATAGCAATTTACACTAGGCCTTGGGTTAGTAGGTTAGTCCCAAAAATAATATAAAAGTGTATAATAAAGCCCATTAAACATCCAAAATAGAATATATAATAGCATGGAACAATAAAAAATTATAGATACGTTGGAGACGTATGAGGCGCCGGACAAGAAGTCCAAGGAGAAGAGCAAGGAGGCGAAGAGCGGACCCCGCCCTGCGGATGCGAAGTCAGAGGAGATCAAAATCCTCTCCTCCGAAGAGGAGGAGGATGATGAAGATGAAGAATCCCCCGCCCATGGCAAGGGGAAGAAGAGGGTGGCCCCTGCTGACGCAGGCAAGGCCGCACCCCGGAGGAGGCTAAACCTCCCCGCCCGTTCGGACTCATCGTCCGAACACAACTTTGTTGTGAAACCTAGGGAGAAGCCCCTAGCCGAAACATAAGTTGTTCTGATATATTAATTACTGAACTTTGTTTATTCAGCATATTAATGGTTTTTAAGTATTTCTCACCTGCTGACCTACAGCCCTCCCCGAGAACACCCCAATGCCTCCTTATCGGAGGAGAACTCTCTGTCGTCTGGAAAGACGGAGAGCGACCCGCTGGTCCGAGCTCCATCTCCCGTGACCCACGGGGACACTGAAGTGTCCTCCCAGCATGCGTCTCCTGCTCAAGGGGATAAGGTGACCGAGGGTAACATCTCGGCTGCCACTGACCATGGGGAAACAGTCCCCATGGGGACCGAAGATGGGGGGCCCAAACAATTCGGGGCCTGATACGTCTCCAACGTATCTATAATTTTTTATTGTTCCATGCTATTATTTATGAAGTCATGGATGTTTAATGGGCTTTATCTTTCACTTTTATATCATTTTTGGGAATAACCTACTAACCCAAAGGCCCAGTCTAGATTGCTGTTTTTTGCCTATTTCAGGGTTTTGCAGAAAAGGAATATCAAACGGAGTCCAAACGGAATGAAACCTTCGCGAGAGATATTTTTGGAGGAAATCACGCACGAAAGACTTCGGGGCCAAGTCAGAGGACAGAGGGGCCACCCTCGAGGGTGGGGGAAGCGCCCTCCTTCCCAGGGCGCGCCCCCTGCCTCGAGGGCAGCCCGTGTGGCCCCCGGCGCCCCCTTCTTCCTATATATACCTACATACCCCAGAAACTCCAGACGCAGAGAGACAACCCTAATTCCACCGCCGTAGCTGCTGTTCCCGTGGAGATCCCATCTTGGAGCCTGTCCCGGGAGGGGGATCCATCACGGAGGCCTTCATCATCATCATGATTGCCCTCACCATGAGTTATGAGTAGTTTACCTCAGACCTTCGGGTCCATAGCTAGTATCTAGATGGCTTCTTCTCTCTCTCCGGATCTCAATACAAAGTTCTCCTCGGTCTTCAAGGACATCTATTCGATGTAATCTCTTTTTGCGGTGTGTTTGTCGAGATCCGATGAATTGTGAGTTTATGATCAAGGTTACCTATGAAAGATATTTGGTTCTTCTCTGAACTATTTATGTGTGCTCATAATATCCTTGCAAGTCTCTTCGAATTATTGGTTTGGTTTGGCCTACTAGATCTATAGTTCTTGCAGTGGGAGAAGTGCTTGGCTTTGGGTTCAATCTTGCGGTGTCCTTTCCCAGTGACAGTAGGGGCAGCAAGGCACGTATTGTATTGTTGCCATCGAGGATAAAAAGATGGGGTTTTCATCATATTGCTTGAGTTTATCCATGTACATCATGTCATCTTGCCTAAATCGTTACTCTGTTCATATGAACTCAATACACTAGATGCATGCTGGATAGCGGTCGATGTGTCGAGTAATACTAGTAGATGCAGAATCATTTTGGTCTACTTGTCTGGGACGTGATGCCTATATACAATGATCATGCCTAGATAGTCTCATAATTATACGCTTTTCTATCAATTGCTCGACAGTAATTTGTTTACTCGCCGTAGAATATCGCTATCATGAGAGAAGCTACTAGAGAAAACTATGGCCCCCGGGTCTATCCTTATCATATTACTTTCCCATCAATTTATGCCGCTGTTGTTTATTTGCTTTCTTTACTTTCTGTTTCTATACCAAAAATACCCAAAATATAATTATCATCTCTATCAGATCTCACTATCGTAAGTGACTTTAAAGGGATTGACAACCCCTTATCGCATTGGCTGCGAAGTTCTTATTTGTTTGTGCAGGTGCGAGGGACTGGCGCGTGGTCTCCTACTGGATTGATACCTTGGTTCTCAAAAACTGAGGGAAATGCTTACGTTAATGTGCTGCATCTCCCTTTCCTCTTCGAGGGAAAACAACGCAAGCTCAAGAGGTAGCAAGAAGAATTTCTGGCGCCGTTGCCGGGGAGGCTTACGCTAAAGTCATATACCAAGTACCTATCACAAACCCTTATCCTTCGCATTATATTTATTTGCCTCTCGTTTTCCTCTCCCCCACTTCACCTTTGTCGTTTTATTCGCCCTTCTTCCGCCGTGTGTTTTTCGTTCGCTTGCTTCTTGTTCGCTTGTGTGTGTTGGATTGCTTGCTTGTCACTATGGCTCAGAACAATACCAAATTGTGTGACTTTTCCAATACCAACAACAATGATTTTATTAGCACTCCGATTACTCCTATTACCGATGTTGAATCTTGTGAGATCAATGCTGCTTTGTTGAATCTTGTCTTGAAAGATCAATTCTCTGGCCTTCCTAGTGAAGATGCCGCTACCCATCTAAACAACTTTGTTGATTTGTGTGATATGCAAAAGAAAAGGGATACAGATAACGATATTGTTAAATTGAAGTTATTTCCATTTTCACTTAGAGATCATACTAAAACTTGGTTCTCCTCTTTGCCTAGAAATAATATTGATTCGTGGAATAAGTGCAAAGATGATTTTATCTCTAAGTATTTCCCTCCTGCTAAGATCATCTCTCTTAGAAACGATATTATGAATTTTTAAGCAACTAGATCATGAGCATGTTGCACAAGCTTGGGCGAGAATGAAATTAATGATACGTAATTCCCCTACACATGGTTTGAATCTATTGATGATTATTCAGAACTTTTATGCTGGCTTGAATTTTGCTTCTAGAAATCTTTTAGATTCGGCCGTCGGAGGCACTTTCATGGAAACTACCTTAGGAGAAGCTACCAAACTCCTAGATAATATTATGGTTAATTATTCTCAATGGCACACCGAAAGATCTACTAGTAAAAAAGTGCATGCTATCGAAGAAATTAGTGTTTTGAGTGGAAAGATGGATGAACTTATGAAATTGTTTGCTGCTAAGAGTGCTTCTTCTGATCCTAATGATATGCCTTTGTCCACTTTGATTGAGAATAACAATGAATCTTTGGATGTGAACTTGTTTGTTAGGAATAATTTTGGAAACAATGCTTATAGAGGCAATTTTAATCCTAGGCCTTTTCCTAGTAATTCCTCTAATAATTTTGGTAATTCCTACAACAACTCTTATGGAAAGATGCCTTCTGAATTTGAAACTAGTGTTAAGGAGTTTATGATTTCGCAAAAGAATTTCGATGCTATGCTTGAAGAGAAATTGCTTAAAGTTGATGAATTGGCTAAAAGTGTGGATAGAATTACTCTTGATGTTGATTCTTTGAAACTTAGATATATCCCACCTAAGCATGATATCAATGAGTCTCTCAAAGCCATGAGAATTTCCATTGATGAATGCAGAGAAAGAACCGCTAGAATGCGTGCTAAAAGAGAAGATTATATTATATCGTGTTCTTCTAGATATCGTGAAAATGAAGATGAAGATCTAAAAGTTACTGATGTGTCTCCTATTAGATCCTTGTTTTCTAGTATTAATCTTGATGAGAATAGGATTGGAGATGATTCTGCTTTAAGGTGTCCCAATGATACGGAGTTTTTAGATCTTGATGCTGAAATTGCTAAAAGTGGTGTCAGGGATATTACTAGCAGGTATGAACCGGCTAGTGTAAACCGGGTTACTATAATATCGTTGTATCATTGTAATACCTAGTAAAGGCTACGGCCCATGAGATCTTAGGGCCCATGTATAGAATTACGGTTTGTAAGCCGCCTGATCATGTAACTTGAGAGATAGGAAAGAAAGAGCAGAGACCGAGGCGGACACAAGTATGAACCGACCTCGGGACTCTGTAAACCGGACAGGGCGTCGCCTCTATATAAAGGGACGACCCAGCGACGGTTCAGGGACGAGCAAGAAACAACCCGTTGAGAGACAGGCAAGCAATCCGCTCCCTGTTCATCGACGCCCAAGCAATACCAAACCAAACTAGACGTAGGCTTTTACCTTCACCGAAGGGGCCGAACTAGTATAAATCCTCTGTGTCCTTTGTGTGCTTTTAACCCCTTCAAGCTAACCCGTGCGATGGTTCCATTATCAAGTCCGTTAAACCGGACATCTACCGTGTTAATTCCACGACAGTTGGCGCCCACCGTGGGGCCTCCGCACGATGGTTTCGAGTTCTTGAAGGGCAGCTTCGAAGGACTCAAGGGCTACGCGGTCGGCCGGATGACCAAGAGTCGCCACGGCCGGATCTACATCGATGACGCAGGTTGGGGACCGGAGGCCGATTCAATCGAATACGGGTACCGGGTTCCCTTCGGTGGCATCCACGTCTTCATCGGCAAGATCGGCGAACCGGGACCTGAGCCGGACATCTTCCCCGACATCGTCGAGCCGGCTCAGCGTGCGAGATCGGCCCGGATTCAGCCCGCCATGAAGCACGTTTTCGTTGGAGTAGTTCACGGGGTCCAAACCGAGGACGGATCAGAATCCGGTGATGAAACAGTTGTCTACTCTGCTGACGAATCTTCATCCGGAGAGACTGAGTCTTTGTATCAGTTGCGGGACGGCCGGTCTGAGGGTGAGTCCGACGGAGACAGTATTCCGGGCCCCCTTGTCCCGCCAAACCGGGTGGCTGTCTTTATGGCCGGTTCACAACCTACGCCACAGTCTACGGTGATCGGGGCGACGGCAGAAGCTGGTGTAGGAGGGAGTGGCCAGGCCCTCTCGCCCACTGACGTTCTATCCACCTTAGTCAAAGAGTTCACGGCCCGAGCCATGGCAGAGGTAGCTCCATCAGAAAAGGCGCAACATGATGCAGAGCTCCTTCAGCTAAAAGGCCGGATTGATCAAGAGATCTGAAAACAGAGAAGGCTATGATAGCAATAAGGCAGGCAGAGCTGAATGATCAGGCTTTTCATCTAAGGATGGAGCAGGCCTCTGCACAGGGAGTAAGAGGTCGGAAACATCAATCTCGTCTACTGTCGGTTTACGAAGCGACGGATCTGTTCAGGACACCCGGGGCTGGGACCAGCAATGATCCGGCTTTAAACCGGAGGGTGCCCCCAAGGGATGAGCCGGTTCAACAACCTACCGCGGAGCAAGATCGCCGGGTCATCTCTACACCTCACGTTCCTACCCCTCCGGGTCACTATTCAAATCCTTTGGACAACATCGTTGCTGCTGCTTCACGCTTGGCCGCTTTACCCATTGAGGGGACATCCCCGGTGGCGTTAGAGGCACGCAGGGTTAAGGATCTACTTAATACGGCATTAATATAGCAACAAGCATATTCCCATAGCCGGGAGAGGCTCCATTCAACACCACGCCCCAGCCGGAGTTACACTAGGCATTGGGAGGAACCGGAAGTGTCTAGCAGTGAACGCAGGCGACACCGTCACAGACGAGATAACCCGGCAGGTGTGGATGCACAGGCTCAGTATGCAAACCGGGTTAGATCGGTAGCCCGGGAGGAGGTCCGTCAAACGACGCCGGTTCACACAGCCACAGCAGAGACAGGAGTCACAACGAGTTCCTTTGGGGTGCAGTGTCTTATCCCCGCTTTACGGAGCGTGAAACTGCCCAAAGATTTTAAAGGTCCGTGAAAGGTGCCCAATTACACGGCGGATTTGGCTCCAGAAGCTTGGGTTGAGAGTTATGAGATGGCCATGGAGATGCTGGATGTGGATGAAGCAGCTTGTGCAAAATACTTTACTATGATGCTTGAAGGTACAGCCCGGACCTGGCTAAAGGGTTTACCCTCTAATTCTATCGGGTCATGGGGAGAGCTACGGCGCCAGTTTATCAAAAATTTCAAGGATACGTGCAAGCAGCCGATGTCAATAGTGGATCTAGCAGCATGTGTGCAAGGAGAGCAGGAATCTACAAGTGCATGGGTGCGGCGAGTGTCAGAGATCTTGCATTCCACGAATGGTATCAATCCCAGTACGGCAATAGTGACATTAGAAAACAATTG
The DNA here is from genome assembly GCA_902687465.1 of Secale cereale. Classification (NCBI taxonomy): domain Eukaryota; kingdom Viridiplantae; phylum Streptophyta; class Magnoliopsida; order Poales; family Poaceae; genus Secale; species Secale cereale. The sequence continues at coordinate 804,676,287 of LR738711.1, forward strand.
CCGGTTTGAGTCTCTCAAGTTGAAGCTGGGACGGCTTAAACGGGATTGCAATGATATGGGGACTCTCATGAGCGCTTTAGTAAAATATCCAGAAGCGGAGGGAGATAAAGCAGGAAAGGCCAACAAACCTAGTAAACCGGCGCAGGTTAATCCGGCCGCCACAAGTTTCCTCGGCAAACGAAAGGCAGAGGGTGGCTCTGATTTCGTGGCCAATACCCAAGTTCAAGGGGGTTTTGAACGCAATAGGGGCAAACCACCTCCACAAACCGGCGGAGGGGATATTAGTTGGGACCAGGAGTTAAGTCAGCCTTGTCCGAAGCATAGCACAAGGGAGCGACCAGCAAAACACACTGTAGGAGAATGCAGGCCCTTGATGGAAGCCATAATGGGCCGCTTCAACTCTAATAACAGGCCTCCAAACGGCGGTTCGGGCCCGGGGTTCTACGGTCCGGGTCACCAGGGGAACGGCTCCGGATCAGGATATCGTGGCAACAACAGTGGTTATCATAACCGGGGCAATAATCAATATGGTCAAGGTGGTTATAATAACCAGGGTAATCAGCCGCATGGTCAAGGTGGTTACAATAACCAAGGCAGCCAACAGCAGGGCCAAGGTAATCACAATAACCAAGGTAATCAGCAGCGTCAGCAACAGCAGCAGCAATCCGGATATCAGAGTAATCCGAAGGAGTTGAGTAGTGGGCAATATCATGTGTTCACCACGAGTTTGTGTAAACGAGATCAAAAAGTTTTAAAGTGGGCAGTCCACGCGGTTGAACCGGCGACGCCGCAATTCCTGCGCTGGTCAGAGCAGCCCATTGTGTTGAGTAGGGAGGATCACCCGATGCGGGTGGATAATCCGGGCCACTTGGCCTTGGTGGTAGCACCACATGTGGGTGGTTATAAGTTCACTAAAGTTCTTATGGACGGTGGCAGCAGCATCAATATCTTGTATTATGAGACCTTCCGTCGTATGGGCCTGACGGATAAGAAGCTAAGGCAGTCAAACACGGTGTTCCATGGGGTGGTGCCAGGTAAGTCCGCTTACCCAGTTGGGAAGATTGACTTAGAAGTTAACTTTGGAGATGAGCATGATTCCAGATCAGAGATGATAACTTTTGAAGTCGTCAAGATTCAGAGCCCTTATCACGCTCTGTTCGGGAGGATGGTTTATGCCAAGTTTATGGCTAGGCTGTGTTATGTTTATCTGCAGCTCAAGATGCCGGGTCACAAAGGAACAATCACGGTTCATGGAAGTCGCAAGATTGCATTGGAGTGTGAAGAGGGAGATGCTGCCTATGCAGAGGCAGTATGTGCTACGGAGGAGTTGAAGTTTTACAAAGACAATGTTGATCCGGCGGACATGTCCCCGTTGAAGAAGCCAACTACGGAGCATGATCCGGCGTTGAAATTTAAATCGGCAGAGGAGACCAAGCAAGTTGATTTTTTGCCAGGCGATTCATCCAAGCAGTTCACTATCAGCGCTAACCTTGATCCCAAATAGGAAAGCGCGCTCATCGAGTTCATCCGTGAGAACCGGGATATCTTTGCATGGAAACCTTCTGACATGCCAGGTATACCGAGGGAACTCGCTGAGCACAGCCTCAACCTTGATCCGAAGTTTAAACCGGTTAAGCAGTATCTGCGCCGCTTCAACGAAGAAAGGCGCAAGGCTATAGGAGAAGAGGTGGCCAGGCTTTTGGCTGCAGGGTTCATAATTGAAGTCTTTCATCCGGAATGGTTGGCTAATCCGGTGTTGGTGTTAAAGAAGAATGGAAAGTGGAGAATGTGTGTGGACTACACAGACCTTAACAAAGCTTGTCCAACCGATCCTTTTGCTCTGCCTTGCATTGATCAGATCATCGATGCTACAGCGGGATGTGAGCGGCTATGTTTTTTGGATGCATACTCAGGATATCACGAGATCAAGATGGCAGTTAAGGACCAGGAGAAGACAGCTTTCATAACTCCTTTTGGTGCTTTTTGCTATGTATCTATGCCTTTTGGGCTCAAGAGTGCCCAAGCAACTTATCAGCGTTGCGTTCAGAACTGTCTTAAGGGGCAGATAGGGAGAAATGTTCATGCTTATGTGGATGATATCGTGGTGAAGTCAAGGAAGGAGGAGACACTGATAGAGGACCTCAAGGAGACCTTTGACAATCTTCGGGCCTATAAGATGATGCTTAATCCCGAGAAGTGTGCTTTTGGTGTTCCGGCAGGCAAGCTCCTTGGGTTTTTGGTGTCAAACAGAGGAATAGAAGCTAATCCAGAGAAGATCAAGGCAATCACATCTTTAACTAAACCGGCTTGCATCAATGATGTCCAGCGTATCGCCGGCCGGATCACAGCACTGAGCCGGTTCATTAGTCGTTTGGGGGAGAAGGCGATTCCGCTTTATCAGATGCTGAGAAAGACGGATCGGTTTATATGGAGTGATGAGGCAAATGTTGCGTTTGAGGATTTGAAGCAACAACTGGAAAGGCCACCCGTCCTAGCTGCCCCTATTGACAATGAGCTTTTGTTGTTATATGTCGCCGCCAACGCACGAGCAGTTAGTGTGGCAATCGTGGTCGAACGTAAGGAAGCAGTGAAGGAATATCCGGTTCAGCGTCCGGTTTATTACGTCAGTGAAGTACTCATCGAGTCCAAACAAAGGTACCCACATTGGCAGAAGCTGGTGTATGGTGTGTTCATGGCAAACCGAAAGTTGAAGCACTATTTCCAAGGCCATCCAATAACTGTTGTTAGTTCAGCACCATTGGGGGATATAATCCAGAACAGGGAAGCTACGGGTAGAGTGGCGAAGTGGGCCATTGAGCTCAGCCCACATGAGTTGAAATATGTGCCACGCACCGCTATCAAGTCTCAGGCATTGGTGGATTTCATCAATGATTGGACAGAATTACAAACACCTGAGGAGAAGCCGGATCTTACATACTGGACGATTCACTTTGACGGTTCAAGACAGTTAGAAGGCTCGAGGGCTGGAGTTGTCTTAACTTCCCCGCGAGGTGATAAGTTTTGTTACGTCCTCCGTTTATTGTTTCCTTGTACTAATAATGCAGCGGAATATGAAGCGTTACTTCATGGCTTACGGATGGCAAAGGAGATGAACTTAAGCCGAGTCAAGTGTTTCGGCGATTCAGATTTGGTGGCGCAGCAAGTTTCAGGCAAGTGGGATTCGAGAGATCCTCTCATGGCAGCTTACAGACGAGAAGTGGAAGCAGTTGCTGGATATTTCAAAGGGTATCAAGTGGACCACATAGACCGGCGAAGGAATGAAGCGGCGGATGCTTTAAGCCGGCTGGGTTCTCAACGTAAACCGGTACCACCAAATACTTTTTTGGATGAGTTGCACAGTCCGTCAGTACAAGTACCATCAGAGGAAGACCTGGCTGTTCCTGATCCGAAGGCACAGCTAGTTGCGGCACTTCATGTTATTCCGGATTGGACGTTGCCCTATTTGGCGTATCCGAGCCGAGGAGAGCTACCGGACGACGAGATAGAGGCACGACAGATAGTCCGGCGTTCTAAGTCCATGACAATTGCAAACGGGGAGCTTCATCATCGCAGCGTCTCTGGAGCATTTCAGCGGTGTGTATCAGCTGAGGAAGGTTGTGATATTCTTCGTGAGATCCATGAAGGGGATTGTGGTCATCATGCCGGTTCAAAATCATTGGTGGCTAAAGCTTTTCGACATGGGTTCTATTGGCTGACAGCTCATGCTGATGTGGCGGATCTAGTTCGGAAGTGTGATGCTTGTCAGAAGTTTTCGCGACGTGCTCTTGTTCCGGCACATGAGCTCCGGATGATACCAATAACCTGGCCGTTTGCGACTTGGGGGCTTGATATGGTTGGACCCTTTAAGCGATCCCAAGATCAGAAAACTCATCTACTGGTGGCGGTGGATAAGTTTACAAAGTGGATTGAGGCAGAGCCTGTGAGCAAGTGCGATGCGGCCACAGCAGTCAAATTCATCAAAAAGGTAATTTTCCGGTTTGGCTTTCCACACAACATCATCACAGACAACGGCACCAATTTATCTAAGGGTGAGATGGAAGAATTTTGTCAACGGGAACACATTCGCCTAGACGTATCTTCTGTGGCCCACCCCCAATCCAATGGTCAAGCTGAAAGAGCAAATCAGGAGATTTTGCGAGGTATCAAGCCCCGGCTTATGACTCCTTTGCAAAGAACACCTGGGTGCTGGGTTGAGGAGTTACCTTCTGTCCCTTGAAGTATCAATACTATGCCAAACCGGTCCACAGGTTACACACCCTTCTTTATGGCATATGGTGCTGAAGCGGTCCTTCCAAGTGATATCCGTCATGATTCACCAAGGGTGACGGCCTATGTTGAAGCGGCCAATGAGCAGGCAAGACAAGACAATTTGGACCGGCTGGATGAAGAGCGTGATATAGCAGCAGCACGGTCTGCGATCTATCAACAAGACGTGCGCAGATATCACAGCCGCCGGATCAAGACAAGGACATTCCAGGAGGGAGACTTAGTACTCCGGCTCATCCAAGATCAAACAGATATGCACAAGCTATCCCCGCCTTGGGAAGGGCCCTTTGTGATCAGCAAGAATCTGCACAACGGTTCCTATTACCTGGTGGACGTTCAAGAACACAATGACTCACGGACATCGGAAGAGGAGACAAAGAGGCCGTGGAACATCGCCCTCTTGCGGCCCTACTATACCTGAGCCATGAGCTCCACTGTATCCTATGTATATATTATGATTAATGAATAAACCGGCACCCTCGGTAAACCGGGGGCTCAGCCTTTTTTCCAATACAAATATCTTATGGGGACAACCATACATGTATTATCATATGTCATATTTCAAACAAATCGATCGGTTTAAACTGATTTTGCAGGGCATATGTACTCAGAAGCAATAACTCCCTGAAGAGCTTTTTTCAAGCATAAGGTCATATCAGGACCAAAGAGGACACTTCATGAAGGCCCTCTGGATTGTGACAACCATCCGGTGATTGGCTCAAGTTCTTCCTATGGTTCCATGGAGGCCCTCTGGATGGTAAGCCCATTCCAGTGATTGGCTAAAGTTTTTCCTATGGTTCTATGGAACCATAGAGGCCCTCTGGATGGTAAGCCCATTCCAGTGATTGGCTAAAGTTTTTCCTATGGTTCTATGGAACCATAGAGGCCCTCTGGATGGTAAGCCCATTCTAGTGATTGGCTAAAGTTTTTCCTATGGTTCTATGGAACCATGGAGGCCCTTTGGATGGTAAGCCCATTCCAGTGATTGGCTAAAGTTTTTCCTATGGTTCTATGGAACCATAGAGGCCCTCTAGATGGTAAGCCCATTCCAGTGATTGGCTAAAGTTTTTCCTATGGTTCTATGGAATCATAGAGGCCCTCTGGATGGTAAGCCCATTCCAGTGATTGGCTAAAGTTTTTCTTATGGTTCGATGGATGGTACCCACATCTATCGACCGGCCCTCTGGATGGTAAGCCCATTCCATTGATTGGCTGAACCTTGCTTTGAGTCTGGCAGCTCGTAAAAAGCCTCGACTACATGGTTTTATTTGCATTTCTGATGTTTATGTTTTATGATTCTCTAAACCGGAGTGGGACAGCTCCAGAAGTTGACCACATATCTACAAAGTTAAAAGTCTGGGTCATGAATACCAGCATGAGATAAACCGGTGTTCATTATAACCCGGATCATCCATTAGGCAAAAGCCAAGTATAAGCTACAAATTTCTGGACAAAGTCTCAGCGCGATATAAACCCGTGTCTTTTATCAAACCCGGGATTATTATTGGGTCTATCAAGGTTTCCATCAGGAAATTTTAAATTCTACCGGATTAAGAGTATCGAGCATACTTGATCTCAGGTATAAAGTTGTTTATGATATAAGTATACACTTGTTTGATATATTATGAGAACAATTTAATGGATCCAGCGGTAAAACCGTTAGGACATATTTTAAGTATTGTCTATGCAGGAACAGATGATATGCAGGATACGCCATGTTAGACCAAATTGAAATTGATAATGTTAAAGCAAGAAGTCGGAGTATCCGGATTAAAGCGGACAATGTTTTTCAGCTATCCTATTACAAGGCATAGCAAGCCTGACTGATTAAAAATTGTTCGGTAAGATAAGACTGCGACTACAAAGATATGCTATGAACTACGCTCCTTCCTGCTGCGACGGCTGGGTATCAACTTGGTCCGGAGTCTCCTCCTCTTCTTGAAGCGGCTGGAAGTCAGGGACGCACCAGTCGATTTTTGTTAAGGCACGAAAGTACATCTCTTCATTGATGAGTTCAGACGGGTCGATATCTGGGGCGAAGGTATGAGGGCGTACTGGTGGGATTAGATTGACGGTATCATAAATCGGCCGCTCCACCCGCTCGTTCTGTAAATCATACCCCGGATGATACCTGGATAAATCTGATTCGACCGCAAGTTTGCTGGCGAGAGGACGCATCTCCTTCGTCAAGGCATGGAGATCCTTTGCAGTAAAAGCTGATCCGTCTTCTTTAGTGTCGGGGTACCCACTCAAGGCTTCTTTTGGATCAAAATCTGGGACCCAAGCTTTAGCTCTGGTCAGCGCCATGAGAGAACCGGCTCGAGCAGCAGATTTTTTCACTTCCTCTAAGCGCACCGGCAAGACAGACATCTTCTCTAATGTGCCTTGGATAGTGGTTGGGGCCGGTTTATTGAACGATGTTGCACTTATGATCCTTTGAGCGCCGGAATACAGCTGCTCGACCAAAGTATAACACGCCTTGAGTTTTTTCCGTAAGTCATCCCCAAGATGGGTGATACGGCGCCCTGCATATGATTATCACAATTAAACCAGAACGGATTGAAGATTACAAGGATGAAAGCAGGAATACAGATTAAATACTTACCGAAGACAGCAGAGGTCATCAATTCTATTTGCCGCTTTAAACCGGTTAACTCTTCAGTCACCGGATTAAGGGCTTCCTCAGCGTCCTTTACCCTTTTCTCCAGATCTTTTTTCTGAACCTCGAAGGCGGTCCGCTCTTCTTCAAAGAACTTCTTCAGCTGTTCAGCAGTCTTTAAACTCAGCGCCAAGTCTTTCTTGGCCTTAGAAGCAGCAGACTCCGTTTCAGCAAGTCTGTTCCGGAGTTCGCTGATTTCTTCAGCCCTCCGGTTTAAATCAGCCTGCAAGGAAAATCAAGTGGCAAGGAGCAAAAATCAGACAAGTCTCAAGCATATAACCAAGTTATCCACTTGACACTTGGGGGCTAATGGGCAATTGAAGTGTTAAACAGCAGCAATTCAAAGACAAAGTCTCAAGCACACAAACAAGTTGTCTACTTGACACTTGGGGGCTAATGGATAATTGAAGTATCAAAAAGAAAAGTCAGGCAAGTCCCAGGCACATAAACCGAAGTTATGCCCCTGGCACTTGGGGGCTAATGTAAAGATCATGTGCATAATCAGGAAGTACCGGTTCACCTTTTAAATGTAGCTAAACCGGAACTTGGGGGCTACTATGATATAGACAGAATCGTAATGAAAGCAGAAAAACAAATGCAAAGGTTTACCTCATACTTGTCCTTCATCATATTAATCAAGCCTGCTTCATAGTCTCGACCAGTGTGAAGCCGGTTCAAATACCCGGAATAGAGCTCCTGGGCACTCATATCGGCGAAACTGGACAGCTCGGTACTCCATTTACCCTTCTCTTGATACAGCTTCTCCGCTTTAGCCGTATGCTTGGCTAAAACAGTGGGCTCAGCAGGAGCGGTATAAGCTATGTGAGTTATTTCAACTTCCAGAGAAGCAGTTGTTGGTGGTGGGGTCGCGATGTGAACCGGGCTAGCAGGAGCTGGATTGGTCCGAGGTGAGTTGGCCCGAGCAGGACTTGCCGGTTCATGACCATCCTCAGTATTGGGATTTTCAGGTGCAGTAGTATGATCCATAGGAGCAGGATCTTCAAGTGGAATTGTGGGCTCGCCTTCTGGAGGGATAGCTGAATCCGGATCAACCGCCGGATCATCAATGGCAGTCTCAGTAGTGGGTTTGTTGGCTTTCGGTCTTTTGCTAGGCTTTGGCTTGCTGAAAGAAGTTGGAAAAACAAGTTAGAACTGTAAAGCAAAGTGCAATCATAAACCGGATAAATTAAAAGACTTACCCTGGGACAGTTTTCAGGGGTGGGAGTTGTGTGGCAGTTGATTCGCCGGAAGAAGATAACGGAGTATCCTGATAATCAGGGTCAGACGGTTTAAGAGGTTTGCGTATAAGCCCGTCCTTGGGATGAAGAAGGGTTGGAGAGAGTATAACCTCAGAGCGGCGCCTCCGAGCCGGAGTAAGAGATATTCCGGATGATTCCACTGCAAGGCCGCTATGGCGAGTGGTCTGGCGAAGGGCTTCATGTTGCTGTTTCTTCAAAAGAAAATTATGATCCAATTGAGCATAAGGGTGAGAAAACTGATATTTTCGGACTGTCCGACGACTTTTTTGTGGAAGTGGTTCTGAATCGGAAGAAAGGATAGTTACCTCAATTTCGGCCGGTTTATCTCCTTCAGCCAACTCCTGTGAAAAGTTACCATTAAATACAGATATGGGTAAAAGTGAACAAGTCAAAGCCGGATTAATTCATACCTCAGAGTCCGGATCGTCATCCTCAGCATGAGAACCGGAGCCACCAGCCGCTTTTCTCTTCTTGGTAGCGAAGGCTTTCCGGCGTGCCTGTTTTCCAGTTTTCTCCTAAGGTTTCCTCTTCCAAAAGGGGTCATCAGCTTGTTCAAAAGGAGGAAGATAATTGAAAGAACGGTTTAAAGGAACAGATTACAAATACATGACAGAGAGTAAGACTTACTGCGGGCAGTTTGTTTTTCCTGTAGTACGGAGCCAACCCAGTTTGGCTGCATTCGTCTAAAGGGACATTGAGCATTTTCTTGGCCGATTCAATAACTTCCGACTCGGAAAGTTTTTCCTTGGAAAACCGTTGATGATCATCCGGTTTACCAGAATATCTACACATCAAGCTTGGACGCCGGCTCAAAGGAAGGATACTCCAAGAGAGCCAGCAGCGCGTAAAATCCACTCCGGTTAAACCATTGGCCATAAAAGCCTTTAGCCTGGCAAGCTGAGAAGCAAACCGGGGCCGCTCTGAGGAGCTGAGGCGCTGCGGCAAAGGGTGGTCCTCCGGAAGACGGTGTTCGCGATAACCCGGCAGTTGGTTTTCCCCCTCAGGTGAAGTGTCAATACAGTAAAACCAAGATTTATTCCAGTCCTTGGGGTGTGTGTGGAGAGCGGCATGAGGAAAGACTGCATCTTTTCTCTTCTGAATGCTGACCCCTCATAGTTCTTGATGAGGTCCACTAGTAAATTCAGTTCGCCGGTTCAGGTGGAAAAAGTTCCGGAATAGGTCGACTGACGGTTCTTCTTACAAATACACCTCAGAGAACACTTGGAAATCGCAGATGTTGGAAACAGAGTTGGGACCTATGTCCTGAGGATGGAGCTGGAAAGCGGCAAGTATGTCCCGGAAAAACTTTGAACCGGGAGGAGTAAAGCCCCGAGCAATGTGGTCGAAAAAGACAATAATCTCCCCCTCTTTGGGAGTAGGAGGGCATTCCTCTCCTGGAGCCCGCCACTTTAAAACGGACTGAGGGCCCAGAGTACCAACTGCAACCGCTTTAGCTGAATCTTCCTCCATGATAACGGAAGGAACCCAGTTGCAAGAGACAAACTGTTTGACCATAGCAACAGAAGAACAAGTGCTGAAAGAGTAAAGTGTAAACCCGGATTATTCGAGTACAGTGGCATAAACCGGAAGATATATACAAAGATCACGCAACAGTTTAGACAAAGGGACTAATGATATGGCTAACCCGGCAATAAAACTGAAAAAAGTATTATTGCCGGTTCAGGACAACAAAAGAGGGAAAAGTTAAACCGTTGTGTTCGCTATTGAATTTTTTCAGAAGCAGTATATGACTATCTAAACCGGAGAATACTTTATGGATCTACAAAGGTGAAGAAACAGGTTTCCACAGACAGCTAAAGTAAAACAGATCTGAGCACCCAGGAAAAAGAAAGACAAATGCAACGATATTACGAGAAGAACTACAAGGGTCATATACAGAGCGGATAAATCTACAGGTTGAGTATGAATGACGAGATCTAAAGCATACCGCAGCAGAATAGAGGCAAATTTTAAAGGGTAAGATCTAAAGGTAAAAATTACTAAGAACTTGGTGCCTAGGATGAACAAGATGAAGCTTTCACTGAGGTTTTAATGGCGGAGGCGCGAGAAGAGCTTTAGAGCTTTAGATCTACGGCGAAGAAGATTGTCGGTGTACTAAGATAGGGGTACCTTAGTACCCCAACTTGTGCATGGGCAGTAGCAGCTTCCCGTGGCAGGGCTCACCACGTGCTCGCCGGGAACCTTTCTGGTCCTTATGAAACCATTCAAGAACAAAGTATACAAGACAGAAGATCAAGGCCCCGGCAAAAGGAGCTTGCCGGGAAGGCCGCACCAGGCTCAAGGTTATCACTTTAGCACAAGACCCTGGCAAGAGGAGCTTGCTAGGGAGGCCAAGTAACACATATCTCGAAGAGATGCCTCGGCGCATCATGCGCCCCGGCAGGACCCGGAGAGCGACAAGCTTCCGGGCCTAGCAAGATCGTGACCCCGGCAAGGTGCTTGCCGGGGAAACCTACGCTGTGTGCCCGCGCTCCAGCTCATCTGCCCACGCGTCGCCCTGGGGCCCTTCCAGGAGCACGTGGCAGGCGGCTGTGCAGCCTGGGGCACACGGTGGCAAGCTACGGTGACGAGGCTACCGCCGTGGCGAACGGAGAAGCATGGACGGACACTTTTGGGGTCGACGGCGACGGGCATTTAATGCCCTTGTCCCCCACTGTCAAAGTTAGGTGAAGACCACTGTTCATACACTGTTCATGCACTGTTACAACTACCACCAAAATCACACTTTTACCCTCTTCTACGTTGACACCTGTCGGTGACCCCTTTGAGCTATAAAAGGAGGCCCATGCACAACGTAGAGGGGGTTCGGTTGGAAACCTAGACAACTCTCTCGCTCGGTGTAGCTAGCACTGTAGCTCTTCAAGCTCCCGAGCTCAAGAACTCAATACAACCTAAGCAGGAGTAGGGTTTTACGCGTCCGCGCGGCCCGAACCTGGGTAAACTGCCCGCGTGCGCTCCTCGATCTGCTCTTCGTGCTCCCTCCGCTCCCTTACCGCAACGTAGAAAGGGGCTCCGGTCCCATAGGTGCTCGTGGGAGGACAGTTTCCCCCGACATCTTTGGCACGCCAGGTAGGGGAGCGTCGAGGTTGTGCGAACCTGAACCGGCGCTCACGCGGGCGCGTTCTTCATCAACCTCTCCAGCTTCATCAACTTCATCAGCTACAACGACATGCCTCCGAAGAAGAAGGCTTCGGAGGTCGGAGGCCCGTCTGCGTCGATTCCACCGCCACCAGAACCAACGGTTGGTGGAGGAGGCGCCGGCGGAAGGGTGGTCGCCGGCGAGGAAACTCACGGCGCCACCAAGTCCAAGGACAAGACGGATGACCGGGCGAACTCCAAAGCCTCGGCGTCCGTGCACGCACCACGTCCCTCTCAGGAGGCACAAGACCAGCAGCGGCGTAGTACGGGAGGTACCATACGCTTGCTGGGGCGTGGCCAAGCCGGAGGATCGCGGGATGCTCAAGGCCAGCGTGCTGGTACGAGCAAGGCGCGGTCGCCGGGGCGAGAAACTGCTCCTTCTAACCCTGTTAGAAGTCCGAGCATATCTCGCTCCTCGCACCGCTCGCCGCCGCTCCCCTCCTCTCCAGCAGAAGCTCTAACAAGAGCACAACTGCTCCTCGACTTCCCTCCGGCGGCAGATAAAGCCGAAGACTGGAGGGCGATGATTCAGAGCCTCATCGCCTTCGCCAACAATGACACGCCGCAGCAGCCGGCGACGTCGCGGCCGCGGCAAGTCGACCAGACGAAGGCCGATGGAGACAAGACCGCCGGGGGTGCAACCACCGTGCACTCCCCGCCGCGGAAGCAGAAGACGCCACCCCGCCGGATCAACGTCGACGACGACTCCACGGCGTCGTCGGATCCGCGGGCTCGTCGTGACCAGCGCCAGGTCCTCGACGACAGGTGGCAAGAGGATGCTCAAACCCGCATCGAGCCTCGACGAGAAGCCCGAAGACAATCCGATCAGTGCGCTGGGACCGCTGTCGACGCGCACGCGCCCGGTGAACCAGGCGACTTGCCGTACGCGGCAGGTTGCCCTGCGTTCACCCGTGAGCTGCGGCAAGTCCAGTGGCCCAGCATGAAAAACTTCAAGCCCGACGTACCCGAGAAGTACGACGGCAAGACACACCCCTCGGAATTCCTCAGCATCTACACCATCGCGGTGCAGGCTGCCGGGGGACGCGACGAGAAGATCCTAGCCAACTACTTCTCGCTCGTGCTTAAGCCAAACGTCAGGTCTTGGCTTATGCACTTGCCGAAGAACTCCATCTCTTCGTGGGCGGATTTGTGCCACCAGTTTGTTGGCGCCTTCACGGGCGGCCACAAACCCCACGGCCAGGAGAGCGATCTCCACATCCTAGCCCAGAAGGAGGGAGAGTCCCTGCGCAAATATATCCAAAGATTCAGCCGCGTCCAGCACAACATTCCCGACGTCCACCCTGCCGCGGTTATCAGCGCGTTCCACCAGAACGTGCGTAACCGCCGAATGAGGGAGGAGATGGCCATGACCAAGATCCGAGATGTCAGCGAGCTCTACGCTCTGGCCGACAAGTGCGCGCGCGCTGAAGAGGGGATGAGACTCCCCGGAGAGGATGCTGGCGCAGGAGGAAGCGACAGCGAGGATGCCGCCCCGGCAAGGAAGAGCCGGCGGCGGAATAACAGAAAGAAGAAGAGCAAGGAAGTGCTGGTTGTCGAGCAGTATGGCAAGGAGGCTCCCGCCAAGAAAGCACAGGCTGGCGGTTCCGGCGAGGAGCCCGCCCCTGTAGTGGCAGCCGACAAGCAGGAAGGTTCCGACAAGCAGTACTGCAAGATCCACCGCACCAAGGGCCACGATCTTCAGAACTGCAAGAGAGTCTAGTACCTCGTAGAGCAGCAGAAAGCTGAATACGAGCATCGCGACAAGGAGAAGGCCCAAGGAGGAGGAGGAGAGCCCAGCAAGAAGCGGATGTTTAATGGCCGGGGAGGACGCCGCGGCAAGGCCAAGCAGCGGCAAGGTGATAGACCTCCCCGGGGCCGCGACAAGGATGAGGAAGAAGACGACGACGACGACATGGAAGAAGGAGATAACAGCGAGCAGGAGTTCCAGAAGGCCACAGAGGTTCTGTGTGTCGACGGAGGTGCCTCTCTGCACACTTCCCACTGCCAGCTCAAGCAGTGGGTGCGAGAAGTTAATGCAGCCGAGCCACCCGTCGAGTCACGCAGGCTGCTGAAGTGGTCCGGCACGCCCATCATCTTCGACCTTGAGGATCACCCTGACCGCACAACCGCAGTCGGGTGCTTGCCGATGTTGGTCTCACCAACTATCCGCAACCTCAAGGTCACCAAGATGTTGGTAGACGGCGGGGCCGGCCTGAACTTGATCTCCTCGGCTGTGATCAAGAAGCTACAGATCCCAGACAGCGAGCTCGAGGAAACCGGGTCGTTCCAAGGGATCAACCCGGGAAGGAGCAAGCCGAAGGGGAAGATTACGCTGCCCGTGACCTTTGGCGGGGAGCTCAACTTCAGGACGGAGAGGATAACCTTTGACGTTGCCGATATCCCATTGCCATACAATGAGATACTTGGCCGTCCTGCCCTCGCCAAGTTCATGGCAGCTTCCCACTATGCCTACAACGTACTCAAGATGCCGGGGCCGATAAGCGTCATCTCTGTCCCTGGCGACAAGAAGGACGCGCTTATCTGCGCCGACAAGATCTACCGGGATGCAGCAGCCGCAGCAGAAAGCAACACACTTGCCACTGGAGCTCCCGGGGGGAAGACCAAGACTAAGTCCGGCAAGAGCTCTGGGGCCCACTCCGGCAAACGCACCTCTTCGGAGTGCTGCGCTGCCGTCGAGGACGCACCATCGAGCTCCACCGGCAAGTGCAAGAAAGGGATGGCAGCTCCACCGGCAACCAAGAAGGTGTCCGCCAAGGAGGACGGCACTGGTGGTACCTTTACCATCAGTGCTACACTCGACCACAAATAGGAAAGCGCGCTCGTTGCCTTCCTGCGGGCGAATGTCGATGTGTTTGCATGGCAACCATCTGACATCCCCGGCGTTCCCAGGAAGGTAATTGAGCACAAGCTTGCTGTTTGTCCTCATGCGCGGCCCGTCAAGCAGAAGGTCAGGAAGCAAGCCATGGAGCGCCAAGAATTCATCTCCGAAGAGATAAAGAAGTTGGAAGCAGCGGGCCTGGTTAGAGGCGTGATCCATCCTACGTGGTTAGCAAATCCAATCGTCGTGCGCAAGGCTAATGGGAATTGGAGACTTTGTATAGACTTCACGGATGTGAATAAAGCGTGTCCCAAGGATCCATTTCCCTTGCCGCGTATTGACCAGATTGTTGACTCCATCGCCGGATGTGAGCTGCTTTCCTTCCTTGATGCATACTCAGGTTACCACCAGATTTTCATGGCCAAGGAAGATGAAGAGAAGACTGCATTCATTACTCCATGCGGCACATATTGCTTCATACGCATGCCCTTTGGATTAAAGAATGCAGGCTCAACATTTGCGAGGGTGGTGCACACTGCTTTTGAGCCACAGATACATAGAAATGTAGAAGCCTACATGGATGACATAGTGGTCAAGAGCAAGAGCAAAGATACCCTGATCCAAGACTTAGAGGAAACCTTTGAGAATCTGCGCAAGATACAGCTCAAGCTCAACCCCGAGAAGTGCGTCTTCGGAGTCCCCTCTAGCAAGCTTCTCGGGTTCTTTGTGTCCCAGAGGGGGATTGAAGCCAATCCTGACAAGATAAAAGCCATCGAGCAGATTGAAGCCCCAAAGCGCGTCAAGGACGTGAGAAGACTTGCTGGTTGTGTGGCTGCCCTCAGCAGGTTCATTTCAAAGTCTGCAGAGCGCGTCCTGCCTTTCTTCAAAATTTTGAAGAAGGCAGGTCCTATGAAATGGACTCCGGAAGCGGAGGCAGCGCTGCAAGACTTGAAAGGATACCTGTCCTCCACTCCAATACTTGTCGCACCTAGACCACAGGAGAAGTTGCTGCTGTACCTAGCAGCAACCAATCAAGTGGTTAGTGCTGCATTAGTAGCGGAGAGGGAGGCGGACGAGGAACCCACGTCCCCGGCAAGCGAATCCAGCGATAAGCAGGGGGCTTCACCGACAAGCTCTGGTCCCGACAAGGACAAGTCTGCGCAGGAACAAGGAGAAGTGCGAAGGAAAATGGTGCAGCGCCTAGTGTATTTTGTAAGTTCCCTCTTGCAGGGGGCTAGATCAAGATACTCTGGGGTGCAGAAGTTGCTGTTCGGCCTCCTCATGGCCTCAAGAAAGCTGCGCCATTACTTCCAAGCACACGAAATAACGGTGGTCACTCGCTTTCCATTGAAGAGGATATTGCAGAATCCCGAAGCAACAGGCAGGATCGTCGAGTGGGCACTGGAGCTGTCAAGCTTTGGTCTCAAGTTTGAAAGTACTTCAACCATACAGAGAAGAGCTTTGGCAGAATTCATAGCAGAATGGACCCCAACACCAGATGAAGAAATCCCAGAGACAAACGTCCCCGTCCAAGAAACAAGCAGCGAATGGGTAATGTACTTTGATGGTGCTTTCTCGCTACAAGGCGCCGGTGCCGGCGTGGTACTCATAGCGCCCACCGGAGAGCACCTCAAGTATGTTGTCCAGATGCACTTTCCCAAGGAACAAGCGGCAAACAATACTGCTGAGTATGAAGGTTTGCTTGCCGGCCTCAGAATTGCGGCCGAACTTGGGATCAAGAAGTTGATTGTGCGGGGAGATTCACAGTTGGTGGTCCGACAAGTGAACAAGAGTTATCAGAGCCCTTTGATGGAAGCTTATGTTGATGAAGTGAGGAAGCTTGAAGAACACTTTGAAGGTCTGCAAATGGAGCACGTCCCAAGAGCTCAGAATGATATTGCAGATAGCCTCTCAAAGTGTGCTGCAATGAAGTTACCTGTGGAACCAGGGACCTTCGTGCTCAAGTTAACTCAGCCATCCGTTACACCATCAGTTGGGCAAAACAAGAAGAGGAAGTTGGTCTCCGGCGACTACTTGCCGGCGGATCTTCCCGAAGCCGCCGCCAAGGTCCCCAAGATCAACAGCCAAGATGCTGAGGAACAGTTTGCTCCTGCAGACCCAAGGGTCTGTACAGTTGAAGCAGGCGTTCCCGACAAGCCTTGCCCCGGCAGGCTTGCCGGGGGACCATCAGCTCCGGCAGAGCCGCAGGTTCTTGCCGTAGAAGCTGGGGTTCCCGCAGCAGCCCTCATGCCTTTAGTCCTTGTTGTTGAGCCTCAGGCTCCAGCATGGGCACAGCAAATCGTCCGCTTTCTGCAAACTGGAGAACTTCCCGACGAGCCAGAAGAGATAGAGAAAATAACCAGGCAGTCGAGTATGTACCAGTTCGTTGGCAATGAACTGTACAGAAGAAGGCTCAATGGTGTCAGGTTGAAGTGCATCTCCAGGGAAGATGGACAGAAGCTGTTGGCAGAGATACATGGAGGCATATGTGGACACCACATTGGCGCAAGGGCACTTGCCGGGAAGGCGTTCCGGCAAGGGTTCTTCTGGCCAGAGGCCCTCCAAGACGCAACTGCACAAGTAAACAAGTGTGAAGCGTGCCAGTTCCATGCCAAGCAAATTCACCAGCTAGCTCAAGCTCTCCAGACGATCCCTTTGTCCTGGCCCTTCTCGGTCTGGGGGCTCGATA
Source organism: Secale cereale (assembly GCA_902687465.1). Taxonomy (NCBI): domain Eukaryota; kingdom Viridiplantae; phylum Streptophyta; class Magnoliopsida; order Poales; family Poaceae; genus Secale; species Secale cereale. The sequence goes on from LR738711.1 coordinate 804,693,179, forward strand.
TTCTCGGCCCCTTTCCCCGCGCAGTCGGGGGCTTTGAGTACTTGTACGTAGCAATCGACAAGTTCACAAAGTGGCCAGAAGTGGAACCGGTGAGAAAGGTGACAGCACAGTCAGCAGTCAGGTTCTTCAGATCGATTGTTTGCCTTTTCGGAATCCCTAACAAGAGCATCACCGGCAACGGCACACAGTTTACAAGTCGCACCTTCATGCAGTACGTCCGAGACCTTGGCGCTAAGGTCTGCTTGGCTTCTGTTGCTCACCCGAGGAGCAATGGTCAAGCGGAGAGGGCCAATGCTGAAGTGCTGCGCGGACTCAAGACAAGAACCTTCGACAGGCTGCACAAGTGCGGAAGAAACTGGATAGAGAAGTTGCCGGCGGTTCTTTGGTCAATCAGGACGACACCAAATCGAGCCACCGGACAGACACCCTTTGCTCTTGTCTATGGAGCAGAGGCAGTTCTCCCCACGGAACTCGTATACGGATCTCCTCGAGTGCTCGCTTATGATGAGCTCGAGCAAGAGCAACTGCGACAAGATGATGCATTGCTCCTCGAGGAGGAACGTCTCCAGGCTGCTGTACGAGCTGCTCGATACCAGCAAGCCTTGCGTCGCTATCATAGCCGCAAGGTTAAGGCCAGGAGTCTCGAGGAAGGCGACCTTGTTCTTCGGCGTGTTCAGTCCGCCAAGAATTCCAACAAGTTGACGCCGAAGTGGGAAGGCCCTTATCGGGTGAGACAAGTCACAAGGCCCGGCGCTGTCCGCCTTGAGACCGAAGAAGGCTTACCGGTGAGCAACTCCTGGAACATAGAGCATCTTCGCAAGTTTCACCCATAAGGCGCGGTTGCCGTGACCCGCTCCGGCAACGACCTTTTGTACAAGTCTTGCCGCTGTTGCACGTAAACCTTTGTACAAAGCCGGGCGTAGATCCCGTGCATCAGTAAAGTTTTTGTGCTTCGCACTACTTGTCATTTCCATGCTTTTGTTTGTTATTTGCATGCATTATCTGACACTTTGTGCAATGCACATCCCCGGAAAGCACTAGCAAGCCGTAAGGCCCTATACTTGTTTTTTCCTCCTCTTTTTCTTTCCCTCTTAAGCAGAAGGAGTATTCCTCGCGCACAAGTTTGCCGGGGGGGAAGGGGATGGAGGTATGAACCAAGTATTGTTCAAAGAAGAGAAGCCTTGTCGGGGAGCAAACAATCTATGAAAGCTAAGTTACTTGAATTTGAGCAGTTCAAATTTTTAAAACTTTAGTCGTCTTCCTTGAACAACCACACTTTGTATGGAAAACCTGTGCGCGGAGGAACCTACCTGTGGCTAGCCGCGCCCTTACTTTGTTTCGAGCACGCTCAACGGCTTAAGTGAGCTGCGACAAGTGTCGCACCCTTATTTCGTTTTCGAGTTCGCTCAGCAAGCTAAGTGTGCTGCGACTAGCTACGGCAAGGTTTCTTGCCGGCGAGGCCTTTGCCAGCAGGCTGCTAAGAGTCTAGCACTCAGCGCTCGTGGCAAGGGTCCTTTGCCGGCAAGTTCCCTAAAAGCGTAGGGTGGGATGCATACAAAGTGAAGGGACCAAAGCAAGGGAGATAACACTGCATTGATAGTTCAAAATAAGATTGTATATTACAAAGATAACTTGCCGCTGTTCTAATCAACTACTGCCAATGACTTAATTGGCAGCGGCAAAGGAAGCAGAAAGAAGGGGATCTAATCTACGGGGTCGCCTTCACGCCTCGTGATCTTGCCCACCTTGGCAACGATGTGGGCAACCTGCGCCTTCAACGCCTCCTGGTCAGCTTCGGGCGGCAAGGTGCGGAGGACGTTGACGAGGTTGATGCCGGGGTTGCGGTAGACGATCTTCGACAAGACCCGCTCCATGGTGCCCATGCAGAGCCGACGCGCCTCGTCGGCCAGCTGCACGGGGATCTTCTCCCGCAGCCGCGCAAGCGCCGGTGCGATTCCCCTGAAGAATAGACTCAACTTGGCGCTGTGGGGGAGACTCTTGTCCGGGGAGTACACGAGATGCTCCGCCTTCAGCGCCATCATCTCCATGTCAATTTTGGCAGCGGAGGTGACCAGCTCATCAGTCCACTGCTCCACCGCCCGGCTGAAGTTGTTTGCTGAGACGGCGGCGCTATCCACCAAGGCCCTTTCCTTGCGGAGTTCGTCCTTCAGTTTCGTCTCGCGGTCCCGGGCGGCGTCGAGCGAGCCAGTCAGGGTGGAGACCTTCAGCTCTAAGTCAGCAATAGAATCCTTGGCGGCAACAAGCTCTGTGCCCTTCTCGGAGAGACGTACCTGCAGCTCAGAGTTGGTGTGGGCATCTTTCTCCCGCTCCACATTGAGCGCAGTGACTCTGTCCTCGCTTGCCTTCAGGAACAACTCCAGCTGCTGCACCTTGGCCTCCAGATCCTTCTTGGCGGTCTCTGCGGCGGCTGCGGCATCCTTGGCCTCCTTCAGAGCCCCGCCAATGGCCTGTTCCCGGGCGGCGAGGTCGTCCTCGTGGGCATCGAGGTCGACCTTCCGCTGGTTGAGTACTCCTTCTCGCCGGGACAGCTCCTCGGCGGCCAACCGTTGCTGCTCCTCGGCCTCAGCTTTTTCAAGGAGGAAGGCTTGCTGCGCCCCGGCAAGCTCTTCACGCTCCTCCGCCAAGTTGCGAAGGGCCGCCTAGTTGGCGGCGCGGAGTTCCACGACGCGCTTCTCCAAGTTAGCTCCAGCCTTGGTGGCGAGAGCCTCCCGAGACTCCAACTTCGCCTGCCTGGCCCGGTACAAGGCCAGGAGCCGACGAAGGAGTCTCTCCTCTTCGGGCTCTTCGCCGTCGTCGGGTGCTTCAACAATCTTCAATCCGGCGGAGGCGAGGACCTCTCCGTCAAAGGTCTCTCCCTCCGCGGGTGCTCGAGACGAGGATGCCCACGGGACTTGAATAAAAATCCCGTTGCCGGCCTCCAAGTAGACGCCTGACCGCTCCGCGGAGGCGGAAGGGTCGGCGGCTGGTGCAGCGTCCGGCGCTCCTGCGGCCTCCGGGCCAGCAGTATGGTCGCCGGTCCCTTCCCCAGCCGCGGCGTCGGTGGTCGGGGCGTTCTCCTCGACGACCGGCTCGTCGGCTCTAGCCGTTCCCTCGGCGGTAGTGGCGTTGCCGCCGTCGCCGTGCACCTCCTCCTCAGCGGTGGCCCCCGTCTCCATCGGCTCTGGAGCGGGAGGATCTAGTGGAAGAAAAAGAAGAAAGAGTCAAGCAAATATCCAAAAAGATGAATCCAAGAAGAAGAAGTTGCAAGGTTTACCTTCGCGGACTTCTTCAACGACAGGGTCCCTCGCCGGGGAATTCTCCCTTGGCGGCGGAGCGGTGGCCCCTGCTGGCGGAGGGCCGCCTGCGCCCTCCCTTGGCGGGCTGCTCACCCTTGTCGGGCTGCTCACCCTTGGCGGGGTACTCGCCCTTGGCGGAGTGCCCATCCTTGGCGGAGCATCCCCCCTTGCCGGGGAGTTCACCCATGGCGGGGAGGGTGGAGCAAGTGGCTCGTCGGGGGCAACCTCCTGGTGCTCCTGCGGCTGCGGCTCCACTTCTGCACAAGACAACAAAATATCAATACAAGCAATAACCTCGAGCGCGCCCATCAAGCAGAAAGATAAAAACCAGACTTACGCTGGGGGCTGCGCTGGGGGCTGCTCCTCGGAGCAGCAGGCTGTTCAGGCAAGCTCGTCGCCGGGGCGTCGCTTGTCGCCGCGACGAGCTCGTCGTCTTCGATGGTGACCACGGGGATCTTGGCCCTCTTCGCCATCCGCTGGGTCAAGGTCCTGGAAACAAAAGCAAGATCAGAACCAAGCAAGGAAAATCAAGACAAAATCAAATAAACTAAGAGAATTGCAAGTACTTACTCCTCTTCCTCTTCGTCGGAGCTGAGGGCGGAGAAGTCAAACTCCGCTTGGGGCGCTTCCGTGCGAGGAGCAGGAGGAGAAGGCTCCCTCGGGCGCTTGGCGGTCTCCGGGGCTGCGGGCTGTGAAGACCCAGCCCCCGTCGTCGCCGAGGACCGAGGAGCAGAAGGAGCGATCGTTCCGCTCCGGGAGGATCCCCCTCCGCTTGGCGCTCGAGCACGGGGCGCCTCCTTGACGACTTCGCTCGTCTTGGTGGCGCACATCGCACGGCGCGCCGGCTGCTGCCGAGGCGCCTGTGGCCTCGCCGTCTCAGCTGCCTTGCAGGGGCGCTTCTTCTGTTGCTGCGGAGGGCTTGGCGGAGCCGGAGAATTCTCCGAGGACGAGGAGGCATCGTCAAGATTCAGAGATCCCCCGGAGTCCTCATCGGAATCTTCCGCCTCAGCGTCCTCCTCCTCCTCGGCAGGCCCGCTGGACTCAGTGCCGTGCCCGGCGGCCTCGCTCCCCCCGGCAACCTCGCTCGTCCCGGCAAACTTCACGGAAGGCTCCCCGGCAAACTCCTCGGGCGCAAGCTTCAGTAGCTTGAGGATTTCCGCCTCCTCTGCTTGGATCACTGCGTCCGCGGCCTGTGCCTCTTCCACAGTGTATCCAAAGTCACCCGCAGCCGCAGCTGCGGCGGCCTCCTCCATCCTGGAGGCGATGTAAGCTATATCCCGTTCGGTAGTAGCCCGGGTGAGGCCCTTGTTCTCCTCGGCGTTGCGGGGCTTCTCGACCAAGTTGTCGAAGAAGGTCAGCACGGTATCCGGTGGAGGCTCTATCCAAGTGGGGACGACGCCGTGGGAGTCGCACGCGGGCATCATCGCGCGTAAGGAATCATGGGCGGTGCTGTTGCACAGCGGCACCACTCCCCGGGAAGGTCTGAACCACTCCGGGTGGGACGGGTCATGCTTGAAGAGCTCCCGGACCATCCCCTTCAACTCCAAGGCAGTGAAGTTGTAGTTCAATCCAGGGCGCAGCCTCATGATATCTGCCGCATTGCCGAATTCCCAGGCGGACCTTTTCCTTTCTTGTAAAGGGGCGATGCGGCGGCGGAGGAAATCTACTCCAACTTCTCCAATAGTCAGATTGGCGACCCGGAGACGAATGATCCTAATGAGGGCGATATTAAGCTTGCTGTCCTCCGGGGCCAATTCACTCCAATCCCTGCCGCGCACTATGGCAGTCTGGCGCGGCGTAGTAAAGGGCTCAGGCTTATCTTCCAGCACCCAGCACCAATCGGCTCTCCACTCTTCCCACTTGCCGCGAAGCTCACCCTTCAGGTACGAGTCCTTCTTGTTCAGCCTAAAGATCCAGGATATGCCGCCGGAGAGGGGGGCACCTGACTCTACTCTAGGCATGAAGAAGTGGCGGAAAAGAGCTACATTTGGATGAACCCCAACATAGTTTTCGCACAGATGTGCGAAAACGGCCATCGTAAGGATGGCGTTGGGGGTGAAATCTAGGAGGTGGAGGCCATATGTATTCATTACATCACAAAAGAACTCCGAGAACGGAGGGCACATACCACAATGGAAGAATGCAGCGAAGAAAAAGTACCCGCCGGGGAACATATCTTTGGCGACGGCGGGGAAGACTCTGGTGCGGGGATGAGCTTTGGTCTCCCTCGCCCAGAACAAATAGTATTTGTCCCGCAGCTCCCTCGCGCCAAGCCTCGGCGCGAAGACCACGCACTTCTTCCGCAGGGCTGCCAGCTTCGCCGCCTGCTCGGACTTCTCCTTCTTGGCCTTGTCTGCTTTCGCCTTGTCGCTCTTCGGAGCCATGGCGGGGGCGGCAAGGAAAGAGGCGAGGAGCTCGACGGTGCCGCGGATGCGGGAGACGGCGGAGGAAGGCGGGAGCTGGGTTCTCTGTCGACCTTTGGGAGGCGGAGGGCGACGGGGGTTTCTGGAGAATCAAGACGCAATGAAGACGATGGAGGGAACTGCCCCTGCTTCCTCTGCTTTTAAGGGAGAAGTGGGGGACGCTCCGCATTTCCCATTAAAGAACAGACCACGATCTCTCCCACGACGCCGCAATCGACGCGTGCCGTTAGGGAGGGATGCGGCGGATGCGGAAGGGGATACGGCTTGCCGTGGGCCGCGTGTGCCCGTGCACTGTTTTGGGGCTGGCCCAACAACGCTCGACACCGTGTGTGGCCCAGGCCCGGGGGCTCCTGTTGGTGTACTAAGATAGGGGTACCTTAGTACCCCAACTTGTGCACGGGCAGTAGCAGCTTCCCGTGGCAGGGCTCACCACGTGCTCACCGGGAACCTTTCTGGTCCCTATGAAACCATTCAAGAACAAAGTATACAAGACAGAAGATCAAGGCCCCGGCAAGAGGAGCTTGCCGGGAAGGCCGCACCAGGCTCAAGGTTATCACTTTAGCACAAGACCCTGGCAAGAGGAGCTTGCCAGGGAGGCCAAGTAACACATATCTCAAAGAGATGCCTCGGCGCATCATGCGCCCCGGCAGGACCCGGAGAGCGACAAGCTTCCGGGCCCGGCAAGATCGCGACCCCGGCAAGGTGCTTGCCGGGGAAACCTACGCTGTGTGCCCGCGCTCCAGCTCATCTGCCCACGCGTCGCCCTGGGGCCCTTCCAGGAGCACGTGGCAGGCGGCTGTGCAGCCTGAGGCACACGGTGGCAAGCTACGGTGACGAGGCTACCGCCGTGGCGAACGGAGAAGCATGGACGGACACTTTTGGGGTCGACGGCGACGGGCATTTAATGCCCTTGTCCCCCACTATCAAAGTTAGGTGAAGACCACTGTTCATACACTGTTCATGCACTGTTACAACTACCACCAAAATTACACTTTTACCCTCTTCTACGTTGACACCTGTCGGTGACCCCTTTGAGCTATAAAAGGAGGCCCATGCACAACGTAGAGGGGGTTCGGTTGGAAACCTAGACAACTCTCTCGCTCGGTGTAGCTAGCACTGTAGCTCTTCAAGCTCCCGAGCTCAAGAACTCAATACAACCTAAGCAGGAGTAGGGTTTTACGCGTCCGCGCGGCCCGAACCTGGGTAAACTGCCCGCGTGCGCTCCTCGATCTGCTCTTCGTGCTCCCTCCGCTCCCTTACCGCAACGTAGAAAGGGGCTCCGGTCCCATAGGTGCTCGTGGGAGGACAGTTTCCCCCGACAAAGATGAAGTACCTAAGAAGTGGCGGCGGAGTTTTCTCTGGTCACGCTCAGGTCGATGCAGCGGCCGGCGAAGACTTGGATTCAACGGACGACGGCAGCGATTCGAGCTCAAGGGTGACGACGGAGTCTTAAGTTCGGGCGACGGAGGAAGAAGAATGAACGGAGGGAGGTAAAGAATGGAAGCAGCGGTATTTATAGAAAGGTAGAGCTGAAACGACAGGTGCGGGATTTGAGGAGGCAAAAGATTGGATAAAGATCCTCTGTCTCCTCGATTTTCGGGACGACCCTTAAACAAAGCCGATGGACAACTGGGTGCGTTAAATGCGGAAGTGATGTCACGGTCAGATTAAGCGATTCTCGAGGATGACGTCAGGGCCGGTTTACAAAAATGAGAAGACACAAGAAGGAAGATTATGCAAGACTGGGAAGATTGATGTGAACAAGTTCAAATCATTCTGGGGCCTAATGTCAGGGATATTACTAGCAGGTATGAACCGGCTAGTGTAAACCGGGTTACTATAATATCGTTGTATCATTGTAATACCTAGTAATGGCTACGGCCCATGAGATCTTAAGGCCCATGTATAGAATTACGGTTTGTAAGCCGCCTGATCATGTAACTTGAGAGATAGGAAAGAAAGAGCAGAGACCGAGGCGGACACAAGTATGAACCGGCCTCGGGACTCTGTAAACCGGACCGGGCGTCGCCTCTATATAAAGGGACGACCCGGCGACGGTTCAGGGACGAGCAAGAAACAACCCGTCAAGACACAAGCAAGCAATCCGCTCCCTGTTCATCGACGCCCAAGCAATACCAAACCAAACTAGATGTAGGCTTTTACCTTCATCGAAGGGGCCGAACTAGTATAAACCCTCTGTGTCCTTTGTGTGCTTTTAACCCCTTCAAGCTAACCCGTGTGATGGTTCCATTAACAAGTCCGTTAAACCGGACATCTGCCGTGTTAATTCCACGACAAGTGGGATTGAAGAGATTAAAACTTTGCATAGTGATGAACCCACTACTTTGGATTTCAAGGGATTCAATTATGATAATTGCTCTTTGATTGACTGTATTTCCTTGTTGCAATCCGTGCTAAATTCTCCGCATGCTTATAGTCAAAATAAAGCTTTCACTAAACATATAGTTGATGCTTTGATGCAATCTTATGAAGAAAAACTTGAGTTGGAAGTTTCTATACCTAGAAAGCTTTATGATGAATGGGAACCTACTATCAAAATAAACATAAAAGATCATGAATGCTATGCTTTGTGTGATTTGGGTGCTAGTGTCTCCACTAACCCAAAAACTTTGTGTGATTTGCTTGGGTTCCATGAGCTTGATGATTGTTCTTTAAATTTGCATCTTGCGGATTCCACTATTAAGAAACCTATGGGAAGAATTAATGATGGTCTTATTGTTGCCAATAGGAATTATGTGCCCGTAGATTTCATTGTTCTTGATATAGATTGCAATCCTTCATGTCCTATTATTCTTGGTAGACCTTTCCTTAGAGCGATTGGTGCAATCATTGATATGGAGGAAGGAAATATTAGATTCCAATTTCCGTTAAGGAAAGGCATGGAACACTTTCCTAGAAAGAAAATCAAATTACCATATGAATCTATCATGAGAGCCACTTATGGATTGCCTTTCAAAGATGGCAATACCTAGATCTATCTTGTATCGTGCCTAGCTAGGGACGTAAAACGATATCGCTTGTTGGGAGGCAACCCAATTTTATGTTTTTTGCTTTTGTTGCTGTTAGGGAATAAATATTGCATCTAGCCTCTGACTAGATGTGTTTTCATGTTTTGTTTAGTGTTTGTGCCAAGTAGAACATTTGGTAAGACTTGTGTGAAGTTTATATGATCTTGCTGTGAAAAACAGAATTGTTAGCGCTCGCTAAAGTAGTCGTCAGATTTTACTTGAGCATGATTTTTAGTTGATTCTTTTTGCTTCTGATTAGTAGACAAATTACGCAAATTTACCAATTTATTTTAAATTTTTTGGAGTTCCAGAAGTAGGCGAACCCAGCAGATTACTACAGACTGTTCTGTTTTTGACAGATTCTGTTTTTCATGTGTTGTTTGCTTATTCCGATGCATATATGAGTAATATTAGAGGATATGAACCATAGAGAACTTGGATTACAGTAAGTTTAACACCAATATAAACAAAGAATGAATTCCTTGCTGTACCTTTGAGTGGTGGTTTGCTTTCTCTTACTAATGGAGCTCACGAGAATTTTTGTCTAAGTTTTGTGTTGTGAAGTTTTCAAGTTTTGAGTATTGCTTTGATGTACTATGGAACAAGGAGTGGCAAAGGCCTAAGCTTGGGGATGCCAATGGCACCCCAAGTAAATTCAAGATAATCAAAAAGCCTAAGCTTGGGGATGCCCCGGGAAGGCATCCCCTGTTTCGTCTTCATCCATCACTAACTATACTTGGAGCTATATTTTAATTCGGAACTTGTTATGTGTTTTGCTTGGAGCGTGTTGCATAATTTGAGTCTCTGCTTGTTAGTTTGCCACAATTATCCTTGCTGGACAGACCTATTTGAGAGAGTTAAATATGGCCTAGAAATTGTTAGAACACTCTATGTGCTTCACTTATATCTTTTGAGTTGAATAGTTTTTGCTCTAGTGTTTCACTTATATCTTTTAGAGCATGGTGGTGGTAATATTTTGTAGAAATTGTTGAACTCTCATGCTTCACTTAGATCTATTTGAGAGTCTATTAAAACAGCATGGTAATGTGTTTAGGCTAAAGAAACTAGTCTTCACATGATAAACATCCAACGTCAATGTAGTAAAAAAATCACATCAAGTGCGTTGAATAGAAAGAGATGTTGGATGCTTGATAATTGTTTTGAGACATAAGGATAGTGATATTAGATTCATGCTAGTGGAGTTATTATGTAATTGAGAAATACTTGTGTTAAGGTTAGTGATTCCCGTAGCATGCACGTATGGTGAACCGTTATGTGACTAAGTTAAAGCATGAGGTATTTGTAGAGTGTCAACCTTTGTGTGGAGGTCGGGGGCGCGCGTTGGTTAACTCCTACCAACCTCCCGGCGTGCCGACACCCTGATAGTAGCCGCGCGTATCTCGTCTCAGGCCACGACCGGATGAGTCATCCTACAGGTTTTTACCAGCCCTTGAGTTTCCTCGAGGTGGCCCCGCAGTTTGCTCAGTTTGGACCAACACTCATGTGGAGCACTGGCCCAGGGTTGTTAATTAAGAACTCGGGTTTGCAACGCCCTATGCAAGTTTTAGTTATTAGGCGAATGTAAAACCAATGTTGGGACTTGCTGGAAAAGCTTTAGCGCTAAGCGGGTTATCAAGGGGGGCCCATAAACCCCAACCGTGTTAGGGACGCAAAATCAAGGAACATAACACCGGTTTAACGGTTCCTAGGGTGGCATGAGTGGAACAAAACACCAAGCAAGAGGCTTAGCCTTCCACCCATTACCAATATATAGATGATTTAGTTTAATAGATTATATATTGTGATATCCCAACAAAACTTCATCATGAAGCAAGAATCTTCAAATATTCACCTGCAACTAACAACGCTATAAGAGGGGCTGAACGATGCTTACGTAGCCAATCAATGGTTTGCTAGGTGGGTGGTTAGAGAGTTTCATGGCAACAATAGGAGGCTGACAAACAGACATAGGCATCGAGGCAATAAGCTAAAGAGCGAGACATCTAGCATAGGCAAAGATAGTAGTGATATCTGGGTAAGGTCATCTTGCCTGTTGATTGCACGGAGGGATCGTAACCTTGCTCCTCACACTCAACCTCGGTAGAAACCTTGTACTCTGTATCGTCACGGGCTCTAACTAAACACAACAATACAACAACGGAACAAAATCAATCAACATGCAATGCTCAACCACATGATGCATGAACAAGATGAACAAGGACAAGAGTAGATATGATGTATGGCCTAGGGGGTCACAAGAGTGCAACATCATCATATTCAAACAATATCACTCACTTGAAAGAAAAAACTAACAAAGACAACTACCAAGTTTATGTAGTTTGATCAAACAAGCATCCAACAAGTTTTTAAAGGAGTTGGTTAACATGGCAAGGGTGCAACTAACATTACAGCAACATGCTAGCACATTTAAATGGGCTGGAAATAAATAACAACAATATCCAGAAACTCCCATATTAATTTATTTGCATTTGGGACAGATCTGAAAGACTTATGTGATGGAGTTGTCCAACATGCTAAACAACAGCACCAAAATATTCTACACATTTTTCTACCCCAAATGCATATAAAGTTTGTTAGATTTGGAGTTGTAGATATTTAGTTATGATTTTTACAAGTTTTAGCATATTTAAATCAAGAAGAAATTCAAACATCATTTTAAATGTTTTTAAACATGGCAACAAACAACATATTCATAATCTACATAAAATTCTAAGCACTTTTCATACAGGACTCATTTTCATCAGAAGTATATTTTCACAGGTATTAATTAAACCAGAAAAATTGCAGAAAAAGAAAATGAAAAACAGAAAAAGAAAACAACACGTAGGGGTCAGAGTGACCCAGGCTGCGCTAGCCCAAGCCACTGACAAGAGGGCCCGGCCTCGCTGAGCTGGCGCCAGCGGGTGCGCGCAAGGGTGGAAGCAGCTAGTGAGGCTGGCAGGTGGGGCCTGCCTGTCACCCACATGCGAAAATTAAAAAGGGGGCAAAACCACTGCCACAACAAGGATTCGAACACAAGACCTCGCGGATAACTGACGAAGGCGCTAGCCACTGGGCTAGACAGGTGATCTCGACAGATAATAGGTAGTTTAAGTGAGGACTAAACAACAGAAGCAGAAGCAGGGGAAAACGCTGGGCTCGTCGGAACTGCTCCGGCGTCCAAACGAGACGGCGGAGTGGTGCGAATTTCTCCTGGAAGTGTTCCGCACCCATATGATGCACCAGCACTACCTAAAGAGCACTACAGCGCCGACGGCAAGCAATGACAGAATGACGGCGACGGAGCAACGGCGAGGCAATGCAGTGGCCTAGGCGGAATGGCGACTGCACAGGCAGCTCCTACACGACGAGACGAAGTGAACGGACAGAAGAACTGTAATGCCCAGGATGGAGTTATACCTCCTACATGTCGAGGCACGACTAAAAGGCATAAGTCCATCCTAGAATGATCTCAAGTTTGGTAATCTTTGCACAACTCATGTAAAAGAGGGGATAGTAAACTGAAAATAGTTGGCTTACAATCGCCACGTCACAGAATAACAGTACAAGTCTCAAACATCATACATTAAGATCACTACAACCCTCTAAGGGCAAAAGCCAAATGTCAAAGTACCAAACTCAGATAAATAAAACAACCACAGGCGGATCGAATCCTAGTAAGAGACTCCACTACTGATCGTCCGGGTACCGCACATAGTACCGACTACGCTCCTCGTCGTACTCCCAATCCAGCTCGGTGCCATCACCTGGATAGCTCACAGCTGGACCTGCATCTGGTGTGGTGAAGTAACTGTGAGCCACAGAGGACTCAGCAATCCCGTTCCCGGGTAACAGAACTATTTAAGCCTTTAGGTGAGGGAAAGGCTGAAGAAAGAACAAGTCTGCAGCAGCAACTAGCATCTAGCTTACGCAAGTGAGAGCGAGAAGAGAAGGCATCGGCGAGAAGTGATCACGAAGTGATCCTAGCTACAAGCTCACAAACATAACCCCTCCGTGTTCAACTTCCGAATCCCTATTCGGAAATTGACAGTCACGGAACACACGCTGGTAGTGTATTAGTATCATTGTGTCAAGTTATCTACAACCGGAATTAACAAGCTCCCATCTGCCACATAACCGCGGGCACGGCTTTCGAAAGTTCAAACCCTGCAGGGGTGTTCCAACTTGACCCATTACAAGCCCACGATCCGCGGAGTCGCAACTCCAAAGTGGGAAGACCCGAGTATCCTCGGAATCCCGTGCTCAAGATATACCGAGCTAAGGTAAGGCTAATCCAGCAAATCCTCCCGGCGTGCCGACACCCTAATAGTAGCCGCGCGTATCTCGTCTCAGGCCACGACCGGATGGGCGATTCTACAGGTTTTTACCAAACCTCGAGTTTCCTTGAGGTGGCCCCGCAGAACCCCCGTTTCGGACCAACACTCATGTGGAGCACTGGCCCGGGGTTGTTGATTAAGAAAGAGGGTTAATTACTCCCTATGCATGTTTAGTTTGTTATTAGGCAAATAGTACCAATGTTGGGATTTGCTGGAAAAGACTTAGCACTTAGCGGTTTATCGAGGGGGTCCCATACACCCCAACCGTGTTAGGAACGCATAATCAAGGAACATAAAACCGGCTTATACGGATCCTAACGGCATGAGTGGAACAAAACACCAAGCAAAAGGCTTAGCCTTCCACCCTTGCCAATATATAGGTGATTTCAATTAAAGCATTTATATAGTGTGATATAACCCAACCAAACTTCAACATGGAGCAAACATCTTCACTTCACCTGCAACTAGCAACGCTATAAGAAGGGCTGAGCGAAGCGTACTTAGCCAAGCAACGGTTTGCATAGGTAGGGTGGTTAAACATGGCAATTGGTTACAAGTAGGAGGCTGACAAGAAGAACATGGGCATCGAGGCAAAACTATAGATCGAGACTACTAGCAAAAGGCGAAGATAGTAAAGTTATCGGGGTTCGGTCATCTTGCCTGAAGAGAAGACGTTCGGATCGAAAGAAGGGTCCTCGTGCTCAAACTCGTTGGAAACCTCGTGCTCAACCTCGTTGGAAAACTCGTGCTCAACTTCCGGCTCTAAACAAGACAAACACACCAAGCACCAATCAACAAAATGCAATGCGCACTCGAAAAACATGTATGCATGATGGATGCACTAGTGATGCACATGGAGCACGTAAAACATCACTCAAGCAAAACACCTCAAAACAAGATAACAACCTGATATTATTAATCTACACAGAAAATCACCCAAGTTTGATATAAGATTCGCTGAAATCGGAGTTACGGGCTAAAAGTTATGCCCGAAACAAGATTTGAGCGAAAACTGAAAATTACAGCAACATAGCATCTTGGGAGCTCAAAATAATTAATCTACAGGACCCAAAAAGCATGGCAAAGGACTTGAACACAAACTAGATATAAAGTACAGCAACTAGGTCCAAAGTGCACCCCAAACGGAGTCACGGATCAATAGCAATGATCTTGGACATATTGAACTTTGAAATAAAATTCTGGCAGCAGAATTTTATTGAAAGTTTGGAGCAAAAGATAAACATGCTACAGCCACTCAAATGGACATGTGAGGACATGGATGGAAAGACAACAATATATACTTCAAGGAACAATCAAAATCCACCCCAAAACTATCATGCTTTGTCCTACAACATCACACGAACATGGCATCGGAACGTTACAGATTTCAGACTTAGTGAAATTTCACTAAGTCCTAAAACAGCAACATTAACTTAGCACACAAAAGAGCATGTTTAAGTCACCTCGAAACTAATCATGGCAAAGGGTGAGCACCTCATCAAAATACATATGACGGTGATCCCGAAACACACAAGCATGCATCATTGTGGTGAAACACACCGATTACAACGAGCTCAACAAGATGGCATTTCATAACAAGTGAAAACACAACATGTGAACATGGCATCTTGCAACGATGATAACAAGGAAACAATAAATCTACCATGCAACCTATCACACACAACACGTAGTTCGTGGCAAGACGAACACGTGGACATGTCATTTGCATCGTTTGGACAAACGAGCTAAAAGTTATCACAAGTCAAAGGTGGCATGAAAATAACACATAACAGCAGTTTATAACATGTTGCACTCTTGCAACAGCAAAACAAGTGTCAAAATGACATCTAACATGCATGACTACAACAGGTAAAACGTAGAGGACAACTCCACGAACATCTGGACATGCTACACGCGCAAAACGGAGCAACAGGCACCAAGTTACAGCAATTCAAAGTATGCATCTCAGATAAACAGATCTGGGGACTTAGGAGTGGGGGAACAACCTTAGTAGTCTCAGATCTGGAAAAAAAAACAGAGGAACGGGCCGGCGGCGCGGATCCGGCCCGATCCGGCGGCTGGAACTGGGCCCGGCGCGGAGAGGCAGCCCGCGGGGGCGGCGGCCTGGCTGACGCGGCCCGTTGAGGCGGCCGGCCCGCGCGCGGCCTGGGGTGCTGGTGCGGTGGGCGAAGCCGGCCCAGCGCGGAGACGCGGCAACGGAGAGGCGAGGCGAGCGGGCTGACGCGAGGCGGAGAGCGGCCCAACTGGCCCGCTGGCGAGGCGGCTGGAGCGGTGCGAGGCCCGACGGGGCGAGCGGTGATGCGAGGCAAGGCGCCGGCTGGGAGGCGGTGTACGGGCTGTGGCGAGGCGAGCGGGAGGCGAGCTGGGCCTGCTCGGCGTCGATGTGGTCCAGGCGCCCTCGGTCGCTCGCACGGAGAGGCAACGGGATGACGAGGCCTGGCGAGGCCGGGGGCCCAGGTGGCGGCGATGGAGCCCGAGCGCACTGGAACGAGCGCGTTGACTCCGGGGCCTCGAGCCAGCAGTTTTGCGGCGGCGGATCGGCTCGATCCCAGGGATCCCCTCGGGATCCAGGAGACCTACGGATCTGATTTCTTGGATCTGAGGAAGAAGGGGGAAAAAAGAAAGTGGAGAAGGGGAAGAAGAAGGGGATGCCCAAATAGACTTAGGGGTCTATATATAGCAGTTTAGACTAGGGTTTGGAGACTAGGGGTGTTTAGGAGCCCTCCGATCGTGATCCAACGGATCCGATCGCGGGGATTGATTTAAAAGGCCTAGACGGAGATAAAAGGAAGCAGTAGGGGTATTTCCGGGACACGAAGTGAAGGCACATCGGACCCACACGGACAACGGAGGGAAAAGTCAACGGAGTCCAAACGAGACGAGATTTGAGAGGCGGGTTGCACACAACAAAACAACAACACACAACACAACCTCGCGGCACACCGGTAACGAAAAACGCCCGAACAACAAAGTAGGCCTACGGGACGTCACGGACACGTGAGGGAGCTCCGGAACGCGAAACGGACAACGGGAAGGAACACACGGAACCGGATGCAACCCACAACACACATGCAATGCAATGCACATGTCTACATGATATGAATGAATGCCACACACTCACACAACAAAACGACGAAAGCCCGAAAGACAAAGAACCCGAAATGGAAATAGATGAAGCCGGAGATTTATTATATACCCAAAAGGGAAAGTATTACATCCGGGGCATTACAAGAACACGGCCTAGAGGGGTCGGAACACTCGCCGGCGACGAGGTCCGACGGTGATGCGCTCGGGCGCTCGATGAACTAGGACCTAGAGGGCGCGCATGAAGTGGAGAAAGGCATGGGGAGAAAGAGGAGCTCACCACGAGCACAGAGAAGTGATCGGCTGGCCCAGTCGTGGATGGAGTCGACGGCGGCGGGCCTCGAACAGCTACGGCCACCGGAGATGAAGAAGAGGAAGAAGAGCTCGGCGTGGAGGCGATCGGCTCCGTGTAGTGGACGTAGACGAAGTAGTCGACATCATGGAAGCAGAAGGACACCGTTGGCGAGGCTGAGGTCGACGAGGAGCTCGCCGGCGATGAGGACGCGCTCTCAGATGCGTGCGGGTGTCGACTGGAGCAGCAGATCTGGTGGTGCTAGGCTCTCCAGGCAGCGACGAGGAGGAAGAGGAACCCTAGAGAGAGGGGCTGGACACGGTGCGGGTTTGAAATGGGGGCTCGGGCCAGGAGACCTCGACGTCCGTGAGTTCACGGCACGACGGTGAGCGCGCGCTCTGCTCTGCTTTGCGCTGATGGAGGAAGACGGATGCGCGGCCTGTGAGACAGACAGGTGGGGCCAGGCACGAGGGGAGAGACGGCGCGACTGCGAGCGCTCTGCGGGCCTGCAGGAGAGAGATAGAGAGATGGGCCGCGCGTTGAGGAGAAAGAGATGGGCCTGGGGGAGAGAGAAGGAGGAGGAGTCCCAGGCCACAGTGCTGGCTGCTGTATTCTTTCTTTTTCTTTATTTCTTTAGACAGATAAGAAAAGAAAATCACATGCTAAAAGAAAAAGAGTTAGGGGAAAAGAAAAATATCCCCATGCTCAGTGATTTATGCCCTATTTAATAAAATTGACTTGGACATTTTTAGAGGCAGAAAAATAAAAGGAGTTTGAATATGGTTCAAACTCTAGTCATTTTAAAACCCAACCAAATCATTTCTAAAAGGGGTGATATTTGGCAGAGAGGGAGTAGGCATGGTGCAAGGTTTTTAGGAAAAGAAAGAACAATAGTGGGCTTGGCTAGGTGGCTTGTTCAATGGAGCAAAGAAAGGACGGAAAAGAAAAGAAAGAAGAAGAAGAGAAGTGGAAGAAGGGGTTAGGGTTTTTGCATGACATAGCTAGAACCACACACACCACAACACAAGGGTCTCACACCTACACAGCAAGAAACTGAACTATGATGCCATGATGCTATGATGATGAAGCAATGCAAGGATGCAAAAATAATAAATGATGGCAATGCAAAAAATAAAATGACAAGAACCCCCAAGGATAAGGACAAGGATCAAATTGAGAAAGCTTTATTGCCATTATTGGAAAGTGTTACATATGGGGCATTACAAACTCTCATACACTACAAAAAAGATCTCGTCCCGAGATCTAGGACTGGAAGAAGGAAGGATACTCGGAACGAAGGTGATCTTCTCATTCCCACGTAGCTTCTCGGTCGGTATGGTGTGACCACTTTACTTTCAAAAACTTGATGGACTTGTTGCGGGTTTTGCGCTCAGTTTCATCAAGAATAGCATCAGGGTGCTCACGATAAGACAAGTCTTGTTGAAGATCTATCTCCTCGAACGGAATGATGCGTTCAGGTTTTTTTTGAAGCACTTGCGGAGTTGAGACACGTGAAACACATCATGAACATTTGTAAAGATGGAGGGAAGCTCGAGTTGGTAGGCTAGATTGCCTCTTTTGCAAAGAATCTTGAAAGGGCCCACGTATCTCGGAGCAAGCTTTCCTTTGATACCAAATCTTTGGGTTCATTTCATAGGAAAAACACGGAGATAGACATGATCTCCAATGGCGAAAGCCAAATCACGATGCTTTCCGTCATAGTAACTCTTTTGACGTGACTGAGCGGCTTTGAGATTCTCACGTATGACTTTGCACATCTCTTCAGCTTCTGAGATCAAATCATTGCCAAGAAGTTGACATTCACCAGTCTCGGACCAGTTGAGCGGGGTATGGCACTTTCTGCCATAGAGGATTTCAAAAGGAGCTTTGCCGGCACTTGCTTGGAAGCTGTTGTTGTATGAGAATTCGGCAAACGGGAGACAATCTTCCCACTTCATACCGAAAGAGATGACACAAGCTCTCAGCATGTCTTCGAGGATCTGGTTCACTCTTTCGACTTGACCACTAGTCTGAGGGTGAAACGCAGTGCTGAAGCGAATCTTAGTGCCCATGGCTGACTGAAAGGAGTCCCAGAACTTGGATGTGAACAAACTTCCACGGTCTAAGGAGATGACTTGAGGAATGCCATGCAACGAAACAATTCTGGAGGTGTACAACTCTGCCAACTGAGCTGCGTTGATGGATTCTTTGACTGGAAGGAAATGAGCTACTTTAGCTAGCTTGTCAATCACTACAAAGATAGCATCATTCCCCTTCTTGGACTTAGGAAACCCAGTGACGAAATCCATTTCAATGTGATCGAATTTCCACTCGGGAATAGGTAGAGGTTGAAGGAGACCGGCTGGACATTGATGCTCTGCCTTCACTCTTCTGCAGACATCACATTCATTCATGAATTGGGCAATCTCCCTTTTCATGCGAGTCCACCAGTACGATTGCTTGAGGTCTTGGTACATCTTAGAACTTCCGGGATGAATCGAGAGGAGGGAGTCATGTGCTTCATTCATTATGAGCTTCCTGAGATCACCCTTGGGAACCATAGTTCTATCCTCAAAGAACAAGGTGCCTTTCTCATCAAGACGATATCACTTGTATTTGGGAGTACCCTTAGCAATACCATGTTTCACTTTCTGCACCATAGCATCACTGAGTTGGGCCTCACGGATCTGATCTTCCAAGGTAGGAGCAACTTGAAGGTTTGCAAGAAAGCCTTGTGGAACAACTTGGAGGTTGAGCTTCCTGAATGACTCGGAAAGTTCAGGCTGGAACGGTTTGAGAAGGAGACGGTTGCAATATGCCTTTCTTCTCAAGGCATCTGCCATGACATTGGCCTTTCCAGGTGTGTACTCAATGCTTGGATCATCTCAACCCAACGAGTCTGGCGAAGGTTCAGGTTTGGCTGTGTGAAGATGTACTTCAAGCTCTTGTGACCGGTGAAGATGTCCACTTTTATGCCCAACCGAAGGTGTCTCCACGTGATCAATGCATGTACAACTGCTGCTAGCTCGAGATCATGTGTGGGGTAATTTCTCTCATTTGGTTTCAATTGACGAGAAGTTTATGCCACAATCTTCTTGTCTTGCATGAGAACACCACCAAGTCCTTGCAAAGAAGCATCACAAAGGACTTCATAGGGCTTGGACTCATCCGGAGGAGTAAGAACCGGAGCAGAAATGAGCTTCTCTTTGAGTGTTTTGAATGCCACATCACAATCAAGAGTCCAGGAGTACTTGACATTCTTATGCAACAGGTTGGAAAGAGGCTTGGCGATCTTGGAGAAGTTCTCAATGAACCTTCTGCAATAGCTAGCGGGACCAAGGAAGCTTCGAAGTTGCTTGACATTCTGCGGGGGTTCCCAGTTGAAAATAGCTTCAACTTTCTCGGGGTTCACAGAAATACCCTCGGCAGAGATGATATGGCCAAGATATAAGACTTTATCCAGCCAGAATTCACATTTGGAGAACTTCGCATAGAACTTGTGTTCACGGAGCCTGTCAAGGACCAAACGGAGGTGCTTGGCATGGTCTTCTTCATTCTTGGAGAATACCAAGATGTCATCCAGATATACAAGAACAAATTCATTGGTGTAGGGGTTGAATATGAAGTGCATCATCCTCGAGAAGGTGGGTGGAGCATTTGCGAGGCCAAAAGACATGACCGTGTATTCATAGGAGCCATAGCTCGTTCTAAATGCGGTCTTGTGAATATCCTCTTCATGGATACGGATCTGGTGGTAACCCATCCGGAGATCAAGCTTTGAGAACGCCTTTTCTCCTTTGAGCTGCTCGAACAATTCATTGATATTGGGGAGCGGATACTTGTTCTTTATTGTCTTCTTGTTCAATGGCCGGTAATCAACGCAAAGGTGTTCCGTGCCATCCTTCTTCTTGAAAAATAGAACACCACAGCCCCAAGGAGAAGTACTAGGCCTGATCAGACCCATACGCTCTTGCTCATCGAGTTGTTTCTTCAGCTCCTTCAACTCATCAGGGGAAAGCTTGTACGAACGCTGACATGCTGGCTCGGTACCGGGCTCGAGTTCAATGACGAATTCAACTTGATGATGCGGAGGCATGCCTGGAAGTTCTTCAGGGCAAACATATTCATATTCATTGACCACCGGAATCTGAGAGATGGCATTAATCTCGCCCTTGTCAATGAGAGAGAATAGCCTGATTGTGTTATCTCGAGAGGCGAAGATAATCACGTGTTCGTCAGGATGAGTAAGCTTGACTTCCTTATTTGCACAATCAATATTTGCATCATGCTTGGAAAGCCAATCCATCCCAAGAATAAGATCAATGTCGGAGTTGCCGAGAATAATCGGAGAAACCAGAAAGCGGTAATCACCCATATGAATAGATACATCCGGAGCCATCAAATTAGAAGTCCTGTTTTTGCCCAGAGAAATAATTTGCAACTTCTTATCGAGAAAGGCCGAAGTGAAATTATGCTTGGTAAAGAATGGTCTTGACATGAAGCAAAGTGATGCACCAGAATCAAACAATACTTTTGCAGGAATAGAGTTAACTGAGAGGTTACCCAATATCACATCAGAAGAATTCTCCGCTTGAGCTGCATTCATCAGATTCACTCTTGCTGCCTTGGGGTTGTGCTTGACAATAGCAGTGCTGACAGGTGGAGGAGGCGGAAGGCGCCTTGGGTTGGGACACTTGTTAGCATAGTGACCCTTCTGAGGGCACTTGTTGCAAACCACATCTGACAGAGGACGGTGATAAGGACCACTTGATCTTGAAGCTTGAAACTGAGGCTTGGACAGATTGCTTGGGTTGGGTGGGTGGGAGAAACCACGGCCACCTGAGTGCTTGTTGTTGTTTGGAGGACGGAGCACTGGAGGAGGCGGTAGCCAGAACTTCTGCTGCTTTGCAACCACTTGGGAAGAACAGGAGGAGTGAACAGCATCTCCGATCCTCTTTTTGGAAGCTTCACTCTTGAGCTGGGCTGCCTCTTGCTTAAGAGCCATATTGTAGAATTGGTCAAATTCATCCGGCACGAACAAGGTGAGAGCTAGTTGGAGTTCATCCTCCAGACCACCACGGAACTGATAAATCTTGCTCTTGGCATCTGGGATGTCTTGCTTGGCATAGTGAGCGAGATTCTGGAACTTGACATTGTATTGTTAGACGGACATGGTGCCTTGCTTCAGGTTGCGGAATTGCTCACGCATTCCTTCAATGACACTGGTTGGAATGTGGTGAGAGCGGAAATCCTTGCAGAAGTCAGTCCACAAAATCTCATGACCACCTCTTGAATATTTGTACTGTTGCCACCAATCAACAGCTTGGTATTTGAGTTGGAAGGCGGCGAACTTGACATAATCCTTAGGTCTCACGTTACTGCACTCAAAATGCTTTTTGATGTCTGTTATCCAGTCTTCAGCATCTTGCGGATCCACACAGTAACTGAAAGACTTCGGTTGGTTTGCCAGAAATTGGTTGAGGGTTGCAAATTTAGGTTGAATGAACAGATTGCCTTGGCCTTGGTTCCCATGACCACCTTGATTTGCTTGGTTGGCTTGAATGTTCTGCATCATTTGCATAAGCATCTGGGTGTTCTGGTTTGTCGCTTGCATAATTGCTCTCCAGGCCTCAGACGGAGGAGGAGGGGAAGGAGGACGTTCAGGAATACGCTCTTCTTCACCCTCTCGGTTAGCATTGGGAACCTTCTTAGGAGCCATCCTGAATGAGATGACAACCATTAGACATTGATTGAAATTATATAAGCTGAATCAACGACTAGAATTGCAACATAAGTCTTCACAAGAACATTCGAACAAAATGAACGAATGTAATCCACAATTTAATGGTACAACTATCTTCTCGAGAAGCCACTTGGGAGAACAAAAGGTAAATAAAACAACAAGGAGCAGATAGAACAAATACAAGATAGAAGTTTCGTCCCACATGTTCGTGCTGAAAGCTCATGGAACGTGTTACAAAAGGGTTTTGCAATCCCCGGATCAGCATAGCCAAGGACCCTTTAAAATGCAACTCCCAATTGGAACAACGCTCATAAAACAACTTCACTCAATGTTGAACCCCGAACTCCATATCAAGCATTCGTTGGAAGAATGCCTACGAGCTACTAGAAGAACCCACCTATTAATTTCCGAAGGTTTCCGGTTATGAAATTGGGTGTTGGGGATACAGGGAAGCACCGCGCACTCAACTCTAATCCTACATCCAGCTGTATCCATCCTTCAACACATAACCAGTCATTTTCGGAAACCGTTTACCTCGAACCTTTGAAACGCATCTGCTATACAAGTTGTGGCAATACTCCCGAACTACCTCCCGAGTGCTGGGTGATGTCGGGGTTATCTCACCACTAACCACATAGAAGAGTTTTCGATGTCGGCCGTCTTAAGTATTCTAGAATCACTGCAATAGATTTGTGACGACAACACCTCGGAGCTCAACTCCCCGGGACACTGCCACAACCCCTAGATGATAGGAGGCATCGAGAACAATGTTCTCGTCACAAAGATATCAGAACAATCCAAACAATACTCGCGTGATCCTAAAAAAATTTAGTGAATTTTTGAGAGTAGAAGAGATATAACAACGTCAGGAGTCCTCACTAGAGCGATGGTTAACTCCTACCAGCCCCCCCCCTAGGAGCATGCGTTGATTGCTTTGTTTTGATGACTCGTAGATTTTTGCAATAAGTATATGAGTTCTTATGACTATTGTTGAGTCCATGGATTATACACACTCTCACCCTTTGTAATGCCCAATATGTGACTATACCTCCCACGTGTCGAGGCACGACTTAAAGGTATAATCACATACTAGAATGATCCCAAGTATGGTATCTTTGCACAACTCATGTAAAAGAGGGGATGAAAATGTAAAAGAGTAGTTGGCTTACACTCGCCACGTCACACAAAGTAATACATTAACATACATCATCCAATAACATTAGAGTCCGACTACGGACGAAGATCCAAATGAAAGATACCATAAATAAAGCAACACAAGGTCCCGATCATCCTAGTAAGAGCCCTACTGATCCTCTGGGTAAGACACGTAGTATCACCCACGCTCTTCATCGAACTCCCAGTACAACTCTGAACCACCAGCTGTGTAGTTCTCAACGGTACCTGCATCTGGTGTTGTGTAGAATCTATGAGCCACGGAGGACTCAACAATCCCGTTCCCGAGTAGCAATACTATCAAAGCCTTAGGTGTGGAAAAGGCTTAAACAAGGTTGCAGCAGCAGCACAAGTGTCAATGATCGTCAAAGTGATCACGAAGTGATCCTAACTAAGCACATCAAACATAACCCCACCGTGTTCACTTCCCGAACCCCTTCGAAAAGCGACCATCACGGTTACTCACGCTGGTAGTGTATTATGAGCATGGTGTCAAGTTATCTACAACTGGATATTAACAAATTCCCATCTTCCACATAACCGTGGGCACGACTTTCGAAAGATCAAACCCTGCAGGGGTGTCCCAACTTAGCCCATCACAAGCTCACGATCTGCGGAGTCGCAACTCCAAGGTGGGAAGACCCGAGTATTCTCGGAATTCCGTGCTCAAGATATTCCGACAAAGGTAAAACTAATCCAGCAAGACCTCCCGGCGTGCTAACACCCTGATAGTAGCCGCGCGTATCTCGTCTTAGGCCACGACCGGATGAGTCATCCTACATGTTTTTACCAGCCCTTGAGTTTCCTCGAGGTGGCCCCGCAGTCTGCTCAGTTTGGACCAACACTCATGTGGAGCATTGGCCCAGGGTTGTTAATTAAGAACTCGGGTTTGCAACGCCCTATGCAAGTTTTAGTTATTAGGCAAATGCAAAACCAATGTTGGGCCTTGCTGGAAAAGCTTTAGCGCTAAGCGGGTTATCAAGGGGGCCCATAAACCCCAACCGTGTTAGGGACGCAAAATCAAGGAACATAACACCGGTTTAACGGTTCCTAGGGTGGCATGAGTGGAACAAAACACCAATCAAGAGGCTTAGCCTTCCACCCATTACCAATATATAGATGATTTACTTTAATAGATTATATATTGTGATATCCCAACAAAACTTCATCATGAAGCAAGAATCTTCAAATCTGCACCTGCAACTAACAACACTATAAGAGGGGCTGAGCGATGCTTACGTAGCCAATCAATGGTTTGCTAGGTGGGTGGTTAGAGAGTTTCATGACAACAATAGGAGGCTGACAAAAAGACATAGGCATCGAGGCAATAAGCTAAAGAGCGAGACATCTAGCATAGGCAAAGATAGTAGTGATATCTGGGTAAGGTCATCTTGCCTGTTGATTGCACGGAGGGATCGGAACCTTGCTCCTCACACTCAACCTCGGTAGAAACCTCGTACTCTGTATCGTCACGGGCTCTAACCAAACACAACAATGCAACAACGGAACAAAATCAATCAACATGCAATGCTCAACCACATGATGCATGAACAAGATGAACAAGGACAAGAGTAGATATGATGTATGGCCTAGGGGGTCACAAGAGTGCAACATCATCATATTCAAACAATATCACTCACATGAAAGAAAAAACAAACAAAGACAACTACCAAGTTTATGTAGTTCGATCAAACAAGCATCCAACAAGTTTTTAAAGGAGTTGGTTAACATGGAAAGGGTGCAACTAACATTACAGCAACATGCTAGCACATTTAAATGGGCTGGAAATAAATAACAACAATATCCAGAAACTCCCATATTAATTTATTTGCATTTGGGACAGATCTGAAAGACTTATGTGATGGAGTTGTCCAACATGCTAAACAACAGCACCAAAATATTCTACACATTTTTCTACCCCAAATGCATATAAAGTTTGTTAGATTTGGAGTTGTAGATATTTAGTTATGATTTTTACAAGTTTTAGCATATTTAAATCAAGAACAAATTCAAACATCATTTTAAATGTTTTTAAACATGGCAACAAACAACATATTCATAATCTACATAAAATTCTAAGCACTTTTCATACAGGACTCATTTTCATCAGAAGTATATTTTCACAGGTATTAATTAAACCAGAAAAATTGCAGAAAAAGAAAATGAAAAACAGAAAAAGAAAACAACACGTAGGGGTCAGAGTGACCCAGGCTGCGCTAGCCCAAGCCACTGACAAGAGGGCCCGGCCTCGCTGAGCTGGCGCCAGCGGGTGCGCGCAAGGGTGGAAGCAGCTAGTGAGGCTGGCAGGTGGGGCCTGCCTGTCAGCCACATGCGAAAATTAAAAAGGGGGCAAAACCACTGCCACAACAAGGATTTGAACACAAGACCTCGCGGATAACTGACGAAGGCGCTAGCCACTGGGCTAGACAGGTGATCTCGACAGATAACAGGTAGCTGAAGACTAAACAGCAGAAGCAGAAGCAGGGGAAAATGCTAGGCTCGTCGGAGCTGCTCCGGCGACCAAACGGGACGACGGAGTGGTGCGGATTGCTCCTGGAAGAGTTCCGCACCCATATGATGCACTAGCACTACCTAAAGAGCACTACAGCGCCGGCAGCGAGCAACGACAGAACGGCGGCGACAGAGCAACGGCGAGGCGATGTAGTAGCCTAGGCGGAATGGCGACTGCACAGGCAGCTCCTACACGACGAGACGAAGCGAACGGAAAGAAGAACACGGCCTAGAGGGGTCGGAACACTCGCCGGCGACGAGGTCCGACGGTGATGCGCTCGAGCGCTCGATGAACTAGGACCTAGAGGGCGCGCAGGAAGGGGAGAAAGGCATTGGGAGAAAGAGGAGCTCACCACGAGCACGGAGAAGTGCTCGGCTGGCCCAGTCGTGGACGGAGTCGACGGCGGCGGGTCTCGAACAGCTACGGCCACCGGAGATGAAGAAGAGGAAGAAGAGCTCGGCGTGGAGGTGATTGGCTCCACGTAGTGGACGTAGACGAAGTAGTCGGTGTCGTGGAAGCAGAAGGATACCGTTGGCGAGGCTGAGGTCGACGAGGAGCTCGCCGGCGAAGAGGTCGCGCTCTTAGATGCATGCGGGTGTCGATTGCAGCGGCAGATCTGGTGGTGCTTGGCTCTCCAGGCGGCGACGAGGAGGAAGGGGAACCCTAGAGAGAGGGGCTGGACACGGTGCGGGTTTAAAAGGGGGCTCGGGCCACGATAGCTCGACGTCCATGAGTTCACGGCACGATGGTGAGCGCGCACTTCGCTCTGCTTTGCGCAGACGGAGGAAGACGGAGGCGCGGCCTGTGAGACAGACAGGTGGGGCCAGGTGCGAGGGGAGAGACGGCGCGACTGCGAGCGCTCTGCGGGCCTGCGGGAGAGAGAGAGATGGGCCGCGCGTTGAGGAGAAAGAGATGGGTCTGGGGGAGAGAGAAGGAGGAGGAGGCCCAGGCCACTGTGCTGGCTGCTGTATTCTTTCTTTTTCTTTATTTCTTCAAACAGATAAGAAAAGAAAATCACAGGCTAAAAGAAAAAGAGTTAGGGGAAAAGAAAAATATCCCCATGCTCAGTGATTTATGCCCTATTTAATAAAATTGACTTGGACATTTTTAGAGGCAGAAAAATAAAAGGAGTTTGAATATGGTTCAAACTCTAGTCATTTTAAAACCCAACCAAATCATTTCTAAAAGGGGTGATATTTGGCAGAGAGGGTGTAGGCATGGTGCACGGTTTTTAGGAAAAGAAAGAACAATGGTGGGCTTGGCTAGGTGGCTTGTACAATGGAGCAAAGAAAGGACAGAAAAGAAAAGAAAGAAGAAGAAGAGAAGAGGAAGAAGGGGTTAGGGTTTTTGCATGATATAGCTAGAACCACACACACCACAACACAAGGGTCTCACACCTACACAACAAGAAAGTAATCTATGATGCCATGATGCTATGATGATGAAGCAATGCAAGGATGCAAAAATAATAAATGATGGCAATGCAAAAAAATAAAATGACAAGAACCCCCAAGGATAAGGACAAGGATCAAATTGGGAAAGCTTTATTGTCATTATTGGAAAGTGTTACATATGGGGCATTACACCCTTCCACCATTGCTAGCCTCTCTTGTACCGCACAACTTTCCCCGGTACTATAAACCCACTATATATCCTTCCTCAAAACAACCACCATATTGTTCCTCAAAAGAGCCACCATACCTACCTATCATGGCATTTCCATAGCCATTCCGAGATATATTGCCATGCAACTTTCCACCGTTCCGTTTATATGACACACATCATATTGTCATATTGCCATGCATGATCATGTAGTTGACATCGTATTTCTGGCAAGGCCACCATGCATAATCTTTTCATACATGTCACTCTTGTTTCATTGCACATACCGGTACACCGCCCGGAGGCATTCATATAGAGTCATACTTTGTTGTAGTATCGAGTTGTAATATTGTGTTGTCATGAAAGTGTGATGATCATCATTTTTAGAGCATTGTCCCATGGGAGGAAAGGCTGAATCTATAAAGCCCCTCCGCAAAAAAAAGGCCAAAGAAAAAAAGGGAAGGCCATAAAAAAAGAAAAAAATAATAAAAAAGAAAAAAAGAGAAAAAAGGACAATTGCTACTATCTTTTTCCACACTTGTGCTTCAAAGTAGCACCATGTTCTTCATTGTAGAGAGTCTCATGCTTAGTCACTTTCATATACTAGTGGGAATTTTCATTATAGAACTTGGCTTGTATATTCCAACGATGGGCTTCCTCAAATGCTCTAGGTCTTCGTGAGCAAGCAAGTTGGATGCACACCCACTAGTTTCTTTTGTTGAGCTTTCATTCATATTTAGCTCTAGTGCATCCGTTGCATGGCAATCCCTATTCACTCACATTGATATCTATTGATAGGTATCTCCATAGCCCGTTGATACGCCTAGTCGATGTGAGACTATCTCCCTCTTTTTGTCTTCTCCACAACCACCTTTATTCCACCCATAGTGCTATATCCATGGCTCACGCTCATGTATTGCGTGAGAATTGAAAGGTTTGAAAAGATAGAGCATGAAAACAAATGCTTGGCTGAAATCGGGGTTGTGCATATTATGAATATTTAGTGTGATAATAAGGGAGCATAGCCAACACTATATGATTTTGTAGGGATAACTTTCTTTAGCCATAGTATTTTGAGAAGACATGATTGCTTGGTTAGTATTGCTTGAAGTATTGTTATTTCTTATGTCAATATAGACTTTTGTCTAGAATCTTTCAGATCTGAACACTCATGCCACAATTAAGAGAATTACATTGAAAAACTATATTGGTTAGCATTCCACATAAAAAATTCTTTCTTTATCACTTACCTACTCGAGGACGAGCAGGAATTAAGCTTGGGGATGCTTGATACGTCTCCATGCTATTATTTGTGAAGTCTTGGATGTTTAATGGGCTTTATCTTTTACTTTTATATCATTTTTGGGACTAACCTACTAACCAAAAGGCCCAGTCCAGATTGTTGTTTTTTGCATATTTCAGGGTTTTGCAGAAAAGGAATATCAAACGGAGTCCAAACGGAATGAAACCTTCGCGAGAGATATTTTTGGAGGAAATCATGCACGAAAGACTTCGGGGCCAAGCCAGAGGACAAAGGGGCCACCCTCGAGGGTGGGGGGCGCGCCCCCCTTCCCAGGGCGCGCCCCTGCCTCGAGGGCAGCCCGTGTGGCCCCCGGTGCCCCCCTTCTCCCTATATACCTACGTACCCCAGAAACTCCAGACACAGAGAGAAAACCCTAATTCCACCGCCGTGGCTGCTGTTCCCGTGAAGATCCCATCTTGGAGCCTGTTCCGGGAGGGGGATCCATCACGGAGGCCTTCATCATCATCATCATCATCGCCCTCACCATGAGTTGTGAGTAGTTTACCTCAGACCTTCGGGTCCATAGCTAGTATCTCCGGATCACAATACAAAGTTCTCCTCGGTTTTCGAGGAGATCTATTCGATGTAATCTCTTTTTGCGGTGTGTTTGTCGAGATCCGATGAATTGTGAGTTTATGATCAAGGTTATCTATGAAAGATATTTGGTTCTTCTCTTAACTTTTTATGTGTGCTCATAATATCCTTGCAAGTCTCTTCGAATTATTGGTTTGGTTTGGCCTACTAGATCTAAAGTTCTTGCAATGGGAGAAGTGCTTGGCTTTGGGTTCAATCTTGTGGTGTCCTTTCCCAGTGATAGTAGGGGTAGCAAGGAATGTATTGTTTTGTTGCCATCGAGGATAAAAAGATGGGGTTTTCATCATATTGCTTGAGTTTATCCCTCTACATCATGTCATCTTGCCTAAAGCGTTACTCTGTTCGTATGAACTCAATACACTAGATGCATGCTGGATAGCGGTCGATGTGTGGAGTAATAGTAGTAGATGCAGAATCGTTTCGGTCTACTTGTCTCGGACGTGATGCCTATATACAATGATCATGCCTAGATAGTCTCATAATTATTCGCTTTTCTATCAATTGCTCGACAATAATTTGTTTACTCGACGTAGAATATCGCTATCATGAGAGAAGCTACTAGAGAAAACTATGGTCCCCGGGTCTATCCATATCATATTACTTTCCCGTCAATTTCTGCCGCCGTTGTTTATTTGCTTTCTTTACTTTCTGTTTCTATACCAAAAATACCAAAAATATAATTATCATCTCTATCAGATCTCACTATCGTAAGTGACTGTAAAGGGATTGACAACCCCTTATCGCGTTAGCTGTGAAGTTCTTATTTGTTTGTGCAGGTGCGAGGGACTGGCGCGTGGTCTCCTACTGGATTGATACCTTGGTTCTCTAAAACTGAGGGAAATACTTATCCTACTATGCTGCATCTGCCTTTCCTCTTCGAGGGAATACAACGCAAGCTCAAGAGGTAGCAGGGCCCCGCTGAATACTGATCCGGAGCCTAGTGCGGCTCCGGAGTCCGAAGACCAGACCCCCAAGGCGGGGGACGATACAACTGTTCCTGCGGCGCCCGGTGTCAATCTGGAGACGCCGGACCCTCTGGAGGGAGCACTACAAAGTGCTTCCGTCGTGGAGGAGTACCGCACCATAATGGGTGTCGTGATGAAGAAGATTCAGTCCGTCAAAGGCGGACTGCATGAAGCCTTCAACAGCCTACTAACAGGCTTCGAGGTATGCAATGTAATGTTCTTTAAGGAACTTTATTTATTTTATATGCACATATATAGCCAGTAGCCCCTGATGCTTTGTGTGATTCTGAATAGAATCGGACGAAGTATCTATAATATAGCATATTATAGAGCTAAACTGAATGGTTTTGCATTTGAACAGGCTTCACTAGTTGCGGCAATTGCACAAGCTGCAGAAGTTGCCGAACTAGATCGGAAGCTCTCGCAGGCCAACGCGGACCTCGACCGCGTCAACCAGCATTTGGATGAGACGCAAGGTATGTGGATTTGAAAAATTGAGATGTCAAGAAGACTAATAATTTTAATTGATTGTGAGTATAAACTCTTTTGTGATATGCTGTATTAAACAATTGGCGCCACTGAGCTCGACGCACTCAAGGGCGACCTCACGAAGGTCAAGAAGGAGGCCGAGGCGAGTAAGGCAGCTGCTGATAAAGCGGTTGTAGATCTAAAGGCCGAAAAGGCTGCGTGCCAAAAGCATGAGACTCGGGAGCCGAAGTCGAAAGTGAGCTTAACGATGCTATTCGCAAATGCGAGGCATTGGAAAAATGAATTCAGGAACAAGCATCTGAGCTCACTGCGGCAGTCAAAGCTGCCCAGGAGGCGCGAAGCGAGTCGCAGCGTCTGCGAGGAAATCAAGCAGGCGCGGGAGATAACATCTGGTAAGAATTTTCTCTTACGGAGCATCTTCGGAGGGCGGAAGTACCTTGGGCTGACACGGTTATGGAGTTCTCCAGGCGTGTTTGCAGATCTCCCGAGGAGCAGTGCTGATGCTGCCCAATACTTCCGAGCCTAGGAGGGGAAGAACACGGAGAAGCTATTCTGGTCGCAGTTCAATGCGCCAAAACATCCGGTGCCCCTCAATGACCAGATGAAGCAGTTGGTCGAGCTGCGCAACATGGCGGGTTCGGCCATGAAGGACTTGATAGTCCGACTGTGGCCCGCTGAGCCAATCCCAAGTAGCTACTTCGGATTGGTGAAGCGGCTCGTGGAAGCGAGTCCGCGGGTCGTCGCGTTGAAGCGTTCAGCCTACATAGAGGGTGCTCGGATGGCCTTCGCACGTGTGAAAATGCAATTGGTGAAGATGAAGGCGCATGACATAGCCACTGCTGGCCCGCCCAAAAAGCAAGGAGCACCGCAAGCTGGAGAGATACTTTGAGGATGTCATAGAAGGCGCCCGCCTTGTAGAAGGCCAGTGTTCAAAGGATATTATCTTTGAGTAATTGTATCCACTTGTAAAGACTTAAGCTTATGAACCGATGTATATATTATTTTCGCACTATTATATTGTGAGCGACTTTCACCTCTTGTGCGGCCGTTTATTCAAATATGAAAGTTTCCAGTCTTCGGCTTCAATCCCCATGTAAATATTACTAGGGTCTTCGGTCATATGCATAAACACTCTTTATCCAACGTCTTGGTCCATGTAGGAGGTGTATGCGGAGCGAACCAGGCAATCAGACTATGCGACTTTATTGCTTTCACTTAGCCATATGAGTTTGACAAGTGGGACTAAGTACTAGCCCCTGGTGCGTATATGGTGTTTCCGAATTAAGGTATCCATTTGTACGCGGCTGGGCAAAAAACCAACCCTTCGTATAGCACGGGGTAGATCTCCATCGATCGTAGTATGACACTAAGTCACCGGATCACAAACCAGATTCTTGCCTATCATGACAGTCGGTTTTTGGCTTTCTCTACTAAGTACGAACCGGACGAACGTAGGGGTAAGCACAGGATCCGGGCAACCCAAGTATTGACCCAAGACATGATTCAGAACTGATGCATATAAAGCAATATCCAGGACACCGAACACTCCCTATAGGTGTTTTGACTTTTCAACATATACCGGGTCGAATACAGCCCCTGGTAGTGGACCCTGGTGTCAAGGCACATGTGGCAATCTGACATGGAGAGAGAACATAGGTGGTAAGAGAATAAAACTCCAAACACAATATGAACCAAGCTGCTTCTATAATATCTCGTTATAGTACAGCGAGCCGTATACTTATAGATAATGCCGATAACTTCCTTGGACATTTTACATGCGAGAAAAGTATAAAACAAAACGAGATAAAAGGTTTACACATGGCCTTAATCTAAAAAGAAACCTTAGCGCGGGGCCCTGCTGCACGCCAGCGCCGTTTTATCCTTTGTGATGTGTCCTTGAAGGGAAAGTGTGATGGCCATCTGTAATAAAAAAGAAAAAGAAAAAACCTGGAAAAAATAATCTAGTGTGGCCGTAAACAAAGCTAGTTCGTTTAATGAACCTTGAAAGATAATTTTAAAGCTACGGGTATGCAGTGTGCCCCCAGCGCCTCCCAAGGAATTTTAAGGGCATAATTGTGTACACGAGGCATGTATGCTACCACCTTATGGGGCAGTCGATGGGGGCGTAGCTACTAATTGAGCTCAGGTTCATCTGAGCTGCCGCACTGAGACATGTGCCGGACACGTTTAGCTGTGTTCGCGGTCTTAATGACCGATGAGCTGTTCAGCTTAAATAGGCCGTTTTGGACTTCGGCTGCTAGGGCCGCAGTGTCCTCCTCCGTACGGAGAGAGCGCTCCATTTTTCCATTGACCGTGATGACGCCACGTGGTCCAGACATTTTGAGCTTTAAATAAGCATAATGCGGGACTGCTTTAAAGCGGGTGCAGGCCGTTCTTTCGAGTAGTGCATGATAGCCACTTCGGAACGGAGCTATGTCAAAGATTAGCTCTTTGCTTCGAAAGTTATCCAGGGAGCCGAATACGACCTCCAATGTTAAAGCGCCCATGCAGTGGGCTTCTACGTCCGGTATCACTCCTTTAAAGGTCATGCTGCTTGGCTTGATTCTTGACGGGTCTATCCCCATCTTGCGGACAGTGACCTAGTATATCAGATTGAGACTGCTTCTGCAATCTATAAGGACTCGAGTGAGATGGCATCCATCTATTATTGGATCGAGCACTAGGGCAGCCGAACCCCCATGACGTATACTAGTCGAATGATACCTGCGATCAAAGGTGATCGGACAGGCCGACCATGGGTTGAATTTGGGCAAACAGGCTCAACGACATAGACATCTCGGAGTGCGCGCTTGCGCTCCCTCTTTGGGATATGAGTGACATATATCATGTTCACTGTTTTGATCTTCGGTGGAAATTTCTTCTGTCCCCCTGTGTTCGGCTGGCGAGGTTCATCCTCGTCTTTGCTCTGAGGTCCCTTTCCCTTGTGTTCGGCGTTGAGCTTGCCGGCCTGCTTGAAGACCCAACAACTACGGTTGGTATGGTTCGCAGGTTTAGCCGGGGTGCCATGGATCTGGCAGGGCCTGTCTAATATTTTTTCTAGGCTAGATGGACTATCTTTGTTGCCTTTAAATGGCTTCTTCCGTTGACCGGGTCTAGAGCCATTGAATCTGACATTTACCGCTGTATCATCTGGGCTTCCAGGATTATTTCGATGTTTGTTTTTGTTACGTCGTGGCTTTCCATTGCCATCCATGACTTCAGATGTGCCAGGGTCGCTGGTGCTGCTACAAGATAACCAGTTGTCCTCGCCCGCGCAAAAACGGGTCATGAGTGTAGTTAGGGCTGCCATTGTCCTCGGCTTTTCCTGGCCGAGGTGTCTAGCTAGCCATTCATCCTAGACAATGTGCTTGAAGGCCGCTAAGGCTTCGACATCCGGACAGTCGACGATTTGGTTCTTCTTAGTGAGAAACCGATTCCAAAGCTTACGGGCTGACTCCCCGGGTTGTTGGATTATGTGACTTAGATCGTCAGCATCCGGAGGCCGGACATAGGTCCCTTGAAAATTGGCCCGAAAAGGATCCTCAAGTTCTTCCCAACTTCCAATGGAGTTTTCTGGGAGGCTGTTCAGCCAGTGCCGAGCTGGTCCTTTTAGCTTGAGGGGTAAGTATTTGATGGCGTGGAGATCATCTCCACGAGCCATGTGGATGTGTAGAATAAAGACTTCTATCCAGACAGCAGGATCTATCGTTCCATCATATGCCTCGATGTTTACGGGTTTAAACCCTTCTGGAAATTCATGATCCAGCACCTCATCGGTGAAGCATAGAGGGTGTGCGGCACCCCTGTATTTTGCTATGTCGTGGCGTAGGTCCGATGGTTGTGATGTTCGGTCTTGGCTCTGAACTAATATATCACCGACATATTTGGCTTGATAACCGCCGTCCCGTATGGGAGCACGGTCTCTGGATCCGTAGATGGATCTGGTTTTGCCAGCCTTTTTGTTCAGGTCCTCACGTAGATCGTGTTTCTGGCCCTAAGCCGCGGCCTCCTTTCCTTTACGGGGAGGGGGTGCGGGCTTGTGTATGTCGTTGCTAGCCACTCTGTCCCATCCACGAGGTAGTCGGTCCGGCTTATCGACGGTATTGTTCTTCGGCGGTATAGGCGCAATAGCCTCGTCGTCGAATTCGAGCAGTAGTTTGCGCTTAGGATAGCCCTTTGTTTGGCGATTGTAGCCATATTTTTCCTCAGCGTCTAGCCCTTCATTCCATCTATCATTGAGCGTATCCTGTGCGGCTTTAAGCCGCTGCTGCTGCTTTTTCAGGCTCCTTGCGATGGCAATAAGTCTACGATGGAAGCGCTTTTGTTCTAAGGGTTCTTATGGGATGATGAATTCGTCGTCGCCCAGGCTAACATCCTCTTTGGAGACAGGTTGATAATTGCTGTCTTCGGCATTGCTGTGATCTGACAACGGTCCCTTACTGTGTTCGCCGTCCTCTCGCTTGTCCTGCTCCATCGCTGGATCCACGAGATCATCGGCTTGGTCCGGATTATCACCGTCGTCAGTGACAGTGTTGCTATCTTTCCCTTTACGGGATCGAGATCGGCGCTTTTGACGTCGACACTTGGGAGGTTCATCGACAGGCTTATCCTTTGTGGGATCATTATCGCTGTCGTCCTCCTTCTGTTTAGGTGTGTCCACCATATATACATCATATGAGGATAGCCGTCCATCGCCCGGTTACGGGCGGGTTTTGGTCTAGATTTGCTTCAGCTTCGAGGTCCATACCTTCGAAGTCTTCGAAAGCGTAGTCAAGTAGATCGGTTAAATCTTCGACCGTGGCTACCAAGTGGGTGGCGGGTGGGAAGCAAAATTCTCCATCATCAGCCTCGAGTTCAAACCGGATATAATTCGGTTGTGAGTCCCCCGCTAAGGAGAGGGATTTTAATGAGTTTAGCACATCGCCTAAAGGTGAGTGCTGGAAGATATATGCGGAGCTGAATTCGACGATAGGCGCTTGATCAAGCTCAAAAGACACAGATGCACATGGTTCAGAACCTATAGCCGGAGTCGAGTCCGAAGTTCCGGTAACACATATCCCACCCAAGGTTGGGTCAGTGTGTGGCTCCAGCGCCGCTGAGTCTGCGGCTTCCGTGGCGGGGTTAAGCTTCCCGTCCTCGGATGATGCGATCTACTCCGGATCTAGGGCCAGAGCAGTTACATGTGCTATCCCCTGGATGTGGTCCGATGACAGATTTAGGTCATGTTCATCGTGGTGGCAGGGAGCGGTCGCCATGGGCTCGAATCCGTCGAAGATCAAGTCTTTGTGGATATCAGCAACGTAGTTGAAGCTTCCAAACCTGACCTGATGGCCAGGGGCGTAGCTCTCAACCTGCTCGAGGTGGCCTTCTGTGTTGGCACGGAGCATGAAGCCGCCGAACACAAAAACTGGCCGGGAGGGAAGATCTCCTTGGCGGTGGAGCCGTCATTGTTGACGAAGCAATCCATCGGTCCTTCTATCGACGACATAGTGGAACTCTCAATGAAAGCACCAATGTCGGTGTCAAAACCGGCGGATCTCAGGTAGGGGGTCCCGAACTATGCGTCTGTGGATCGATGGTAACAGGAGACAAGGGACACATTGTTTACCCAGGTTCGGGCCCTCCCGATCGAGGTAAAACCCTACTCCTGCTTGATTGACCTGCGAAGGACGACGTCGAGACCTCGGACCAAACGAACCGGAGCAGGGGAAGACGCAGGCGGAGGGGAGTACGAGGGTTGACTTGTTCGGGTGCAGGGTGGATTCAGAGGTACCTCCCATGCCTCCCGGCCGCGTAGGTTATGTAGCTAGATTCAGAGGTACCTCCCACATGTTTAGGTCCTTGGTATCGTTGTCTTCATTCATGTTGGCGTATCAGGGGTCGATGATGCTCTTGGCGAGGTCAACCACAGAGTCCTTCTCCTGCCCGTTGCTGATGATCTTGTATTGCTTCTGGATGTCGACAATCTTGTTGCACCAGATGGCTGAATCGTCGCGTTCTTCCTTCTCTCCACCGTAGCGAAGGTGCAGTCAGCGCTGCCGTTGAAACAGGCGAATGCTCCGGAACCTCTGATGGCCCTACAGAAGTGGTAGATGAGAACCTCGTCCCGCACACATACCTGGGCCATGGCGATCCGCTGGTCGCTGTCAGGAGAGGAATGGATGGGCACAAGGTCTAGTCCTGCAACCTTGTGCTTTCTCGTCCTGTAGGTACTGCTTGAACTCGGCGAGGCAGAGCTTCACCGAGTCCGAATCATTGGTGTACATCACATTCAACTTGGTGCAGCCATATGACTGAACGGCGAACTCAAAGGG
Organism: Secale cereale; assembly: GCA_902687465.1. Taxonomy (NCBI): domain Eukaryota; kingdom Viridiplantae; phylum Streptophyta; class Magnoliopsida; order Poales; family Poaceae; genus Secale; species Secale cereale. The sequence goes on from LR738711.1 coordinate 804,730,356, forward strand.
GAACTCCTTGCTGAAGTCCATATCCAGCAGGCTCACCCCTCGGATCGCCATTGGAGTCTCTTCAAGTGAACGAGTGTGTAGGCGGCGGGAGCAGTTCGTTTTTCGGCTCTTGGGGAACTGGATTCAACAGTAAACTGAGTGTGTACAGGTGACAACAGTTACTACCCCTCCGTCGTCCGCTGAACGCTCGGCAGAAGATGCATCCTCGACGCATTCAAACACCTCCATTAAGAAACCTACAACGGCCACATGTCGGTTCACGAGCGGGTATGTATTGGTACTGTAATAACAAGAGTTAGTGGTCACTTTACTTAAATTTAATTAGCTTTAATAGAAATTTATACTTAAAACAAGCAATGCATTGGCTCGTTCTATCAGTGCCACAGGATCAACATGCACAACAATTAGAATTATTATTCTCAGGACGCACACGATCAGCACATTTGTCGCACTTTCACAAAGATAATACTACCAAGTTTGAACTGTTTGAACTATTTGTTATGGTTGTTGTCCTCTGCATCATCATGCCGTGTTTCCCAGCTTGCAAGATTCAGAACTAACAAATAAGATCCAAATAATAAGTACAAAAAATATGCCTACACATCTCATTGATTCCCAGCTTGCAAGATTCAGAACCAACAAATAAGATCCAAATAATAAGTACAACAAAGATGCCTACACATCTCATTGATTCCTAGATTGCAAGATTTAGAACCAACAAATAAGATTCAAATAATAAGTACAACAAAGATGCCTACACATCTCATTATTCCCAGCTTGCAAGATTCAGAACCAACCCATTAGAGCCTTTTGATAAAGTGAATATCGGGATTAAATCCATCTTGGCTAGCCGTGTCATACAACCCAAGAACTTGGCGAATGCTCTTGACCATCACAACATCTGTAATTGAGTATTCCTGTTTGCATAGATAAGAAAGAGCATGATTACTATAATAGTGGCACTAGTTGAAGCAAACTTTATTTCCAAAACGAGAAAAGATTGCGATAGAATAGCTTTAATGAAAAAACAGAACATTAGCACAATATGACAAAGCACAATCATGTTGATAAAGGACAGTATTGATCGGTGTGAGGGGCCCTATGCCGCCACGACTCGATGTGGTGAACCTGCAAATCCACTCAGATGAGGCCAACCTGGAGATCCATGATTCAATTCATGCGCCTTTTTCTGCAGTTCACCTGAAATGAAGCAAAGATTGCATCATTGAGCTAGCAAGAAGTACTTGCTCTTGTGAGATGGCAGGTTCTTCTTTAGTAGTTACACAAAAATTGAGCAACATTAAGGTTGGTTGTCCTGCTCATGTAAGGTGCAACAATAATTTGCTTATCCTTTTGTGCAGTTCCACTAAAATAAAGTGCCATTGTGGTGACAGTGATCTTGCAAAGACTAATAAAATGTTGCACGAGATTACCAACAGAATTTGATGGAGATTTTGGAAACTCCAATCTCCATTTTGTGCAGTTCCACCAAAATTGAGAGATGTAGCCCACGTGACTTTTTAGTTGAACTGCACAAGACACTCATTCCAAAAAAAGTGTTTTGTGCAGTTCACCAAAAGGTCACAATAGCAACAAGGTGAAATGGATATCCCTATCTGCACAAAAAGATAGAAAGTAAACAATTGCTGGTCAATAAGAATATACGAAACATATACAAAATGAAAAGAAGCAGCTTAATTATGTTCATGGCAATCACTCAAGGACAGTAGAAATTTCAAAACGTCAGCAATGCTTCATGTTACCAGAAGCATTACGATCAACAATGAGATTCCTCAAATATGGGATTACTTTAATGGTGGTATTGCTTGTTTACCAGATACAGTAAATCAACATCAGCTAAAGAGTTGGTTTAAGGGCATGGGACCGTGGCGACACCAGGACACTCAGCAGCGTAAAGGAGCAACTTACTTATCATACTGGGGAAAACAGCAGGAGTGCCATTTGTAACACAGTTTAATTGCATCTTATCACTCGAGGCATTAGATTAACAATAACACTGGTTAGACATGTCCCTAAGGTAACAGTGTGATCGCTTCATTTTACATGCGCCCTTACATTAGCAACAGCAAAACGTTGGTATAAGGACATGTGACAGTGGACGCATCAGCACAATGTACCTACAAGGAGACATAAAGTGGTGATGCCGAGTTTCTTCATGCTATGTGAGGGCAGCAAATCTAATCCTGGAGACCTTTTACTATGTGAGGGCAGAAAACCTAATCCTGGAGACCTTGTACTATGTAAGGGCAGCAAATCTAATCCTGGAGACCTTTTACTATGTGAGGGCAGCAAATCTAATCCCGGAGACCTTTTACTATGTGAGGGCAGCAAATCTAATCCTGAGACCTTTTACTATGTGAGGGCAGCAATTCTAATTCTGGAGACCTTTTACTATGTGAGGGCAACAAATCTAATCCTGGACATACTCTATTGACTTGTCCACCAGCCGTCACTTTCTATCCTTTTTTCAACCAATAATAGATCTATTCCTTATCCACTTTGTATTGTGTTTTCCCATTATTTCCTTTTTCAACCAAGAGACCAGCTAGGTATCCGGTCTCTACTACTTTCACCATATTATTTCCTCTTTGAATCAAGTCCTAGATTCATGCTACAACTTTCCCCCCTTTCTTCGTTGTTTGAACAAAGCCCTAGATTCGAATGCATGAAGTAGCTTTACCTCTAATAATACGAAAACTTTAGGTGGCTTTGGAAGAGCTTATGGGAGTAGAAAAAGATGCACATGCAGACACGTGGGGAGCTGGGGCAGTAGGGCAAGGCCTCTTTCAAAGAACTTATATCACTACTAGAAAAAGGTTGTTAGTGGCGCATCTATTTTGGCTATTAATGGCGCACTATAGGTGCGCCACTATTATCATGCCACTACTAATAAGTAGTAATGGCGCACGCCCGGTGCGCCACTGTTAATATACATAACAGTGGCGCACCACCTAGTGCGCCATTACTAGGCCCAGAAGTGTGCCACTTCTGTTACTCCAAAGGGGCCATGTGTACCGTGTGCTCTGGGTTACTAATGGCGCACTTTTAGACAATGCACCGCTGGTGTGTTTATTTCTGTGCGCCACTAAAGTGCAATATGGTGCGCCACTACTATGAATATTAGAAATTATATTTTTTTTGCTTTTCTGATATTTGCATAGGTTACAAAATACATTACATCACAGAATATAAACAACACAACATATAAACAACAGATTTATCGAATACAATAGAAGATTAGTCTCCGAATACAATTCATCATATTAGTATCCGAATTCAAAATACCGAACAAAGTTAGAACATTACAAGTCTCGAGACCGTGAGTAGCGAGTTTGTCTTCACATTACAAGTCGATATCTGAACTACCATCACATATAAGAGGGTTGCGGTCACGATGAGCATCATCGCGATGAAATTGATCTTCATCTGGTTCCTCCTCCGCTCCCTCCTCTCTCCCGCTAGATAGCGCGCGTAGCTAGCTCCCGCCTCCGCCCTAGTGGTGTACCCTTTGTAACTGTTACCGCTGAAATGGTGAACCTGTCGCCGACACTCCTCCCAGTCGCCGTAGACTCCGGGAACCTCACCCTTGTACACGACATACAACGGCATCTCTATGCACTAGACAAACAAAACGTTAGTAGCAATTCACAGATAATATATAAGCACTATATAAGTATGCAACAAAAGGATCGGAAAAGAAAAGCAACACATTAATAGCACGATTCTTGGTCCTACTAATAAATAGCATCGATTACATATAAGTTGAACGACTGTCCAAACTAAAGAGACATACAAGTCATAGTTTAATTACAACATGAGCTAATCGATATTTCAGTACTACATAGCATCAATATTGCTTTCGACTCGACTCAAGGACCGGAGCGTCGATGAAGCCGCCGTTTTTCGTGATGGTCATGAATGTGCGGTCGTTGTCAGCCTGCATTTGTAGCTTTGTTTATATTTCACTGTTGGACGGTTGATATTTGAGGTAGAACTGCCCCGAGGTACTAAGGACATCTTGATAGATGATTTCCGCAAACTCCGACTGGATGTGAACGAATTCTTGTCTGATGTCCTCATCCTGGATTGCCGACAAGCGTGCGACCCATTCTTTGAGATCATTTGGTAGCATAAGGGGATTATGGTTCCGTACGATCGCCGGCATGTGATGTTGGGCGTAGTAGGCATCCTTCTGACTGCCAGGCGGCTGCTTGACAAGGGTAACGTCGCTACGTGGGTGAACACGTGTTTGCCATACCTACAAATTGGCCTCCTGAAGGTGCCTCCAGATTTGGCCTAGCCGGGGAGACCATCATCAAGAACTTTCTTCAAATTTGTGTAGTCTTTCTTTGACTGACGGTCCCATTCGAAATACGTGGCCATGGAATATATCTGGCTTAAGAGGATGAGTGTGCAATGTGTGTCACTACACAAAACACGGAATGTTAGAAAAATAGAACGATCGAAAACTAAGAAATCATATGTTACGGGGCGGTGAGGGGATGGCTTACTCGGAAACGTAAGGCACGAGGAAGTTATCCTTATCAGGGTTCGCCAGAATAACGCCTTCGAGGTATGAACTCGCAACTTGCCGGTCCCTAGTACTGCCCAAGATTTTGGCACGCATGTAGAAGGGGTCGACTATCACGATGTCTGGGGCCTCGTCTCTAATGATTCGCATCTCCATACTGAGCAAAAATAGCCGAATGAAGGTGTAGTGCAGCGGATGAAGGTTAAACATAGCGAAGATGTCATCAAACTGTAGGACGATCATATGCCCGATAGTGCTATTGAGAAAGCCCTTGCCCTCTGGCACCTTGGCCACGAAAACCGGGTATGTCACATCATTCTCGGAGAGACGCCGCTTCTCCATATAAAGAACACAGTCATGCAGACTTCGCATAGCACCGGTTGCAGCATTGAGCAGATTAGTCGGTAGCATTGGCCTACCCGCCACATGCACCCTCCTCGAGATATCCTTAGGTATTGGTGGCCCGTCCTGAACACGGATCATACTCGGTACCGGCTAGCTCGCACCCTTGTTATTTTTTCTTTTCCGTCCCTTCAGCTTCTTCAACTGTAATGGGATCGAGTTCTGCTCAGAGACCACCTTCTTAGGTGTGTTGGGGCTGATAATATTTCGCACACCAGCTATTTGAGTCTCAGTGAAGGCGGCAGCTGGAGGCGTCTCCTGAGAACTGAACGCCAGACGACGCCTGTTGCAATTGGGTTTCTCCACGGTACCAGCTAGATCGCGATCGTCTTTTGCAGGGTTGGGTTCTTGAGAAGGAGGCCCCAAGAATTCGTCGCCGTACCCATTTCGTTATTGTACTTATCGACCTTGGAAAATGTACCGTCGTCGTCGTCTAGATCCTGTGCAATATGCATGTCCGGATCAGCTGATGGCGGTAGCATTGCTGCGGCCTTGCAATGGCTTGGTGCCAGCACGACTAACGGTATTGTCTGTGGGGTGGTGTCCCCCGCCCCCAAACGAATCTGGCTCTTCGGCCAAAGCATGGACCAGTTTAAGCAGGTGATGAGGGTCATCACATCATCTTCGTCGGCCCTAGGGGGTCGATACGGAGGTAACAAGTCGTCTCCGCCCTGCAGCACCCGAACCAGTTGAACCCTATACACGGTGGGTGGCTGATACCTCTCCAACGTATCTATTATTTTTTATTGTTCCATGCTATTATATTATCCTTCTAGGACGTTTTATGGGCTTTTATATAAACTTTTATATGATTTTTGGGACTAACCTATTAACCCAGAGCCCAGTGCCAGTTTCTGTTTTTCTCCTGTTTTAGGGTATCGCTGAAAAGGGATATCAAACGGAGCCCAATTGACCTGAAATTCAACGGAGGCTGCTTTTGGACCAGAAGAAGCCCAGAAAGTGCCGGAGGGGGGCCAGAAGATCCACGGGATGCCCACGAGGGTAGGGGGCGCCCCCCTGCCTCGTGGACAGCCCGGAGACCCCCTTTACTTGCCCCCAACTCCAACACCTCCTATATATACTAAAACCTCCGAAAAATAACCTAGATCAGGTGTTCAGCCGCCGAAGGCCTCTAGTGCCACTGAAAATTAACTTAGACCCGTTCTGGCACCCTGCCGGAGGGGGGAATCCCTCTCCAGTGGCTATCTTCATCATCCCGGCGCTCTCCATGACGAGGGGGAAGTAGTTCACCCGTTGGGCTGAGGGTATGTACCAGTAGCTATGTGTTTGATCTCTCTCTCTCTCTCTCGTGTTCTTGAGATGGCACGATATTGATTTATCGCGAGCTTTGCTATTATAGTTGGATCTTATGATGTTTCTCCCCCTCTACTCTCTTGTGACGAATTGAGTTTTCCCTTTGAAGTTATCTTATCGGATTGAGTCTTTAAGGATTTGAGAACACTTGATGTATGTATTGCGTGGGATACCGGTGGTGACAATGGGGTATTCTATTGATTCACTTGATGTATGTTTTGGTGATCAACTTGCGGGTTCCGTGACCTTGGGAATCTATGCATAGGGGTTGGCACACGTTTTCGTCTTGACTCTCCGGTAGAAACTTTGGGGCACTCTTTGAAGTACTTTGTGTTGGTTGAATAGATGAATATGAGATTGTGTGATGCACATCGTCTAACCATGCCCACGGATACTTGAGGTGACAATGAAGTATCTAGGTGACATTAGGGTTTTGGTTGATTTGTATCTTAAGTTGATTTGTATCTTGATGGTTTTATTTGTATCTTAATTCATGCCCTAAAAATCTTGGCCGATCCCCTTTATCACGGATATTACTACTGGGTATAAACCGCCCAGGAGGAGCCGGTTTATGCCTGTCAAGATTACTTCTACTGATGCCGAGCGGAGCATGGAGCATGACGCTTTATTCCAGAAGGCTTAAAGCCCAAGAGGTATTAGGGCCCATGATGTGTAAACCGCCATACGGCGTGTAACTCGTGTTGTAAGATAGGAAAGATAGAGACCAAGCCGGACACATTTATGAGCCGGCCTCAGGGCTCTGTAAACCGGCCCGAGCGTCACCTCATGTATACAAAGGGACGACCCGGCGACGGTTCAGGGACAGAGAACAACAACTCGAGACACAGGCAAAGCAGATTCACTCCCTGGTCATCGAAACCCTAGCAATACCACACCAAACTAGACGAAGGCTTTTACCTTCATCGAAGGGGCCGAACTAGTATAAACCCTTGCGTCCTTGTCCGCTTTAACCCCTTTAAGCTAACTCATGGCGATGGCCTCACGATTAAGTCCTTTTGCTAGGACATCTGCCGTGACAAAACCACGACAGTTGGCGCCCACCGTGGGGCTATCACACGATGGTTTCGAGTTCTTAAAGGGCAGCTTTGAAGGACTCAAGGGCTATGCAGTGGGCCGGATGACTAAGAGTCGTCACGGCAAGATCTACATCGACGATGTAGGCTGGGGCCCCGAGGCTGATTCAATCGAATACGGGTACTGGGTCCCCATTGGCGGCATCCACGTCTTCATCGGCAAGATCGGCGAACCGGGCCCTGAGCTGGACATCTTCCCCAACATCGTCGAGTCGGCCCAGCATGCGAGACCTGCCCGGATTCGGCCCGCCATGAAGCACGTCTTCGTCGGAGCGGTTCATGGAGCGCAAGCTGAAGATGGATCAGACTCCGGTGGCTAGACCGTTGTCTATTCCGGGGAAGAGTCGTCCTCTGGAGAAATAGAATCCTTATACCTGTTGCGGGAGGCCGGTCTGGGGGCTGTTCCGATGGTGATAGTATTCCAGACCCCCTCGATCCGCCAAACCGGACCGTCGTTTTCATGGCCGTATCACAACCTATGCAACAGTCATCAACTACGACGGCATTAACATCAAACACAGTGGCGGCTAGGGCTGGAGGCCCTGTTCTATCGCTGGCCGAAATTTTGTCCACCTTAGTTGACACTTTGACAACACTGTTAACTGCGGAGGTTGGCCAGGCCGAGAAGGAACAGCATGATGCAGAAGTTGCCCAGGTAAAGAGCCAGATAGATCAAGCAAAATTGGACCTAGCCGCTGAGAATACCAGGATGATTGCGTGGCAGGCCGAGCTAGATGCTCAAGCTTACTGGCTCATGTTGGATCAGACCGCTTCACATGAGGTAATGAGGAGGAGGCAACGATCTCGCCTGCCCCCAGTTTACAAAGCGAGGAACCTCTTTAGTACGATAGGAGCAAGAACCAGTAACCAGTCAAAGGTACACCGGGGAGGAGTGCCTGGCACAAGGGCATTAGTCCAGCCACAGGCCACAGAGCCAACCCACCAGGTCGTTCTGTTACAGCGTGTACCTACCCCTCCCGGTCATTACCCCAACCCATTGGATAACATAGTTGCCGCCGCTTCACGACTGGCCGCTCTTCCCATTGAGGGAGAATCCCCCATAGCGGTGGAGGCACTGCGAGCCAGGGAATTTCTGGAGACAGCTTTAACTCAGTAGCAAGCTTATTCGCACAGCAGCGAGAGGATTCACTCCACCCCTCGCCCAAGCCAGAGTTATAGCAGGCACCTAGAGGAACCAGCCGTGTCAAGCAGCGCGCGGAATCATAATCCGCCGCGGAAGGATAACCCAGCGGGAGGAGGTGCAAACGCTCAAGACGTGGTTGATCAGGGCAGACAGCGTCGGGAGGCCGAGTTAGCGGCGCAATACGAAGCCCGTCAGCAGACGCCGGTTCGACCATCTACCACAGTTGAACTGGGGGGTTACATCCACTTCCTTAGGAGTGCCTTGTCTCACCCCCACTTTACGCAATGTAAGGCTGCCCAAGCACTTTAAAGGACCGCGCAAGGTGCCCAATTATACTACGGAGTTATTCCCTGAGACATGGGTCGAAAGCTATGAGATGGCAATGGAGATGATAGACGTAGATGATGCAACATGTGCTAAGTACTTCACTATGATGTTGGAGGGTACAGCTCGTGCTTGGCTAAAAAGCTTACCGCCCAACTCTATCGGATCATGGGCCGAGTTACGCCGCCGGTTTATCAATAACTTCAAAGACACATGCAAGCAGCCGATGTCTATTGTCGATTTAGATACCTGCGTTCAAGGAGAGCACGAGTCAACGAGCCATTGGGTATTCCGAGTATCGGAGATCCTGCATTCTTCCAACCGCATCAACCCGGACACAGTAGTTATAACATTGGAAGGCAATTGCCGGTTTGAGCCTCTGAAGTTAAAGTTAGGATGGCTCAAACGTAATTGTGATGACATGGGAACGCTCATGGGCACTTTGGTGAAGTATGCAGACTCAAATATTGCCAAGTATCCGGAGTCTGATGACGAGAAATCAGGGAAGGCAAAGAAGAATGGTAAAACGCCGCAGCCCAGCCCGGTGAATCAAGGACATAATGGTAAGCGTAAAGGGGATAATAATTCAGATTTTGTGGCTAATACTAATGCCCAGGAGGATGGCCAGTGCCGCAAGGGTAGACCACCCCCGCGAGGTGGGAGACCGCATATTAATCTAGAATGCCAGATGAACATACCCTGCCCGAGCCTTGGTACACAGGAAAAGCCAGCCACACACTTGTGGAAGGACTGCTTTATTATGAAGGAAATCATGAACCGGTTCCAATATGATCATGGATCGTCCTGCGGTTCAGGTCCTCGTTTTCACGGGCCAGGTTATCAAGGTAGTGGATCTGGTTTAGGATTCCAAGGTAACCAGATCAATCACGGCTATCAGAGTGGACATAATCAGCATAACCAGCAGCACGGCCAGGGTGGTTATCATAATCAGGGCAATCAACAGCAACATCAACATCAGCAATCAGGATATCAGAGTAATCCGAAGCAGTTGAGTAGTGGGCAGTATCACATCTTCACCACAAGCCTAAGTAAACGTGATTAGAAGGTTTATAAGAGGGCAATACATTCTGTTGAACCGGCGGTGCCACGCGTGCGCTGGTCAGAACATCCCATTGTCTGGAGTCGAGAGGACCACCCGCCCCGGGTTGACAATCCGAGTTAGCTGGCTCTAGTAGTGGCACCTCAGGTTGGGGGCTATAAGTTTACCAAAGTGCTCATGGATGGAGGAAGCAGTATCAACATTCTGTATTATGAGACTTTTCGTCGCATGGGGCTGACAGACAAAAATCTTCGGCAGTCCAACACGGTTTTTCACGGCGTGGTGCCTGGTAAATCGGCATATCCAGTCGGTAAGATAGACTTGGAGGTCACTTTTGGAGATGAGCATGATTCGAGGTCTGAAACTTTGACCTTTGAAGTGGTAAAGATCAAAAGCCCGTATCACGCCCTGTTCGGGCGGCCGATTTATGCTAAGTTCATGGAGAGGCCTTGTTATGTTTATCTGCAGCTCAAGATGCTGGGTCACAAGGGAACCATTACGGTCCATGGGAGCCGTAAGATCGCCTTGGAGTGCGAGGAATGTGATGCAGCTTATGCTGAGGCGGTTTGTGCAACCGAGGAGTTGAAATTTTATAAAGATAATATTGATCTGGCAGACATGTCTCCATTGAAGAAACCAACCATGGAGCACGACCCAGCCTTGAAGTTTAAATCAGCTAATGAGACCAAGCAGGTTGATTTTGTTCCTGGTGATTCATCCAAGTAGTTCACTATTAGTGCTAACCTGGATCCGAAATAGGAAAGCGCGCTCATCGAGTTTATCCGTGAGAATCGAGACATCTTTGCATGGAAACCTTCTCACATGCCAGGTGTACCGAGGGAACTCGCTGAGCACACTCTTAATATTGATCCCAAGTATAAACTAGTTAAACAGTTTCTCCGCCGCTTCAACGAAGAAAGGCGCAAGGCTCTTAGTGAAGAAGTGGCCAGGCTTTTGGCAGCAGGCTTTATAATTGAGGATTTTCATCCGGAATGGTTGGCTGATCCGGTGCTGGTGCTTAAGAAGAACGACACCTTGCGAATGTGTGTTCATTACACAGATCTGAACAAGGCTTGCCCAGCTGATCCCTTTGCCCTCCCCCGTATTGATCAAATCATCGATGCTACGGCGGGTTGTGAGCGTTTAAGTTTTTTGGATGCATATTCCGGTTATCATCATATCAAGATGGCAGTTAAGGACCAGGAGAAAACGGCCTTCATAACTCCCTTTGGAGCCTTCTGCTATGTATCTATGCCATTCGGGCTCAAGAGTGCCCAAGCGACCTATCAGCGTTGTGTGTAGAACTGTCTTCATGGACTGATTGGGCGGAACGTTCATGCATATGTGGATGACATTGTGGTGAAATCCAGGAAGGAGGAGACGTTGATAACATACTTGAAGGAAACCTTTGATAATCTCCGGGTCTATAAGATGATGCTTAATCTGGATAAGTGTCTGTTTGGTGTTCCAGCAGGTAAGCTCTTGGGGTTCCTAGTGTCAAACAGAGGAATTGAAGCTAATCCGGAGAAGATCAAGGCGATTACATCCTTGGCTAAACTAGCGTGCATCAATGATGTCCAACGCTTGGCAGGCCGCATTGCGACGCTCAACCGGTTTATCAACCGTTTGGGGGAGAAGGCCATCCCGCTTTATCAGATGATGAAAAATACAGACCGTTTTGTCTGGAGTGATGCTACTGATGCTACGTTCGAAGACTTGAAGAAGAAATTGGTAGAGTCGCCTGTCCTTGCTACATCAGTTGATAATGAGCCACTGTTGTTATACGTAGCTGCTAATGCTCGAGCAGTAAGTGTTGCCATTGTGGTGGAACACAACGAGGCAGGAAAGGAATATCCGGTTCAATGACCGGTTTACTATATGAGCGAGGTGCTCATTGAGTCAAAACAGAGATACCCGCATCTTTGCAAGTCTCTTCGAATTATTGGTTTGGTTTGGCCTACTAGATCTATAGTTCTTGCAATGGGAGAAGTGCTTGGATTTGGGTTCAATCTTGCGGTGTCCTTTCCCAGTGACAGTAGGGGCAGCAAGGCATGTATTGTAGTGTTGCCATCGAGGATAAAAAGATGGGTTTTATATCACTATGTTTGAGTTTATCCCTCTACATCATGTCATCTTGCTTAAGGCGTTACTCTGTTCTTACGAACTTAATACTCTAGATGCATGCTGGATAGCGGTCGATGTGTGGTGTAATAGTAGTAGATGCAGAATCATTTCGGTCTACTTGTTTCGGACGTGATGCCTATATATAATGATCATGCCTAGATAGTCTCATAATTATTTGCTTTTCTATCAATTGCTCGACAGTAATTTGTTTACTCGCCGTAGAATATCGCTATCATGAGAGAAGCCACTAGAGAAAACTATGGCCACCGGGTCTATTCTCAACATATCAATCTACAATCTACTTTACTCTTCCGCTTTTACTTTCTATTATTATATCCAAAAATACCAAAAATATCAAACAATCATCTCTATCAGATCTCACTTTCGTAAGTGACCGTAAAGGGATTGACAACCCCTTATCGCATTGGCTGCGAAGTTCTTATTTGTTTGTGCAGGTGCGAGGGACTCGCGCGTGGTCTCCTACTGGATTGATACCTTGGTTCTAAAAAACTGAGCGAAATACTTACGCTACTGTGCTGCATCACCCTTTCCTCTTCGAGGGAATACAACGCAAGCTCGAAGAGTAGCACCGCACGCTTCCCTCAAGCAAGCACGAGGCGCGAGGCGCCTAGTGCTCAGGAGTTAATCACCTAGACAACCCATGAGCTTCACAAGCCGAGAGCCATGCGTGGCGACAGCCGCCCACTACCCGGCGTGGTTCCCCATCCGAACGGTGATGTGTGTCTGCGGGGACTACCTCGGGCTTAACAGGGCCGCATCTCAGGAGCATTACTGGCCATCACGCGCTGGTCAGTGTGAGGGCCCCCCTGACAGCTCGTTCGCATGCCATTCGGCTTGCAGAACCAGGCGGCCCTGCACCAGGGCCACATGCGGGAAGTCCTGGAAATTCGCGAGGCCAGGCATCAGGAGATCTTGGCGGAGGTGGCCTCGGATCTTCGCGAGCTCTGGGAACCTCCGGAGCCTCGCGAGGCCCCAAAGTTAAGCGGCTCGTGAGGAGTGACATCTGCGGCGAGTGTCTTCAGCTACATCAGCGCCAATGCCAGGTGACTTTTTTCAGTTTGTTCAGTTGGGGGCGCCCCTCGGGTTGCATCATCCCCAAGTCGCACGGGCTTGCCCCTGCGGCGTATATCCTTTTTGCATCTTTAGCTTACTCTGTTGGGGGCGCCCCTCGGGCCGCATCATCCCCAGGCCACACGAGTCTGTCCCTTCGGCATCTATGGAATTTTCGTCGCTTGGGTTAGCTCATTGCCTCTTATGATTTACCTTATGGACATCACCTGCTCACTCACCACCTCTTTTGGCCTCCCTCGCTGCCTAATGGGCTTCTACTCATCATGCAACGGGGGCTGCACTCGTTGGCACGTCGCTTGTGCTCGGGTCCGTCCCTGCAATGCTGTCAAATATGAGAGATCGAGCTCTGAATCGCGGCATGCCCCGCATATGTCACCTCATCATGTGCTCGGTGCCTTCGTCTTCCTGCGGAGTGATTAGTGGCCCAGCGGTAGGCGTGGTTCTAAGTTATGCTGCTTCAGACTAACCCGCACGAATCTCGGGAGCATGGCGGCAGGCGACCCTGCCGGTCTCCCCTTCTCATGTAACTCGCTTGCGTGTTAAAGGGGGGGCCTCTGAGCATCGCGTCTCAGGGGCTCCTACTGACTCTCCAGCCCTCACCCCCTGGCCTTGACCACGGCATCGCAACCTAGCATACCAGCAGCGGCTGAGCTTCGCTCGAGGGTCAGGACCCGAGGATGCAGAGCACCAAGAAGGACGGGAGAAGGGGAGGCCGGCTTAGAGAGCTCAGGTCTGTTCGTACGTCTAAGGGACCCCTCAGCATCGCTTCTCAGGGTCCTAACTGGCCACGTAGCCCCTCACTCCCTGGTCTTGTCCTGGCGATCCAGACAAGCCGGCGGCGGCTGAGGTATCCGCGGGGTTGAGCCCTGCTGATGCAGAACACCAAGGCCTAGTCTAGCATTTCCTTCCTGAGGGTTGTTCGTACGTCAAGGGGTACTGATGACCCACAACCGTAAGGGATCTATTGCAGCGTTTTCGATAAGTAAGAGTGTCGAACCCAACGAGGAGCAGAAGGTATTGATAAGCGATTCTGAGCAAGAAATTACTGCAAGCACTGAAAGATAACTTTTTAGGGGTTTTCTCGATATAAGCAACAGGAAAGTAAAAGCAAGCAATGTAAAAGGCACTGAGAGTAACAAGTGGCCCAATCCTTTCTTAGCAAAGGAGAGGCCTAACAACTGAACTTATAAAGGCTAAAGCGTTCCTGAGGACACACGGGAGAAGTAGTCATGTGCTTTCACCATATTCTGCATCGATACTATGTTATGTGTTGATAACTGTTGAGTGGGTGGATCTATGCTAGTACACTCTCTAGACTAAGATGAGTGCACTCTTATGATTAAACACCTTGCAAGCATCCGCAAATACAAGATAGAATTTAAGGCAAAAGCCTAACCATAGCAATACGATCGAGGATCCATTGTTCCCTTATGCAAAAGCGTGCGAACTGGGGTTCAGGTTTCTGTCACTCCGGCAACCCACCGTAAGCATTCTTTGTACACAATATATTCTCCTAGGTCCTTAATAAGGCGAAGTGTTGAGTGTTCGACTCACACAACACCACTAGTAGAATGACAACGCAACTTAAGTATCAAACAACACATATTACTTGAACAGCATATGACTACTAACAACAAGACTTTCCCCATGTCCTCAAGAACTAAGGTAACTACTCACGAGACATAAAAGAAATCATGATCAGTGGAGATAAATGGGTGATAAACAATCTGGACATAATAATATTTCTCCAACAAAACTCAATAGCATTCACCACAAAGTAGTAATCAACACCAATGGAGTAGAGAGGATAGGTAGTACGAGTTACAACACAAGTTGCAATTGTGAGATGCGATTTGGATGAAGATGGAGATGGTGCTGGTGTTGGGGATGATGTTGGTGATGATCTCGATGATGCCCGTGATGATGGTGATGACGATGGCGACGATCTCCCCTTCCGGGAGGTGATCTCCCCGGTGGAATCTGCCCGCCAGAGATGGCTTTTTCTTCTCTATAGGTTTCCGCCACGGAGCGGCGGCGGAACTCCGTAAAAACTCTCGTTTTTAGGGTTTTTGGATAACGGAGAGTATATAGGCAAAAGGGGGCAACCGGAGGTGGGCCAGGGGCTCCAGGCGCCCCCCCCCCCCCGGCACGGCCAGGGGGGGCGCCCCCAGGGCGCCTGGGCACCCTGTGGCCCCCCTCTGGCTGCCCTTTCGCATGCCTTCGTGATCCGTCTGAAAAATATCTCCTGTCAATTTTCAGGTAATTTGGAGGTATTCTTCTTCAGCAACTCAGCGTCCACTTTTTACTGCTGAATCCTGCGTCTGCTGTTTCGGCATCGGAAAGTTGCAAACTGTGTAAAATAGACCAAAATAACATAAGAACATCATCGTAACGTGAAATATATCAATGAATAAGGATAAATTACGATATAAAATAGTGATGCATTTTGGACGTATCAACACCCCCAAGCTTAGACCTCGCTTGTCCCCAAGCGAATACCGAGCTCAGTAAACCTGTCCACAAGTTTAGAGAGTGAAGTGTCGATAAATATAATACGGACAAGAAGCATCACAGTTCCTTCACCAACTCAAATATCCTCAACAGCAAGCTTCAACTCATACGGCCCTTATAAAAGAGTAGTAACACTTATATTCGGAAGTAGGGCTAAGGAAACTCATTGAATCATGGCAAACATGTCCTTTGGTCAAGGAACAACTAATAGCTTTTACTTTTGCTCTTTCTTTACGTTTTGATGAAATTAACTGAAGCTTTTGAAAGAACATGTTATTAGGCAAGAAGTGAAAGGGTTAGCACAGAGGAAGATATTTGCCTTAGCTGGGCTTGACAAACAACTTACTTATCAAATGATAATGTCAACAAGGATATGATATGACAAATCTTAATGCAACTTTATATGAATGAATCCTTATCAACATCAAATGTCTGCTCTCTTTAAGAATAGAAGGAAGTAGGAATAACTGACTCAATTTAAAATTAAAAGATAGGCCCTGCTCTAGGGTAGTAGGGAAAACTCATGTGCTATCCTTAAATCAAACATAATGAAAACAAGTTTTTGAGAGGTGCACGATTTGTCAACGAATGCTAATAGATAACTCAATTACTTCTTGAGCTGGACAAGTTTCGAGGAACGGCTCCCGCACGAGGACGATCACATCCTCTTATTCTCCTTTGTTTATCACTGCCAAAGTTTTCTGATTTCTCATGAACAAAGCGTGAAGGAGGGTTTGCTTGTTATATTATTTTTGAGCCGGGCGCACTCTTTCCTAGTTCCTTCTCGTATTATGGGTTTGCACATTAAACATGCAATCCCGGGGTGAAGCTTGTCCAACTCAAAAAGATCATGAATTAACTATTACTTCCTCATGAGCTAAAGCAGAGGCACAAAAAATAAAAGATTTTGAACATTTAAGGATAACACATAAATTCTGTACTTTAGGAGGTGGTAGTGGAATACCACGAGTTGGATGGTATGGTGGACTCATATGGAAGGTATTGGTTTAAGGATATGGATGCACAAGCAGAATTCCGCTTAGTACAGAGTTAGGCTAGCAAAGGTTTTGAGAGAACAAACAATTGATGATGACTAAGATGCAAAACAATATAAAGCATAAACATTGAAATAAGCATAACACATCAAGTTGTCTTCCTTGTCAGCATAACACTTCAAGCATAATAACATAAAGGTTTTGGCTATGTCGATACTTTAAGAAAATCATGCTTGTTGTTATGACCAAAGCTATGTTTGCCAAGATTAAATAAAGTTTTCACAGCCATACCTGATATAAGGTCAATACTCCCCATAAGAATCATCATATAAGGTCGATTGCGTGAAGAGAATACCGAGTGCATCAAAAGGAACCAATAAACTTCTCATTAATATTCCATCATAGACGACTCCACACTCACGGATACAATCTCCACCGAAGGAGTGATAGACCTCAATGCACACACCTATTTCATATAATAACCTCCCTAGACATGATACGACTCTACTTGACTCTAAAAGACAAAAGGTAAAGATAAAGATACCGGGCACTCCCCCAAGCTTGGAACAAGCCAAGGGAATGCCATTACCCCAGGAGATTTCACTCCTCATCCTTGTTGGCGTTGATCACGTAGTCCTCGGCGAAACGCTTCCATGGAAGAGGTTCTCCAGTCTCATATGAGAAGTTTGTTTCCTGAATCGTGCATGCAGCACCCATACCCATGCGCATAAACCTTAGTTCATACTCACAGTTCTGGCGATGTAGATCATTAATTTGCCCTTGGAGCTCTTCAATTCTCTCTTTAGACGCGGTGATGCTTTTCCACATCTCCTTCATCTCCTTCAGGAAGTAGTTCTTCAGCTCGTTGATGATGTTAAAGTTAGCTTCAACACCACGCTCGATCATCTTCTTGTACTCGAAGACTTCTTGCTCCACTTCTTCCAACCTGGCCTGGATGCTCCCCTCCTTGATAGGTCCCTTCAGATCTTCTTGATGAAGTACACCGTCCTCCATCCGAACAACCTGAGGGTGCTTCTTCACCTCAGCGAGGTAAGGGTTGATGACGTTGACGACGAACTTGTCCTTGGGGGAACTTGGAGAAGCCATGGCACCTAGATTCAGCTGAAAGATTCCCTGGCAGAAACAGATCGAAAAGAAAACACACGAAATCGCAGGATACGTTGCCGGAACAATCCGGGCAAATATATAGAAAAAATTTATGCACAGAAAGGAAGGTAACAGGCTAAACCGGGGTCGGAGGCAGACTCCCGGGTGTCCAGGCGGCCTCCCGGCGCGGCCAGGAGGTAGGGCGCGCCAGGGGGGCACCTGGACCCCCTGGAGCTCATCTCCGGCTCCACTTAGGCTCGGAATTTTACTAATTTTGCAAAAACTCGTAATACGGAACTTTTATGGCGGTTCGCGATGTTTCCTTACCGTACTACATACCTTTTCTTTATTCTGCTTCTGCTGGCATCTGAAACAGGGCTGCAACATGTTCTTCGTGAGTTGTTGTGTATATTATATTCACATCAACATCAACAGGGTCTCCTGCTATGTAATGTTTCAGTCTTTGCCCATTCACAACTTGAGGTTTGGTGTCTTCAAAATTGTTCATCTTAATCGCACCAGACCGATAGACTTCTTCAATATGAAATGGCCCTTCCCACCTGGAAAGTAGTTTGCCTGGAGAAAACCTGAAACGGCATCTAAACAACAAAACTTTGTCACCAACATTCAATTCACGTTTCAGAATCTTCCTATCATGCCACTTATTTACCTTTTCCTTGAACATTTTAGCGCTCTCGTAAGCTTCACTTCTCCATTCATCTAGAGAAGTCAAGTTCATGAGACGCTTCTCACCAGCTAATTTTGGGTCAGCATTAAGCTCTCTAACAGCCCAGAAAGCTTTGTGCTCTAACTCTAATGGCAAATGGCAAGCCTTGCCATATACCATCTTATAGGGGGACATGCCCATGGGGTTTTTGTAAGCAGTTCTATATGCCCACAAAGCATCTCCTAACTTATTCGACCAGTCCTTTCTATTTCTGTTTACTGTCTTCTGTAAGATCAACTTAATTTCTCTATTGGTGAGCTCAACTTGCCCACTAGTTTGAGGATGATATGGTGAAGCAATTCTATGGTTGACATCGTATTTGGCTAAAGCTTTTCTACAAGCTCCGTGCGTGAAGTGTGATCCTCAATCAGTCATGAGATACCTTGGTACCCCAAACCTAGGAAAAATTACATCTTTAAGCATTTTCAAAGATGTCTTGTGATCAGCACTTTCAGTGGGGATTGCTTCAACCCACTTGGTCACATAATCAACAACTACTAAAATGTGAGTGTACTTGTGCGAAGAAGGAAAAGGACCCATAAAATCAAAACCCCAACAATCAAAAGGTTCAATCACTAGTGAGTAATTCATAGGCATCTCATTCCTTCTACTAATGTTACCAACTCTCTGACATTTATCACAGGCTAAAACATAATTTCTAGCATCCTTAAAGAGAGTAGGCCAATAAAAACCTGATTGAAGAACCTTATGTGCAGTCCTCTCACCGGCATGATGTCCTCCATAGGGACTATCATGACACCGTCTGAGAATGTCCTTCTGCTCATGTTCCGGTATGCATCTTCTCACGATCCCGTCGGGACCTTCTTTGAAAAGATGTGGGTCATCCCAAAAGTAGTGCCTCAAATCATGAAAGAACTTCTTCCTTTGCTGAAATGTTAAACCTGGAGGCAAATACTTCGCAACAATAAAATTAGCATAATCTGCATACCAAGGATCAGAAAGAGATTGTACTTTTACAACGGCAAGTTGCTCGTCTGGAAAACTATCGTTGACCGGGATAGGGTCGTGCGGTATGTCTTCCATCCTTGAAAGATTGTCCGCCACCGGATTGTCTTCTCCTTTCCTATCAACAATCTGCAAATCAAATTCTTGAAGAAGGTGTACCCATCTGATAAGCCTTGGCTTGGCATCCTTCTTTGTCATAAGATATTTAATGGCAGCATGATCA
Organism: Secale cereale; assembly: GCA_902687465.1. NCBI lineage: Eukaryota > Viridiplantae > Streptophyta > Magnoliopsida > Poales > Poaceae > Secale > Secale cereale. The sequence goes on from LR738711.1 coordinate 804,749,991, forward strand.
GTATGAATAATAACTTTGGAATCAACAATATACTGCCTAAACTTATCACAAGCAAAAACTACAGCTAAGAATTCCTTCTCAGTAGTAGCATAATTCCTTAGAGCACTATCAAGGGTTTTACTAGCATAATGTATAACATTCAATTTCTTATCAACTCTTTGTCCTAAAACAGCTCCAACAGCAAAATCACTTGCATCACACATAATCTCAAAAGGTAAATTCCAGTCAGGTGGTTGTACTATAGGAGCGGTTATTAAAGTTTTCTTAAGGACTTCAAAAGCTTCCTTATAATCCTCATTAAATACAAAAGGGACGTCCTTCTGGAGAAGATTAGTGAGGGGCCTCGAGGTTTTAGAAAAGTCTTTAATAAATCTTCTATAGAAACCAGCATGACCAAGAAAACTACGAATACCTTTGATGTCCCTTGGATAGGGCATCCTCTCAATAGCTTCGATCTTGGCTTTGTCCACTTCAATTCCCCTTTCGGAAATCTTGTGGCCAAGAACAATTCCTTCATTAACCATGAAGTGGCACTTCTCCCAGTTGAGTACCAAATTCGTCTCCTCAAATCTCTACAAAACTTTATTAAGATTGTGAAGACAATGGTCAAAGGAGGTTCCATAGACGGAGAAATCGTCCATGAAGACTTCCATAATATCCCCACAGAAACCATGAAAGATAGCAGACATACACCTTTGAAAAGTAGTAGGGGCATTACATAAACCAAAAGGCATACGCCTGTAAGCATAAGTACCAAAGGGACAAGTAAAAGTGGTCTTCTCTTGATCAGCAGTGTTAACATGAATTTGAGAGAAGCCAGAATAACCATCGAGATAACAAAAGTGGGTATTTTTGGATAACCTTTCAAGCATTTGGTCGATGAACGGCAACGGGTAGTGATCCTTCCTGGTTGCCTTGTTCAGCTTCCTGTAATCGATACACATTCTATATCCAATAATAATTCTCTGAAGTATTAGTTCATTCTTATCATTAGGAACCATAGTTGTACCTCCTTTCTTAGGAACACAATGTAGCGGGCTTACCCACTTATTATCAGCTATAGGGTAGATAATACCTGCGGCTAGAAGCTTGAGAATCTCAGTTCTCACAACATCCATCATCTTCGGGTTCAACCGTCGTTGATGATCAACAACTGGTTTAGCATTAGGCTCAAGGTAGATAGTATGTTGACAGATAGATGGACTAATCCCCTTAAGGTCATCAAGGGTATAGCCAATTGCACCTCGGTGTTTACGGAGTACTTCCAATAGTCGCTCTTCTTCATATCCTGAAAGGTTAGATTTGATAATAACATGATATACTTTCTTTTCATCTAAATAAGCATACTTGAGCGTATCTGGAAGAGGTTTAAGATCGAACACCGGGTCTTCTTTCGGTTTTGATAAAATTCCCAAAGGTTCCACCGGAAGGTTGTGCTTCAGGATAGTAGGTTGCCTCAAGAATATTTCATCTAGTTCATTTCTTTCCTGCATATGCAAATCATTCTCGTGGTCCTCCATATATTGCTGTAAAGGATCATTAGGGGGAATAGCAATAGAAGCAATACTTTCAATAAGTTTATCATCACTAGGTAAATTGGTACCACGAGGCTGCTTAGAGAACTTAGAAAAATTAAATTCATACGGCTCACCATTGAATTCAACAGAAACTTTACCTTTCTTGCAATCTATTATAGCTCCACAAGTTCTAAGAAAAGGTCTACCAAAAATAATTGGACAAAAATTGTCCCTCTCTGAACCAAGTACTAGAAAGTCGGTAGGGTATTTTACCTTTCCACATAGGACTTCAACGTCCCTCACAATTCCGATAGGAGAGATAGTTGTTCTGTTTGCAAGATGAATGGTAACATCAACTTCTTCAAGTTCACAAGGAGGAATCTCACCGATGATCTCTTCATAAAGTGAATAGGGGATAGCGCTTGCACTCGATCCCAAATTGCATAGCCCATAATAATTATGATCTCCTATTTTAACAGATACCACTGGAGTACCTGAAATTGGGACTTTATTCTTGGCTGTGACAAGGTTAGTGGAAACAGCACAAAAATTTATATTGGAATCCAAAACATCATTAGTAACAAGGTCTTTAATCAATGCAACTTGAGGATCGACCCTGATCTGGTCCTCAGGCTCATCAACTCTTCTCTCACTTTTATTTATTATGCCTGTCACAAGAGTGTGCTCCCTCATCCTTGCGGGAAAAGGAGGTTGTTCATATATAACTGCAGGCAAAATAGGGTCAGCAACATGAATATCAACAGGTGGCTCTTTAAAAGGTTCATGATGCTGGTCTCTCTTCTTTTTAAAAGAATCAACGTGAGAGGCAAAATTCTTACAGAAATCAATCACTAGATGGGAATCAAGACCAATCTTAGAGCAAAAAGTATTGAAGTAATCAGTTTTCACATAGCTCTCAATATAATCATGTTCATAATTTATAGCGGGTTCAATACCTTTATCAATTTCCCAATCTTCGGTATTCCTCTGGATCCTTTCAATGAGATCCCACCTTTCTTCAACACTCTTCTTCTGAAATACCCCACTAGAGGAGGCATCCAGCATCTCCTTATCCTGACGAGAAAGCCTGGCATAAAAATTTGTAAGTATAATTTCCTTGGGAAGCTTATGAATAGGGCATTTGAGCATTAGGGACTTCAGTCTCCCCCAAGCTTGAGCAATGCTTTCTCCGTCACGAGACCTAAAGTTATAGATATAGTTCCTGTCTCGATGAATTTCATGAAGAGGATAAAACTTAGTATAAAAGAGAGACATAAGCTCCTGCCATTCAAGCAAGTGTGAGTTATCGAGAAGCCTATACCAATCCGAAGCTTTGTCTATAAGTGATACGGCAAACAATTTCCTCATGACAAACTCCCTCGATACACCTGCAAGCTTAAATAATGAACATAGTTGTGACAGATATAGCAAGTGTTCACCGGGATGTCTGTCTCCTGCATAACGATTAGCCAAAACATAATCGATAATACCAGCTGGTATTTTATATGGCACAATTTCAGTAGGGGGAGGATCAACCACCATAGGTGTGGGGCGCCTTCCCGCAAGCAACGATCCAATAACAAGGTTGTCCATAAGGACAAAGAGCAGCAATAGCAAAAATAAAAACAGGATTATAAAAACTTCCTTACCAGTTTCACTTTACCAATAGCGCTACGCTCCCCGGCAACGGCGCCAGAAAACGGTACTTGATGACCCACAAACGTAAGGGATCTATTGCAGCATTTTCGATAAGTAAGAGTGTCGAACCCAACGAGGAGCAGAAGGTATTGATAAGCGATTCTGAGCAAGAAATTACTGCAAGCACTGAAAGATATCTTTTTAGGGGTTTTCTCGATATAAGCAACAGGAAAGTAAAAGCAAGCAATGTAAAAGGCACTGAGAGTAACAAGTGGCCCAATCCTTTCTTAGCAAAGGAGAGGCCTAACAACTGAACTTATAAAGGCTAAAGCGTTCCTGAGGACACACGGGAGAAGTAGTCATGTGCTTTCACCATATTCCGCATCGATACTATGTTATGTGTTGATAAGTGTTGAGTGGGTGGATCTATGCTAGTACACTCTCTAGACTAAGATGAGTGCACTCTTATGATTAAACACCTTGCAAGCATCCGCAAATACAAGATATAATTTAAGGCAAAAGCCTAACCATAGCAATATGATCGAGGATCCATTGTTCCCTTATGCAAAAGCGTGCGAACTGGGGTTCAGGTTTCTATCACTCCGGCAACCCACCGTAACCATTCTTTGTACACAATGTATTCTCCTAGGTCCTTAATAAGGCGAAGTGTTGAGTGTTCGACTCACACAACACCACTAGTAGAATGACAACGCAACTTAAGTATCAAACAACATATATTACTTCAACAGCATATGACTACTAACAACAAGACTTTCCCCATGTCCTCAAGAACTAAGGTAACTACTCACGAGACATAAAAGAGATCATGATCAGTGGAGATAAATGGGTGATAAACAATCTGGACATAATAATATTTCTCCAACAAAACTCAATAGCATTCACCACAAAGTAGTAATCAACACCAATGGAGTAGAGAGGATAGGTAGTACGAGTTACAACACAAGTTGCAATTGTGAGATGAGATTTGGATGAAGATGGAGATGGTGTTGGTGTTGGGGATGATGTTGGTGATGATCTTGATGATGCCCGTGACAATGGTGATGACGATGGCGACGATCTCCCCTTCCGGGAGGTGATCTCCCCGGCGGAATCTGCCCGCCAGAGATGGCTTTTTCTTCTCTGTAGGTTTCCGCCACGGAGCGGCGGCGGACCTCCGTAAAAACTCTCGTTTTTAGGGTTTTTGGATAATGGAGAGTATATAGGCAAAAGGGGGCAACCGGAGGTGGGCCAGGGGCTCCAGGCGCCCCCCCGGCGCGGCCAGGGGGGCGCCCCCAGGGCGCCTGGGCACCCTGTGGCCCCCGTCTGGCTGCCCTTTCGCATGCCTTCGTGATCCTTCTGAAAAATATCTCCCGTCAATTTTCAGGTAATTTGGAGGTATTCTTCTTCAGCAACTCAGCGTCCACTTTTTACTGCTGAATCCTGCGTCTGCTGTTTCGGCATCGGAAAGTTGCAAACTATGTAAAATAGACCAAAATAACATAAGAACATCATCGTAACATGAAATATATCAATGAATAAGGATAAATTACGATATAAAATAGTGATGCATTTTGGACGTATCAGGGACCCCTGAGCATCGTGTCTTAGGGGCCTAACTGGCCACATAGCCCCTCACTCCCTGGTATCATCCTGGCGATCCCGACGAGAAAGTGGCGGCTGAGGTATGAGCGGGGTCGGGCTCTGCCGACGTAGAACTCTAGGGAAAGCGGGAGGGAAATCGCGAAACCTCACCAACGCGGCATCGGAAGCAAGCCAGGCGCACCGGTTGAGGAATCACCTCAGACCCGTCAAGATAAGTCAGGCATCCCATCGGCGTGCCGCCATCACTTGATGAGTTGGTTTCTGCAGTCACTCATCGGCAATGTCACCTCCCTTTTTAGCCTCCGGAAGCTTCTTGCACGCCAAGGGGGGCCTCTTGGGCATCGCGTCTCAGGAGCTCTTACCAGACCCCATGCCGCTCACCTCCTGGCCTTGACCATGGCATCACGACCTGGCATACCAGCGACGGCTGTAGGTTGCCTTAGGACTGGGACCTGCCGGCGTAGAGCACCAAGCTACTGAAAGCATAAAAAGGAGCGACACTGCCGGAACGAGGCTGGCAAACAGGGTCTCTTAGCAAGGATAATAAGCATCGGAGCAAAAGCGTTACAGGTTCTTTACACGCCCCCATGGGGTTGGCTTTGATTCCTCGCAGGGAGCGAAAGAGAGGGATTTCGGGAGACCCTAACTACAGCTACCATCGTCGACGCCATCATCAATAGTGGGCCATGAGAGGCCATCTCCGACCCCACTCAAGTCACCATCGGCGACGAGCTCGTGCAGCTGATGTGCTCCGGGCACGGCATGAGCTTGGAGGCGCGTAGTTGTCGTCGCTTGTCTTCGGAGACTCGTCAGCCTTGGGAGAGCCGCTGGATTCCCAAGGGCAATCGCTGCTGCCAGGGGAAGACCAACAGTCGGCCTCCATAATCGCAGGTAATGATGGTATTTGTGCATGCAGGGACTCGTCAAATCATGCGGTTGACGAGGCGGCATGGGGAAGTGGAGACACCCATGTCCTGTCAATCGCCATGCGTCAATCAAGGCCGCAGGCTTTTGGGGCCCGCGGCGCTCCACACTTGACCCTTGGCTTCACCGCGAAGCCAAGTCTGAGCGCTCCTTGTGCCCGGGGGCTACTGTCGGCGTTCTGGGAACGGGGGTACCCAGACTTGCCTGCCTGTGGCCCAGAGCATGGCTCATCCAGTGGCCTGGTACGGCCCATCTTCATCAGCAAACCACTCAAGACCCTCGCGAGAGGACAACGCAAGACCTCCCCTAGGGCGGCCTCACTAGGCTGGCTCCCGAGGAGCGGAGATATCAAGGAAAGGGACACCTCGCGAGGTTCGCGTGACGTGAGCCATGACGACCAAGGCTAGGTGGGCGCCAGTGGGTGCAGGAAGCCAGTTTCCTCTTTGGTGTTAAAGGGGCAAGCGCAGGCGAGGAGTCCCGAGGCCTCAGGCAAAGGTTTCGATATCGGTGCAACAAGACCAAGACCGGCAGGACGACAGGGCGAAGTCACCACGGAGCCCACGACGACGTCACCACTAGAGCCTTTGGCAGGCGAAGACCACCTTTTGTCAGGATAGCTTGTACTAGTTATCCCCCTTCAAACTTGGCCATTGTGGGATCCCTTCCTGCTCAATATTTGGGAAGAGGACCTTGGTCTCTATAAATAGGACTAGCCACCACCATAGAAAGGGGGATCATTGAGACCACCCTTACACCCACTAGCTCACCGAGCCCAAGAACACCTCTCCTCAGGAGGTTGTTCTTGTCGTGTACTTGTTCATCCTCATCCTACAAGGCAATCCACCACACCACACTAGAGTAGGGTATTACACCACAACGGTGGCCCGAATCAGTATAAATCCTCGTGTCTCTTGTTCTTCGAGTTTGACGGGCTAGGCCTAGGAATCTGTGCGAGTGCGAGCTAGAGCGGGAGGGAGAGATCTTCATGCGCACCCCAGTGTTTGAATCTCAAGGGTTTGCCGGAACCCACGATCTGGCAGCTTCCTTCTCTAGTCTTATTTTGATTCACTGGTATTGTGGGATGAAGCGGCACGGACCAACCTTACATGTCCACGTACATGAGACCGGTTCCATCGACAGACATGCAACTTGTTGCATAAAGATCGCTGGCGGGTGTCTGTCTCTCCCACCTTAGTTGGATCAGATTCGACGAAGGTGGTCCTTGTAGAAGGTTGAATAGCAATTTGCATATCACCGGTGTGGCTTTGCGTAGGTAAGAATCGTTCTTGCTAGATACCCATAGTAGCCACGTAAAACATGCAACAACAAATTAGAGGACGTCTAACTTGTCTTTGTAGGGTATGTTGTGATATGATATGGCCAAAGAAATGATGAGATATATTTGATGTATGAGATGATCATGTTTTGTAATATTTTATCATGACTTGCATGTCGATGAATACGACAACCGGCAGGAGCCATAGGGTTGTCTTTAATTATTGTATGACATGTGTGTCAATCATTAAACGCTTTGTAATGATGTACTTCATCGCTAAACAGTAGCAATAGTAGTAGAAGCATGGTTGGCATGTCAACCCCGATGGCAGCACGATGATGGAGGTCGTGGTGTCATGCCAGTGACGATGGAGATCATGCCGGTGCTTTGGAGATGGAGATCAAAAGCACAAGATGATGGCCATATCATGTCACTTATGATTTGCATGTGATGTTAATCCTTTTAAGCATCTTATTTTGCTTAGGACGACGGTAGCATTATAAGGTGATCCCTCTCTAAAATTTCAAGATAAAACTATGTTCTCGCCAAGTGTGCACCGTTGCGAAAGTTCATCGTTTTGAAGCACCACGTGATGATTGGGTGTGATAGACTCTACGTTCACATACAATGGGTGCAAGCCAGGTTTGCACATGTGGAACACTTGGGTTAAACTTGACGAGCCTATCATGTACAGACATTGCCTCGGAGCACAAGAGACCGAAAGGTTGAACACGAGTCATATAGTAGATATGATCAACATGGAGATGTCCACCATTGAAATCACCTCATCTCACATGATGATCGGACTTGGGTTGGTGAATTTGGATCGTGTTACACTAGGACAACTGGAGGGATGTTGATTTGAGTGGGAGTTCTTAAGTAATAAGATTAAATGAAGTCATTGTCATGAATAATAGTCTAAGTTGTCTTTGCAAATTATGTTGTAGATCAATAGCTCACGATGTAGCTCCCTATTTTAGTATGTTCCTAGAGAAAGACTAAGTTGAAAGATATTGTAAGAAATTATGCGGACTAGGACCGTGGTCTGAGGATTATCCTCACTCCTACACAGAAGGCTTATGTCCCTGATGCACCGCTCGGTGTGCCAACCCCTCTAGCATCGTCTGTGGATGTTGTGAACATCTGTCAGACCCGTTCTGATGACTACATGATAGTTTAGTGCTCCATGCTTTACGGCTTAGAATCGGGGCTTCAAAGGCATTTTGAACGTCATGGAGCATATGACATGTTCCAGGAGTTTATTTTTGTGAAAAGTGTCCGGATCAAGAGGGGGTGTGAGCCCTCTGACAAGTTCTTTGCCTATAAGAATGAGGAGAATAGCTCAGCCAGTGAGCAAGTACTCAGAATGTCTGGGTGCAATAATCGCTTGAATCAAGTGGGAGTTAATCTTCCAGATAATATAGTGATTGACAGAGTTCTCCAGTCACTATCACCAAGCTACTAGAACTTCGTGATGAACTATAACATGAAAGGGATGGAGATGATCCCGGAGTTGTTTGCGGTAGGCCGCGAAGGTAGAAATCAAGAAGGATCATCAAGTGTTGATGGTTAACAAGACCACTAGTTTCAAGAAGGGAAAGGCTAGAAGTGAACCTTCATGACTGGCAAGCCATTTGCCGCTCCAGTGAAGAAACCCAAGGTTGAACCCAAACCCGAGACCAAGTGTTTCTATTGTAAGGGGAACGGTCACTCGTAGCGGAACTACCCCAAATACTTGGTAGATAAGAAGGCTGGCGACTTCAACAAAAGTATATTTGGTATACGTGTTATTGATGTGTACCTTACTAGTACTCCTAGTAGCACTTGGGTATGAGATACCGGTTCAGTTGCTAATATTAGTAACTCAAAACAAAAGCTGCAGAATAAACGGAGACTAGCTGAGGGCGAGGTGACGATGTGTGTTGGAAGTGTTTCCAAGGTTGATGTGATCACCATTGCATGCTCCCTCTACCTTCGAGATTAGTGTTGAACGTAGTTAAATGTTATTTGGTGTTTGCGTTGAGGCATAAACATGATTAGATTGTGTTTATTGCAATACGGTTATTCATTTATGTCAGATAATAATGGTTATTCTGTTTACATGAATAATACCTTCTATGGTCATGCACCCAATGTGAATGGTTTGTTGAATCTCGGTCGTAGTGATACACATGTTCATAAATACTGAGGCCAAAAGATGTAGAGTTGATGATGATAGTACCACTTTCTTGTGGCACTGCCGCTTAGGTCATGTTGGTGTAAAGCGCATGAAGAATCTCCATGCTGATGGACTTTTGGAGTCACTTGATTTTGAATCACTTGACACATGTGAACCATGCCTCATGGGTAAGATGACTAAAACCCCATTTTCCGGAACAATGGAACGGGCAAGTGACTTGTTGGAAATCATACATGCTGATGTGTGCGGTCCGATGAGTACTAACGCACGCGGTGGATATCGTTATTTCCTCACCTTCACCTATAATTTGAGTAGATATGGGTATATTTACTTAATGAAGCATACGTCTAAAATGTTTGAAAAGTTCAAGCAATTTCAGAGTGAAGTTCAGAATCATCGTAACAAGAAGATCAAATTCCTATGATCTGATCAAGGGGAAGAGTATCTGAGTAATGAGTTTAGCAATCACTTAAGACAATGTGGAATTGTTTCACATTTGATACCACCTGGAACACCACGGCGTAATGGTATGTCCGAAAATCGTAATCGTACCTTATTGGATATGGTGCGTTCTATGATGTCTCTTGCCGACCTGCCACTAACATTTTGGGGCTATGCATTAGAGACAACTGCATTCACTTTAAATAGGGCACCATCTAAGTCCGTAGACACGACACCGTATGGACTGTGGTTTGGCAAGAAAACTAAGTTGTCGTTTCCTAAAGTTTGGGGCTGCGAAGGCTTCAGCCAGAAAAGCTCGAACCCAAAGCGGACAAAGTGCATCTTCATATGATACCCAAATGAGACGGTTGGGTATACCTTCTATCTCAGATCCAAGGGCAAAGTGTTTTTCACTAAGAACGGGTCCTTTCTCAAGAAATAATATCTGTCGAAAGAATTAAGTGGGAGGAAAATAGAACTTGATTAAGTTGTTGAACTTTCACTTCAACCAGATAGTAGCATAGTGCAGAAAGAAGTTTTTGTGGCACCTACATCAGTTGAAGACGGAACTAATGTCGGGACCCCAATCCTAAGTCACACCGATCTAGCATGTAACACATCATATCACGTTGCGTCCTCACACACGGTATCCCCACGAGTGCCACCTTACCTGGCGCGGGACCGTTTGCGTATTTTGGCTCACGTATATGATAGTGTCGCTAGCATCCATATGAAAGAGAACCCAGTCCGACATGACTTCTTGTAAACCAAAAGTGGCGCTAAATTACAGGGACATGCATACATGACCCAGCAACGAACGTGTCGGTCATCAACGTATGAACCCAAGTCGTAGCAAGCTACAAAGAATTAAAGGAACAACACGTGACATTTCCCTGAAGGGACAGACATAGGAACGAAGAAGGACACATGCCGGCCAGCCTAAGTGTTCCGGAGCAGTAGCAAGCTACCAAGGCTTAGTGGAAGCATTAGGAGGCATTTCCCCATAAGATAGGCTACCAAGGGTAAGCAACTAGGTGTCGGATCCCACACATACCAAGCATTTCAAATCATACACACAATATGCTCGATATATGCTAATACAACATGGCATCACAACAAAACTCTACAACTCAAAGTATTTATTCATTAGGCTCCGAGGAGCCAAGTATTACAATCATGGGTCTCATGACCCAACATACAAAGCATACAAGCAACAAGCACATGCAGAAGCTAAACTTGTCTGAGTACAAACAACTACAAATGAAAAAGGCTGAGAAGCCTGACTATCTACAAGACCCTCCCAAGAGTACAAGATCGTAGCTGAGGTAACAAGCTAAACGTCGAAGTCCACGAGGAACCACTAGTGAGACTGAAGTCTCTCTGCAAAACATAAATTAAGCAAACGTGAGTACAAATGTTGTGGGGACCCCGACTTAAGAGTCGAGATCACCGAATGCACGTGTACAGTGATCCCAGAGATCAATGCTCACTGAACACACAGAAGCTAAATAACAAGAGTCTTACATCCGTACATACCGTCTTACACAAATTATGACCATTATGGCCAAGTCTTACATAGATAAAGCCTCATGGGTTGAATAGCAAATAAACTCGAATAGCAGAAGTCTTCGTAGATAAGTAGAACCCATGCCATCTGCCTTAACCCTACAGGCATTCTGACTGGGAAAGCGTCCTAGTTTGCATGTTCGTCTCCATAGAACTCTTCTTCATATTCCTGCTCCTCCATGCCTGGCCAATTAAATAACCAATGGCAATCCAATGAGTAATTTGAATGTACTCGCAAGCAACCCATGATTTGGTTCAAGGTAACAATGCAAGTTGTATAACAATAAGCAACCTAGCTGCAAGCTAGCTAAGATATTCTACCATTTGTGAGACATGCATCAATGTACTTGGGTAACCTCGAGGACAGGCTACATATATCAACATAAATAAAGTTCAAATCATATCTGGTTCTTTCAATGAGTCAAGTCACCACCTTGACTCAACACACACACACTTTCACCGAGGTTGTAAAATTATGGACATAGTTAAAGTAGCACCTCCCAACTGTCCATGACCGTGGACAAAGCTATTCAAATAGTTTTACACTCCTGCAGAGGTTGCGCACTTTACCCACAAGATCCGGGAAGCTTTCGTGTCACTCACGACCCCGCAGTACCTCAAGTACTCGGGGGAAGCACCCGGTCATTACCTTTCCCTAGAAGACACTAACATAGGGTCCACTCGTTGGTGCACAGCCCTCGTGTACAAACGATAAATCATGGGACTCGCCCTTTTTACAATGTCACACATACACGAAGGGACCAACGATGTGTCCGGTGCCCTTGAAAACAGTCATGGTCGCCTATCCAAGCACGACCCCGTCCCAGGAGTGACCTCAAGTCTCCCCCGTCACTAGTGATGTGGGCACCATGCTAGTATCAGCCTAAGTAATCAATAATGCCCCGTCCCGTATGGGCTAGAGTGGTTGCACATGTTTGGTTGGGACAGTAATCACACATAAATCTAATCCATCTCTTTACCCACACACGTGAACTCTCTTTGGCACACCACTTCTTCCTCAAGTGATGACCTTAACTCAACTTCACCCTCGGGCATTAGGGGCACCCGATGGGGTTTTCAAAAGAATGTAACCACGAAGGGTTCATGGTACATATGCAACACTGTGCATCACAACTAACCTTTTGTCATTGTATCTATGCACATGGTAAGGATCATGAGTAGGGGTATGCATAATGTGATGGCTTTTCAACAAGTTTACCACCGTCACTCTTTATCATCATGCAATCTGAATAAAAAGGGTACCGAGGAACAAAAGGGGGGGTATCATGGTCAAAGGGTTGCTTGCCTTGGTTTGGGTTGGTCTTCAAAGCCTTCAAGTCCTGCCCCTTCTTCTTCTTCAGCAACTTCGTCAAACACGGTATCTAATCGTCGCAATAAATAACGGAAAAATAAGACAATAATAAAAACAGAAAAATCAAAGTGCTTAGAAAAATGTCAACTTATTTTTATAAAATACTAGAGGGAAAACTAAGATGGCAAAAATTCTTAATTTGGGATTTGGAGTGACAGAATGGGGTACATGGATTTTTGAACAGAGGTTTTAGTGTTCAAATTTAGATTTAAATTTGAACAGTACAGAAAATATTCATGAATATAGGTGAAAGTGGTATCATTAAATAGGTTGGAATTTTACAAGTTTTTTGGAACTGGAATTATTTCATTTGGATAAATATTTTATCCTGTGGAATTTTTATAAAACAGACAAAAAAGGAAAAAGAAAATGGCACTGTGCCACTAGGACAGAAAGGCCACAGTGCAGCAGGCCCAGAGGAAAAACAACCCGCGCGTGGCTGCCACGTCGAAGGCTTAAAGGCGAAGTACGCCTTCGATCTGACGGCGAACCGGTGCGCGCGCGTGCGTTTTTAAACCTGACGGGGGGGTCCCACCCGTCAGGGCGTGAGGCTGACGGACAGGACCCACGGCCGCCGTCGTCTACCTCCGTCCAAAGGCGACGGCGAGCTCGCTAGCGGCGATATAGGGCACGGGAGGGGGCGTGGGTGGTACCGTCGTGCTCAGGGAGGAGCCTCCGTTCGGATGGAGGTGGAGTTGGTCGCCGGGGTGGCCTGGTTCGCTGGCGGCGAGGAGACATGGCGGAGTCGCTTCGGGTGGTGGTGGTTCCGGCCGTTTCCGGCAGCTACAGAGAGGGGAAACAAGGGGGAAATGATTAGTGAGGTCTTGCGGTGCTAGATCGAGTGAGAGGAGCGGCGGAGAGGGCTTATACCTCCGGATCGACGGCGACCCGAGGCGGCGGAGCTCGAGCTCGATCTCGAGCTCGGGCCCGTCAGGAGAGGAGTGGGTGGTGTAGGGGAGGATTGGGTGTTGATACGTCCAAAACATATCTATAATTCTGCTTGCTCCATGCCTCTTTTGGGTGATATTGCTATGATATTTATACACTTCCATACACTTTTGATCATATTTGGACTAACCTATTAACTCAGTGCACCCCAGTGACAGTTTTTGTTTTAGGCTGTTTTTGTATTTCAGGTTTTCCCATTACGAGAACTGCCAGAAAAATCCCGGAAAAATTATATAAAAAATCAGCGTTCCAGAAGCTACCAGGCACCCGAAGCACAGCCGGAGGGGGACCACCAGGGCCCCAGGCGCCCTGGTGGCGCGCCCCCCTGGTGGCGCGCCCCCCTGGGCTGCGCCGGGGGGGGGGGGGCGCCTGGGCCCCCCGAGGCTCCGCTGATGCCCCCCTTTGGCATATATTTAGACCGTCTCCCAAAACCCTCGAGACGAGAACTCTTTTTCGCGATCTCATCTCTGTTCCGCCGCCGCCGCCGCTTCCAAGATCGGGAGCACCAGGAGAACTCTTCCCGGCACCCTGCCGGAGGGGAGGATCACCACCGGGAGCTTCTCCACCACCATGGACACCTCCCGGATGAGTTGTGAGTAGTCTCCCTTGGACCATGAGTCCATGACCAGTAGCTATGTGATGTTCTCCTCCCGTTCTTGTGCTTCACTAATTAGTCCTCGTGAGCTGCCCTACATGGTCGAGGCACATATGTAATCCTTATGCTGTTGCTATGATGAGTTTGCTGGGATCCGATGGATTATGAGATTATGTTCAGATTGTGTTTGAGTAAAATATTTGATTCACCTCTTTTATATTTATGTTCGTAAGTAATTCTTGCATGTTCTCCGTTGTTATTTATTGCTTTGGCCAAGTAGTAGGTAGTGACTCCAAGAGGGAACGTTATGCTTGATTGTGGGTTCATGCCCCTCGATGACTAGCTTGAGTGACAGAAACATGAGTCTAGGGGATGTGCTGTTGCCACAAGGGGGAAAACAACGGTGCTTGTGCCCGCGGGTGCAAGGATTGTTTACTTTACGCAAAGTTCTTTTAATGCAGTTGTCTGTTGCTTTGAGTTTACACTATGGGTGGGACTCGCAACTTAATACCAGCGAGATGTTCTGGATAGATATCTCAAGGTGGATGATTAGTAGTAGATGCAGATGGATTTCGGTCTACTTACCTCGGCGTACCGCCCATGCTTTGAACCTCTACCTTTCTTGCAACATAGTTAGCATTGGTTTGCGCACATAATTCTGTCAATTGCCCAGTTGTAATTCGTTTACCTCACATAGCTGTTTTATCGTCTTTTGGGAGAGAGACATCACTAGTGAACATCATGGTACTCCGGTCCATATTACCATCATTGATCACATCCGCTATTTACTTTACGCTTTTACTTACTATTGCAGCAATATCTATCACTACTATCACTTGTGTTTGATCCTTTGTAAACTACAAGGCTGGAGGGATTGACAACCTCTCTGTACTCGTTGGGAGCAAAGTTATTTGTATCTGTGTGCAGGTCCACGTTGATTGCTAAATATCTGGCGCCGTTAGCAGTTGACACCTTCTTGTTGAAACTGGGAGTCTCAGGGGAAATCGATCCTTGGTATCTTTGCCAAGGGAAAACTTCCGCTACACTGCATCTCACACCTTCCACTTGGGGTAACCAACGAGGGGCGAGAAGCCATCAGGTGTGTGAGAGAGCGGCTGGTGAGGAGAGGGAGGCGCGGGGGTGTCCTTTTATAGGCGAACGGCGGGGTGCCGTGGACCCGTGCGCCGGTGAGCTTCTGCTCGTTGCTACAAGGCTCGGGAGGAGCTGGCGCTGCGTCTGGGGCGTTCCTGGATGCGGTCCAGAGCCAGGGGAGAGAAGAGAGAGAGAAGGGGGAGGCCAGGGCATCGCACGTGTGTGCATGCCCATTGGAGCTCTCGTGCAGCCGTTGCACGTGCGAGCTGGGGCGAGAGGAGGGAGAAGGAGGAGGGGGCCGACCGGCTGCCGTGTCGTGGACGTCGAGGCGGCCTCGGGAGACACCATCCCGACGGCCTAGGTGGTCGGGCAGGTCGCGGCTACAGTGCGGGAGCGCACTGTAGCACGCTCCAGAGCGCCCATATGGCCGGCATGGTCGTGTCCCACGCGCTCTGGGCGCGGCCACCGTGTCCATTGGCTCTAGGGGAGAGTAAACAATGCAGGAGGGACGTTGGATTCTGATACATCTCAAACGTATCTACTTTTCCAAACACTTTTGATATTGTTTTGACCTCATTCTTGCATGATTTGAACTAAACTAACCCGGACTGACGCTGTTTTCAGCAGAGCTGCCTTCATGGTTTTATTGTGTGCAGGAAAACGGATTTTTAAGTATCTCAGAAAAATCCACGAAAATTCACAGAAAATCCACGCACCCGAGGGAACCAGGAGCCAGAAGTGGGGCCAGAGGGGGGCCAGGGGGTGCCCAGGCTCCCTGTGGGCGCCCCCCCGGGCCGCGCCGGGGGGTCGCCTGGGTGGGGCCCACGCCCTCTGGTGCCCTACTTTGCCTCGTATTTTTACTCGCGACACGGAAACCCCAGATCAGAAGTTCTTTCGCAGTTTTTCGTCGCGGAGCCGCCGCCACCCTCTGTTCTTCCTCGGGAGGGCTAATCTGGAGGCTGAATTGGCCTCCGGAGAGGGGAGATCGTCGCCATCGTCATCATCATCACCACTCCATCATCCCTCCATGACTTCTCCCTCCATGTGTGAGTAATTCCCCTGCTGTAGGCGAAGGGGATGGTAGGGATTGGATGAGTTAGATCATGTAATAGTTTATCAGATTGTTGGGGGCATGTTGCCTATCATCTACTATGGTGTTTATCATATTTGCTTCAACTTGTTATTCTTAATGCTTGACACGTAGGGCCCGAGTGCCATGATTTCAGATATGAACCATATGTGTTTGTATGAATATATTTGTGTTCGTGATCCTATCTATGAGTTGTTTGCACCTATTACGGTTCGGAACCGGCGATCCCAAAAGTGCAGCTTGGGACACCAAAGGGGATGGTCCGTAGTTTGAGGATTACATGTATCCATTGAGTTCATTGCTTTGTTCCAGTGCTCTTTGACAGGAGCAGCTTAATCTCCATAAGTTCCTTGTGGCCCCGTTCGTAGCGGGATGGTAGGACAAAAGATGTTGTGCAAGTTCTTATTGCAAGCACGTACAACTACCTACGGGATACATGCCTAATGTTTGATATTTGCCTAGATGATCATTACTTTTCCGTGTGCCGTGCCCCAAGTTAGAATCTATCTCATCCATGCAGCGCCCAACCATCCATCTCCCTAGCCTACAGTGTTTTAAATCCTGCTAGTTACTAGTTGCTATTCTTGCCATTTACTTTTGCTATTTACTTTTACTGTTTACTTTTACTATCACTATCATCACTATCATATCACTGTTACCACTTATCTTTTGTTGCAAGTAAGTATATTTCAGGTGCGGTTGAATTGACAACTCAACTGTCAAAGCTTATAAATACTCTTTGGCTCCCCGTGTGTCGAATCAATAAATTGGGTTATTCTTACCCGCGAAGACTATCTCGATCCCTTACGGTTGAGGGTTATCAAGTACCGTTTTCTGGCGCCGTTGCCGGGGAGCATAGCAATATTTACAAGTCTACTTGAGGTATCCTACCATCTGCACTTCATCCACTATGGGTAAGAAAGGAGCCCCAAGGTTCCGATCTTACTATCCACTACAAGAAGAGGTACTGCTCTGAGCACTAGTGCTACACTTGATTCACCTTCCGTTATGAGTAAGTTTGCCTCACCACCACCACATGATGCTCCTACTGAATCTGTTACTGTGTCTGATACTCTTGATGATGCTTCTACTACTTTTGACGATATTAGTTCGCTTGGTTATGCTCTTGAGAAACAAATTGCTGCTGCTACTAAAAAGTCTGGAATTGTACTTCCTCTTACTCGCTACCCTATTGGTTAAACTTACGATTATCCTGATTTAAGTAAACTCAAAGAGAGGCTCCTTGATGATGATTACTATATGCTTGATGAAGATTTATGCAGGGAACTGACAGAGTTTTCCGGCTCTGACCCTGAAGTCATTAGGAAACTATTTGAAAAACACTCTTTGAAGAACAAAACCGTTCCTAATCCTGAATTTGCTACATCTCCTATATGCATTGATGATCCTGATTATGATTTCTCTGTTGATCTTTCACTTATACCTATGTTTGAAGCTGACCCCTTTTATGGTAGAGAAAATGATGATGCTGTTGCACACCTAACTAAACTCGGTGAGCTAGGTGGCCTATTTACCACAGATGAAAATATGCGATACTTTTATGTGACCAAGCTTCTTCCTTTCTCGTTGAAGGAAGGTGCTAAAGCATGGTATGATTCACTCCCATACAGTTCCATTAAGAGTCCTCAAGATTTAGCTCACTCTTTTGTTGATAAGTACTTTCCTGCTCACATGCAACATGCTGCTTTGCAAAGAATTTATAACTTTAAACAGTTGCAGGATGAGTCCCTCCCTAAAGCTTGGGGGAGGTACTGCGGTCTGATTCGGGCTAGACCAGGACATGAAATCCCTAAGAACGAATTAATCGATATATTCTATGCTGGTCTAACTGATGA
Source organism: Secale cereale (assembly GCA_902687465.1). Taxonomy (NCBI): domain Eukaryota; kingdom Viridiplantae; phylum Streptophyta; class Magnoliopsida; order Poales; family Poaceae; genus Secale; species Secale cereale. Next base: position 804,768,087 of record LR738711.1, read on the forward strand.
ATCCAGGTCCTATTTGGACAGTTGTGCTGGTTGTGTTTTCAGGAAAAGAACACCGGACGATGCAGAGGATTTGATGGGCAGGATTGCCAAAAACCATGAAGATTGGTCCGTCCCTGAACCACCTCCACCAACAAAGAAGAGGGGCATGTTTGTTCTGAGCCCCGAGGATATGCGAGAAGCAAAGGAGTCTATTAAAGCTGAAGACGTGAAGAATCTACCCCCTATTGAGAAGTTGTGTGAGCCTACCACTCACCCTCCTATGGTAGAGGTACACTCTCTTTTAGATTTCAACGCAAGTGACATCCCTCATGGTAAGCCTCCTGATCAATGTTTAGATGAGTTTGATAATTTTATTATGAAACAAAATCATTTTAATGAGAGGATAAAAAGTCAATTGCATGATAATTCCCTTGCTATCAAAAGACTGCTTGATGTTTTAGATAGAACAGTTAATGATGTTCAATGTCTTGTGAAGCATTTTCAAATGGTTCAAACTCAGCTTGATCAAATTTCTAATTTACAAAGAGATTTGCTTGCTAACAATGCCAAACAAGATAATTTGCAGGCTTTCGGGATTAAGACCCGAGGAGGAACTAGCACTCAAGATCCTCTTTATCCAGAGGGACATCCGAAGAGAATCGAGCAGGATTCTCAAATGCAGGAAGAAGAAATTGTTGTCTCTCCAAAGAAAAAGAAGAAACATAAGGAGACTGACAATTCTAATGATCCTATTGCAGATGAAGAACCAGCTATTGATCCCAACAGTGTATCTATCTCCGATGCTGAGACTGAAGACGGTGCTGAACCTGAAGGTAATAATAATGAGAAGAATGATCCGCCTGAAGTTCGAGAAGAAGAAGCACCTAACAAACGTAAGAGGCACACTAAAGAAGACTTCATCGCAAGAAAACATGGGAAGGAAAGAGAACCATGGGTACAGAAACCCATGCCCTTTCCAGGTAAGTCCATCAAATCTAAAGAAGAAGAGCATTATAATAAGTTTTGTGAGTGGATTAAACCTCTTTTTCTTCAGATCCCTTTGACTGATGCTATTAAGTTACTTCCTTATTCAAAATATATGAAAGATATTGTCACTAATAAAAGAAAAGTTCCTAATGATGCAATATCTACTATGCTTGCTAACTACTCTTTCAGTGGCAAGATTCCTGAGAAGCTCGGTGATCCAGGTATACCCACCATTCCTTGCTCCATAAAGAATAATTATGTCAAAACTGCTTTATGTGATCTTGGAGCAGGAGTGAGTGTTATGCCTCTCTCTCTTTACGAGAGGCTTTGTTTAGAGAAACTAATTCCTACAGATATCTCCCTTCAGATGGCTGACAAGTCAACCGCTGTTCCGATAGGTATTTGTGAGGATGTTCCCGTAGAAGTTGCTAATTGTTTAATTCTTACTGATTTTGTTGTGCTTGACATGCCCGAGGATGGGAGCATGTCCATTATTCTTGGTAGACCTTTTCTTAACACCGCAGGTGCTATTATTGATTGCAATAAAGGGAAGGTTACCTTCCATGTGAATGATAAAGAACACACGGTATATTTTCCAAAGAAGACCGACAGGAGGCATGGCCTCAACTCTATAGAGAATATCGAGACCGTGAAAATTGGAGAATGGGACTGTCCACTACATGTGCCTCACAAATACAAAACTATCATGGTGGGGACAATGTCCATCAAAGTAAAGGTTCAGTGATTACTTCGTAAGAGGTGAGACTTTTTGCTCTATATATCGCTTGTTTGTTGGTAAGACTTGATCAACCTTACTAGTAAACATGTTTTATATGGATAAAAAAGTTGAGCTTGTTATGTTTTCACTTGTTTTTAGTTTTGTCCTACTTGCTGTACCAAGTATTTATGTTTTTGAAGCTTCACAATACTACTAACTGCTTCAAGTTTTCAGAGAGTTTCGCAGCTTTTTGAACTTCGAAAAAATTTCAACAGTGAAGTTTTCAGAAAAATTCCAGAAAAATTAAAATAAAAATTTCCACGTCGGGAGAGACCCAGAGGGTCCTGGGGCCAGCCAGGGGGACCCACCAGTGGCCCAGGCGGCCAGCTGGCGCGGCCCAGCCCCTGGCCGCGCCCATAGGGCGCCTGGGGCCCACAGGGCCCCCCTCCAGGTATGTCTTCTTCCTCTCTCTCTATTTTTCTCCAGAAACCCGAGTTCTGCACTTGTTCTTGTGTTCTTGCTGTTCTTGGAGGCGATTCTTCGATCTCTCTCTACAGCCCATCATTTGAGCTGAAATTTTGAGCAAATACTCCCTGGTATGTGACTCCTCCACCCCTCCAATTAGATTTTTGATTGGTGGCTCCATTTGTGAGTATTTAGTAGTTCTTGGTGCTGTATAGATGAGCTTGCATGCATATGTAGAAAGTTATTTTTCAAGTTTTGATGCAAGTTTATGCCTTGGGCAAGTGAGTTGAGTAGTTTACCTTAGCTCACTTTGTTTTAATCCTTGTTTTTGTAAATTGTATAAAAAATTCAGAAATGAGTTTGTTAGGAAGGGCAAAAGGGTGGCTTGAGAAGAGGAGGCCCGCACACTCCGATCGAGTTACTAGAGCTGCAGCTTCACCATCGACTGCTAGGGTGAGCTATAATGAAGATCATGTGCCCCTGGAGTTGTTGGAAGATACAAGTCCAGCACGTGCGATGACATTTCCATGTGATGAATTCATGGAAGCTGCGGGAATCAAGAATGAGTTTTATAATCTTTGTGCTAATGCAGGTTTGACACGACTCGTCACGAGCCGTGTTACTCAGTATCAAAAACTCACCTCCAGTTTCATTAACAGTTTTAGATATAATCCTGATTCAGGTGCTATTGAGTTTAAAATTTATAATGATCTTATCACCATGACTTTGGGGAATTTTTTTGAAATAATAGGTGTGCCGAATGTTGGGAGGACGGCTAGGATGGCCACTCAGCCCTCCGAGCTGAAAACCATCATCAACTCTCTCTGCAGCATGGGTACGAGGGATATTCATCGGTCGAAGATCGCCAGCATCTAATTTCCTCACCTCAGGTATTTTGCATATTATATTGCTAGAGGGGTGTTAGCTCGTGACAACACGAGCAACATTTCTGCTCCGGATATTGCTATCCTGGCGGCAGCCCTCTCAGGGAGGTCTGATTATAATCTGGGTGCCTTAATTGCTCGACGCCTTGCTATGAACGGTAACAAGGGGGACTTATATGGTGGCGTTTATGCCACACTTATCTTAGAACATCTTGGAGGCACCCCGCACCCTGATGATAATCCTTTTACTTATTTAAGCTTTGATCTTGCTGTAATGAAAAGGCATAAGTTTGTTACCATGCGTTCTGAGCTTGATAATCTTATTTATATCTTGCGTTTCGGAACTGCCGCGGAACGCGAGATCCGTCTACCTGCACCTCTTTTGTTTGATTTTTCTCGCAGGAACAGATGGTCTTTTGATGTTGTCCAGTTCGATGAGTTCATGGTCCAGCATCAGTTTCATAACCCCATGGAGGGGGTTGTACCCGACGAGGAGGGGCACGGTGAGATACCACCTTTTCAGGGAGAAACCACCACCGAGTTTGGTGAAGGTTCTTCCTCTGTCTGGCGTTCGGAACCTTCCTCGTGGGAGACTCCGAGGAGTTTGGTGTACGCGCCAGCATCCTTCTACGACCCTTGGTCTCATCACCATACCCCCGGAGCAGGAGGCTCCTGGGGGCAGTAGCTGCTACCAACTTAGGCCAAAAGCCTAAGCTTGGGGGAGTACGTGCCCTTCTCACTTTTCCATTGTATTATCCGTTTTATTTGCTTTGATCTTTTCGAAGTTTTTGCCCGTTCTTCTTTATTTCTCTCTTTGCAAAAACAACAAAAAGATTTTCTCTTTCTTTTGCTTTTATTCAACCTTTGAAAAATCCAAAAAGATTTCCTTTCTCTCTTTAGTTTGCTTTGTTTTCAGAGTTCAGCTCGAGTCCGTGATGGCATTTTACTATATTTCCTACGTTCGATCGTGCAAGTGACAAGCAGTAATGACAAAGATCGACTGAAGGGAAGCAACAAGGAAGACCGGTATGAACTCTTTTTGTTTCTACTTTTGTACATATGCCTGTACTTATGATCTAGAGACCAGCTTGTAGCGACATAGTGCTATGTTTACAATGCTCTTCCAGTGGTTCATGCTTTCCTTGTGGCTAGTCTCGAATAACTAGAGTATATAATGTGTTATTGAAATGATCTACATGCATTGCACTGTTCATAGTCTGGTATACTAAGGTGGTATTTCCCTTTAGAGAATTTTTGGATTGACTTGGCACATGCTTACACATGTTTAAGACTAAAAAGTCTACTCTGCCTTGATGATCTTTGAGTTTTAGAATAGTTATATCACTTTCATGCCCGATTCAATGTTGCTTTGTCGCTCTGCATGATTATGACCGTTATTGCTCTCTAGTTGGTCGCTTCCCAGTCTTTTGCTAAACTTCCACCTGTACTAAGCGGACTTACTGCTTGTGCATCCAAAATCCTTAAAACCTGTTATGCCATATGAGTCCACCATACCTTCATATACATGGTATTTACCTGCCATTCCTAACGAAGGCTTTCATGTACCATCTTGAAACTAATCAAAAGCATTTCTCTTTTTGTGCCTATGTTTTAGCTCATGAGGAAGTAGTAGTTAATTCGTGATCTTTTTAAGTTGGACAAGTTTCACCCCTGGATTGCATGTCTAGTGTGCAAACCCCTAATACGAAAAGGAACTGGCATTGAGTGCGCCCGGCTCAAAAAGATAATATAACAAACAAACCCTCCTTCACGCTTTGTTCATGAGAAATCAGAAAACTTTGGCAGTGATAAACAAAGGAGATTAAGAGGATGTGATCGTCCTCATGCGGGAGCCGTTCCTCGAGACTTGTCCAGCTTAAGGAGTGATTGAATTATCTGCTAGCATTCATTGACAAAATATGCACCTCTCAAAACGTTTTTATCTCTGTTTTTAAAACCAAGAGCTCTGGTACATGTTTAGTTTTTGTTTCCGATCACGGGTTTTCAACCTTGCCAATAAAAGCCACGGTTCGAGAGTCTCACCTTCTTTCTTCAAAGCACTAACTAGGAGAGCATAATTGTCATTCTGAGTGTAATGTGCATTGTCCCAAAGTATTATATTGTCTTCCGCATGCTTGTGATATGATTTATTCTGAATTTCTTAATTCTAGTCTCCTTTAAAACTCTGGAGGAGTTTCTGCATTTATGTTTTGCTTCACTCATGGAGACTAGCGAGATACCACCCTAATATGCTCAAGCTATGTGCAATGTAATCTTGTCTTGATTTTCAGTAATATATTATTTACTTTTAAGTATTTGTGACTGGTGACTTGAAAGAAGGATTGCTCCTTGCATTGTCCTCATAAGTACTGTTTCAATACTTGCTAAACTCTTTTCGTAGTACATGCTTATATACATCTAATGAAGCAAAAGAGTTTGTCAAAGTTTTCTTTGTCGCGTCCAGTTCGTTGAACTGAATTGCTTGAGGACAAGCAATATGCTAAGCTTGGGGGAGTTGATACGTCTCAAACGTATCTACTTTTCCAAACACTTTTGCTATTGTTTTGACCTCATTCTTGCATGATTTGAACTAAACTAACCCGGACTGACGCTGTTTTCAGCAGAGCTGCCTCTATGGTTTTATTGTGTGCAGGAAAACGGATTTTTAAGTATCTCAGAAAAATCCACGAAAAATCACAGAAAATCCACGCACCTGAGGGAACCAGGAGCCAGAAGTGGGGCCAGAGGGGGGCCAGGGGGTGCCCAGGCGTCCTGTGGGCGCGCCCCCCCTGGGCCGCGCCGGGGGGTCGCCTGGGTGGGGCCCACGCCCTCTGGTGCCCTACTTTGCCTCGTATTTTTACTCGCGACACGGAAACCCCAGATCAGAAGTTCTTTTGCAGTTTTTCGTCACGGAGCCGCCGCCACCCTCTGTTCTTCCTCGGGAGGGCTAATATGGAGGCTGAATTGGCCTCCGGAGAGGGGAGATTGTCGCCATCGTCATCATCATCACCACTCCATCATCCCTCCATGACTTCTCCCTCCATGTGTGAGTAATTCCCCTGCTGTAGGCGAAGGGGATGGTAGGGATTGGATGAGTTAGATCATGTAATAGTTTATCAGATCGTTGGGGGCATGTTTCCTATCATCTACTATGGTGTTTATCATCTTTGCTTCAACTTGTTATTCTTAATGCTTGACACTTAGGGCCCGAGTGCCATGATTTCAGATCTGAACCATATGTGTTTGTATGAATATATTTGTGTTCGTGATCCTATCTATGAGTTGTTTGCACCTGTTATGGTTCGGAAACCGGCGATCCCAAAAGTGACAGCTTGGGACACCAAAGGGGATGGTCCGTAGTTTGAGGATTACATGTATCCATTGAGTTCATTGCTTTGTTCCGGTGCTCTTTGACAGGAGCACCTTAATCTCCATAAGTTCCTTTTGGCCCCATTCGTAGCGGGATGGTAGGACAAAAGATGTTGTGCAAGTTATTATTGCAAGCACGTACAACTACCTACGGGATACATGCCTAATGTTTGATATTTGCCTAGATGATCATTACTTTTCCGTGTGCCGTGCCCCAAGTTAGAATCTATCTCATCCATGCAGCGCCCAACCATCCATCTCCCTAGCCTACAGTGTTTTAAATCCTGCTAGTTACTAGTTGCTATTCTTGCCATTTACTTTTGCTATTTACTTTTACTGTTTACTTTTACTATCACTATCATCACTATCATATCACTGTTACCACTTATCTTTTGTTGCAAGTAAGTATATTTCAGGTGCGGTTGAATTGACAACTCAACTGTCAAAGCTAATAAATACTCTTTGGCTCCCCGTGTGTCGAATCAATAAATTGGGTTATTCTTACCCGCGAAGACTATCTCGATCCCTTACGGTTGAGGGTTATCAGATTCTAGAAGGGGAGAGTGCTGAGAGGAAAAGGTGAAAGTTGCTGTCCAGAATGTAAAATGGGGTTTTACCCCCCCCCCTCAATCATTGTGCTGAGGCCAGGGGAGAGTTACTGGAGGTGCAAGGGGACCTGGGGAAGCTGTGCTAAAAAGCCTAGCTCAAGGGGAAGAAGGAAAGGGGTGAAAGTGGTAATTTTGTAAAATCACCAGAAGGTGTTTGATGTGGTTTTGAGCACTCAAATGATTTCCATTTGACATGAGACTTAACAAGATCAAATGGCATATAGAAATAGGGTGTTCTACCATGTTTGGGCTCATTTGAAGAAACTTGCCAATGTAACTTTGGTGAACCCTAGAAATCAACAAAAATGGATTTACCAAGTTTAAGTTATGCAAAGCATCCCTCCTTGATGCACCACTTGGTGTAGTGTCATCATTTTGGGTTGTGATCATGCCCACAAAGTCTGAGGTCACAATTAGAAAGTTGGTAATGTAAAGTTGTTCAAACTTGAATCTGAACAGAAATGGGTTTGGGGTACTTTGATCAAGTTACCCTTTTCCAAAACTTGTGCATTTGGTCTAGATGCATTATTAGACCATTCTAGAATGTGTACCAAGTTTGAGAGCATTTGGACAAGTTTGGCAATGTAAAGTTGCTCAAACTTCAAAAATGGACAGAATTGTTTTGAGGGGTTTTGATGAGGTTTTCTTGCTTCCCAAGGCATGGGGCTTGGCAAGATCATCAAATATGTCATATATGACATGATAGAATTTCCCTGGAAGTTTTAGAGAATATTTCCTTTGTAAATATTTCAAAAGTTTGAAATATCCAGAAAGGGTTTCTGAGGGATTTGCCCAATATTTTGAACAAGAGCAAGTGTTGAAACTCTTATATTTGGACAATATATGTCCTAAGAGTCTCCCTGAATTTTGGCAAATATTTTTGAAATAGTTAAATAATTTTTCCCTATTAAAGACCATTTCTGGCCTTAAGAAAAAGCTTTTAAATAAAATAGGAAAATAACTTTTAAAATTATATTTGTGTGGTTTATGGGAGTCCTATATCTACTAGGTTTCAAATATACTCTTTGAAATATTTTTCTCACCCTAAATCAAGAAGTTGCAGTGCAAACCTCAATTCAGGGGTTTTTGGAAAACTAATTTTTGAAAATACTTTTTGGCCAAATTATTTTTGTAAGAAAATACTATACTGTTATATACACTTGGTATGATCGTTGGGCAGAAGTTTGGGGGTAAGGAGATGAAATATATAAGAGGGAGTAGTTGACTTTAAAGAGCACTTGAAAACCACAGAGAGAAAACTTAATTCCAAATAAAAGCCAAATGATGCCAAAAAAAATTGTTGGTCCAAATTTGCATGCTTTATTAATGCAAATTACATGTTACAAAATGCAGGGTGTGATAGACCTACCCCCCTTACAAGAATCTCGTCCCCGAGATTCCTAAACTAGGTCTTAAAAGAGATCGGGATACTCGGATCTAAGATAGTCTTCATGTTCCCAGGTTGCTTCTGCTTCCGTGTGGTTGCTCCACTGGACCTGAAGTACTTGATGGTGCGGCTTCTCGTCCGTCGTTCTGCTTCATCCAGAATGCGAATGGGCTTCTCGCGGTAGGTCAAATCAGGCTGAAGATCAATGGCTTGGTGATCGACATCCTTGTAGAGATCAAGCTTGTCCGGAACTTGGAGACACTTCCGGAGTTGTGACAGTGGAATACGTTGTGCACATCGGATAGCTCAGGTGGTAGTTCCAATTGGTAAGCCACTTCCCCTCGTCGTGCAGTGATCTCAAAGGGACCAATGAACCTTGGTGCGAGCTTCCCTTTAACGTGGAAACACTTGGTTCCCTTCAGAGGAGTTACTCGCAGGTACACATGGTCTCCAACACGGAAACTCATATCTCGGCGACGAGTGTCAGCATAGCTCTTCTGCCTTGATTTGGTGGCCTTCAAACGTTCTCTGACTAGTTGGACTTGCTCTTCTGCTTCGCGGAGAATATCTGGTCCAAAGACTAGCCCTTCTCCAGTCTCTGACCAGTTGAGGGGTGTGTGACACTTGCGTCCGGACAACACCTCAAATGGTGCCATCTGAAGGCTCGACTGATAACTGTTGTTATAGGAGAACTCGGCAAAAGGGAGGCAATCTTCCCACTTGGCTCCATATGCCAAGACACGGGCTCGGAGCATGTCTTCGAGAATTTGATTTACTCGCTCTGTCTGACCTCCGGTCTGCGGGTGGAAAGCCGTGCTGAAAGACAACTTGGTTCCCAAGGCTTCTTGGAACTTCTTCCAGAACCTTGAGGTAAACTGGGTTCCTCGATCTGACACAATCTCCTTGGGAACACCATGAAGGCTTACGATTCTGTCGATGTAGAGAGTTGCCAGCTGGTTGCCATCATAGGTAGTCCTGACAGGAATGAAATGGGCTACCTTGGTCAAATGGGCGACTATGACCCAGATGGAGTCATGTCCTCTATTCGACCTTGGTAATCCAGTGATGAAGTCCATTCTGACTTTATCCCACTTCCACTCAGGAACCTTGAGTGGTTGGAGCAATCCAGCGGGTCGCTGATATTCAGCCTTGACCCTTTGGCACACATCACACTTCGCAACATAGGTTGAATCTCTCTTTTCATCCCGTGCCACCAGAATCTTTCCTTCAAGTCTTGATACATCTTGGTTCCTCCGGGGTCGATGGAATACGGAGTGTCGTGGGCTTCTTGTAGGATCAAGTTCTTTAGCTCCATCTTGTTTGGTACGTAGATGCGGCCGTTGTACCAAACAATCCCGTGCTCGTCCTCGGAGAATCCTGGGGCCTTGCCTAGCTTCATCTTCTTCTTGATGCCTTCAATGCTTGCGTGCCCACCTTGTGCTTTCTTGACTTTGTCCATCAGGGTTGGTTTGATTTCCAGATGGTCTAGAAATCCATGGGTGACCAATTCCAAACTGAATCATTCCAGCTCTTCAAACAAGGCTGGCTGCCTTGTTTGAATTATGGCATTCAGGGAGCAAGCCTTTCTGCTTAAGGCATCGGCTACCACGTCAGCCTTCCCGGGGTGATATTGAACACTGAGGTCATAATCTTTGATTAGTTCCAACCATCTTCGTTGCCTCATGTTCAATTCCTTCTGGGTGAAAATATACTTCAGACTTTTGTGGTCTGTGTATATCTCACACCGTTTCCCTAGGGGGTAATGTCGCCATGTCTTCAAGGCATGAACCACTGATGCTAACTCAAGATCGTGAGTAGCGTAGTTCTCTTCATGAGGTCGTAGCTTCCTTGATAGGTAAGCTATGACTCGACCTTCTTGCATCAGAACGCTTCCCAATCCGGTTCGAGAGGCATCACAATATATCACGAACTCTTTGTGAATATCAGGTGTAGCCAGAACTGGGGCGGTGGTCAATCTCTTCTTGAGCTCTTGGAAGCTTTCTTCGCATTTTGGCGTCCATTCGAACTTCTTGTCCTTCTTCAGGAGATGAGTCATTGGCCGGGCAATGCTAGAGAATCCTTCCATGAATTTGCGGTAATAGCCCGCAAGTCCGAGGAAGCTTCTGACTTCCTTGACGATCGTTGGAGATTGCCATTGGGTCACAGATTCGATCATCGTGGGATCAACTGACAATCCTTCTTCGATCAAGACATGACCTAAGAACCCAACTTTATGGAGCCAAAACTCACATTTGCTGAATTTGGCGTATAGTTGGTGCTCTCGAAGCTTGTCTAGGACCATACTCAAATGTTGCTCGTGCTCTTCCTCCGTCTTCGAGAAGACAAGAATGTCATCAATGAAGACGACAACAAACTTGTCCAAATATTCCATGAAGACTTTATTCATGAGATACATGAAGTAAGATGGGGCATTGGTTAATCCAAAGGACATGACCGTGCACTCATACAAGCCATATCTTGTTACAAATGCCGTCTTCGGAATATCTTGGGGTCTGATCTTCAGCTGGTAGTACCAAGATCGGAGGTCGATCTTGGAGAGCACCTTGGCTCCGCTGAGTTGATCAAACAGATCTTCAATCTTGGGTAGTGGATACTTGTTCTTGATTGTAACCTCATTGAGGGAACGGTAGTCAATGCATAAGCGGATGGTACCGTCCCTTTTTGCCACAAACAGAACAGGTGATCCCCAAGGGGAGGCACTTGGGCGGATAAATCCCTTCCTCAGCTGCTCTTCCAGTTGCTTCTTCAACTCGGCTAACTCTTTCGTCCCCATTCTATAAGGCTTCTTATAGATGGGTCCTGCCCCGGGCATGAGCTCGATGATGAACTCAATGTCACGGTCAGGGGGCATTCCCGGTAGCTCATCCGGAAAGACATCAGGATACTCGCATACTATCGGCACTTGCCCCAGTCCAACTTCAGACAGACAGTTGACTTGTGTGGTTTGAGCAGAAGAGGAGTTGGAAGCAAATTTAACCTCGACTCCTTGGTCATTGGTTACAGTGACAGTCCGGTTGGCACAATCTAACAAGCCTTGGTGCTTGCCGAGCCAATCCATTCCTAAGATCACATCCAAGCCTTGCGATCTTAAGATAATAAGGTCTGCTAGGAAGTCTACACCGTTAATGATAATACCGACTCCCTTACAGCCTATCTTGGCTCTCATCTCTGCTCGGGGGGTTTGTACCACCATGGGATTATTCAGGTGTGTAGGGATCATGCCACTTTTTAATGCAAATCTTTGAGTGACAAATGAATGCGTGGCTCCAGAATTAAACAAGACAGTTGCAGGTGCTGAGTTGACAAGGAAAGTACCCAGTACGACGTCCGGGTCTTCCTGAGCTTCTTTAGCAGTGACGTGATTCACATGCCCCTTTCCATGGTTGGGCGGGTTGCGAGGAGCTTGGTTCCTTGGTGGCATCCCGCGGCCTTGTCCTGGGTTCTGCACATTAGGGCGCGGGGCATCGGGCTTCTTGTTGGGGCACACCCTTGAGATGTGTCCTGACTGACCACATCCAAAGCAAGTGACTTGGTTTGGGTTACTGATCTTGTTGCCACCACTGTTATTGGGGTTGAATGCTGGCCTTGGGTTGGCATATTGCTGAGGCTGATAGTTGGCGCGAGGTGCAGGAGCTCTTGGCTGCTGATAGGTTGGCTTGACCAGGGCTGGCTGCCACGGGCAAGGCTTCTGGTTGCTGGAACTTCCCTTGCTGATCATCTTGCGCTTGCGAGTGTCTTCCAGAGCACGCCGCTTGTATTCAAGCATGAGTGCTTTGTTCACCAGGTCAGGAAAGGTTGGGCAGTCACACACGACAAGCGAGTACTGCAGAGTCTGATTGAGGCCTTCCATGAAGCGCTCCCTTTTCGCAGCATCTCTGCTGACATCTTCAGGGGCATACCTTGACAGAACACTGAACTTCTGCATGTACTCCTTGACAGTGCCACTTCCTTGCTTCAGGGCTCGAAACTCACGCTTTTTGATAGCCATGATTCCGGAAGGAATATGGGCCTTGCGGAATTCTGCCTTGAAGTTGTTCCAAGTGATGTCTTGCCCAGCATGCATGACCTTGAATCCATCCCACCAAGCTCTAGCAGTCCCCCCGAGGTAGTGGGCAGCATAAGCCACCTTCTCGCGGTCTTCGGTGCAACCGACTAGTTCCAGCAAGTCATCAATGGTGCGGACCCAGTCGTCTGCATCCAGGGGTTCAGTAGTCTCGATGAAGGTTGGCGGTGCATGCTTCTTGAACTCTGCCAACGTGGAACGTCCATTGCCATTCCCCGTCGGCTGGCGGTTGTTGGTGACAGCTTGAGCAATCATCTGGAGGGCTACGGTGTTGGCTTGGTGTTCCTCTCGAAAGGCCTGGAGAAGCTGAGCCATGTCCATGTTCGGGGGAGGTGGTGGTGGAGCTTGGTCGTGGGTTTGGTCTTGGCCGGCCTCTGCTTGGGCGGATGCTCCGGATTCGGGCTGCTGGGTAGAGGTACCAGTACGAGTTACAATAGGCATCCTGTTGGAGCGGTAAAGGTCTCATGATTTGGAATGAAGAGGGAAAGCAATAAAGATGGGTGCCTAGTAAGGGGGTGGGTGTGACACTAATTATTTTCATGCAAGGGCCAAAAGGGCCAAACACATTCATTAAAAATCCAAATGGGTGATGTAGTCGTTTACATATTCCTGAAGGGAAGATACGACATACATCAAACACAACAAAAGCAAACACTAGATGGCTTCATATGAACCATACAAGGACTCGACTTCGCATAGGGGTTACACGACCTATCCTACCATAGAGGTCACGAGCTGGCATATCCGAGTTGCGAATAATGCCTAAGCGGCGGAATGCTCGGTCGCATATTCTGGCTCTTCTGGGTCATCCTCCTTGTCTTCATCCGTCTGCGCCCCCCTATCACTTGAGGGTGTGGGGGAGTGGAGGAGTTGGATACGGCGGTGCTTTGTCGGTGGTGCAGGGAAAAGCTTGCGATATTCCCTTGCCGTCATACGGCGTCGCTGGGGTGGCTCTTCATCCTTGGAAGATACATCTCCTGAGGGCCTTCCGCCTCGCCCAGGAGGCGCACCTTCCTTATTGATCCTATCCGTCTTCTCTTGTGCTCGACGAAGAAGTGCCTTGGTCTTGTGGAGTTCTTCTCGGAGCTTCATCGATTCCGAGGCCAAATCTTGTGCCAAGCTGTCAGCACAAAGTCTGAAATAGGTCTGGAATCGAAGTGGAAGTCCTTCCTTTAGTGGAGGGGCATGCGCGCTGCTTTCATCTTCACCTTCCATCCGATAAGGCAAGAAGCGGGTTGTCATCTTGGCTGCCATCTCCGGAAGAAGTTCTCGGAGGCGGTTAGTGCCTTGAGTGCAGCTGCCTCGACAGCGAGGGGTAGTGTTGCCATCTGGGGTCCCTTGAAGAACCAACTTGTGGGAGGATCGTTTGCCTTCACGATTACTTCCACATGGTACTCCACCTCAGTGTTGCTAACCCAATGCTCATGGTAGGTGAGGATGGGTGCTCAGAAGAACTGGCACTCCTGGAGGCTATCCTCGAGAAGCAAGGGGAACCCAGTGGTCAGGTGCTCTTCAGGTACAGCGGCCATCTACAAAGGTTGAATAGGAGAGGTTAATAAGCTGATGATATCTCAGGTTTGGTAAGGTTTAGAAAAGAACAGAGGTTCAGAAGGTTTATGAAAAGGGTCTCATCCTATCTAACGCCCATGCTAACTAAGGCTTCCTACAGTCAGGATGGATCTGATACCAGCTCTGTGGGGACCCCGACTTAAGATTCTAGATCACCGAATGCACGTCTACAGTGATCCCAGAGATCAATGCTCACTGAACACACAGAATCTGAATAACAAGAGTCTTGCATCCATACATACTGTCTTACACAAATTATGACCATTATGGCCAAGTCTTACATAGATAAAGCCTCATGGGCTGAATAGCAAATAAACTCGAATAGCGGAAGTCTTCGTAGATAAGTAGAACCCATGCCATCTGCCGTAACCCTACAGGCATTCTGACTGGGAAAGCGTCCTAGCTCGCATGTTCGTCTCCATAGAACTCTTCTTCATATTCCTGCTCCTCCATGCCTGGCCAATTAAATAACCAGTGGCAAGCCAATGAGTACTTTGAATGCACTCGCAAGCAACCCATGATTTGGTTCAAGGTAACAATGCAAGTTGTATAACAATAAGCAACCTAGCTGCAAGCTAGCTAAGACATTCTACCATTTGTGAGACATGCATCAATGTACTTGGGTAACCTCAAGGACAGGCTACAGATATCAACATAAATAAAGTTCAAATCATATCTGGTTCTTTCAACGAGTCAAGTCACCACCTTGACTCAACACACACACACTTTCACCGAGGTTGTAAAATTATGGACATAGTTTAAGTAGCACCTCCCAACTGTCCATGACCGTGGACACGGCTATTCAAATAGTTTTACACTCTACAGAGGTTGTGCACTTTACCCACAAGATCCGGGAAGCTTTCGTGTCACTCACGACCCCGCAGTACCTCAAGTACTCGGGGGAAGCACCCGGTCATTACCTTTCCCTAGATGACACTAACATAGGGTCCACTTGTTGGTGCATAGCCCTCGTGTACAAATGATAAATCATGGGACTCGACCTTTTTACAATATCACGCATACACGAAGGGACCAACGGTGTGTCCGGTGCCTTGTGAAAATAGTCATGGTCGCCTACCCAAGCACGACCCCGTCCCGGGAGTGACCTCAAGTCTCCCTGTCACTAGTGATGTGGGCACCATGCTAGTATCAGCCTAAGTAATCAATAATGCCCCGTCCCATAAGGGGTAGAGTGGTTACACATGTTTGGTTGGGACGGTATTCACACATAAATCTAATCCATCTTTTTACCCACACAAGTGAACTCTCTTTGGCACACCACTTCTTCCTCAAGTGATGACCTTAACTCAACTTCACCCTCGGGCATTAGGGGCACCCGATGGGGTTTTCAAAAGAATGTAACCACGAAGGGTTCATGGTAAATATGCAACACTATGCATCACAACTAATCTTTTGTCATTGCATCTATGCACATGGTAAGGATCATGAGTAGGGGTATGCATCATGTGGTGGCTTTTCAACAAGTTTACCACCGTCACTCTTTATCATCATGCAATCGGAATAAAAAGGGTATCGAGGAACAAAAGGGGGGGGTATCATGGTCAAAGGGCTGCTTGCCTTGGTTGGCTTGGTTTTCAAAGCCTTCAAGTCCTTCCCCTTCTTCTTCTTCAGCAACTTCGTCAAACACGGTATCTAATCGTCGCAATAAATAACGGAAAAATAAGACATTAATAAAAATAGAAAAATCAAAGTGCTCAGAAAATTGACAACTTATTTTTATAAAATAGTAGAGGGAAAACTAAGATGGCAAAAAATCTTAGTTTGGGATTTGGAGTGACAGAGTGGGGTACATGGATTTTTGAATAGAGGTTTTAGTGTTCAAATTTAGATTTAAATTTGAACAGTACAGAAAAAGTTCATGAATATAGGTGAAAGTGATATCATTAAATAGGCTGGAATTTTACAAGTTTTTTTGGAACAGGAATTATTTCATTTGGATAAATATTTTATCCTGTGGATTTTTTATAAAACAGACAAAAATGGAAAAAGAAAATGGCACTGTGCCACTGGTCCAGAAAGGCCACAATGCAGCAGGCCTAGAGGGAAAACAGCCCGCGCGAGGCTACCACGTCGAAGGCGTAAATGCGAAGTACGCCTTCGATATGACGGTGAACCGGTGCGCGCGCGCGTGCATTTTTAAACCTGACGAGGGGGTCCCACCCGTCAGGGCGTGAGGCTGACGGACAGGGCCCACGGCCATGGTCGTCTACCTTCGTCCAGAGGCGACAGCGAGCTCGCCGGTGGCGATATAGGGCACGGGAGGGGGCGTGGGTGGTACCGTCGTGCTCAAGGAGGAGCCGCCGTTCGGATGGAGGTGGATTTGGTCGTCGGGGTGGCCTGGTTCGCCGGCGGCGAGGAGACATGGCGGAGTTGCTTCGGGTGGTGGTGGTTTTGGCCGTTTCCGGCAGCTACATAGCGGGGAAACAAGGGGCAAATGATCAGTGAGGTCTTGCGGTGCTAGATCGAGTGAGAGGAGCGGCGGAGAGGGCTTATACCTCCGGATCGACGGCGACCCGAGGCGGCGGAGCTCGAGCTCGATCTCGAGCTCGGGCCCGTCTGGAGAGGAGTGGGTGGTGTAGGGGGAGGATTGGGTGTGTGAGACAGTGGCTGGTGAGGAGAGGGAGGCGCGGAGGTGTCCTTTTATAGGCCAACGGCGGGGTGTCGTGGACCCGTGCGCCGGCGAGCTTCTGCTCGTTGCTACAAGCCTCGGGAGGAGCTGGCGCTGCGTCTGGGGCGTTCCTGGATGCGGTCCAGAGCCAGGGAGAGAAGAGAGAGAGCAGGGGGAGGCCAGGGCATCGCGCGTGTGTGCATGCCCATTGGAGTTCTCGGGCGGCCGTCGCGCATGCGAGCTGGGGCAAGAGGAGGGAGAAGGAGGAGGGGGCCGACCGGCTGCCGTGTCATGGACGTCGAGGCGGCCTCGGGAGACACCATCTCGACGCCCTAGGTGGTCGGGCGCCTCGGGCAGGTCGCGGCTACAGTGCGGGAGCGCACTGTAGCACGCTCCAGAGCACCCATATGGCCGGCATGGCCATGTCCCACGCGCTCTGGGCGCGGTCACCGTGTCCATTGGCTCTAGGGGAGAGTAAACAATGCAGGAGGGACGTTGGATGCCAGGGAGAGCTTCTAGAAGGGGGGAGTGCTGAGAGAGAAAGGTGAAAGTTGCTTTCCAGAATGTAAAATGGGGT
>LR738711.1:804789390-804910242 GCA_902687465.1 Secale cereale
CTCACGACGGTTGCAGCACGCGTCTCAGCGGGCTCGGGGAAGGGCTGGAGTAGTCGGGGCGGCGAGGGGGATCTCCGGCGATCCGAGGTTGAAGAAGACGGCATGGAGACGTTGCAGTGCATCCGGCATTTCACGGCTTGGCGAGGAGGTCGGGGACGAGGTGGCAGAGCTCATGGACATATCCAAGGGAAGAGAGAGGGGTGGTGGTTGCGGCAATGACGAGCGGCGACGATGACACCGCTCGGACCGCGCGGGAGAAAGAGCCAGGGAAGAGGGAGGAGGTCCAGCGAGAGAGGGGAGAGATGAAGGGGTCGAGGGGAGTGCGTGACACCCTCGGGTGCCTCTAGCGATTAGCAGGCAAGCAGGAGGTGGCCGGCGCATGCGCGCACACATCGGGCACACGCCCTCCTGCCTACTCTCAGGAGGTTGAAGACGGTGGCGGCTGCGGTGGGCTAAGCCAGTGGTAGCTGGGCCAGGTGGGCTGCTAGGTAAAACTCTCTCTCTCTCTATGCCTTTTCTCTTTCTGTTTTCTATTTTATTTTGTCTGTTTTGATCTAGTAAAAATACTAAACCATTTTTATAAATCCTGAAATAAATTGTTGGAAAATATAGGAATATTCCCAACATCCCTCAACTGTTTCCAGAATTATTGGAGCATTTAAATGCCCTAATTCAAATAGAATATGATTTAATTTCAGTGCCCAAAACATTCGAGAAAAATGTTCACTTTTTTTGGTTTGGTCTCAAAAGCCTTGCCAAAATTATCAAACATTGATGAAGGCATTTTGGGTTCGTTGAATGCATTTTTAAGCTGGACCTATTTGGATTTCAAAGTGCTAGGGTTTGAACATCCCCAATTCAAATTCATTTGAAATTTAAACATGATGAAATGATGATCAAGCAAAGACAACATGGGTTGAGCTAGGGATGTGACAACTCACCCCCACTAAACAAGAATCTCGGCCCGAGATTCAAGACGTGAGGTAAGAAGAGAGAGGGGACACAAAGCTAACACAATCTTCATGATCCAACTACCCTTCTCCAAGATGTTGATTCGTTGCTTCAGATTGATCTTGATGTCTTTGCTTTCGGGATCTTCATCCAACACGATCATGATAGGAAGAACTATACAGGAATCAATCTTCTGAGAGATTCAGCAACTCAAGATCAACTAATGGATTGAGATGTAAGAACACCTCTTGAGTTAAGACACAAAACACACATCAAGGGGTGGAAAGAAACAGATGACATAGGTTCAATTTGGTAGGCAATAATTCCACACTTAACGAAGATGGTGAGCAATGTCACCAAACAGGGCACCTTAGAGAAGGTGACTCGTAGGATTATTCCCTGAAGTGGAAAACATAATTACTTTTGATATGGAGATCATTGGAACCCTTGATACCAGCCTAAGGCAAATCACAACAATCGTTCGAAGGAGTATGGAAGAATGTCATACTTAGACTAGAATGGATGATGTGGACTACCTTGTTGAAGACAACACAATGAGTGATTTTTGCTTATCACTGGAAATGGATGGGATCCATGGTAGGACCACTTCCGAAGATGATCATGAACAGCAAGTGCTGAGAAGGGCAGCCCATGGTAAATGGCACAATGCTGGGCGCAAGCTGGGAAAAAATGCAGATGTTGGAATGTTCCAACCATCATATCTGCCTGAGATTCAGATCTGGTTGGTAATATGATATTTCAGACAGCATGTCTGGAAAAGGAAAGGTAGCAACACAATCAACGAGATGACGTTGCGAGATTCTCGGGAAATGAACTACGATAGCAAGCTCCAAAACCTGAGCTGGTTCTACTACATACATGTGAACAAGTTATCCTAGACAAGCATGACCACATGGTAGTCTTACAACAAAACACTACTGAGTTCTGGTAGGGAACCATCATCGATGATATCAAAGTCCTTGCATAAGGCATGCTCTTAAGAAGGAACTTCTTCTCCTTGAACAAATCATTCAGTGGCTCGGTGTGCTAGGGACACATATGGAATGGAGGTTGCAAATCTCCAAACCACAGAATATTTCGCACATGTGCATGATTGACTTGGGACGATTCCATAGGAAGCAAAACAAACTTTCTCAAACTCACGGTGGCAACTTACATCAATTAGACATGAATTAGGGAAAGTCTCTTCTCTCATCCAACATATACCTCATGAACGGGACACGAAGGCAATGCTTACAAAGTTTCCAACACTAGCTTAATGTCCAACAAAATCATGGAGAAGAAAAGGATGTTGTCGATGGGCTCAACAATAGTTCACCCAGGTTTCCATATAGATGGAATTCCATGACAATGTGAAAAAAGTGATAGCATTGGTCAGACCAAAAGATGTAACGGTGTATGCTCGAGGGATCAACCACGAGTAAGACAACATTACGAATATTGTTGGTTCTGATTTGACTTGACAATAGCCCATACTCAAATCAAAGTTAGGATAAGACGATATGTCCAGCAACTGAACACGAAGATCAATTGATGAAAATACCATCTTTCTTCAACACACATACATCACGATATCCCTTTGAAATGAACTGGGTTAGGCAAAGCTTTTATCTTCCAACTCTCCAGGTTGTTGTTTGGCTTAATGATACGTCTCCAATGTATCTACTTTTCCAAACACATTTTCCCTTGTTTTGGACTCTAACTTGCATGATTTGAATGGAACTAACCCGGACTGACGCTGTTTTCAGCAGAACTACCATGGTGTTGTTTTTGTGCAGACATAAAAAGTTCTTGGAATGACCTGAAAATCCACGGAGAATAATTTTGGAAAATATAAAAAATTCACGCGGAAAGATCTACGTCAGGGGGCCCACACCCTGTCCACAAGGGTGGGGGCGCGCTCCCTCCCCCTAGGCGTGCCCCCTGCCTTGTGAGCCCCCTGATGCTCCACCGACGTACCCCCGGACTCCAAATATTCACTTTCAGGGAGAAAATAATCAGAGAGAAAGAATTATCACGTTTTACGGTATGGAGCCGCCGCCAAGCCCTAATCTCTCTCGGGAGGGCTGATCTGGAGTCCGTTCGGGGCTCCGGAGAGTGGAGATCGTCGCCATCGTCATCATCAACCTTCCTCCATCACCAATTTCATGATGCTCACCACCGTGCGTGAGTAATTCCATCGTAGTCTTGCTGGACGGTGATGGGTTGGATGAGATCTATCATGTAATCGAGTTAGTTGTTAGGGTTTGATCCCTAGTATCCACTTTGTTCTGAGATTGATGTTGCTATGACTTTGCTATGCTTAATGCTTGTCACTAGGGCACGAGTGCCATGATTTCAGATCTGAACCTATTATGTTTTCATGAATATATGTGTGTTCTTGATCCTATCTTGCAAGTCTATAGTCACCTACTATGTGTTATGATCCGGCAACCCCGAAGTGACAATAATCGGGACCACTCCCGGTGATGACCGTAGTTTGAGGAGTTCATGTATTCACTATGTGTTAATGCTTTGGTCGAGTACTATATTAAAAGGAGGCGTTAATATCCCTTAGTTTCCACTAGGACCCCGCTGCCACAGGAGGGTAGGACAAAAGATGTCATGCAAGTTCTTTTCCATAAGCACGTATGGCTATATTCGGAATACATGCCTACATTACATTGACGAACTGGAGCTAGTTCTGTGTCACCCTAGGTTATAAATTTTACATGATGAATTGCATCTGACATAATTCTCCATCACCGATCCAATGTCTACGAGCTTTTCATATACTGCTTGTTTCTTATTTACTTTTCCGCTGCTACTATTACAAAAACTACAAAAGCACTACTGTTACTCTTATTGCTGCTACCGCTATCTCCATATTACTTTGCTACTAAACTATCTTGCTGCAGATACTAAGTTTCCAGGTGTGGTTGAATTGACAACTCAGCTGCTAATACTTAAGAGTATTCTTTGGCTCCCCTTGTGTCGAATCAATAAATTTGGGTTGAATACTTTACCCTCGAAAACTGTTGCGATCCCCTACACTTGTGGGTTATCAAGACTATTTTCTGGTGCCGTTGCCAGGGAGCATAGCTCTATTCTGTAAGTCACTTGGGATTTATATCTGTTGATCACTATGAAGAATTTGAAAGACTCAAAAACTAAGATTTATCCCTCAACTACGAGGGGAGGTAAGGAACTGCCATCTAGCTCTACACTTGATTCACCATCTGTTATGGGTAAATTTGCGACACCTACTCCTGCTATTGAATCTGATATGTCGTATGTTCTTGATGATGCCACTCCTGCTATGTATGATGAAACTACTTCTATGCTTGATAATACTGTGCCACTAGGTGAATTTATAGATGAACAAATTGCTGAGGTTAGGGGGAATGCAAATATTGAAACTGATAATATTTATGAAACTGATGATGAAGCTTCTCCCCCTAGATATGAATTGCCTGTTGTTCCTGAGGGTTATATTATGGACGAAGAAACTGCTAGAGACTTTCTTGCTTGCAATGATAGATATGATCTTAAGAAATTATTAGCTAAGCTGAAAGAAAATTCCTTGAATGCTAGAATGAAACATGACCCTGCTTTTGCTAATTCACCTATCTTTGTTACTGATAAGGATTATGATTTCTCTGTTGATCCTGAGTTAATTACTTTGGTTGAATCTGATCCTTTCCATGACTATGAGTCTGAAATTGTTGTGGCACATCTTACTAAGTTGAATGATATAGCCACCATGTTTACCAATGATGAAAAGATTCGTTATTAATATATCCTTAAGCTGTCTCCGTTCTTGTTAAAGGGTGATGCTAAGACTTGGTTTAATTCTCTTGATCCTGGTTGTGTGCGTAGTCCCCGGGATATGATGTATTACTTCTCTGCTAAATATTTTCCCGCTCATAAGAAACAAGCTTCCTTACGGGAAATTTACAACTTTGTGCAAATTGAAGAAGAGAGTTTCCCACAAGCTTGGGGGAGGATTCTCCAATTACTTAATGCTTTGCCCGATCATCCTCTTGAGAGGAATGATATACTTGATGTCTTTTATAATGGACTAACCGATGCTTCCAAAGACCACCTGGATAGTTGTGCTGGTTGTGTTTTCAGGGAAAAAACGGTTGATCAAGTTGAATAACTATTGAATAATATGCTGGCCAATGAAAATAATTGGACACTTCCTGAACCAGCCCCTAAGCCAACTCCGAAGAAGAGAGGTGTTCTATTTCTCAGTCCTGAAGATATGCAAGAGGCAAAGAAATATATGAAAGAAAAAGGTATTAAAGGTGAAGATGTTAAGAATTTACCACCTATTGAAGAAATACATGGTCTTGATAACCCGACACAGGTAGTAAAGGTAAATTCTCTCTATAGATTTGATGAAGGTGATATCCCTCGTATTTTATTGTGAAACAAGAAAACTTCAATGCTTATGTTGGTAGACAATTGCAACGTAATGCTTATATGATTGAACGCTTGAGTGATTATCTTTCTAGAGTTAAAGGTGAACTGAAACTCATTTGTAAACATGCTTCTATGGTCACCACTCAAGTAGAACAAGTACTTAAGGCTCAGAATGATTTGCTCAATGAATTAAATGGTAAGAATAATGACTATGATGTTAGAGTTGCTACTAGAGGTGGTAAAGTGACTCAGGACCTTTGTATCGTGAGGGCCACCCTAAGAGAATTGAGCAAGATTCTCAGAGAGCTAATTTAGATGCACCTAGTTCTTCTGAGAAGAAGAAAAAGAAAAATGATAGAACTTTGCATGCTTCTAGTGAACCTATAGCTGACACACCTGAGAATCCCAATGATATATCTGTTTCTGATGCTGAGACACAATCTGGTAATGAACATGAACCTAGTGATAATATTAATGATGATGTTCATGATTATGCTCAACCTAGTAATGATAATGATGTAGAGATTGAACCTGTTGTTGATCTTCATAACCCACAATCAAAGAATCAACATTATGATAAGAGAGACTTTGTTGTTAGGAAGAGCGATAGGGAAAGAGAACCATGTGTCGTGGATTTAGCATGGCAGATTTCCTAGCAAAAGGACTTAGTCGTGAGGCCAATACTACGGGTTAGCTTAAAGGGGTTAAAGCGGACAAAGGACACAGGGATTTTATACTAGTCCGGCCCCTTCGATGAAGGTAAAAGCCTACGTCTAGTTTGGTGTGTATTGCTAGGGTTTCGATGATCAGGGAGCGAATCCGCTTTGGCTGTGTCTCGAGCTGTTGTTGTCTGTCCTGAACCATCGCCGGGTCGTCCCTTTATATAAGAGGTGACGCCTGGTCCGGTTTACAGAGTCCCGAGGCTGGCTCATAAATGTGTCCGCCTCGGTCTCTACTCTTTCTATCTTACATCCCAAGTACATAGTATGACGGTTTACAAATTGTGGGCCCTAACACTTGGGCTCTAAACCTCTTGGGATGAAATCTCCTACTTCATGTTCTGCTGGGCCTTAGATAAGATAATCTTGATAACATAAACCGGCCCCTCCTGGGCGGTTTATACTTGGTAGTAATATCCCTGACATTAGGCCCCATATTGATTTGAACTTGTTCATGTCAATCTTCAAAGTCTTGTACAGATCTTCCT
The DNA here is from genome assembly GCA_902687465.1 of Secale cereale. Lineage (NCBI taxonomy): Eukaryota > Viridiplantae > Streptophyta > Magnoliopsida > Poales > Poaceae > Secale > Secale cereale. The sequence continues at coordinate 804,795,977 of LR738711.1, forward strand.
TTCTGCTGCTTCAGAATGCCTTGTAAACCGGCATGACGTCATCTTCTCAAATCACTTTAAACCGTCGTGATGCCATCTAGCGCATTTAATACTTGTACCTGTTTTTTACCTTTACTCATTAAAGCTCTGTAGATCGAGGCGACAGCACCATCCATATCCGATTTTTGGTCTCCTCGATTCCCGCGCCTGCCGTTTTACCCCTTCGGCTTATAAATAGGGCCAAAGGGCATCTCTTTTCCCCCCTTGCTTTTTCTTCCTCTGTCCTCTTACGCTCGAGCTCCGCCACCATCCGCCGAGTTTTGCGCCTCCGTCAAGCCCGGTCGCTGCATCAACCTGAACGTGTCCAGAGATTCACCGGTGCCCTTCCGCTTCCATTGCCTCAGGTACGTTCACTCATTTCCTTCCCGTAGATCCAGTTCTAGGGTTTCCTGCGCGTTCATAGATGAATCTTGTTCTTCGCGGTTCTTCGCCAAAGATAATGCTTAGCCGTAGATCTTCAAACTTTATGTCAACCTCCGTTAGCATGACTCCGCTCTGTCATTGTAATCATCCCTTCCAATATGATTAGTGTAGACTGATTCTGCTAAAGACCTTCACGGTTTCCGCTGAATATATCTTGACTTATTTTTTAGTTTTACATATGTTGTAGATCCATATCTTACTACTGCTTGTGTGAAAGTTGTTTCCCCACACTTTTAGATCTGCATCTCATCTTCCTATGTCGACGGTTTAGATTTAGATCTGCGCCTTACGTGCCTGCGTTTGGCGGTTTAACTTTTTCCTCTCAAACTTCATAATCCGGTAGACGTCATGTTCATAGTTGTTTCGGATCAGTAGATACCATTAGGCCCCTGCTTAAACCGCCAATTAGATCAGTACCTTCATAGAATATGCCGGTTTAAATCTGTCCAGATCGTAAACCGGATTTTTATTGCATTTTCAGCCCTCTCTTTTGAAAAGATGACTTCTGCGGCCAAACAGTTTGTTGCTTGCAACTGGGTCCCTTCCCGGATCACTGAGGAGGACTTAGAAAAGATGGCCTCTATTGGCGCTTTAGGTCCAAAAGATGTCCTTCACTGGAGGGCTCCTGGAAAAGAGTGTCCTCCTAAGCCTAAGGAGGGAGAAATTATTTTCTTTTCCGATCACCTGGCCCGTGGTTTTAACCCTCCAGGGTCAAAAAGTTTCCGCGACATGTTGGCAGATTTTCAGCTCCATCCCCAAGAAATAGGTCCCAACTCTGTATCAAATATTTGCAACTTCCAAGTCTTCTCTGAAGCGTATCTGCAAGAGGAGCGATCAGTGGAGCTATTCCGGGACTTCTTCCATTTAAACCGTCGGACCGAGTTTTATGATGGCCCAAATACTGAACTTGGCGGAATGAGTATTCAGAAGAGGAAAGATGTTAGCTTCCCTCACTCTACTCTCTATAGCCATGCCAAGGAATGGAATCAAACTTGGTTCTACTGTGTTGATACTTCACCAGAAGGGGAAAACCCAATGCCGGGTTATCGCCCCCATCGTCTGTCAGCGGACCACCCTTTTCCACAGCGCTTAAGTGCCCAGGAGCGAGCTCAATATGCCCCCCAGCTTTCAAAGCTCTGGGCCTTCGTAGCCAACAGATTAACAGGAGTTGACTTCGTCCGCTGCTGGCTTTCTTGGAGTATACTCCCACTAAGCCGGCGCTCCGGCTTAATGTGCGAATACACTGGGAACCCCAAGGACCCTCTGCGTCATACAGAGATGGTGCTTCCAGACAAGGAAGTTACTGAATCTGCCAAAAAGATGCTGGATATACCTCTGGAAGAGTGCAGTAAGACCGGATTAGCGCCCTTCTGTGTGACTAATAAACCACCGTTGGTAAGAGATTCTTCTGTCCCTTTACTTTGTTTAACCCATCCATATTGCTCGGCTTAATATGCCTTTTTTCCTTTAAATAGGCTAATGACCCCTTCTGGAATAGGAAACTCCAGGACAAACCGGCGAAGCCATCTCGCAAAAAGACCCTGGCTGTGAAGAAGCATAAGAAGAGACCTGCTGCTGCATCCAGTTCAAACACGGAGGAGGATGATCCGGCCTCTTAGGTATCGCCTATTCTTATGACTTTTTAATCTTTCCTTTGTCTGCATTTCTATTAAAAATGACTTTTCCCAGGATCCGGCTGAAGGTAGTAAAGCGGGCGATGTTGAGGTAATCTCTCTTTCCTCTGACTCAGAACCATTGCCACCCAAAGTTCGTCGGGTAGTCCGAAAGTTTCAGTTTTCTCATCCTTATGCTCAACTGGATCCAAACTTTCTTTTGAAGAAGCAGCAACATGAAGCTCGCCGCACCACTCGCCACAGTGAACATGTGGTTGAATTCACCGGACTGACTCACACTCTGGTTCGAAGGCGTCGTTCTGAGGTTTTACTTACTCCAACTGCTCTTCATCCCAAAGCGGGTATTATTCGTCAACCTCTTAACCCGTCTGACCCGAATTATCAGCAAATTCCTCTCTCATCCTCTGGCGAGTCAACCGCCACACAAGTCCCTACGCTCAAGACTGTTCACGGGTAAGCTGTCTTTTACTCTATTCGGTTTATCTTTCCATTTTTGACTTGTGATTTTCATTGTCCCTTTAATCTTTCCTCAGTATGCCCAAGCCTAGCAAAAAGGCAAAATTGAGTAAACCGGCAGTCGACAACACCACTTCTGGACCAGCAAACGATCCTGAACTTGCCAACCCATTGGAAGAAAATGTTGAAATTCCACACGATGATCCTTCTCCTATGGATCGAGAAGACCTTGCTGCTTCGGGGGATGACCCCATGGAGTATACTGCTGAACCGGCCAGCCCTATCTGGACTAGCCCTGCTCGGGCTAGTCCGGCCCCTGCTAGTCCTACTCATGCCAATCCCGCTGCTGCTGATCCTTCCAAGCCAACTGCTGCTTGAACTGATGATGTCGAGATTACTGGTACCGGTTTTACCACCCCAGGAGAGCCTGTCGTTCTGGCCAAGCACACTGCCAAGGAGGAGTTTCTCCAAAAGGATAAGGGCAAATGGAACACTGATCTGTCCAGTTATGCACAGCTTAGTGCTCAGGAACTTCACTCTGGGTACCTAAACCGGCTACACACCAGCCGTGACTATGAAGCCGGTCTGGTAAACTTAATGAAAGGAACGTTATGAGGTAACTTCCTTTCCTGTGTTTTATCTCTGCTCGTGCCTTGTCATTGTACCTTTAGTCCATTGTAGCCCCCAAGTGTCGGTTTAGCCTTTAAGGGTGAACCGGGACTTCAGTATATCAACTAGAATAACTTTGATTTGCACGTGTAGCCCCCAAGGGCCGGTTTACTCCATTGCGGGTGAACCAGGACTTTTCCTATGTTTAGAATGATGTCAAATTAGCCCCCAAGTGCCAAGTATATAACTTGTTATGTGCTTGGGACTTGTCTGAAAAATTGCCTGCTTTCACTGCAAATGTACATTAGCCCCCAAGTGTCAAGTGCATAACTAGTTATGTGCTTGGGACTTTGATTGAATTGCTTTACGAGTATCTGATATACTTTATCCTTGGCAGACTGACTTAAACCGGAGGGCCTCTGAAATAACTGAACTCCGGGATAGCATAACCTTCCAAGAGACTGCTTCGGTTAAAGCCAAGGAGGAGCTTACCCTTGCTTTAGCTAATATGGAGAAGGTGAAGAAGGAGTTTGAAGCGGAGCGGTCAACTTGGGAAGCTAAAAAGGCTGCACTTGAAAAGAGAGCCAATGATGCAGAGGCAGCTCTTAACACGGTGACGGAGGAGCTGTCCGGGTTAAAGCAGCATATAAATGACATGACATCTGCAATCTTTGGTAAGTTCTCGTTGACATAAGTTTATCTGTGCTATCTTGTAATGCTCCGGTTTAACTCATAATTCGTACGTAGGGAGACGCGTTACTCATCTTGGGGATGATGTGCGAAAGAAACTGAAGGCTGCTTACACTTTGGTGGAGCAGCTATACTCTGGCGCACAAAGGGCCATTAGTGTTATCTCCCATAATAAACTAGCTCCGACCACCAACCAAGGTACTTTGGAGAAACTATCGATTTTTCCTGCTCGCATTGTCGAAGTGAAGAAATCCTCCGCAAGAGCTGGCTCTCTAATGGCTTTAACCCGAGCCAAGGCATGGGTTCCTGATTTTGATCCGGCTGAGGCAATGAATGGCTATCCAAGTATGAAGGAGGACGGATCAGCTTTCTCCAGTGATGATCTGCGTGATTTAACTAAGGATATGCGGCCTCTTGCCAGTAAACTTGCTGATGAAGCAGATTTATCAAGATATCATCCGGGTTATGATTTGGAGAACGTACGGGTGGAGCATCCATCCTATGACATTGAAAATCTTATTTCACCCGTCCGTAAGCACACCTTCGCTCCTGACATTGATCCGTTAGAACTTATAAATGACGAAGTTTATTTCCGAGCCCTTGCCAAGATTGACTGGAGCACCACTGATTTCCAACAGCTAGAAGAAGTCACCGAAGAACCGGAGCAGGCTGAACCTCAATCGTCCCGATGGGCTGATGCGGAAACGTGAACCAGCTCTGGTTTATCTTTATGCCTTGAGCACTTATGAGGAAATTGATATTCTTTTGGGCCTTTCGGTGCCTTGTAATAGAATAGTTGAAATATTGTCCTTGTCCCACACTATCTTTTGTGATATTACTTTGATTACCAGCTTCTGAAATACATCCTACTTTCAATTCTTTGTCGGTTTGTTCTACCTGTTTCTGCACAAAACAAAATCTAAAGTGTCCTGGAGGTTTACCGCCGGATGGGTCATATTGCCCAAACACATGATCTAAGTTAATAACCTGAACTGTGTATAGAAATATAAGTATACACCATACATGCGATTAAGTGCATGTTAATAAACCTTAATCCGACTGAACGATCCAAGGTGTAAGTGCTGATGACTCCCTTGGTTATTTGTCGGCTCACCATGAAGGCCAATCCGGGTTACAATGAACTCCGGTTTAGCTGTAATTTAGTGCTGGTGTTTATAACCCAGACTATAACTCTGTAAACACAGATGTAGTGGAAACTTTGTAGCCATCCACTCCTTGAATCAATGGACTTGGTTGATAAACCAATGACCTTGAAGATAAAGATTTGAGAAATCGTAAAATATAGAAAATAAAGTTTTTTGGGAAAATAAGACCATGTAGTCGAGGCTTTTTATGAGCTGCCAGGCTACTGTCATTAACCATTTTAGCAAAACCTGTTAAGATGGTCCGCAATCCTTAACCAAATCATCAATGTCAAATGCTACCAATGTTCAAAATCTCGTAAAGATTCGACTTGTGTAATCACTTGATGATCGTCAATTTAACATTACCAACTTCAGGGTCCATAAGGATTGACTTGTGTGTACGTTCGACGGGTCGTACCAGGTTTACCTGGGCGGCGTGACTTACTTGATGCAGGCAGGTTAATCCGGGTTTTTAGGTGTATACACCAAGCTTCCAAGCCGTGTTCACTACAAGAGTTTTCAACTTGCTGATGACTTGCATTAGGAGACCCCAGGTAGCGTTTGAGCATTGCTCGTCGGGGCCTATGTTTGAGTTGTGCTAGGCATCAAAAACTCTCCTTTGCCCCTCATCATCATGTGGAAATTGCCGAAGCAACCAGAGATGTGCCCTTATGATGGTCTTGATGTGGCCGCCAGTTTAAGAGGCCATAGGAAACTCCCTTGCCCACGGAAGCCCCCATGTGATACTCTTATGAACAGAAAAGATGGCTGATACCTCGATTTATCGAAGGCGCCGGTTTATGAGGCCATAGGAACTCCCTTGCATGCAGAATCCCCCATGTGATACTCTTATGAAAAAGATGGCTGATACCCCAGTTTACCGGGGGCGTCGGTTTATTATATTGATCATAATATATACATTGTACATAAAGCGGAGCCTATGGCTCAAGTATAGTAAGGTCGAAGAAGAGCGATGTTCCATGGCCCCTTGGTCTCCTCCTCTGCCGTACGTGAGTCCTTATGTTCTCGAACGTCGACGAGGTAGTATGATCCATTGTGCAGGTTCTTGCTGACCACAAAGGGTCCCTCCCAAGGTGGGACAACTTGTGCATGTCCGTTTGGTCTTGTATGAGCCGGAGCACCAAATCTCCTTCTTGAAACGTCCTGGTTTTAACCCGGCGACTGTGGTACCGGCGCAGGTCTTGCTGATAAATCGCCGATCGTGCTGCTGTCGTATCCCGTTCCTCGTCCAGCCGGTCCAACGCGTCTTGTCTTGCTTGTTCATTATCCGCTTCAACATAAGCCGCCACCCGTGGCGAGTCATGACGGATATCACTAGGGAGGACCGCTTTAGCTCCATATACCATGAAGAAAGGTGTGTACCCTGTGGATCTGTTAGGTGTAGTGTTGATGCTCCATAGTACAGACGGCAACTCCTCCACCCAACAACCTAGTGTTCTCTGCAAAGGAACCATGAGCCGGGGTTTGATGCCTCTCAAGATCTCTTGATTGGCTCTTTCAGCTTGGCCATTAGACTGAGGGTGAGCTACTGATGATACATCGAGACGGATGTGCTCTCGTTGACAGAACTCCTCCATAGCCCCCTTGGATAGATTGGTGCCATTATCAGTTATAATGTTGTGTGGAAAGCCAAACCAGAAAATCACCTTTTTGATGAACTAAATCGCTGTTGCTGCATCACACTTACTGACAGGCTCCGCTTCAACCTATTTGGTAAACTTGTCCACTGCCACCAAAAGGTGGGTTTTCCTATCTTGGGATCTCTTGATGGGTCCAACCATATCAAGCCCCCAGGTCGCAAACGGCCAAGTAATTGGGATCATCCTCAACTCCTGCGCCGGTATATGAGCGCGCCGTGAAAATTTCTGGCAAGCATCACATTTTCTAACCAAGTCCTCTGCATCAGCATGAGCCGTCAACCAGTAGAACCCATGACGAAAATCTTTAGCCACCAAAGATTTTGAACCGGCATGATGACCACAGTCCAGTTCGTGAATCTCTCTAAGAATATCATAGCCTTCTTCTGGTGACACACATCGCTGAAATGCCCCAGAAACTCTGTGATGATGAAGTTCTCCATTGACAATAGTCATGGACTTAGACCGCCGGATTATCTGCCGAGCCAAGATTTCGTCCTCTGGTAACTCACCTCGGTTCATGTATGCCAGGTAAGGAAGCGTCCAATCTGGAATGACATGAAGTGCCGCGACCAATTGCGCCTCCGGATCAGGAACAGCCAGGTTCTCCTCTGAAGGAAACTGCACCGACGGATTATGCAACTCATCCAACAAGGTATTAGGAGGAACCGGTTTACGGTGAAAACCTAGCTGGCTTAACGCATCGGCCGCTTCATTCTTTCGCCGGTCTATATGATCCACCTGATAACCCTTGAAGTGTCCAGCGACAGCGTCCACCTCTCGTCGATATGCTGCCATGAGCGGATCTTTGGAGTCCCACTTGCCAGATACTTGCTGTGCCACTAGATCTGAATCGCCAAAGCACTTAACCCCGCTCAAGTTCATCTCCTTGGCCATCCGCAGACCATGGAGGAGAGCTTCATACTCAACAGCATTGTTAGTACAGGGGAACATTAAACGGAGAACATAACAGAACTTATCACCTCGTGGGGAAGTTAACACGACTCCAGCCCCCGAGCCCTCCAATTGCCTTGAACCGTTAAAGTGAATAGTCCAATATGTGTGATCCGGCTTCTCCTCAGGTGCTTGCAACTCTGTCCAATCGTTGATGAAATCCAACAGTGCATGGGACTTTATCACCGTATGGGGCACATACTTTAATCCATGCGGGCTAAGTTCAATAGCCCACTTTGCGACCCGCCCAGTAGCTTCTTTGTTCTGGATTATATCCCCTAACGGAGCTGAACTGACAACAGTGATTGGGTGGCCCTGAAAATAGTGCTTTAGCTTCCGATTTGCCATGAAGACTCCATACACTAGTTTCTGCCAATGCGGATATCTCTGCTTTGACTCGATGAGCACCTCACTGATGTAGTAAACCGGCCGCTGAACCGGATATTCTTTGCCTGCCTCCTTGCGGTCTACCACAATGGCAACGCTTACTACACGGGCATTAGCAGCCACGTATAATAACAGCGGCTCATTGTCAACTAGGGCAGCAAGGACCAGTGGCTCTGCCAACTGCCTCTTCAGGTCCTCAAACGCAGCATCAACCGCATCACTCCAGACAAAGCGGTATGTCTTTTTCATCATCTGATAAAGCGGGATGGCCTTCTTCCCAAACGGCTGATAAACCGGCTGAGTGTGCAATACGGCGTGCCACGCGTTGGACATCGTTGATGCATGCCGGTTTAGCCAGGGATGTTATCGCCTTGATCTTGTATGGATTAGCTTCGATTCCTCTGTTTGATACCAAGAACCCCAGGAGCTTGCCTGCCGGAACACCAAAAACGCACTTCTCCGGATTAAGCATCATTTTGTAGACCCGAAGATTGTCAAAAGTTTCCTTCAAATCTGTTATGAGCGTGTCCTCCTTCCTGGATTTCACCACAATGTCATCAACATATGCGTGAACGTTCCGCCCAATCTGTCCGTGAAGGCAATTCTGCACACATCGCTGGTAGGTCGCCTAGGCACTTTTGAGCCCAAACGGCATAGATACATAGCAAAAGGCTCCAAAGGGAGTTATAAAGGCTGTCTTCTCCTAGTCCTTAACTGCCATCTTGATCTGATGATAACATGAGTATGCATCCAAAAAACTTAGCAGCTCACATCCTGTCATAGCATCAATAATTTGATCAATACGGGGGAGAGCAAAAGGATCAGCTGGGCAAGCTTTGTACAGATCTGTGTAATCAACGTACATTCTCCAAGTGCCATTTTTCTTAAGTACTAGCACCGGATTAGCCAACCACTCTGGATGAAACACCTCAACTATAAAGCCCACGACTAAGAGCCTAGCCACTTCTTCCCCAATAGCCTTGCGCCTCTCTTCATTGAAGCGGCGCAGATACTGCTTGACCGGTTTGAACTTAGGATCAATATTAAGATTGTGCTCAGCGAGTTCCCTCCAAAGATATCCCATTTCTCACGGATGAACTCGATGAGCGCGCCTTCCTATTTCGGATCTAGGTTAGCACTAATAGTGAACTGCATGGATGAATCGCCAGGAACAAATCCACCTGCTTAGTCTCTTCAGCTGATTTGAACTTCAACGCTGGATCATGCTCTGTGGTTGGTTTCTTCAGCGGAGACATATCTGCCAGATCAACATTGTCCTTATAGAACTTCAGCTCCTAAGTTGCACAAACCGCTTCGGCATAAGCTGCATCACCTTCCTCGCACTCTAATGCAATTTTGTGGCTCCCATGGACCATAATAGTTTCTTTGTGGCCTGGCATCTTGAGCTGTAGATAGACATAACACGGCCTAGCCATGAACTTGGCGTAAACCGGCCGCCCAAACAAAGCGTGGTATGGGCTCTTGATCTTTACCACTTCAAAGGTTACAATCTCTGACCTAGAGTCGTGCTCATCTCCAAAGGTAACTTCTAGATCGATCTTGCCAAATGGATAGGCCGATTTGCCGGGCACCACCCCATGCAACGCCGTATTGGACTGTCGAAGCTTTTTATCTGTCAGCCCCATATGCCGGAAAGTCTCATAATATAGGATGTTGATGCTGCTGCCTCCATCCATAAGCACTTTGGTGAACTTGTAACCACCCACCTGAGGTGCAACCATTAGAGCCAGCTGACCCGGATTGTCAACCCGGGGCGGATGATCCTCTCTGCTCCACACAATGGGCTGTTCCGACCAACGCAGAAAACGTGGCACCGCCGGTTCAACAGAATGTATTGCCCTCTTCAGAACTTTCTGATCCCGCTTGCACAAGCTTGTGGTGAAGACATGATACTGCCCACTGCTCAGCTCCTCCGGATTATTCTGATATCCGGATTACTGCTGCTATTGACGATGTTGATTCCCCTGATTGTTGTATCCGCCCTGACCATGCTGCTGGTTATGCTGATTGTGCCCATTGTGGTTGCTGTTATTACCGTGGTACCCTGAACCGGATCCACCACCTTGATAACCCGGACCCTAGAAGCCGGGGCCTGATCCGCCGGAGGGCCCGTGATCATACATGTTCCGGTTCATGAATTCCTGCATAATGAAGCAATCCTTCCAGAGATGCGTAGCTGGTTTTTCCGGCGTACCGTGCTTTGGGCAAGGCACATTCAACTGGCGCTCCAGATTAATAGACGGCCTCCCATTACGTGGGGGCGATCTACCTTTGCGGCGTTGCCCATCCTCCCGAGCGTTGGTGTTGGCCACAAAATCTGAGTTGCCATCCGCTTTACGTTTACCATTGTATCCTTGATTCGCTGAATTGGGCTGCGGCGGTTTACCGTTCTTGCTCGCCTTCCCTGACTTGTCTGCGTCTGTGTCTGGATGCTTGGTGTTATCAGAGTCTCCGTACTTTACTAAAGCGCCCATGAGCGTTCTCATGTCATTGCAATCATGTTTAAACCGTCCCAACTTTAGCCGCAAAGGTTCAAACTGGCAATTGCCCTCCAAGGTTACCACTGCTGTACTTGGGTTGATGTTGTTGGAGGAGTGCAAGATTTCTGACACTCGACGCACCCAACTGCTTGTAGACTCATGCTCTCCTTGAACTCAGGCAGCTAAATCGACAACAGACATTGGTTGTTTGCATGTATCTTTGAAGTTATTGATAACCGGCGCCGCCATTCGTCCCAAGATCCGATGGAGTTAGGCGGTAAACCCTTCAACCAAGTATGAGCCGTGCCCTCGAGAATCATCGTGAAATACTTAGCACATGCTGCATCATCCACATCCAGCATCTTGATGGCTTCTCGCCCCTCGTTGGTTACCCCAAGTGGAAGGTCTGAGATGCAGTGTAGCGGAAGTTTTCCCTTGGCAAAGATACCAAGGATCGATTTCCCTGAGACTCCCAGTTTCAACAAGAAGGTGTCAACTGCTAACGGCGCCAGATATTAGCAATCAACGTGGACCTGCACACAAATACAAATAACTTTGCTCCCAACGAGTACAGAGAGGTTGTCAACCCCTCCGGCCTTGTCGTTTACAAAGGATCAAACGCAAGTGATAGTAGTGATAGATATTGCTGCAATAGTAAATAAAAGCGGAAAGTAAATAGCGGATGTGATCAATGATGGTAATATGGACCGGAGTCCCATGATGTTCACTAGTGATGTCTCTCTCCCAAAAGACGATAAAACTGCTATGTGAGGTAAACGAATTACAGCTGGGCAATTGACAGGACCATGTGCGCAAACCAATGCTGACTAAGTTGCAAGAAAGGTAGAGGTTCAAAGCATGGGTGGTACGCCGAGATAAGTAGACCGAAATCCATCTGCATCTACTACTAATCATCCACCTTGAGATATCTATCCAGAACATCTCGTTGGTATTAAGTTGCGAGTCCCACCCATAGTGTAAACTCAAAGCAACAGACAACTGCATTAAAAGAACTTTGCGTAAAGTTAACAATCCTTGCACCCGCGGGCACAAGCACCGTTGTTTTCCCCCTTGTGGCAATAGCACATCCCCTAGACTCATGTTTCTGTCACTCAAGCTAGTCATCGAGGGGCATGAACCCACAATCAAGCATAACGTTCCCTATTAGAGTCACTACCTACTACTTGGCCAAAGCAATAAATAACAACGGAGAACATGCAAGAATTACTTACGAACATAAATATAAAAGAGGTGAATCAAATATATTACTCAAACACAATCTGAACATAATCTCATAATCCATAGGATCCCAGCAAACTCATCATAGCAACATCATAAGGATTACATATGTGCCTCGATCATGTAGGGCAGCTCACGAGGACTAATTAGTGAAGCACAAGAACGAGAGGAGAACATCACATAGCTACTGGTCATGGACCCATGGTCCAAGGGAGACTACTCACAACTCATCCGGGAGGCGTCCATGGTGGTGGAGAAGCTCCCGGTGGTGATCCTCCCCTCCGGCAGGGTGCCGGGAAGAGTTCTCCTGGTGCTCCCGATCTTGGAAGCGCGGCGGCGGCGGAACAGAGATGAGATCGCGAAAAAGGGTTCCCGTCTCGAGGGTTTCGGGACACGATATAAATATATGCCAAAGGGGGGCATCAGACGAGGCTCGGGGGGCCCAGGCGCCCCCCCGGCGCGGCCCAGGGGGGCGCGCCACCAGGGCGCCTGGGGCCCTGGTGGCCCCCCTCCGGCTGTGCTTCGGGTGCCTGGTAGCTTCTGGAACGCTGATTTTTTATATAATTTTTCCGGGATTTTCCTGGCAGTTCTCGTAATGGGAAAACCTGAAATACAAAAACAGCCGAAAACAGAAACTGGCACTGGGGTGCACTGAGTTAATAGGTTAGTCCAAATATGATCAAAAGTGTATGGAAGTGTATAAATATCATAGCGATATCACCCCAAAGAGGCATGGAGCAAGCAGAAATTATAGATACGTTTTGGACGTATCAACATCCCCAAGCTTAATTCCTGCTTGTCCTCGAGTAGGTAAATGATAACAAGAATAATTTCTGTGGTGACATGCTATTAACCATATAGGACTTTTTCATAGTCACATGACAAAAGCTTACTGAGACAATGAATCTATAGTAATTAAGTTGCCTCATGAGAAAATCACAAAGGACTGAAAGTTTTACAATATGATACTGAAACATCAAATATATTTGCAATGAGCATGGTGTGCAAATATGATAAAGTGATATCTCGCTTGCCCCCTTTAGTAAAGCAAAACATAAATGCAGGGGCACCTCCAAGGTTTAAGTGATGACTAGATACAATGATTTCAAAATAAACGATATCACAATCATGCAAAAGACAATGCTACTTTGGGACAATGCACATTACACTCAGAATGACAATCATGCTCTCAGTAGTTGGTGCTTTTAAAAGAAGGTGGAGACTCTCGAACCGTGGCTTTTGTTGGCAAGGTTGAAAACCCGTAATCGGAAACAAAGACAAATCATGTACCAGAGCTCTTGGTTTTAAAAACAGAGGTAATAATTATTTTTAGATTATGCATGTTTCGTCAACGAATGCTAGCAGACAACTCAATCACTTCTTGAGATGGACAAGTTTCGAGGAACGGCTCCCGAATGAGGACGATCACATCCTCTTAATCTCCTTTGTTTATCACTGCCAAAGTTTTCTGATTTCTCATGAACAAAGCGTGAAGGAGGGTTTGTTTGTTATATTATCTTTTTGACCCGGGCGCACTCAATGCCAGTTCCTTCTCGTATTATGGGTTTGCACATTATACATGCAATCCCGGGGTGAAGCTTGTCCAACTTAAAAAGATCATGAATTAACTACTACTTCCTCATGAACTTACAACAGAGGCACAAAATAGGAATGCTTTTTTCTTTTTGAATAATTTCGAGATGGTACATGCAAGTCTCCGTTAGGAATGGCAGGTAAATACCATGTAGGAATGTATGGTGGACTCATATGGCATAACTGGTTTTAAAGGGATTTGGATGCACAAGCAGTCAGTCCGCTTAGTACAGGTGGAGGTTAGCAAAAGACTGGGAGCGACCAACTAAGAGAACAATGACGGTCATAATCATGCAGAGCGACAAAGCAACATTGAATCAGGCATGGAAGTTATATCGCTACTCAGAAACAAAAGATCATCAAGGCTTGACAGACTTTCTTTACAGTCTTAAATATGCGTCAGCATACGCCAAGTCAATCAAAGTAAATTCTTGAAGGAAGATATTACTAAACCATACCACATCATAGGCAAACAAATCATGTTGGTACTCCAATAACACATTGGGAACCCCCCAGCTATTTGAGACTAACCATAAGAAAACATGAACTACTAAGCGCCATTATGCACGTAGCATCTTTATCATAGACATATCAACCAATGCAACGGAAGCAAACTCTCTTAATAAGATAAGCATGATAACTAAAGAGAGTTCAAGCAACCAACTAAACAAAAGCTCTTTAAAAAGATAAGCATGAAAGTTAAGAGCTAAGCATCATAGTAGCTATTAAAAGACAAAGAACACACACAGCAAAGATAGACATGAACATTCTATGTTATGTTCTAGGTAGAAGTGGAGCGTGTTTCTCTCCCACATAAAGAAAGCTGAGTTCTGACTCGTTATGAAAATCTAAGGAAAACTAAAAAGGAAAACTAAAAGCAAGACGCTCCAAGCATAGCACATAACACATGAAGTGATTAAAATATAGTGGAACGAAAAACGAACTGATAATGTTGATGGAGAAGGGGATGCACGGGGGCATCCCCAAGCTTAGACGCTTGAGTCTCATTGAATATTTCTTGGGGGTGCATGGGGGCATCCCCAAGCTTGAGCGTTTGACACTCCTGAATCTTTTTATCATCTTCCCTCGCACACTTGAAAACTCCCTTCATACATAACTCATCATAATCTGATTAGCGAGGTTAGTACCCTTAATAAAATAATTGTTCCTTGCTGGAAATAAAGATATTCTTGAAGGTCTACTGTTTCTCAAGATTGCCAAAAGGTTTTTGCAAAGAAAAAGCAAGCTCTAGGTTTGCAAAATGAAGGAAAGGCAAAACAGGACAGAATCTGTGAAAAACAGAACAGCAGGTAGTAAATGATTTTTTCGGGGTACTTCTGCAACTCTAATCAACAAACTCAAAACAGACGCACAAAATACAATTATATAGAGCACGCTGTCGAAAAAATTCAGACCAAAAAGATGGTCTGGTGATTTTATACGAATTTTTCTATCCAAGGACAGAATATATTTCCTGGACAGCACGTCACAACTTTTGAACTTTCTTGCAATCAGAGGCTACACTTGGCACAAAATTGAAAAGCAAAGATACAATGATGATGCTACTGTAGTAACAACATCAAGACACAACAAAAGCAAAATAAAATTTATTCATGTGGGCTGCCTCCCAAAAGTGCTTTCTTTTATGCCTTTAAGCTAGGCATAATGCAAAGAGATCAAGTTTTATCAAGAGTAAAAGAATAGCTAGCCCGTACAACGGACTAAAAAGGTAACTTAATCTTCTTTCGAGGGAAGTGTTCCATCCCTTTCTTGAGAGGAAACTGGAATTTTATATTCCCCTCTTTCATGTCAATGATAGCACCAACGGTGCGTAGAAAAGGACGTCCCAAAATAATTGGACAAGAAGGTTCACATTCAATATCCATAATAGTAAAATCAACGGGAACATAATTGTCATTGACAATGATAAGAACATCGTCGATCCTCCCCAAAGGTTTATTTATGGAAGAATCAACGAGACGAACACCAAAAGAACAAGAATCAAAAGGTTTCAATTTAAGCATGTCATATATTCTTTTGGGCATAGCAGAGGTACTAGCACCAACATCACATAAAGCATAGCAAGAGAAGTTATTCAACTTAATTTTAATCATAGGATCCCAACCATCTTCTAGATTTCTAGGTATGGAGGCTTCTACTCTAAGTTTCTCCTCCCTAGCTTTGATAAGAGCATTAGCGATATGCTCTGTGAAGGCAAGGTTAAGCGTGCTAGTGCGGGGATCTCTAGACATCTTGTGAAGGAAATCAATAACTTCGGTAAGAGTGCAATTATCAAAATCAAGGTCACTACTATCAAGTAAAGTGCTAGTGGTGTCCTTTAGGTTCACTTGTTTGGTAGTTTCTATAGTCATAGCATCACCATTAATAGGTCCATCGGGACCAGGAGTGCATTGGGTGCTAAGAGTTTGGATATCCTCAACAACTTGGATAGTAGCAACAGTGTGGTGGGTAGGAAGGTTCTTAATTCTATCTTCTTCCTCCCTTTCTCTAGCCCATCTCTCTTTAAGTTTAGCCATCATCATAATGTTTTCATTAATTTGCACTTGAATAGCATTCATAGGAGTGACCTTCCTCTCCTCAAGAGGAGAAGTTCTAATTTTAAGCAATTCTACTTCATTGGCTAAATTGTCTACCTTCGAAGAGAGATCAACTAGTTTGTTTAGTTTTTCTTCTACACTATTATTAAAAGCTTTTTGGGTAGTGATGAAATCCTTAAGCATAATCTCTAGTTCAGTAGTGGAGTTCTTGGTGCTAGGATAAGCATTGTTGTTCCCATAAGAATTAGAGGGGAACGGTCTAGGATTGCTACCAAAATTACTCCTATAAGCATTGTTGTTAAAATTGTTTCTAGAGATAAAGTTCACATCTACTTGTTCTTGAGCAATCAAAGAATTTAAAGGTACATCACGAGGATCAACAGAATATTGCTTCGAAAGTAGAGACATAATCAAGTCAACTTTTTCATTTAGGGAGGAAATCTCCTCGACAGAGTTTACCTTCCTACCTGTTGGAGCGCGTTCGGTGTGCCATTGGGAATAGTTGGTCATCATCTCATCGAGAAGCTTTGTGGCAACACCAAGTGTAGTTGACATAAAAGTTCCTCCCGCGGCCGAATCTAACAAGTTCCGCGAGGTAAAGTTCAAGCCTGCATAAAAAGTTTGGATAACCATCCAAGTAGTCAAACCATGAGTAGGGCAGTTCTTGATAAGAGATTTCATACGTTCCCAAGCTTGGGAAACGTGTTCATTATCCAATTGTTTAAAATTCGTTATGTTACTTCTCAGTTGGATAATTTTAGCAGGTGGATAGTATTTTCCAATAAAAGCATCTTTGCACTTGTCCCAAGAATCTATACTATTTCTAGGCAAAGACTGAAACCAAATTTTAGCTCCTCCTCTCAAGGAGAAAGGAAAAAGCTTAAGCTTAACAATATTACCATCTATTTCTTGGTACTTTTGCATATCACAGAGTTCAACAAAGTTGTTCAAGTGTAAAGCAGCATCATCTCCAGCACCGGAGAATTGATCTTTCATAACTAGGTTCAGTAAAGCAGGTTTAATTTCATACGAAGGTGCTGAAGTGGCAGGTGTAGTGATAGGTGTGCAGATAAAGTCATCGTTGTTGTGACTAGTGAAGTCACACAACTTGGTGTTCTCGGTGGAACCCATAGTAGCAAGCAAGCAAGATAACTATTTTTGTGATTTTCGATAAAAGATACTAAAGCGAAACTGAAAGGTAAACTAACAAGACTAAAAAGCAAAGGTAAAAGATAGCGTGCAACTCCCCTATCCTGAAGAGTGGAGTCCCCGGCAATGGCGCCAAAAAACTTTGCTTGATGGCTTCTCGCCCCACGTTGGTTACCCCAAGTGGAATGTGTGAGATGCAGTGTAGCGGAAGTTTTCCCTTGGCAAAGATACCAAGGATCGATTTCCCTGAGACTCCCAGTTTCAACAAGAAGGTGTCAACTGCTAACGGTGCCAGATATTAGCAATCAACGTGGACCTGCACATAGATACAAATAACTTTGCTCCCAACGAGTACAGAGAGGTTGTCAATCCCTCCGGCCTTGTCGTTTACAAAAGATCAAACGCAAGTGATAGTAGTGATAGATATTGCTGCAATAGTAAATAAAAGCGGAAAGTAAATAGCGGATGTGATCAATGATGGTAATATGGACCGCAGTCCCATGATGTTCACTAGTGATGTCTCTCTCCCGAAAGACGATAAAACTGCTATGTGAGGTAAACGAATTACAGCTGGGCAATTGACAGGACCATGTGCGCAAACCAATGCTGACTAAGTTGCAAGAAAGGTAGAGGTTCAAAGCATGGGCGGTACGCCGAGGTAAGTAGACCGAAATCCATCTGCATCTACTACTAATCATCCACCTTGAGATATCTATCCAGAACATCTCGCTGGTATTAAGTTGCGAGTCCCACCCATAGTGTAAACTCAAAGCAACAGACAACTGCATTAAAAGAACTTTGTGTAAAGTAAACAATCCTTGCACCCGCGGGCACAAGCACCGTTGTTTTCCCCCTTGTGGCAACAGCACATCCCCTAGACTCATGTTTCTGTCACTCAAGCTAGTCATCGAGGGGCAAGAACCCACAATCAAGCATAACGTTCCCTCTTGGAGTCACTACCTACTACTTGGCCAAAGCAATAAATAACAACGGAGAACATGCAAGAATTACTTACGAACATAAATATAAAAGAGGTGAATCAAATATATTACTCAAACACAATCTGAACATAATCTCAAAATCTATCGGATCCCAGCAAACTCATCATAGCAACAGCATAAGGATTACATATCTGCCTCGATCATGTAGGGCGGCTCACGAGGACTAATTAGTGAAGCACAAGAACGGGAGGAGAACATCACATAGCTACTGGTCATGGACCCATGGTCCAAGGGAGACTACTCACAACTCATCCGGGAGGCGTCCATGGTGGTGGAGAAGCTCCCGGTGGTGATCCTCCCCTCCGGCAGGGTGCCGGGAAGAGTTCTCCTGGTGCTCCCGATCTTGGAAGCGCAGCGGCGGCGGAACATAGATGAGATCGCGAAAAAGGGTTCCCGTCTCGACGGTTTCGGGACACGATATAAATATATGCCAAAGGGGGGCATCAGACGAGGCTCGGGGGGCCCAGGCGCCCCCCCGGCGCGGCCCAGGGGGGCGCGCCACCAGGGCGCCTGGGGCCCTAGTGGCCCCCCTCCGGCTGTGCTTCGGGTGCCTGGTAGCTTCTGGAACGCTGATTTTTTATATAATTTTTCCGGGATTTTTCTGGCAGTTCTCGTAATGGGAAAACCTGAAATACAAAAATAGCCGAAAACAGAAACTGGCACTGGGGTGCACTTAGTTAATAGGTTAGTCCAAATATGATCAAAAATGTATGGAAGTGTATAAATATCATAGCAATATCACCCAAAAGAGGCATGGAGCAAGCAGAAATTATAGATACGTTTTGGACGTATCACATCTCCATTGCCATCTCGTAACTCTCGACCCATGCCTCTGGAGCCAGATCCGCCGTGTAGTTGGGTACCATGCGTGGTCCTTTAAAATCCTTGGGCAGTTTCACGTTCCGTAAAGCGGGGATGAGACACGGCACGCCCAGGGAACTGGACATGACCCCCGGTTCAACCGTGGTGGTGGGACGAACCGGCGTCGCCTGACGGGCTTCGTACTGTGTTGTTACCTCGGCCTCCCGACGCTGCCTGGCCTGATCCACCACATCTTGAGCGTGCGCCTCTCCTCCTGCCGAATTATCCCGCCTTGGCTGATTACGTCTCCGTGCACTGCTTGATACGGCCAGTTCATCCAGGCGACTAGTATAACTCCGGCTTGGGCGGGGAGTCGAGTGAATCCTCTCCCGGATCTAGGAATAAGCTTGCTGTTGAGTTAGCGCTGTGTCCAACAACTCCCTGGCCCGTCGCGCCTCCACTGCTATGGGGGACGTTCCTTCAATGGGAAGGGCGACCAGTCGTGAAGCAGCGGCAACTATGTTATCCAGCGGATTAGAATAATGACCAAGAGGGGTGAACACATGTTGGGTCGACACAACTTGGCGGTCTGGCTCTGTGGCCGGTGGCTGAACCGACGTGCCCGTGCCCGGTGCTCCTTCCCGGTTCACCTCCGGCTGGTTACTGGTTCCTGCTCCTGACGTGTTGAAGAGATTTCTTGCCTCATAAACTGGTGGCAAGCGAGATCATTGCCTTCTCATCATTACCTCGTGTGAAGCGGTCTGATCAAACATGAGTCGATAGGCCTGAGCATCAAGCTCCGCCTGCTTTGTGGCCATCCTAGCTTTCTCAGCAGCCAGGTCCAACTTGGCTTGCTCAATCTGGCCTTTCACCTGAGCGACCTCCGCATCATGCTGGTCCTCGTTGGCCTGGGTTACCTCTGTTGTCATTAACGCCGTCAAAGTGTCGACCAAGGTGGATAAAGTGTTAGATGGCGATGGGGGAGGATCTCCAGCTCTAGCTCCCATCGTGTCTGATGTTAACGCCGCTGTTGTTCAAGGCTGCTGCATAGACTGTGATTCGGCCATAAAGACAGCGACCCAGTTTGGCGGATCGAGGGGGTCCAGAATACTGGCACCCTCGGAACAACCCTCCGACCGACCGTCCTACAGCAGATACAAAGATTCTGTCTCTCCGGAAGAAGATTCATCATCGAAATAGACAACAGTCTCGCCGCCTGAGTCCGATCCGTCCTCGGTTTGCACTTCATGCACTGCTCCAACGAAGACGTGCTTCACGGCTGGCTGAATCCGGGCTGGTCTCGCACGCTGAGCCGGCTCGACGAGGTTGGGGAAGATGTCCGGCTCAGGGCCCGGTTCGCCGATCTTGCCGATGAAGACGTGGATGCCGCCGAAGGGGACCCGGTACCCATATTCGATTGAATCGGCCTCGGGGCCCCAGCCTGCATCGTCGATGTAGATCCGGCCGCGACGACTCTTAGTCATCCGGCCCACTGCGTAGACCTTGAGTCCTTCAAAGTTGCCCTTCAAGAGCTCGAAACCATCGTGCGATAGCCCCATGGTGGGTGCCAACTGACGTGGATTTAGCATGGTAGATGTCCTAGAAAAAGGACTTAGTCGTGAGGCCATCGCTACGGGTTAGCTTAAAGGGGTTAAAGCGGACAAAGGATGGGGGGATTTTATACTAGTTCGGCCCCTTCGATGAAGGTAAAAGCCTACATCTAGTTTGGTGTGTATTGCTAGGGTTTCGATGACCAGGGAGCGAATCCGCTTTGCCTGTGTCTCGAGCTGTTGTTGTCTGTCCTGAACCATCGCCGGTTCGTCCCTTTATATAAGAGGTGACGCCTGGTCTGGTTTACAGAGTCCCGAGGCCGGCTCATAAACGTGCCCGCCTCGGTCTCTACTCTTACTATCTTACATCCCAAGTACATAGTATGACGGTTTACAAATTATGGGCCCTAACACTTGGGCTCTAAACCTCTTGGGCTGAAATCCCCTACTTCATGTTCCGCTGGGCCTTTGAGAAGATAATCTTGGTAACGTAAACTGGCCCCTCCTAGGCGGTTTATACTTGGTAGTAATATCCCTGACACCATGGGTTCAGAAACCCATGCCTTTTCCTCCTAAGCCATCCAAGAAAAAGGATGATGAGGATTTTGAGCGCTTTGCTGAAATGATTAGACCTATCTTTTTGCGTATGCGTTTGACTGATATGCTTAAAACAAATCCTTATGCTAAGTATATGAAAGATATTATTACCAATACAAGAAAAATACCTGAAATAGAAATTTCTACCATGCTTGCCAATTACACTTTTATGGGTGGAATACCTAAGAAACTAGGGGATCCAGGAGTACCTACTATACCTTGCTCCATTAAAAGAAACTATGTTAAAACTGCTTTATGTGATCTTGGAGCCGGTGTTAGTGTTATGCCTCTCTCTTTATATCATAGACTTGACTTGAGTAAGTTGACACCTACTGAAATATCTTTGCAAATGGTCGATAAATCAACTGCTATACCTGTCGGTATTTGTGAGGATGTGCATGTTGTAGTTGCAAATGTTACTATTCTAACGGACTTTGTTATGCTTGATATTCCCGAGGATGATAGTATGTCTATTATCCTTGGTAGACCATTTTTGAATACTGCAGGGGCTGTTATTGATTGCAACAAAAGCAATGTCACTTTTCATGTCAATGGTAATGAGCATACGGTACACTTTCCGAGGAAGCAACCTCAAGTCCATAGTATCAATTATATTGGAAAACTTTCAACCATTACTATTGGAGGTTTTGAATTTCCCCTCCCTACTGTCAAGAAGACATATGATATTCTTATTGCTGGGGACATACATATCCCCATTGAGGTAACCTGGTGTTATTCGAAAATTCTCCGGTTTCATGTTACTCGGAAAGAGTTTATTAACAAGACATGATCAACCTTGTTAATGGATTCCTTTTGATGAGCATGAGATGGGTGAATCTAGATAGCACAACCTTCTGTAACCTCCTTTTACTTTCTGTTAATTAGAATAAATAAAGCAAAAATAGTATTCTCTGTCTGTTTCTAGACTTATCCGTGCAATAAAAAAATACCCCGAAAATAAAAGTTCTCCAAATGCTCTGAAATTAAATATGATTTTTTCTAGAATATTTGAGAATATATGGCACAGAAAACACAGCGAGGGGAGCCAGCACCTGGCCACGAGGGTCCAGGGCACGCCTACCCTCACAGGGCGCACCCCCTGCCTCGTGGGCCCCATGTGGCCCCCCTCCACTTATTCCTGCACCCATTCACTTCTTCTTCCTCCGAAAAAAATCACTACCCAGCTCAAGCACGAGTTCTAGCTCATCTTGCTGCCATTTTCGATCTCCTTGCTCAAAGCACCATTCACCAAATTGTTTGGCGAGATTGTTCCTTCGTATGTGACTCCTCCATTGGTCCAATTAGTTTTTGTCTAGTGCTTTATTTATTGTAAATTTTTGATGATGTGGTGACCTTGTTCTTGAGCTTGCATGTCAAATTTCTTTGGTCCCAAGTAGTTCTAATGCATGATATAGTCCCTAGGCACTTGTAGGAGTTGTTGCTATCAATCTTGTTGAGTTTGGTTAACTTTTATTTTGAGTTACTAAAAATTTCAGAAATTTTCAGAGGAGGAAAATGATAAAGAGATTGTTGAGGGGCTTCTCCAGTAAAAGTTCAGAGGATAAGAAGAAGGAAGAAAATAAGAAGCCCAAATATAATCTTCCTCGCATGGCGGAAGTTCGGCCGTGTGAATGGCCTTGTAATTAGTTCATGAGAGACGCCGGGATTTACGAAGACTTTTATTGGTTGGAGAATAATGCAGGCCTCACTGACTTCCTCCATGACCAGTGTGAACAGTATCTCTTACTCACTAATATTTTCACGCAAAATTTTCATTTTCATGCTAAGAAAACGCCACCTACAGTGGAGTTTCGTTTATATGATGAGGTTAAGGAGATATCATTCTTTGAGTTTCGTGAAGTATCCAAGATACCCTTTGAACGTAGACTTGATGAACCACGTCGTGAAGACGTTGAAGGGTTTATTGACATGATAGCTGTAGGGGAAACTAGACAAGTCTCAGGGGCAAGAATTACTAGTATACATTTCCCTGTTATGCACTACTGTGCTTTGTTTTCTAGTAGATGTTTAATTGGTCGCGGGAACAGTGGGAATCTTAGTGCCCCTGATATTGTCATTTTACGCGATGCTTAGTTTCAAGATACAACTTTTAGCTTGGGTGTCGTCATTGCTAAAAGATTAAGTTTGAACCGCTCAAAAGGCCCCGTCTTTGGAGGCATCTTTGCTTCTCGCCTTGCTGAACATTTTAGAATACCTATTAGACATCATGAGAATGAAGAAAAATTGCTTGCCCCTATTTATTTAGATTATAAGAGCATGATAGCACATGATTTTGTTGTTAAAGACAAAGAGAAGTTGCTTAATTATAAAGTAAGGTTTGATGAAAAGTATTGTGAGATTTTTACCTTGCCAGCACCATCTCTGTTTGATCTGTCTACAGGAATATATCTTGTTACATCAGATGCTTTCAACAAGCACCAGAGCCAGGCACAAGCCTCAGATCCTGAACCGGAGCCACCACTCGATCCTTACCGTCAGTCTATTTATGTGTGGGATCTGGATAAGCTTGCCAACCAGTGGAACCCAGAGGACACATCTTAGTACACTGGAGGGAGTAGCTTTGATCCGTGGCCATAGACCAACTTAGGCTAAAAAGCCTAAGCTTGGGGGAGTACGTGTTTCTCACCGACTTTATATTCACGTTCACACACTTATTCTAGTTGTCGGTGCTCACACTCTTTCATTGTACCATCCATGTTTAGTTTCAATTCTTTTTCTTAGTCTTTTTCTCGTGTGTTAGACAAACCTTACGAAAAACAAAAAATATATTAGTTGTAGCTTTTAGCTAGTTTACTTTCTGTGCTTGTAGTTGTAGTAATTAAAATAAACCCCAAAAAGATTTCTCGTTCTTCTTTTGCTTGTTGGGAGCTTTCCCATGTAAATAGTTTCTTTTCTTTTCTTTGGGGGTCAAGAGTAGAACACCATGATTGGAAATGCTTAGTGGCTCTCATATGCTTTATTGTTGATTTAACCTTGAGCCATATTACCTTGTCTTCTCTCTTGTATTAAATGCTCGCAGATTCCAGCTTAGTCCAATGCACGTGCACTATTATTATTATCCACACTGTTCGGTCGTGCGAGTGAAACGCAATAAGGATGATATATGATGGACTAATTGAGATAAGAAAAGCTTGTATGAACTCGACCTCTCTTGTTTTTGTAAATATGATAGTTCATCGTTCCTGATTCAGCTTGTTATTAATGAAACATGCTTGCAATGACAATTAGAGATCATAGCTGCTTATGCCATGCTTAATTAGCTGAGAGTTTATAATGGTCTATCTTGCGTGCCAACATGATATTAAAATGGTTGTGATGTGGTACGATAGGGTGGTATCCTCCTTTGAACGATTCAAGTGGTCTGACTTGGCACATGTTCACGCATGTAGTTGAAACAAAATCAACACAGCCTCCACGATATTTATGTTCATGGTGATTTATATCCTACTCATGCTTGCATTCATTGTTGATTAATTTTAATGCATGTTCATGACTGTTGTCGCTCTCTAGTTGGTCGCTTCTCAGTCTCATTCTAGCCTTCACCTATACTAAGCGAGAATACGGCTTGTGCATCCACTTCCATAAACCCCAAAGTTATTCCATATGAGTCCACCATACCTTCCTATATGCGGTATTTGCATGTCGTTCCAAGTAAATTTGTATGTGCCAAACTCTAAACCTTCAAATGAAATTCTGTTTTGTATGCTCGAACAGCTCATGTATCAACTAGGGATGTCAATATCTTCCATGCTAGGTGGGTTATTCTCACGATGAGAGGACTCCGCTCATCATTCATGAGAAAATGACTGGTAACCGGTGTTGGGGAACGTCGCATGGGAAACAAAATTTTTCCTACGTTCACCAAGATCAATCTAGGAGATGCATCTACGAGAGGAGAGTTGGATCCACATACCCTTGTAGATCGCTAAGCGGAAGCGTTCAAGAACGCGGTTGATGGAGTCGTACTCGCCGCTATTCAGATCGCCGAAGATCCTAGCACCGAACGGACGGTGCCTCCGCGTTCTTCACACGTGCAGCCCGGTGACGTCTCCCACGCCTTGATCCAGCAAGGAGAGAGGGAGAGGTTGGGGAAGACTCCATCCAACAGCAGCACGACGGCGTGGTGGTGGTGGAGGAGCGCGGGACTCCAGCAGGGCTTCGCCAAGCGCTGCAAGAGACGAGGAGGGAGAGGGGTAGGGCTGCGCCAAGAGGGAGACGATCTCGTGTGTCAAACAGCCCTAAAACCTCACATATATATAGGGGGAAGGGAGGGCTGCGCCCCCCTTTAGGGTTTCCCTCCCCTAGGGTGCGGCCAGCCCTATATCCCATCTAGGGGGGCGGCCAAGGGGGAGAGAGGGGGAGGCGCACCACTATTGGGCCCTAGGGCCCAACTGCCTTAGGGTTTGCCCCCTTCCCCTCTTGGAGGCGCCCTGGGACTTGGTGGGGGGCGCACCAGCCCCCTTGGGGCTGGTCCCCTCCCACACTTAGCCCACGTAGCCTTCTGGGGCTGGTGGCCCCACCTGGTGGACCCCCGGGACCCTCCCGGTGGTCCCGGTACATTACCGATATCGCCCGAAACTTTTCCGGTGACCAAAACAGGACTTCCCATATATGAATCTTTACCTCCGGACCATTCCGGAACTCCTCGTGACGTCCGGGATCTCATCCGGGACTCCGAACAACATTCGGTAACCGCGTACATACTTTCCCTATAACCCTAGCGTCATCGAACCTTAAGTGTGTAGACCCTACGGGCTCGGGAACCATGTAGACATGACCGAGACAACACTCCGGCCAATAACCAACAGCGGGATCTGGATACCCATGTTGGCTCCCACATGTTCCACGATGATCTCATCGGATGAACCACGATGTCAAGAATTCAATCAATCCCGTATACGATTCCCTTTGTCTATCGGTATAGCACTTGCCCGAGATTCGATCGTCGGTATACCGATACCTTGCTCAATCTCGTTACCGGCAAGTCTCTTTACTCGTTCCGTAACACATCATCCCGTGATCAACTCCTTGATCACATATTGTGCACATTATGATGATGTCCTACCGAGTGGGCCCAGAGATACCTCTCCGTCATACGGAGTGACAAAACCCAGTCTCGATTCGTGCCAACCCAACAGACACTTCCGGAGATACCTGTTGTGCACCTTTATAGCCACCCAGTTACGTTGTGACGTTTGGTACACCCAAAGCATTCCTACGGTATCTGGGAGTTGCACAATCTCATGGTCTAAGGAAAAGATACTTGACATATAGAAAAGCTTTAGCATACGAACTACACGATCTGTGCTAGGCTTAGGATTGGGTCTTGTCCATCACATCATTCTCCTAATGATGTGATCCCGTTATCAACGACATCCAATGTCCATGGTTAGGAAACCGTAACCATCTATTGATCAACGAGCTAGTCGTCTAGATGCTCACTGGGGACATGGTGTTTGTCTATGTATCCATACATGTATCTGAGTTTCCTATCAATACAATTCTAGCATGGATAATAAACGATTATCGTGAACAAGGAAATATAATAATAACCAATTTATTATTGCCTCTAGGGCATATTTCCAACAGTCTCCCACTTGCACTAGAGTCAATAATCTAGTTCATATCGCCATGTGATTAACACTCACAGGTCACATCGCCATGTGACTAACACCCAAGAGTTCACTAGAGTCAGTAATCTAGTTCACATCAATATGTGATTAATACTCAATGAGTTCTGGGTTTGATCATGTTATGCTTGTGAGAGAGGTTGTAGTCAACGGGTCTGCAACATTCAGATCCCTATGTTCTTCGCAAAACCTTATGTCATATCGTAGATGCTGCTATCACGTTCCACTTGGAGCTATTCCAAACTGTTGCTCCATTATACGTATCCGGTATCTCCACTTAGAGTTATCCGGATAGGTGTTAAGCTTGCATCGACGTAACTCTTTACGTCGAACTCTTTATCACCTCCATAACCGAGAAACATTTCCTTACTCCTCTAAGGATAATTTTGACCACTATCTAGTAATCCACTCCTGGATCACCTTTGTACCCTCTTGCCAGACATGTGGCAAGGCACACATCAGGTGCGGTACTTAGCATGGCATACCGTACAGAGCCTATGACAAAAGCATAGGGGACGACCTTCGTCCTTCCTCTTCCTTCTGCCGTGGTCAAGTTTTAAGTCTTACTCAACTTCACACCTTACAACTCAGGTAAGAACTCCTTCTTTGACTGATCTATTTTGAACTCCTTCAAAATCATGTCAAAGGTGTGTGTTCTTTTGAAAGTATCATCAGGCGTCTTGATCTAGCTGTATAGGTCTTGATGCCCAATATGTAAGCAGCTTTATCCAGGTCTTCCTTTGAAAAACTCATTTCAAACAACCCTTTATGCTTTCCAGAAATTCTACATCATTTCGGATCAACAATATGTCATTCACATATACTTATCAGAAATGTTGTAGTGCTCCCACTCACTTTATTGCAAATACAAGTTTCCAACAAACTTTGTATACCCAAAAACTTTGATCACTCCATCAAAGTGTATATTCCGACTCCGAGATGCTTGCTCTAGTCCATGGAAGGATCGCTGGAGCTAGCATATCTTTTAGCATCCTTAGGATCAACAAAACCTTTCTGATTGTATCACATACAACCTTTCCTTACGGAAACTGGTAAGGAAACTTGTTTTGTCATCCATCTGCCAGATTTCATAAATGCAGCTAATGCTAACATGATTCCGACGGATTTAAGCATCGCTACGGGTGAGAAAATCTCATCGTAGTCAACTCCTTGAACTTGTGGAAAACTCTTCGCCACAAGTCGAGCTTCATAGACGGTGGCATTACCGTCTACGTCCGTCTTAGTCTTAAAGATCCATTTGTCTCAATGGCTTGCCGATCATAGGGCAAGTCCACCAAAGTCCATACTTTGTTTTGATACATGGATCCTATCTCGGATTTATCGGCTTCTAACCATTTGTCGGAATATGGGCCCACCATCGCTTCTCCATAGTTCGTAGGTTCATTGTTGTCCAACAACATGACATCTAAGACAGGATCACCGTACCACTCAGGAGTAGTACTTATCCTTGTCGACCTACGAGGTTCGATAGCAACTTGATCTGGAGCTTTATGATCACTATCATTAGTTTCCTCTTCAACTGTCGTAGGTTCCACAGAAACATCTTTCTGTGTTGCACTACTATCCGGTTGAAGTGAGGGTTTGACAACCTCATCAAGTTCTATCTTCCTCCCACTCAATTCTTTCGAGAGAAACTCCTTCTCGAGAAAGGATCTGTTCTTAGCGACAAACATTTTGTCCTTGGATCTGAGATAGAAGGTATACCCAACCGTTACCAGTGGGTATTCCATGAAGATGTATTTGTCCGCTTTGGGTTCGAGCTTTTCCTGGCTGAAGCCATAAGCATCGCAGCCCCAAACATTTAAGAAA
This sequence comes from Secale cereale, assembly GCA_902687465.1. Taxonomy (NCBI): domain Eukaryota; kingdom Viridiplantae; phylum Streptophyta; class Magnoliopsida; order Poales; family Poaceae; genus Secale; species Secale cereale. Next base: position 804,824,442 of record LR738711.1, read on the forward strand.
ACGACAACTTTGGTTTCTTGCCAAACCATACGACGTCGTCTCAACGGACTTAGATGGTGCCCTATATAAAGTGAATGCAGCTGTCTCTAATGCATAACCTCAAAATAATAGCGGTAGATCGGTAAGACACACCATAGATCGCACCATATCTCATAAGGTTCGATTACGATGTCCGGACACACCATTACGCTGTGGTGTTCCAGGGGACTTCAACTGCGAAACAATTCCACAATGTCTTAAGTGATTGCCAAACTCATAATTCAGATAATATCCCCTTGATCATATCGTAGGAACATGATCTTCTTGTTATGATGATTCTTAATCTTCACTCTGAAATTTTTGAACCTTTCAAACGTTTCAGACTTTTGCTTCATTAAGTAAATATACCATATCTACTCAAATCGTCAGTGAAGATGAGAAAATAACGATATCCACCACACGCCTTAATTCTCATTGGATCACATACATCAGCATGTATGATTTCCAACAAGTCACTTGCCCATTTCATTGTACCTGAAAACGGGATCTCAGTCATCCTGCCCATGAGGCATGGCTTGCATGTGTCAAGCGATTCAAAATCAAGTGACTCCAAACATCCATCAGTACGGAGTTTCTTCATGCATTTTATGCCAAAATGACCTAAGCGGCAGTGCCACAAGAAAGTGGTACTATCATTATTAACTCTACATCTTTTGGCATTAATATTATCATCATGTGTATTGCTATAATCGAGATTCAATAAACCATTGGGTGCATGACCATAAAGGTATTATTCATGTAAACAGAATAACCATTATTCTCTAACTTAAATGAATAACCGTATTGCAATGAACATGATCTAATCATATTCATGCTCAACGTAGACACCTGATAACATTTATCTAGGTTCAATACTAATCCCGAAAATAGAGGGAGCGTGCGATGATGATCTTATCATCCTTGGAAACACTTCCAACACACATCGTCACCTCGCCTTTAGCTAGTCTCCGTTCAGTCCGTAGCTTTTGCTTCAAGTCACTAAAAATAGCAACTGAACCAGTATCCAATACCCAGGTGCTACAAGGAGTACTACTAAGGTACACATCAATAACACGTATATCAAATATACTTTGTTGAAGTTGCCAGCTATCATATCTACCATGTATTTGGGGTGGTTCCGCTACCATGTGACCGTTCCCCTTACAATAGAAGCACTTAGTCTCGAGGTTTGGGTTCAACCATGGGTTCCCTCATTAGAGCGACAACTGGTTTGCCATTCATGAAGTTTCCCTTCTAGCCCTTACCCTTTTGAAACCAGTGGTCTTGTTAAACCATCAACACTTGATGCTCCTTCTTGATTTCTACTTTTGCGGTACTAAGAACCGCTAACAGCACCGGGATCATCTCCATCCTTTGCATGTCATAGTTCATCACGAAGTTCTAGTAGCTTGGTGATAGTGTCTAGAGAATTCTGTCAACCACTGTCTCACCTGGAAGATTAACTCCCACTTGGTTTAAGTGATTTTAGCACCCAGACATTCTGAGCACATGCTCACAAGTTGAGCTATTCTCCTCCATCCTTTTGGCAAAAGAACTTGTCAGAGGTCTCATACCTCTCAGTACGGGCATGAGCCTGAAATCCCGGTTTCAGCTCTTAGAACATCTCATATGTTCCATGGCGTTCAAAACGTCATTGGAATCCCGATTCTAAGCCGTAAAGTATGGTGCACTAAACTATCAAGTAGTCATCAGGACGTGTCTCTCAGGTGTTCACAACATCCACAGACAACGTTGTAGGGGGTTGCACATTGAGCGGTGCATCAAAGACGTAAGCTTTCTGTGCAGCAGTGAGGACACTCCTCGGACTACGGACCCAGTCCGCATCCTTGCTTACAATATCTTTCAACTTAGTCTTTCTCTAGGATCGTATTAAACAGGGAGCTACAACGCAGTTATTGGTCTACAACATAATTTGCAAAGTCAACTTAGACTATTGTTCATGATAAGTGAGTTTAACTAATCAAATTACTTATAACTCCCACTCAAATTGACATCCCTCTGGTCATCCGAGCGTGACATGATCCAAATCCACCAACCCAAGTCCGATCATCACGTGAGATGAGGTGGTGTCAATGGTGAACATCTTCATGTTGATCATATCTACTATATGACTCATGCTCGACCTTTCGGTCTTCCGTGTTCCGAGGCCATGTCTGTACATGCTAGGCTCGTCAAGTCTAACCCGAGTGTTCTGCATGTGCAAAACTGGCTTGCACCCGTTGTATGCGAACGTAGAGTCTATTACACCCGATCATCACGTGGTGCTTCGAAACGACGAACCGTCGCAACGGCGCACACTCGGGGGGAACACAATTTCATCTTGAAATTTTAGTGAGGGATCATCTTATAATGCTACCGCCGTCCTAAGCAAAATAAGATGCATAAAAGGATTAACATCACATGCAAATCATAAGTGACATGATATGGCCATCAACTCGTGCTTTTGATCTCCATCTCCAAAGCACCGGCATGATCTCCATCGTCACCGGCGTAACACCATGATCCCCATCATCATGATCTCCATCATCGTGTCGCCATCGGGGTTGTCGCGCGCCCACCAAGCTCTTACTACTATTGCTACCGTTTAGCGATAAAGTAAAGCATTACATAGCGCTTAATGATTGACAAGCAGGTCATACAAAAATTAAAGACAACCCTATGGCTCCTGCCGGTTGCCGTATACATCGACATGCAAGTCGATATTAACTATTACAACATGATCATCTCATACATCAAAATATATCTCATCATGTCATTGGCCATATCATATCACATACATACCCTGCAAAAACAAGTTAGACGTCCTCTAATTTGTTGTTGCATGTTTTACGTGGCTGCTATGGGTATCTAGCAAGAACGCTTCTTACCTACGCAAAGCCACAACGGTGATATTTAAGTTGCTATTTAACCTTCTACAAGGACCGCCTTTGTCTATTCCGATTCAACTAAGATAGGAGAGACAGACACCCGCCAGCCATCTTATGCAACAAAAGTCGCATGTCTGTCGATGGAACCGGTCTCATGTACGTGGACATGTAAAGTTAGTCCGGGCCGCTTCATCCCATAATACCGCTGAATCAAGAAAGACCAAGGAGGGAAGCAATTTAAACATCAACGCCCACAAACCCCTTTGTGTTCTACTCGTGAAAACATCTACGCAAGATCCTAGCTCATGATGCCACTGTTGGGGAACGTCGCATGGGAAACAAAATTTTTCCTACGTTCACCAAGATCAATCTAGGAGATGCATCTACGAGAGGAGAGTTGGATCCACATACCCTTGTAGATCGCTAAGCGGAAGCGTTCAAGAACGCGGTTGATGGAGTCGTACTCACCGCTATTCAGATCGCCGAAGATCCTAGCACCGAACGGACGGTGCCTCCGCGTTCTTCACACGTGCAGCCCGGTGACGTCTCCCACGCCTTGATCCAGCAAGGAGAGAGGGAGAGGTTGGGGAAGACTCCATCCAACAGCAGCACGACGGCGTGGTGGTGGTGGAGGAGCGCGGGACTCCAGCAGGGCTTCGCCAAGCGCTGCAAGAGACGAGGAGGGAGAGGGGTAGGGCTGCGCCAAGAGGGAGACGATCTCGTGTGTCAAACAGCCCTAAAACCTCACATATATATAGGGGGAAGGGAGGGCTGCGCCCCCCTTTAGGGTTTCCCTCCCCTAGGGTGCGGCCAGCCCTAGATCCCATCTAGGGGGCGGCCAAGGGGGAGAGAGGGGGAGGCGCACCACTATTGGGCCCTAGGGCCCAACTGCCTTAGGGTTTGCCCCCTTCCCCTCTTGGAGGCGCCCTGGGACTTGGTGGGGGGCGCACCAGCCCCCTTGGGGCTGGTCCCCTCCCACACTTAGCCCACGTAGCCTTCTGGGGCTGGTGGCCCCACCTGGTGGACCCCCGGGACCCTCCCGGTGGTCCCGGTACATTACCGATATACCCGAAACTTTTCCGGTGACCAAAACAGGACTTCCCATATATGAATCTTTACCTCCGGACCATTCCGGAACTCCTCGTGACGTCCGGGATCTCATCCGGGACTCCGAACAACATTCGGTAACCGCGTACATACTTTCCCTATAACCCTAGCGTCATCGAACCTTAAGTGTGTAGACCCTACGGGCTCGGGAACCATGTAGACATGACCGAGACAACTCTCCGGCCAATAACCAACAGCGGGATCTGGATACCCATGTTGGCTCCCACATGTTCCACGATGATCTCATCGGATGAACCACGATGTCAAGGATTCAATCAATCCCGTATACGATTCCCTTTGTCTATCGGTATAGCACTTGCCCGAGATTCGATCGTCGGTATACCGATACCTTGCTCAATCTCGTTACCGGCAAGTCTCTTTACTCGTTCCGTAACACATCATCCCGTGATCAACTCCTTGATCACATATTGTGCACATTATGATGATGTCCTACCGAGTGGGCCCAGAGATACCTCTCCGTCATACGGAGTGACAAAACCCAGTCTCGATTCGTGCCAACCCAACAGACACTTTCGGAGATACCTGTTGTGCACCTTTATAGCCACCCAGTTACGTTGTGACGTTTGGTACACCCAAAGCATTCCTACGGTATCTGGGAGTTGCACAATCTCATGGTCTAAGGAAAAGATACTTGACATATAGAAAATCTTTAGCATACGAACTACACGATCTGTGCTAGGCTTAGGATTGGGTCTTGTCCATCACATCATTCTCCTAATGATGTGATCCCGTTATCAACGACATCCAATGTACATGGTTAGGAAACCGTCACCATCTATTGATCAACGAGCTAGTCGTCTATATGCTCACTAGGGACATGGTGTTTGTCTATGTATCCATACATGTATCTGAGTTTCCTATCAATACAATTCTAGCATGGATAATAAACGATTATCGTGAACAAGGAAATATAATAATAACCAATTTATTATTGCCTCTAGGGCATATTTCCAACAACCGGGATGCCCAGTCCCATGCTAAAATCATAATAATTAAACAAAACTCCCCCAGGGCTGTTGCTGGTTTGGACGGTACCCATTATTTCGGGCTAGCCGTGGAGTGTACTTGTTGGTGGTTGGGGGAGTATAAACTTTACCATTCTTTTTCGGAACCGCCTATAATGTGCGTAGTATGGAAGATATCGACATTCTTGGTTGTTATGTTGACAATGAGAGTATGCCGCTCAAAATGTTATTCATCTCTATTTAAAAATCGAGCTCTGGCACCTCTACAAATCCCTGCTTCCCTCTGCAAAGGGCCTATCTATTTACTTTTATGCTGAGTGATCATCCTCTTATAAAAGAGCACCAGTAGGAGAGCACCTCTGTCATTTGCATGTATTACTATTAATTTGCATTGAGTATGATCATGACTGGATCTCTTTTACCATGAATTACAATGTCTAGTCAGTCCTTGATCCTTAAGGGTGCTCTGCATTTATGTTTTGCGGTCTCAGAAAGGGCTAGCGAGATACCATCTTGTTATATCATATTATGATTGTTTTGAGAAAGTGTTGTCATCTGAGGTTTATTATTATTGCTCGCTAGTTGATTATGCCATTGATGTGAGTAGACATGAGACCTGAAAGTTATTGTGAATGTGGTTACTTCATGATCTTTGTTGAAAACCTGAATGCTGGCTTACATATTTACAACAACAAGAGCAAACAGAGTTTGTCAAAGTTTTTCTTTATCACTTTCAGTTTGTCAACTGAATTGCTTGAGGACAAGCAAAGGTTTAAGCTTGGGGGAGTTGATACGTCTCCAATGTATCTACTTTTCCAAACACTTTTGCCCTTGTTTTGGACTCTAACTTGCATGATTTGAATGGAACTAACCCGGGCTGACGTTGTTTTCAGCAAAACTGCCATGGTGTTGTTTTTGTGCAGAAATAAAAAGTTCTCGGAATGACCTGAAAATCCACAGAGAATTATTTTGGAAAATATAAAAAAATACATGCAGAAAGATCTATGTCAAGGGGCCCACACCCTGTCCACGAGGGTGGGGGGCGCCCCCTCCCCCTGGGCGTGCCCCCTGCCTCGTGGGCCCCCTAACGCTCCATCGATGTACCCCCGGACTCCATATATTCACTTTCGGGGAGAAAAAATCAGAGAGAAAGAATTATCGCGTTTTACGATACAGAGCCGCCGCCAAGACCTAATCTCTCTCGGGAGGGCTAATCTGGAGTCCGTTCGGGGCTCCAGAGAGTGGAGATCGTCGCCATCGTCATCATCAACCTTCCTCCATCACCAATTTCATGATGCTCACTGCCGTGCGTGAGTAATTCCATCGTAGGCTTGCTGGACGATGATGGGTTGGATGAGATCTATCATGTGATCGAGTTAGTTGTTAGGGTTTGATCCCTAGTATCCACTTTGTTCTGAGATTGATGTTGACTTTGCTATGCTTAATGCTTGTCACTAGGGCCCGAGTGCCATGATTTCAGATCTGAACCTATTATGTTTTCATGAATATATGTGTGTTCTTGATCCTATCTTGCAAGTCTATAGTCACCTACTATGTGTTATGATCCGGCAACCCCGAAGTGACAATAATCGGGACCACTCCCGGTGATGACCGTAGTTTGAGGAGTTCATGTATTCACTATGTGTTAATGCTTTGGTCCCGTACTCTATTAAAAGGAAGCCTTAATATCCCTTAGTTTCCACTAGGACCCCGCTGCCACGGGAGGGTAGGACAAAAGATGTCATGCAAGTTCTTTTCCATAAGCATGTATGACTATATTCGGAATACATGCCTACATTACATTGACGAACTGGAGCTAGTTCTGTGTCACCCTAGGTTATAACTTTTACATGATGAATTGCATCCGACATAATTCCCCATCACCGATCCAATGCCTACGAGCTTTTAATATACTGCTTGTTGCTTATTTACTTTTCCGCTGCTACTATTACAAAAACTACAAAAACACTACCGTTACTTTTATTGCTGCTACCGCTATCTCCATATTACTTTGCTACTAAACTATCTTGCTGCAGATACTAAGTTTCCAGGTGTGGTTGAATTGACAACTCGGCTTCTAATACTTAAAAGTATTCTTTGGCTCCCCTTGTGTCGAATCAATAAATTTGGGTTGAATACTTTACCCTCGAAAACTGTTGTGATCCCCTACACTTGTGGGTTATCACTTAACTAACTAGCTCAAGGGTATCCAACACAGATCCTTGGAGAAGGGGTGGCTCATAGGATAACCAACTCGATCACGAGCTCAACATAATGGCTAGGGGTGAACCTGGTGATACTTCCGAGAAGATATTCGGAAAAGCACGAACCACTAATATGTTATTAAGCTCGATAACAATCTTGCATTTCAGGGCAATACGATATGATCAAAATACCAAGGTATTAACATAAACCAAACTCATTGATCGAGGAGTGCACCAGGAAATATGGACTAGGTAGCACGATCAATCTTAGAATGATGATCCAGTAACCAACACACTAAGAATGAGATTATTGTCCATTAGCTGCCAAGCAACGAGGTTGCTAGGAGTATTGATTTCACACATCATGATTCACTTGTCAGTATTCCGGTTACAATATCACGGAGACCGAGGAATGAATGATGATGGCGATAAGTATCACTGTATCAAGATTTCATAGGAGTTTGTGCAATTCTCATGGCATTCCTGACATGAAAGAGGGTGACACTCCAAGGTACAACAGACTAGAAGCTAGATTGGCATTCTAATCTGCGGAGTACAACTACTTTGACCCAATCCTAGGAATGGGTGAGGTTCTGGAGATTGTTTCTCCTAGTCATTCCAGAATAGAATGGTTTGACGGACCACAAGAGTAAAAGGCATCGATGAACACGAATGCACAACTACTCCTGACTATCAACTGATAGACGGGGGTCATAAGAGCATCTCCAACAGCCGCGCTACACGCCGCGCCCAAAAAAAGCGTTTGCCGCATGCGCTTCGGCAGGTATAGCGCGGGGATAGGTGCTGGCTCCAACAGCCGCGCTATAATGCAGCGCGCGCGCCACTCCAGCAGTGCCCAAAAATGCAGCGCGCACACAATATTTTTTAATACATAAAATTGCATTAAAATTAAAAGGATACAAAGTTATTTTACATATTACAACGAGATAGGTAGTTCGAAAACATAGATAGATAGTTCGAAAACATAAAAAACTAATCCCAGTCGCTCCAGTCATTTGCACCATCATCATCGTCGTTGGTGTCGTCAGAGGTTGACAGCCAGTAGTCCAACCAACGCTCATCTTCTTCAGTGAAGAAGGACCTCCCGCCTGCATCGCGGATGGCGCACTACTGACACGCCAATGCCTTCCGACGCCTGTCCAACCGCTCCTCGCGGCGCCGACGCGTGTCCTCCTCGCGGCGACTTACCCAATATTGCTGCTCGCAGGCGACGTCCTCCGGGTGGAGCCGGCGCCACTCCGCCATGCGCCGCTCATCCTCCTGGGCGACGAGGAGGCGGTTCTGCAGCGCAGTGTGCTCCGCACGGTCTCGTGCAGAGTTTAGACGAGGCGGCGGGGCGAGCTCTAACGCCTGCTCGAGCGTGTGGACATCGTCGAAGTTCATTTGGCGGCGCGGCCTGCCTAGGCGCCACGCCGCCGCGTCGAACGTGCGGGCGGCCTCGTGCGCCGTCTTGTAGGTTCCGAGACTAAGGCGGAGATCGCCGGAGCATATCTCGGCATAGAACCCGCCGCCGTTCGGGCGCTTGCGGACGCCGTGGTAGCCCGACGAAGAATGGTGGCGCGGCGGCATGGTGGCACGTCGGGGGCGGCGGCGGCGCTCTGGAGCGGTGGCGGCGCTCTGGGGCGGCGGCGCTCTGAAGCGGTGGCGCGAGAGGCAGAGAGAGGGAGCGGTGGAGCTGTGGAGTGAGGGAGCGCGCGCGCTACATTTTATAGGCGCGCGGGAGGAGGCGCCGCAAAAATGGCGCGCGAGAGGACGCCATTTCGCGCGCGCGCAAGCGGTTCCCATGCGCGCGGTTTTCCTGCCGCCGCTGGAGCGCGCCATTCTGCCCCGCGCGCGCGAAAACGGAAGTTTAGCGCGCGTGCGCCTTTTTGCGCCGCTGTTGGAGATGCTCTAATACAACTAAAGAGGGACAACTCAAAGGAACATAACATTTTCTGAGTCGTGAATGCATAGATTAGCATGTCGAACTAGTTCACCATATTTCTTCCGGATAACCCATGCAGAAAGGTAGAATTGGCAGAGTCACAACATAGAGTCAAGAACTCCTCAAGAGTACCCTTATTGTGATCTTTTGCTTCAAAAGAACTTCTGCCGAGGATGATTCACGGCATTTGGAAGAATGGTATACCATGAACCTCGAGGGCTATCACAAGGTTACTAATATCCTAAAGGAACGAGCAAACATTATCAACATGAAGTAAGTAGAATGAATCTTGGGTTCAAGAACCCAGAGATAGAATACCTACCATCTAAATGGCATCATGAGATGCTTTCGAGAAAGGTGGCCAGAATCATCACACTTAGAGCACAGCACAAGGTTGGTTTACTGGGTGGCTATCTATGATGTCCTAGTTTCCTGATAGCTTCAACAACTATGTCAAGGCAACGAAGTACCTCAAAACCCCAACTAGTGTGGTTAATCTGGCCTAAAAGGACATTAAGAACAGGGAGGAAAGATTTGCAAATGCATCCGATTGTTTAGAAACCTAGGAAGACTCGGACAACATAACGGCTGTAAATGCTCAAAAAGATTTTGAGATTCATGTAAAAAGGTAGCATAACCACTCAACATCATAATGTCAAGGTTTTGAGACCAACTATTTAATAAACCGAAGTACTTGAAACTGAATGGAGAGTTGTATCCACCATTAACGTGATCCTGATAAATTGATGAGAAGCCTAGTTCTTAATCCCCGTGGAAAAGAAGAAGGTGACTCAGATCAGAAGTTCATAGGGTAAAGGAGTAAAAAGAGCCTTACGTTCCCTTCCACAATCAATTCCCTTATATAACTAAAGAATTTCTAGACACGACTTCGACCTGTTTGGCTTGCTAATCCTACAGGCAGTCAGGCTCTGATACCAAAGCTGTCGGGACCCCGATCCTAAGTCACATCGATCTAGCATGTAACACATCATATCACTTTGCGGCCTCACGCACGGTATCCCCACGGGTGCCACCTTACCTGGCCCGGGACCGTTTGCGTATTTTGGCTCACATATATGATAGTGTCGCTAGCATCCATATGACAGAGAACCCGGTCCGACATGACTTGTTCTAAACCAAAAGTGGCGCTAAATTACAGGGGCATGCATACATGACCAAGCAACGAACGTGTCGGTCATCAACGTATGAACCCAAGTCGTAGCAAGCTACAAGGACTTAAAGGAACAACGCTTGACATTTCCCTGAAGGGACAGACACAGGAACGATGAAGGACACATGCCGGCCAGCCTAAGTGTTCCGGAGTGGTAGCAAGCTACCAAGGCTCAGTGGAAGCACTAGGAGGCATTTCCCCATAAGATAGGCTACCAAGGGTAAACAACAAGTTGTCGGATTCCACACATACCAAGCATTTCAAATCATATACACAATATGCTCGATATGTGCAAATACAACATGGCATCACAACAAAACTCTACAATTCAAAGTATTTATCCATTAGGCTCCGAGGAGCCAAGTATTACAATCATGGGTCTCATGACCCAACATACAAAGCATACAAGCAACAAGCACATCCGTAAGCTTAACTTGTCTGAGTACAGACAACTACAAATGAAAAAGGCTGAGAAGCCTGACTATCTACTAGATCCTCCCAAGAGTACAGGATCGTAGCTGAGATAACAAGCTAAACGTCGAAGTCCTCGCGGAACCACTAGTGAGACTGAAGTCTCTCTGCAAAACATAAATTAAGCAAACGTGAGTACAAATGTACTGCAGCGAGCCAGCTTTGACTCGGTGGCTATCCTGAACTACGACTGCAAGTAACTCTTTTGAGGTGGCGCACACGAGTCCACATATTCACCAAATCAATACACCACTATGTATTTGCTCCCGTCTCCCTACAAGAATGCCATCCATAGCACTCACGCTTATCTTGCGCATTTTAGAGTATCCACTTTCACTTGTCTCTGAACTGTACAGGCAACCCAGAAGTCCTTTACCGCGGACACGGCTATTCGAATAGATCATTTATAACCCTGCAGGGGTGTACTTCTTCAGACATGCTCTCACCACTTATCTCCGTTTACACGACATGTACTCGGCAACCTTCAAGCGGAAGCCCAGCGAGGGTGTCGGCCACGACCTGACTAACCACGCAAGTCTCTAGGCCAGGTTTATCGCCTATTTGGGTTCCATCCGCAAGGAGATCCGGTCGGGGTGTCGCTCATGGCCCCGAACGATGTGTACAAGGTTCCCGACACACCAAAATGGCGACTCGGTACACCGTGCCACAATGTATCTACCGCGTCATAGCCCACCCCTAGGGTCAGCGCTACGCACGGCCTCCAACACATATCCTACAAACACCAGAAACTAGTTGCAACTCCTGGACAGGGATCAGGTTGATTAATAAGTCGAGTGGGTCCATTGGTTCCGGGCCCAACGCGTGGTAGTAGCTGTTCATGGATCACAAACACAGAACTCAGTTCCTGAGGACGATTTCAATGAGACAATACACCATGTACTCCTACATGGCCTCTCACCGCTACCTTTACCAAATCGAGTTCACACACTTAGCTCACACACAGTAGGACATGTTCATAACCATTCCAATTCATCCCCGATGAATCAGACCTGACACAACTCTAAGCAATAGCAGGCATAACAAGCAAGCATGGATGAGTAGGCACAACATGGCTCAAACAACTCCTACTCATGCTAGTGGGTTTCAACTATTTATTGTTGCAATGACAGGTCATGCAGAGGAAAGGGGTTCAGCTACCGCAGCAAATAGCAGTTGAATCGTTATTGTCGTAATGCAGTAAAGGAGAGCAAGAGCGAGAGAATGGGATTGTTTCGGAATGTTCAATGGGGGTTGCTTGCCTGGCACTTCTGAAGATATCATTGTGTCTTCATCAGTGTCATCGATCACATCGTCGGAACAACGTCTACCGAGAGGGAACAACACCGACAAAGGAACAGAAACAACATTCAATTCAATGTGATGCACAAGAAATGAATGATATGACATATTAAGGTACTGAATTGAGCTAATGCAACAACAAGTCATTTTAATTGAAGTGGAATTCAAACTACATCAAATTCCAACTCCAAACCTATTATTCAAATTTACCCTAATCATGTTTTATCCTAAACAGTGGAGTTAAATTGCTCAAACATGCATGAAGATGGTATAAATAGATTCTTTGGATTTTTCAGATCATTTTTCATATATAAATAGTTTTCATTGGAGTTATAGATTATTTTCTATGATTTTTAGAAGTTTTAGCTATTTTCTAAAATAAATAAATCATTTCTGATTTATTTAAATTCCCAGAAAAAGTTTATTGCGTCGGCATTACGTCATGCTGAGGTCAGCAGGTCAACTGACCAGGTCTAGGTCAAACCTGACGGCTGGGACCCACACGTCGGTGACACAACTAACTAACAGGGTTAGTTAGCTTTAAACTAATCTGGGTCGGGGCCCACTAGTCAGCGAGTCAGTGGTTAATTAAACTAACTAAACTTAGTTAACACTAACCTAGGTCAAACTAATTAGGTTTAAACCTAAACTAGGTTAATTACCCGTGCGGGGCTCGCATGTAATAGACCCAGGGGAGGTCAACCCCCTGGTCAACGAGGTCAAAACCGCCGGCGACTCGACGCCGGCGAGGCCAGACGCGGCGGAGGGCCGCGGGTTTCGCGCTCCGGCGTCCAAATGGACGGCAGAAAGGCTCTACGGATAGCTGGGAGAGCGCCGTGTCTTCCTGTGTGAGTGGAAGAGGCTGAGACGGCCTGAGCTCGCCGGAGTTGAGCTCATGGCGGAGGCCGGCGTTCGGGCGTTCGGGGAATCGGTGATGCGGTGTGCAAATGAGGGAAACGAGACGCTAGCGAGGCTCTGCGCGCCGGTGAGCATGTTGGATGCACGCCCGGGACCAAATGGTCACCGGAGCATCATCGGCGACGAGCACAGGCGGCGACGTGTTCGGTCACAAGCGAGACGGCGGCTACGACGTGCGAACGAGATGGAGGAGAGGGGGGTTCGGGTGAGTAGGTCACGGCGGTTGCAGCACGCATCTCAGCGGGCTCGGGGAAGGGCTGGAGCAGTCGGGGCGGCGAGGAGGATCTATGGCGATCCGAGGTTGAAGAAGACGGCGTGAAGACGTTGCAGTGCGTCTGGCGTTTCACATCTTGGCGAGGAGGCCGGGGACAAGGTGGGGAGCTCGTGGACATATCCAAGGGAAGAGGGAGGGGTGGTGGCTGTGGCAACTTCGAGCAGCGGCGACAACACCGCTCGAACCACGCGGGAGAGAGAGCCAGGGGAGAGGGAGGAGGTCCAGCGAGAGAGGTGAGAGATGCAGGGGTCGAGGGGAGTGCGTGGCGCCCTCGGGTGCCTCCAGCAACTAGTAGGCAAGCAGGAGGTGGCCGGCGCGTGCGCGCGCGCGTCGGGTACACGCCCTCGTGCCTACTGGCAGGAGGTTGAAGACGGTGGCGGCTGCGGTGGGCTGGGCCAGCGGTAGCTGGGCTAGGTGAGCTGCCAGGTAAAACTCTCTCTCTCTCTCTGCCTTTTCTCTTTCTGTTTTCTATTTTATTTTGTCTGTTTTGATTTAGTAAAAATACTAAACCATTTTTATAAATCCTGAAATAAATTGTGGCACATATTGGAATATTCCCAACATCCCTCAACTGTTTCCAGAATTATTGGAGCATCTAATTCAAATAGATTATGATTTAATTTCATTTCCCAAAACATTCCACAAAAATGTTCACTATTTTTGGTTTGGTCTCAAAACCTTGCCAAAATTATCAAACATTGATGAAGGCATTTTGGGTTCATTGAATGCATTGTTTTTAGCTGGACCTATTTGGATTTCAAAGTGCTAGGGTTTGAACATCCCCAATTCAAATTCATTTGAATTTTAAACATGATGACATGATGATCAAGCAAAGACAACATGGTTGAGCTAGGGATGTGACAACTAATGATGGTAATCATGAACTTTCGGATCAAGTTACTATCGAACCTCATAGGTCGACAAGGATACGTACTACTCCTGAGTGGTACGGTAACCCTGTCTTAGAGGTCATGTTGTTGGACAACAATGAACCTAAGAACTGTGGGGAAGAGATGGTGGGTCCGGATTCCAACAAATGGCTAGGAGCCATGAAATCCGAGATAGGATCCATGTATGTGAACAAAGTATGGACTTTGGTGGACTTGCCCGGTGATCGGCAAGCCATTGAAAATAAATGTATCTTCAAGAAGAAGATGGACGCGGACGATAATGTCACTGTCTATAAAGCTCGACTTGTGGTAAAGGGGTTTTCACAAGTTCAAGGAGTTGACTACGATGAGACTTTCTCACCCGTAGCGATGCTTGAGTCCGTCAAAATTATGTTAGCAGTGCTGCATTTTTCGATTATGAAATCTGGTAGATGGATGTCAAAACAGAGTTTCCTTAACGGTTTCCATAAGGAAAGGTTGTATGTGATACAACCGGAAGGTCTTGTCAATCCTAAGGATGCTAAAAGGTATGCAAGCTCCAGCGATCCTTCTATGGACTAGAGCAAGCATCTCGGAGTTGGAATATACGCTTTGATGAGGTGATCAATGCTTTTGGGTTTATACAAAGTTTGCAAGAAACTTGTATTTACAAGAAAATGAGTGGGAGCACTACAACATTTCTGATAAGTATATGTGGATGACATATTGTTGTCGGAAATGATGTAGAATTTCTGGAAAGCATAAAGGGTTATTTGAAAGGAGTTTTTCAAAGGAAGACCTGAAAAGAGATAGATCAAGACGCCTGATAATACTTTCACAGAGCACATACCTTGACATAATTTTTAAGGATTTCAAAATGGATCAGTCAAAGAAGGAGTTCTTGCCTGAGTTGTAAGGTGTGAAGTTGAGTGAGACTCAAAGCTCGACCACGGCAGAAGAAAGAGAAAGGACGAAGGTCGTCTCCTATGCCTCAGCCATGGGCTCTGTACGGTATGCCATGCTGTGTACCGCACTTGATGTGTGCCTTGCCATGTGTCTGGCGAGGGGGTACAAGAGTAATCCAGGGGTGGATCATTGGACAGCAGTCAAAAATTATCCTTAGTGGAATAAGGAAATGTTTCTTGTTTATGGAGGTGATAAAGAGTTCGGCGTAAAGGGTTGCGTCGATGCAAGCTTTAACACCTATCCGGATGACTCTGAGTAGCAAACCGGATACGTATAGTGGAGCAACCATTTGGAATAGCTCCAAGTGGAGCATGGTAGCAACATCTACAATATGACATAGAGATTCGCGAGGTACATACGGATCTGAATGTTGCATACCCATTGACTAAAACCTCTCTCACAAGTATAACACTATCAAACCCTGGAACTCATTGAGTGTTAATCACATGATGATGTGAACTAGATTTTTGACTCATTGGTGACGATATAAGTATAGTTGAGTCATTGTGATGGTCACCGAAGGTTGTTCGGAGTCCCAGATGAGATCCCGGACGTGATGAGGAACTCCGAAATGGTCTGAAGGTGAAGATTGATATATTGGACGAAGGGTATTGGAGTCCGGAAGTGTTTCGGGGGTACTGGAAGATGGCCAGCATGATCGAAAGGGGTTTCTGGGGCCCCGGTAAGTGTTGGCGACGTCATGGGACAAGGGGAGGGGGCAAACCAACCCACTAAGGGGTTGTGCGCCCCCCTCACCCCTTCCCATGTTTCCAGAGGAGGTCGGGGCGCCACCCTAGGGTTACCACCCCTTTGGCTTGGGGGGCAAGCCTCCTAAGGGGGAAAACCCATCTAGGGTTTCCCTCTAGTGGTCGCCAGCCCTAGACAGGATCTCCTAGGGGCGCCCCATCTCCCCCTTCCCCCAATATATAGAGAGGTAGAGAGAGGGCAGCCGCACCCTTACACGCCTTAGCGCTACCCCTCCTCTCCCGTAGCTCTTCTCCTCATATGCCTAGTGCTTAGTGAAGCTCTGCCGCAATTCCTCCACCACCACCGCCACCACGCCGTCATGGTGCCGGAGGACTCGAGCTACTACTTCACCTTCACTCGCTGGATCGAGGAGGTGAAGGCATCAACTATAAATATTTGGGTATTTATAGAGCTGAGATTAGGGTTGGGCGAGCTAGGGGGCACAAGCTCATAGGGCGCGCCTGGTGAGCTTGTGGCTCACTCGTGGCTCTTCTGGCCTCCTCCCGAACCTTCCTGGGTGTCTTCTGGTCCAAGAAAATCCTCAAAAAGTATCGTTCTGTTTGGTATTGATTGTCTGTCAAAGACAAAAACAAGGAAAAAACAGAAACTGGTAATGGGCACTAGGTTAATATGTTAGTCCTAAAAAATGATATAAAATAGTATAATATTGTATATAAAACATCCAAGATGGATAATATAATAGCATGGAACATTAAAAAATTATAGGTACGTTGGAGACGTATCAGGTCCCGCCTGTTAGTGTGTGATCTCTGTCGAACGACAAGTAAGGAAAAATGACACCTAAACATTCACACATACGCGAGATTGCTGAGGTGGTTCCCTAATCATTCGAATGCATTTGAAAGTATAATGACCATTCGTATTGGTCGTGATCAGCTAGAAATGAGGAAGCAGACCAGTGATGTCTGCTTTACGACAATTTCGTCTAAGGAAATTACCACCTTTCTAACCAAAATGGTCGTTTTGGTTAGGGTTTGGAGCCCCTCGATCAGCTTACGACCAATTGGTCTCAAATGGTCATAGATTTATGACCATTTCTTCCAAGGTCACTGACAGAAGGTCACAACTTAGCATATTTCTTGTAGGGGTAGCACTCTCACGGCCATCTCTATTAACACGGTAAACATGCTTGACCACATGTTTCTTTTTCCTTGAGCTCCGGACCAATTCATTATGATTGAAATGGTCTTTGACATGTGATTGTTCAAATGTTGGTCTTCTCGGAGGTGCATAATATTGGTGAGATGGTCTAAAATAAGATGGAGAATGTGCCCTTGTATCATACATGTCCCATCATGGATATGGATCTACATGAGCATTGGGAGGCATCCACGGAATTGACATTGGCGACCCAAAATAAGGATAGGAATACGTTGCATTAAAATTCTCACTTTGCCAATACTGATCCTCATATTTCCTCCTATAGAACCTGAAATATCCCAGCAAAAAGCGCTTCACTTCAGGACTCATAAGTCACAACAGCAGCCAAAGTCGTGGGCATGACATGCAGTTGTTGGGGAACGTAGTATTTCAAAAAAAACCTACGATCACGCAAGATCTATCTAGGAGAAGCATAGCAACAAGCGGGGAGAGTGTGTCCATGTACACTCGTAGACTGAAAGCGGAAGCGTTTAGTAACGCGGTTGATGTAGTCGAACGTCTTCGTGATCCAACCAGTTAAGTACCGAACGCACGGCACCTCCGCGATCTGCACACGTTCAGCTCGGTGACGTCCATCGAACTTTTGATCCAGTTGAGGTCGAGGGAGAGTTTCGTCAGCACGACGACGTGGTGACAGTGTTGATGAAGTTTCCGATGTAGGGCTTCACCTAAGCACTGCGACAATATGACTGAGGTGTGTAACTGTGGATGGGGGCACCGCACACGGCTAAAACAATTGTCAACTTGTCTGTTCTAGGGTGCCCCTGCCCCCGTATATAAAGGAGCAAGGGGAGAGGCCGGCCGGCCCCTATAGGGCGCGCCCAAGGGCGCAATCCTACTCCTACTAGGAGTAGGAAACCCCCTTTCCTAGTCCAACTAGGAGAAGAAGGAAGGGAGGGAGAGAAGAGAAGGAAGGAGGGGGCGTTGCCCCTCCCCCTAGTCCAGTTCGGACTAGGCCCATGGGGGACGCGTGGCCACCCCTTGGCTTCCTTCGTCTCTCTCCCCTAAAGCCCAATAAGGCCCATTACTTCTTCGGTGGTACCGATAACCCTTCCGGCACTCCGATATTTATCTGGTGACCCCCGGAACTCATCCGGTGTCCGAATAATATCATCCAATATATCATTCTTTATGTCTCGACCATTTCGAGACTCCTCTTCATGTCCGTGATCTCATCCGGGACTCCGAACAACCTTCGGTGCATCAAAACACATAAACTCATAATACCGATCGTCATCGAGCGTTAAGCGTGCGGACCGTACGGGTTCGAGAAGTATGTAGACATGACCGAGTCATATCTCCGGTCAATAACCAATAGCAGAACATGGATGCTCATATTGGCTCCTACATATTCTACGAAGATCTTTATTGGTCAAACCGCATAGCAACATACGTTGTTCCCTTTGTCATCAGTATGTTACTTGTGCGAGATTCGATCGTCGGTATCATCATACCTAGTTCAATCTCGTTACTGGCAAGTATCTTTACTCGTTCCATAATACATCATCTCGTGACTAACTCATTAGTCTTTTGCTTGCAAGGCTTATTATGATGAGTATTACCGAGAGGGCCCAGAGATACCTCTCCGACATTCGGAGTGACAAATCGTAATCTTGATCTATGCCAACACCACAAACACTTTTGGAAACATATGTAGAGCATCTTTATAATCACCCAGTTACGTTGTGACGTTTGATAGCACACAAGGTGTTCCTCTGGTATTCGGGAGTTGCATAATCTCATAGTTAGTGGAACATGTATAACTCATGAAGAAAGCAATAGTAGTAAAACTAAAAGATCATAGTGCCAAGCTAATGGATGGGTCTTGTCCATCACATCATTCTCCTAGTGATGTGATCCCGTTGATAAAATGACACACATGTCTATGGTTAGGAAACATAACCATCTTTGATTAACGAGCTAGTCTAGTAGAGGCATACAAGGGACACTCTGTTTTGTCTATGTATTCACACATGTATCAAGTTTCCGATTAATATAATTCTAGCATGAATAAAAGACATTTATCATTATATACAAGGAAATATAAATAACAACGTTATTATTGCCTCTAGGGAATATTTCCTTCAGTCTCCCACTTGCACTAGAGTCAATAATCTAGATTACATAGTAATGATTCTAAGACCCATGGAGTCTTGGTGATGATCATGTTTTGCTCGTGGAAGAGACTTAGTCAACGGGTCTGCAATATTCAGATTCGTATGTATCTTGAAAATTTCTATGTCTCCCTCGTTGACTTGATCTCGGATGGAGTTGAAGTGTCTGTTGATGTGCTTGATTCTCTTGTGAAACGTAGATTCCTTCGCCAAGGCTATTGCTCAAGTGTTGTCACAAAAGATTTTCATTGGACCCGATGCACTGGGTATTACACCTAGATCGGATATGAACTCCTTCATCCAGACTCCTTCATTTGCTGCTTCCGAAGCAGCTATGGACTCCACTTCACACGTAGATCCCTCCATGACGCTCTGCTTGGAACTGCACCAACTGACAGCTCCACCGTTCAACAAAAATATGTATCCGGTTTGTGACTTTGAGTCATCCGGATCAGTGTCAAAGCTTGAATTGACTTAACCGTTTACAACGAGCTCTTTGTCACCTCCATAAACGAGAAACATATCATTTGTCCTTTTGAGGTACTTCAGGATGTTCTTGGCCGTTGTCCAGTGATCCACTCCTGGATTACTTTGGTACCTCCCTGCTAGACTTATAGCAAGGCACACATCAGGTCTGGTACACAGCATTGCATACATGATAGAACCTATGGCTGAAGCATAGGGAATAACTTTCATATTCTCTCTATCTTCTGCAGTGGTCGGGCATTGAGTCTTACTCAACTTCACAACTTGTAACACAGGCAAGAACCCTTTCTTTGACTGGTCCATTTTGAACTTCTTCAAAACTTTATCTAGGTATGTGCTTTGTGAAAGTCCAATTAAGCGTCTTGATATATCTCTCTAGATCTTGATGCCTAATATATAAGCAGCTTCATCGAGGTCTTTCATTGAAAAATTCTTATTCAAGTATCCTTTTATGCCATCCAGAAAGTCTACATCATTTCTAATCAACAATATGTCATCCACATATAATATCAGAAATGCTACAAAGCTCCCACTCACTTTCTAGTAAATACAGGCTTCTCCAAAAGTTTGTATAAAACCATATGCTTTGATCAACTCATCAAAGCATATATTCCAACTCCGAGATGCTTGCACCAGTCCATAAATGGATTGCTGGAGCTTGCACACTTTGTTAGCACCTTTAGGATCGACAAAACCATCTGGTTGCATCATATACAACTCTTCTTTGAGATATCCATTAAGGAATTCAGTTTTGACATACATTTGCTAGATTTCATAATCATAAAATGCAGAAATTGCTAACATGATTCGGACAGACTTAAGTATCGCTACGGGTGAGAAACTCTCATCGTAGTAAACTCCTTGAACTTGTCGAAAACCTTCCACAACAAGTCGAGCTTTGTAGACAGTTACCAACGACGTCAGTCTTCCTCATAAAGATCCATTTATTTTCAATTCCTTGCCGATCATCGGGCAAGTCAACCAAAGTCCACACTTTGTTCTCATACATGGATCATATCTCAGATTTCATGGCCTCAAGCCATTTTGCGGAATCTGAGCTCATCATCGCTTCCTCATAGTTCGTAGGTTCATCATCGTCTATTAACATGACTTCCAGAACAGGGTTATCGTACCACTCTTGTGTGAAACGTACTCTCGTTGACCTACGAGGTTCATTAGTAACTTGATCTGAAGTTTCATGATCATCATCATTAGCTCCCTCACTGATTGGTGTAGGAATCATTGGAACTAGTTTATGTGATGAACTACTTTCCAATTCGGGAGAAGGTACAATTACCTCATCAAGTTCTACTTTCCTCCCACTCACTTCTTTCGAGAGAAACTCCTTCTCTAGAAAGGATTCATTCTTAGCAATGAATATCTTGCCTTCGGATCTGTGATAGAATGTGTACCCAACAGTTTCCTTTGGGTATCCTATGAAGACACATTTCTCCGACTTGGGTTCGAGCTTATTAGGTTGAAGCTTTTTCACATAAGCATCGTAGCCCCAAACTTTAAGAAACGACAACTTGGGTTTCTTTCCAAACCACAATTCATAAGGCGTCGTATCAACGGATTTAGATGGTGCCCTTTTTAATGTGAATGCAGTTGTCTCTAAAGCATAACCGCAAAATGATAGTGGTAAATCGGAAAGAGACATCATAGATCGCACCATATCTAATAAAGTACGGTTACGATGTTCGGACACACCATTACACTGTGGTGTTCCAGGTGGCGTGAGTTGTGAAAGTATTCCACATTGTTTCAAATGAAGACCAAACTCATAACTCAAATATTTGCCTCCGCGGTCAAATCGTAGAAACTTTAGTTTCTTGTTACAATGATTCTCTACTTCACTCTGAAATTCTTTGAACTTTCCAAATGTTTCAGACTTGTGCTTCATCAAGTAGATATACCTATATCCGCTCAAATCATCTGTGAAGGTCAGAAAATAACAATACCCGCCACGAGCCTCAACACTCATTGGTCCGCATATCAGTATGTATGATTTCAAATAAGTCAGTTGCTCGCTCCATTGTTCCGGAGAACAGAGTTTTAGTCATCTTGCCCATGAGGCATGGTTTGCAAGCACCAAGTGATTCATAATCAAGTGATTTAAAAATTCCATCAGCATGGAGTTTCCTCATGCGCTTTACACCAATATGACCTAAACGGCAGTGCCACAAATAAGTTGCACTATCATTATCAACTTTGCATCTTTTGGCTTCAATATTATGAATATGTGTATCACTACGATCTAGATCCAACAAAAATAGACCATTCATCAAGGGTGCATGACCATAAAAGATGTTATTCATATAAATAGAGCAACCATTATTCTCTGATTTAAATGAATAACCATCTCGCAACAAACAAGATCCAGATATAATGATCATGCTCAACGCTGGCACCAAATAACAATTATTTAGGTCTAAAACTAATCCCGATGGTAGATGTAGAGGTAGCATGCCGCTGGCGATCACATCGACTTTCGAACCATTTCCCACGCGCAACGTCACCTCGTCTTTAGCTAATCTTCATTTAATCTGTAGCCCCTGTTTCGAGTTACAAATATTAGCAACCGAACCAGTATCAAATAGCCAAGAGCTACTACGAGCATTAGTAAGGTACACATCAATAACATGTATATCAAATATACCTTTGTTCACTTTGCCATCCTTCTTATCCGCCAAATACTTGGGGCAATTCCGCTTCCAGTGTCCAGTCCCTTTCTAGTAGAAGCACTCCGTTTCAGGCTTGGCTCTAGACTTGGGTTTCTTCGCGGGAGTAGCAACTGGCTTGCTATTCTTCCTTAAGTCCCTCTTCTTTCCCTTTCCCTTTTTCTTGAAACTAGTGGTCTTGTTAACCATCAACACTTGATGCTCCTTTTTGATTTCTACCTCTGCAACTTTGAGCATAGCGAAGAGCTCGGGAATTATTTTCTGCATCCCTTCCTTATTATAGTTCATCACGAAGCCTTTATATCTTGGTGGCAGTGATTGAAGAACTCTATCAATAATACTATCTTCATCAACTTTGCATCCAAGTTGAGTCATGTTATTATAGTACCCAGACATTCTGAGTAAGTGTTCACTGATGGAACTGTTCTCCTCCATCTTGCAGCTATAGATTTTATTGGAGACTTCATATCTCTCAATTCGGGCTTTTGCTTCAAATATTAACTTCAACTCTCGGAACATCTCATATGCTCCATGACGTTCAAAACGTCTTTGAAGTCCCGATTCTAAGTCGTAAAGCATGGCACACCGAACTATCGAGTAATCATCAGAACGAGCTTGCCAGACGTTCATAACATCAGGAGTTGCTCCTGGAGTAGGCCTATCACCTAGCAGTGCTTCAAGGACATAATTCTTCTATGCAGCAATGACGATAATCCTCAAGATATGGACCAATTCCGTGTAGTTGCTATTGTTGGGGAACGTAGTATTTCAAAAAAAACCTACGATCACGCAAGATCTATCTAGGAGAAGCATAGCAACGAGCGGGGAGAGTGTGTCTACGTACCCTCATAGACTGAAAGCGGAAGCGTCTAGTGACGCGATTGATGTAGTCAAACGTCTGTGCGATCCAACCGATCTAAGCATCGAACATATGGCACCTCCGCGTTCAGCACACGTTCAGCTCGATGACGTCCCACGAGCTCTAGATCCAGCTGAGCGTCATGGGAGAGTTTCGTCAGCACGACGGTGTGGTGACGGTGATGATGAAGCTACCGGCGCAGGGCTTCGCCTGACTGCAACGACATGAACGAGGTGAGTAACTGTGGGGAGGAGCACCGCACACGGCTAAATTCAACTTGTGTGTCTATGGGGTGCCCCCTGGCCACGTATATAAAGTATGGAGGGAGGAGGAGGTCGGCCCTCATAGGGCGCGCCCAAAGTGTGGAGTCCTACTAGGACTCCCTAGTCCTAGTAGGATTCCACCTCCCACATGGAATAGGAAAAGGGGAAGGGAGAAGGAGAAGGAAGGAAGGGGGCGCCCCTTTCCCTAGTCCAATTCGGACCAGTTCATGGGGAAGGGGTGCAGCCACCCTCGAGGCCTTTCTCTCGTTTCCCGTATGGCCCATTAAGGCCCAATACGAATTCACGTAACTCTCCGGTACTCCGAAAAATACCCGAATCACTCGGAACCTTTCCGATGTCCGAATATAGCCTTCCAATATATCGATCTTTATGTCTCGACCATTTTGAGACTGTTCGTCATGTCCGTGATCTCATCTGAGACTCCGAACAAACGTCGGTCATCAAATCGCATAACTCATAATACAAATCGGCAGCGAACGTTAAGCGTGCGGACCCTACGGATTCGAGAACTATGTAGACATGACCGAGACACATCTCCGGTTAGTAACCAATAGCAGAACCTGGATGCTCTTATTGGCTCCTACATATTCTACGAAGATCTTTAACGGTCAAACCGCATAACAACATATGTTGTTCCCTTTGTCATCGGTATGTTACTTGCCCGAAATTCGATCGTCGGTATCATCATACCTAGTTCAATCTTGCCATCGGCGAGTCTCTTACTTGTTCTGTAATACATCATCTCGTGACTAACTCATTAGTCCTTTGCTTGCAAGGCTTATTACGATGTGTATTACTGAGAGGGCCCAGAGATACCTCTTTGACACTCAGAGTGACAAATCCTATTCTTAATCTATGCCAACACCACAAACACCTTCAGAGACACCTGTAGAGCACCTTTATAGTCACCCAGTTATGTTGTGACGTTTGATAGCACACAAGGTGTTCTTCCAGTATTCGGGAGTTGTATAATCTCATAGTCACAAGAACATGTATAAGTCATGAAGAAAGCAATAGCTGTAAAACTAAACGATCAAGTTGCTAAGCTAACGGATGGGTCTTGTCCATCGCATCATTCTCCTAATGATGTGATCTCATTCATCAAATGACAACACATGTCTATGGTTAGGAAACATAACCATCTTTGATTAACGAGCTAGTCTAGTAGAGGCATACTTGGGACACTCTGTTTTGTCTATGCATTCACACATGTACTAAGTTTCCGGTTAATACAATTCTAGCATGAATAAAATACATTTATCATGATATATAAGGAAATATAAATAACAACTTTATTATTGCCTCTAGGGCATATTTCCTTCAGTCTCCCACTTGCACTAGAGTCAATAATGTAGTTCACATCGCCATGTGATTTAATACCGATAATTCACATCGTTATGTGAATAACACCCATAGTTCACATCGCCATGTGATCAAGACCAAAAGGGTTTACTAGAGTCAATAATCTAGTTCACATCCGCATGTGATTAGCACCCGAAGAGTACTAAGGTGTGATCATGTTTTGCTTCGTGAGAGAAGTTTAGTCAGCGGGTTTGTTACATTCAGATCCGTATGTATTTCGCAAATTTCTATGTCTACAATGCTCTGCATGGAGCTACTCTAGCTAATTGCTCCCACTTTCAATACGCATCTAGATTGATACTTAGAGTCATCTGGATTAGTGTCAAAGCTTGCATCGGCGTAACTCTTCACGACAAACTCTTTATCACCTCCATAATCGAGAAACATTTCCTTAGTCATCCAGTAACTAAGGATAATTTTGACCGCTGTCCAGTGATCTACTCCTGGATCACTTTTGTACCTCCTTGCCAAACTCATGGCAAGGTACACAATAGGTTTGGTACACAACATGGCATACTTCATAGAACCTATGACTGAGGCATAGGGAATGACTTTCATTCTTTCTCTATCTTCTTCCGTGGTCGGGTTTTGAGTCTTACTCAACTTCATACCTTGTAACACAGGAAAGAACCCTTTCTTTGATTGATCTATTTTGAACTTTTTCAAAACTTTATCAAGGTATGTTCTTTGTGAAAATCCAATTAAGCGTCTTGATCTATCTCTATAGATCTTGATGCCTATTATATATAAGCAGCTTCACCGAGGTCTTTCTTTGAAAAACTCGTTTCAAAACTTCCTTTATGCTTTCCAGAAAATTCTACATCATTTATGATTGACAATATGTCATTCACATATACTTATCAGAAAAGCTGTAGTGCTCCCACTCACTTTCTTGTAAATACAGGCTTCACCGCAAGCCTGTATAAAACTATATGCTTTGATCAACTTATCAAAGCGTATATTCCAACTCCGAGATGCTTGCACCAATCCATAGATGAATCGCTGGAGCATGCACATTTTTTTAGCACCTTTATGATTGACAAAAGAGTCAATTACACCACTAGTACTCAAACTTGACACAAAAAATCACTTTAGTGCCAAAACTTGTGGCATACATTGAACCGGTGTTGCAACTTGGCTTTGATGTACATATAGGGTGCACAAGACGTTTGTATACAACATGGTGCTGATTTGGCCTGTTATTTTGTGGAAAACATGTGCTAATTTGGCCTGTTATTTTGTGGAAAACGCCTCAGATTTTTTTTCTTTTCAAAAAAACCCATGACATATATCGGTCCATCTACCAGCGACCCAGAATTTTTGTAAATAAAAATGACTGCCATGAGATATTGAACACGAGACCTGCAGCGTGGATGGTCAGTGACTCACCAACGAAACGAGAAAATTTTGTCGTGCAAAATTGATATGTACTATATATATATCCTCAGACCTTAAGTGGGCTGGGGAGACCTACGGCCCCCTTTTACACTGTTATTAAAAAAAGAATATAAATGGAAAATTATATGCAAATTACAATCATGTGTTATTATATATAATATAAATTGAATTTTTTAACACTATTAAATAGTACATAATTATTTTCTTAAAAGCATGACGATTTTGAAATGTTTACTTATATATTACTACCTCTGTCCCAAAATAGCGGTCTCAACTTTGTACTAACTCTAGTACAAAGTTGTACTAAGGTCAAGACACTTATTTTGGGACGGAGGGAGTATTATTTACTAAATATATAGAAAACTATACAATTACTTTGAAATGTTTATAAAACTTGAAAACTATTGCATGCACAATTTTGAAATTTATATACGTATATGGATAAATTTTGAAATCATACGTTAATAATTGTATGATGTATTATTATTATTTATACATATATAATATTTGTAGCATAAGATTACAATCTACATGTATTTTATAAGTTTCTGGAAAAAAAATGCTGTTGGGTGGGGTAGTGATGTGCACATGATGACTACATGTTGCTAGTTTAAATCCACCACAACTATTTTTACATTATATGAATATATGTTTTTTAAAGCATGAGCCCTTTTATTGACTACATGAGTATTTTTTAAACTATGAATAGTTTTAATTTATATAAGCATTTATTAAAACATATAGAAAAATTATGAAAGCATGAAGCCTTTTATATACTGCATTAATATATTTTTTCAAATTGTGAACATTTTTAAACTTATGTAAGCATTTATTAAAATATAGAAATGAAAATTTAAAAGCATGAACAGTTTTATATACTTCATTAATATTTTTTAGATGTGAACATTTTTAACTTATGTAAGCATTTATTAGAATGTATAGAAGAAGAAATAAGTTCTTAAAGCGTAAGCACTTTATATATCTATAATACCTAAATAGTTCATCCCCACTAACCTATTTCTCTTGACATGCAGCCTATCCACATCAGCAACAGTGCCACATCAGCATTTAGTTAGAAGCTTACATCCGGGACCCACCACAGTACAAAACACACATCTTGGCTTCAGTTACTGCTACGTAGGCTTCAGTTACTGCTCTTACGGCCCACGACAGAACCTACCCACAGACGATGGGTTGGGCTGGATTTCCCTCTGTCTCAACTCCAAGCCCATCGTCCCCGCTTTTCTCTCTCCCCCCGCTTTCCCCCCTCTCAACTCCGGCGGCGTCTCACGGGCAGGATAGGTGGGACAGCTCCCCCTGCGTATGCTACGGCCTACCTCGCAACCCCACCGCCCTACCGAGGACCCTTTTGGCGCTCCCCTCGTCGCTCCCTCCCTCCTCGTCGTGCCTCACTCCCGTGCCGGCATCCGCCCTTCCCCCCGCCGCACACTACTCCTGCCACGGCAGCCACCTCCTTTCCCCTTCACCCTCCTCTATGCTCACGATGCTTTCCATGGCAACTTCCCAATGGAGCAGCGCCCAGTGGTGTCGGGGTTGGGGAGGAGTCAGACCACCTCGATCTGAAGGCCATGTCATCGATGGTGCGTTAGGCGGAGGGGCTGCAACGTCAGGAAGCGGCCAGGGTGCAGCTAATCTGCCCAAGAAGGCCACATGGAAGCTTCCTTTCCAAGTGCTCAGCCATGGAATCATTGCTGCCCATCTCAAATTCGCACTAGCATCAGCAACAACATTCCACCATGTCCCTCCAGATTCAGCACAAAGTTATGCTCTTTCATGTAGGTTATTGATTTGCTGCCAAGGAAGGCCAGCTCTCGGCTATGGCGACGCTATATGTCGACTTTCAGGTACTGTACTCTGTTCTTCAGAGTATTTCCTCTTTTCTTATAATCATATATATGTATATATTCTATTAAAAAGGCCATAGCAATCTTACATAGCCTACTGCTTCACCTCTCTGCAGCCCATTGCTTCTTGCGGCCCACCCTGTCTATCTTCCCGGTTACGATGTAGTATTAGCAAATAGCCAGCTGATTAATTGATGTCTGACGCTCCCTCTCCTAATAATGTTCCACACGACACTCCACTTCCTCTCCCCACCATGTCCACAAGAAACTGATGGATTGTGCTTTAAATTTTGCTCGGCCTCACCTCATTTCGCCCCCATCGTCCTCCAGTGCGGGTGGGTCTCTACCACACCACTCATATGGCCTTCGGTGAGCAACTCCCTCCCATTCCCCATGTGTTCTCTATGTATGATATATCGATGATTGCATCACAATTTGCACTTCCTCGGGTACTACGTGCTTGATGATGCCCAAGTAGTCATCTTCCTTGGTTTCCCCTCACTGCATACACAGGCGCATTCGGTTTCTGCCTCCTACTGGTACATAGTATTCGCAACTTTTCCCCAGTTGCTAATTCTGGAATTTTGTTTGCTCAATATATTTTTTATCAATTCAATATGTAACAGTGCTCAATATGTATGACTAGAAACAGGAACAGAGTTTTGTTAGGCACAGATGTTCTTTCAATTAAGTTTTCTTCTGCACAATATGTATTGAGATTCATTTCATCATCTACTTCTTGGCATCCATCAAACAGTAGCATATGGAGAGCAACATTTATTAGAATATATTGCAAATGAAGAATTATCCACATCGACATCGAAAACACATAATATGATATCTGGCCATAACTGTAAGCTTCTGTGTGTATCCCTGTTAATGTCTATGAGTTTAGGAATCATTTACATTTATAAAGATCCCCCTCTTTCCGGTTGCATCTTTCAGGAAGTATCTTTGAACCCTTAACACTTTGAGGCCCTCTTGCAGACATTGTGCTGGTCTGTTTTGGTATGAAGAGCGTCTATGCAGAGAAAGATACTTCAAATCCAACATATAATTTATGTTACAAAGGAAGAAAATTTTCCCTGCAACCAGGTATGCTTCATATACTTATTTCACCCCTATCAAACTTATGCTTCTTATCTGTAATGCTTCATAAACCTACATCCTTATTACACTCCTCTAATCAAACGGAATTTCTAATCAGATCTGGAGTAAAAAGAAGAATAAATTTAACCGAGGAGGATGCCAACAAATCAAACAGGTATGACAATACTCACATGCCTATACTGACTGCACAAGGTTTATACATGATCTCTTTTTATTGACCGGTTGGCTTACCGCTTGAGAGAACATATTAATTATCTAAATGCAGCTCAAAAGAACTTGACCATAGTCCTTCCAAAAGATCCAACAAAGAGGATGAATAGCAGAAGTAAACCAAACATGCAGACCAAATAGGTACTTCAGTTTTTAGTTCTAACATTTGTATCTTCCTATTTGTATTACTTCCAACTTTAATAGTGCTATGTTTCGCAATACAGACATGGGAATTCCACTGTCCTACAGACGAAAAAAAACCTTCAATTCGTATGAACCTATTGTTTCATGCCACAATACCTCTATGCCCTTGAATGCGACCACATGCATCTGCATGGAAATGTTATAAACCAGACTCATGACTTGAAATTTCCTACAAATATTTACTATTTTGAGCAGCTCAACCATGTTTGTAGTGTTATCACTCTGCCGGTGTATAAAAGGGATCACACCATGTTTGGATGAAGGTCTAGGTACTCTGCCTAAAAAAACATGATGCCTACATGGTGAAAATTTCTGATTTGCCAGGCTAGCCTGATAGGACAATATTTCGTGATGTCCTTGCTTGCTGCTATGTCGTTGAGTGGTTATAAAATTTTAAACACCAACCTTTTGCTGCTACTGCATCAGATTAATACCAGGCTGGTTCGGAACCATGTCCAAACACATGGCATGGAAGGCCTGGGCCATGATTTATAAGCCTGGGCGACATTTACTAATTTCTATATGATTCCTTAACTTTTCTTCATATTTAGTTTACCGGCAAAGCTTTACAACCATGTCAGCCTCCCTAATTAAAAAATGCCCTCTATACTTCCATTTTTTATGTAATAAGACCAGACATGGTTCACTCCCAATAATTAATATAGGCATTATGTAACCTATTTGACCCAAGCCACGGATTGTGCTTTGTTATTATTCTTGCCTTACTAAGAAGGTGTATAACATGCTGATTTTTCTTTATGTACATATACTCGGTTCACCATTCATGTAACACAGCTAGACTGAAATTTTGTATTACCTTCATGCCAGATGTTAACATGTGGAGGAGACAATTAAACATGAAGGTTCTTCATTGGTGGATTATGCTTAAGTGCATCGTTTTACCCTTAAACCACCCGAGTGCCAATTGCTCAACCTGTATGAGGGTACTTTTAGTCATAATAAATCTATAAATACCGAACTGTGTTTGTACCACATTTCAAATGTTAACATCAGAATCTCTATTATAATGTCATCTCTGTTTTTAGCTATTCAGTAGTATAACCATTTGCTTCGTTTACACTTTGTCGTTTAATCTATATGTGCTCTTCATAACAAGGTGTTTCAGCTTCTGCTATTATCCACTTTTCTTCATTGTCTCAGCAATGATCTATACTGAATTTTTTAATTGTTGATTCTGTTATACTGTAAATTAGTAACTCGGTTAGTGAAGTGAGTGCCAGCTAGACTTCCATCCGGGTTATAATGCTATAATTTTCGTCTGTTGATCCCCTCTATTGACGAGCATCAAATCAAATATATTTTTTACTTCAATTTTTCTCAGCAGAATATCCGAAAAATTCTTGCAACAAAGTCCCGCAGCAACGCGCGGGGGAATTATCTAGTTACACTAATATGCTTGATGAAATAAATTATATATTTTTTTGTATATAACACAAGATTGTAATTTACATATAATTTATAAGTTTTTGTAAAAAAATATAACAATGCAAAAGGGGTGCATGTTCTCCAGCCCGCTTAATTCTGAAATGATATATAGAGAGCGTATCGACCTTGAACAGTAAACTCTTTTTGATTTGTTGGTTAGGCGCATGCCCCGGCGTTCGCCAGGTCATGGGTTCGAATTACACGGCCAGCATTTTTGCACATTATTTGTGGGGTTGCAGACAGATGGAAGAAAAAAATTCGAGGGGTTTTCTATAAAAATGATAGGCCACATGTCCCATCTCTTTCATTAAGTGGCGAACATCGGGTCCCATGCGATGTGGCACGCCTAGTCAGCAAATTACCCGTTTACAAAACATGATTTGCACCGTATATGCATGTCAAAGCCAAGTTGCAGCACCAGTTCAATGTATGCCACAAGTAATGGCACTAAAGCGATCTTTTATGCCAAGTTTTAGCACCAATGGTGTAATTGACTCTTGACAAAACCTTCTGGTTGCATCATAAACCACTCTTCTTTAATAAATCTATTAAAAACGCAGTTTTGTTATCCATTTCCAGATTTCATAAAATGCGGCAATTTCTAACATGATTCGGACAGACTTAAGTATCGCTACAAGTGATAAAATCTCATCGTAGTCAACACCTTGAACTTGTCGAAAACCTTTCGCAACAAGTCAAGCTTTGTAGACAGTAACATTACCATCAGCGCTAGTCTTCCTCTTAAGCATCCATTTATTTTCAATGGCTTGCCGATCATCTGGAAAGTCAACCAAAGTCCACAATTTGTTCTCATACATGGATCCCATCTCAAATTTCATGGCCTCAAGCCATTTTGCAAAATCTGGGCTCATCATCGCTTCCTCATAGTTCGTAGGTTCATCATGGTCTAGTAACATGACTTCCTGAACTGGGTGACCGTACCACTCTGGCGTGGAACACACTCTGGTTGACCTACGAGGTTCAGTAGTAACTTGATCTAAAGTGTCGTGATCATCATCATTAGCTTCCTCGATGATTGGTGTAGGAATCACTAGAACTAGTTTCTGTGATGTACTACTCTCCAATTCGGGAGAAAGTACAATTACCTCAGTAAGTTCCACTTTCCTCCCACTCACTTCTTTCGAGAGAAACTCCTTCTCTAGAAAATATCCATTTTTAGCAACGAATATCTTGCCTTTGGACCTATGATAGAAGGTGTACCCAACAGTTTCCTTTGGGTATCCTATGAAGTCACATTTCTCCGATTTGGGTTCAAGCTTATCAGGTTGAAACTTTTTCACATAAGCATCGCTGCCCCAAACTTTAAGAAACGACAGCTTAGGTTTCTTGCCAAACCATGGTTCATACAGTGTCATCTCAACAGATTTAGATGGTGCCCTATTTAACATGAATGCAACTATCTCTAATGCATAACCCCAAAACGATAGTGGTAAATTGGTAAGAGACATCATAGATCGCACCATATCTAATAAAGTGCGGTTACGACGTTCGAACACACCATTACGTTGTAGTGTTCCAGGTGGCGTGAGTTGTGAAACTATTTCACATTGTTTTAAATGAAGGCCAAACTCATAATTTCGAATATTCACCTCTGCGATCAGATCGTAGAAACTTTTATTTTCTTGTTACGATGATTTTCCACTTCACTCTGAATTTGTTTGAAGTTTTCAAATGTTTCAGACTTGTGTTTCATCAAGTAGATATCCCATATCTACTCAAATCATCTGTGAAGGTCAGAAAATAACGATACTCGCCGCGAGCCTCAACACTCATCGGACCGCATACATCAGTATGGATTATTTTCAATAAGTCAGTTGCTCGCTCTATTGTTTCAGAGAACGGAGTCTTAGTCATCTTGCCCATGAGGCATGGTTTGCAAGCATCAAATGATTCATAATCAAGTGATTCCAAAAGCCCATCAGCATGGAGTTTCTTCATGCACTTTACACCAATATGACCTAAACGATAGTGCCACAAATAAGTTGCACTATCATTATTAACTTTGCATATTTTGGCTTTAATATTATGAATATGTGTATCACTACGATCGAGATCCAACAAACTATTTTATTGGGTGTATGACCATCGAAGGTTTTATTCTTGTAAACAGAACAACAATTATTCTCTGACTTTAAATGAATAAACATTTTGCAACAAACATGATCAAATCATATTCATGCTCAAAGCAAACACCAAACAACATTTATTTAAGTTCAACACTAATCCTGAAAGTATAGGGAGTGTGCGATGATGATCATATCAATCTTGGAACCACTTCCAACACACATCGTCACTTCACCTTTAACTAGTCTCTGTTCATTCTGCAACTCTTGTTTCGAGTTACTAATTTTAGCAACTGAACCGGTATCAAATACCTAGGGGTTTCTATGAACACTAGTAAAAGTACACATCAATAATATGTATATCAAATATACCTTTGTTCACTTTGCCATCCTTCTTATCCGCCAAGTATCTAGGGCAGTTCCACTTCAAGTGACCATTTCCTTTGGAGTAGAAGTACTTAATTTCAGGCTTGAGTTTAGCTTTGGGTTTCTTCATAGGAGTGACAACTTGCGTGTCATTCTTATTGAAGTTCCCTTTCTATCCCTTTGCCCTTTTCTTGAAACAAGTGGTCTTGTTAACCATCAACACTTGATGCTCTTTCTTGATTTCTACCTTCACCGATTTCAACATCGCGAAGAGGTCAGGAATTAATTTCGTCATCCCTTGCATATTCTAGCTCATCACGAAGTTCTACTAACTTGGTGATAGTGACTAGAGAACTTTGTCAATTAATATCTTATCAAGAAGATTAACTCCCACTTGATTCAAGCAATTGTAGTACCCACACAATCTGAGCACATGCTCACTGGTTGAGCTATTCTCCTCCATCTTGTAGGCAAAGTACTGTTAGAGGTCTTATACCTCTCGACATGGGCATGATTATGAAATAGTAATTTCAACTCTTGGAACATCTTATATGCTCCGTGGTGTTCAAAATGTTTTTGAAGTCCCTGTTCTAAGCCGTAAAGCATGGTGCACTAAACTATTAAGTAGACATCATATTAAGCTTTGCCAAACGTTCATAGCGTTTGCATCTGCTCCTGCAATAGATCTGTCACCTAGCGGTGCATCAAGGACATAATACTTCTGTGCAGCAATGAGGATAATCCTTAGATCACGGACCTAGTCCTCATCATTGCTACTAACATCTTTCAACTTAGTTTTCTCTAGGAACATATCAAAAACATAGGGGAGCTATAACGCGAGCTATTGATCTACAACATAATTTGCAAATACAATCAGGACTAAGTTCATCATAAATTAAAGTTCAATTAATCATATTACTTAAGAACTCCCACTTAGATAGACATCCCTCTAAATGATCACGTGATCCAAATCAACTAAACCATGTCCGATCATCACGTGAGATGGAGTAGTTTTCAATGGTGAACATATTATGTTGATCATATCTACTACTCCCTCTGTTTCGATTTACTCGTTGTGGTTTTAGTTTAAATTTGAACAAAAACCATGACGAGTTAATCGGAACGTAGGGAGTATATGATTCACGCTCGACCTTTCGGTCTCAAGTGTTCCAAGGCCATGTCTGTACATGCTAGGCTCGTCAAGTTTAACCTGAGTATTCTGCATGTGCAAAACTATCTTACAGCCGTTGCATTTGAACGTAGAACTTATCACACCTGATCATCACGTGGTGTCTCGGCACGACGAACTTTCGCAATGGTGCATACTCAGGGAAAACACTTGTACCTTGAAATTCTGTAAGGGATCATCTTATAATGCTACTGCCGTACTAAGCAAAATAAGAAGCATACTAAGATATACATCACACGCAATCAAAATATGTGACATGATATGGCCATCATCATCTTGTGCTTTTGATCTCCATCTCCAAAGCATCGTCATGATCTACATCGTCATCGGCTTGACACCATGAGCTTCATCGTAGCGTCGTGGTCATCTCGCCAACTATTCTACTACTACTGTCGCTAACTCATAGTGATAAAGTAAAGCAATTACAAGGCCTTCACAATTCATACAATAAAGAAACAACCATAAGGCTCCTGCCGGTTGCCGATAATTTACAAAACATGATCATCTCATACAATAACGTATAACTCATCACATCTTGACCATATCACATCACAACATGCCCTGCAAAAACAAGTTAGGTGTCCTCTACTTTGTTCTTGCAAGTTTTACGTGGCTGTTACGGGCTTGGCAAGAACCGTTCATACCTACGCATACAAAACCACAACGACTTTTCGTCAAGTGTGTTGTTTTAACCTTCACAAGGACCGGGTGTAGCCACACTCGATTCAACTAAAGTGAGAGAGACAGACACCTGCCGGTCACCTTTAAGCAACGAGTGCTCATAACTATGAAACCAGTCTCGCGTAAGCGTACGCGTAATGTTGGTCTAGACCGCTTCATCTCACAATATCGCTGAATCAAAGTATGACATTGATGTCCCACAAGTGTAGGGGATCTATCATGGTCCTTTCGATAAGTAAGAGTGTCGAACCCAACGAGGAGCAGAAGGAAATGATAGGCAGTTTTCAGTAAGGTGTTTTCTGCAAGCACTGAAATTATAGGTAAAAGATAGTTTTGTGATAAGGTAATCGGTAGCAAGTGACAAAAGGTAAAAGTAAATAAGGTGCAACAAGGTGGCCCAAACCTTTTTGTAGAAAAGGACAAGCCGGGACAAACTCTTATATAAAGGAAAGCGCCCCC
The DNA here is from genome assembly GCA_902687465.1 of Secale cereale. Lineage (NCBI taxonomy): Eukaryota > Viridiplantae > Streptophyta > Magnoliopsida > Poales > Poaceae > Secale > Secale cereale. The sequence continues at coordinate 804,860,285 of LR738711.1, forward strand.
GAGGACACATGGGAATTATCGTCAAGCTAGTTTTCATCACGATCATCTAATTCACGTTCGGTACTTTGATAATTTGGTATGTGGGTGGACCGGTGATTGGGCATTGTCCTTACTTGGACAAGCCTCCCACTTATGATTAACCTCTAATGCAAGCATCCTCAACTACAAAAGAAGTATTAAGGTAAACCTAACCATAGCATGAAACATATGGATCCAAATCAGCCCCTTACGAAGCAACGCATAAACTAGGGTTTAAGCTTCTGTCACTCTAGCAACCCATCATCTACTTATTACTTCCCAATGCCTTCCTCTAGGCCCAAATAATGGTGAAGTGTCATGTAGTCGACGTTCACATGACACCACTAGAGGAGAGACAACATACATCTCATCAAAATATCGAACGAATACCAAATTCACATGACTACTAATAGCAAGACTTCTCCCATGTCCTCAGGAACAAAAGTAACTACTCACAAGACATAATATTGTTTATGATCAGAGGGGTATTAATATGCATAATGAATCTGAACTCCACCAAATAAACCAACTAGCATCAACTACAAGGAGTAATCAACACTACTAGCAACCCACGGGTACCAATCTGAGGTTTGGGTACAAAGATTGGATACAAGAGATGAAATAGGGTTTGAGAGGAGATGGTGCTGGTGAAGATGTTGATGAAGATGGCTCTCCCCAAGATGGGAGAGTTGTTAGTGATGACGGTGGTGATGATTTCCCCCTCCCGGAGGGAAGTATCCCCGGCAGAACAGCTCTGTCGAAGCCCTAGATTGGTTTCCGCCTCGAGACGGCGGCGTCTGGTCCCGAAAGCCTCCTTATGATTATTTCCAGGTCAAAATACCTCATATAGGAGAAGATGGGCATCTGGGGGCCTTCGAGGGGCCCATGAGACAGGGGGCGCGCCCCCCACCCTCGTGGACAGCAGGTGGCCCCGCTCGTGATCTTCTTTCGCCAGATATTTTTTATATTTTCTGAAACGTAGTTCTGTGAAGTTTCGGGGCTTTTGGAGTTGTGCAGAATAGGTTTCCAGAGTTTGCTCCTTTTCCAGCCCAGAATTCCAGCTGCCGGCTTTCTCCCTCTTCATGTAAACCTTGTAAAATAAGAGAGAAAAGGCATAATTATCGTGACATAACGTGTAATAACAGCCCATAATGCAATAAATATCAACATATAAGCATGATGCTAAATGGATGTATCAACTCCACCAGTCTTAGACCTCGCTTGTCCTCAAGCGAAAGCCGAAATCGAAAAATATGTCCACATGTTTAGAGATAGAGGTGTCGATAAAAACAAAATACGGACATGAGGGCATCATGATCATTCTCATAACAGCAACATATATATGTCAGGATCCTTCCAACACAATGTGCTTGCCAAAGGATAAAATGTAAAAAGGAAAGGTGAATTTCACCTTGACTCTTATAAGGCAAGAATAATAGATAGGCCCTTCGTAGAGGGAAGCAGAAGTTGTCATGTGTTTTTATGGTTGGATGCACAAAGGCTTAGCATAAAAGAACGTCACTTTATATTGCCACTTGTGATAAGGACCTTTATTATGCAGTCCGTCACTTTTATTACTTCCATATCACAAGATCGTATAAAGCTAATTTCCTCCACACTAATAAATCATACATATTTTAGCGAGTTTGCAACATGACAACTTACTTGGAAGGATCTTTCTCAATCCATAGGTAGGTATGGTGGACTCTCATGGCAAAAATGGGTTTAAGGATGTATGGAAGCACAAGTAGTATCTCTACTTGGTGCGAGGATTTTTTGCTAGCACGAGGGGGAAAGGCAAGCTCAACATGTTGGATGATCCATGACAATATACTTTATTTTGGATATAAGAAAACATAACCCATTATGTTGTCTTCCTTGTCCAACATCAACTCTTTAGCATGTCATATTTTAATGAGTGCTCACAATCATAAAAGATGTCCAAGATAATATATTTGTATGTGAAGCCTCTCTTCTTTTATTACTTCCTATTAATTGCAACGATGACCAAAACTATGTTTGTCAACTCCCAACAACTTTTATTTATCATACTCTTATATGTGAAGTCATTACTTCCCATAAGATCAATATGATCCCTTGGATACTCTTTATGTTTTCTTTCTTTTTATCATGACCCAAGTGAGGAAATCAAGCCCTTGACTCAACACTAATCTTTATTATATAGCTCACGGACCCGATTACAAAGGGTAAAGATCATAAAGCAAAAGCTCACAACTAGATCATGCTAACTTTATTCTACTGGATCAACATACTACCAAAAGGATCGAACTAAGACAAACGGTAAAGATAGGAGTGATGGTGATACGATACCGGGGTCACTCCCCCAAGCTAGGCAAGTTCCAAGGGGAGTGCCCATACCCATATGATTATGTCTCCTTCTTCGGGGGTGGTGATGATGGAGTTGAAAGTAGTGATGCCGAATCATCATATATCGACCGTAGGAGATCCTCCAGCTTGCGGGTAATACCTTTGAGTGCAGCTATATATTCCTTCAACAAATTATTTTCACTTGTGAGATGCTTGTTTCGAATTTGAGCTAACTCAATCATCTTGAAAGCTTCAATCTCAGTTGAGGTAAAGAGGTTGGGAAGAGATTGAGGGATGTCTTCTTCTCCCAATGCCGGAAACAGATCTTCCACGTCCTTCTTGATCTTCTTCTTCTTCTTGTTGATCTCCTCGGGTCCTTCCCTCTTCAGATCTATCTTCATTAGCCAAGCATTGTTGCCCTCGTTGTTGGAGGAGGGAGACAACATGGTGCCTGGCTTCGTTAACCCTAACAGAAAACAGCTCGAAACAAGAACAGAGGATTTTTGCGTGATACAGAGGTCAAAACCTTCGGGAGTATATATAATGAATTTTTGCCGACCAAAAGGAGTAACATACAAGAAATCGGAGTCCGGGAGGCACACGAGCTTCCCACGAGGCAGCGGCGCGCCCTCCACCCTCGTGGATGGCTCGTGCCTCTTCCGGACTGCTACTTATTTTTCTATTTTTCTAAATATTCCAAAACAGAGAAAAAATGCCTTTAGAGCTGTTTTGGAGTCGGTTTACTTACCGTACCACATACCTCTTCCTTCTCGGAGGCTGAATCGTTCTGGAAAGTATCCCTTATGTATTCCTCTGGGGTTACGGTTTCAATAACATTGGTTTCAACATTTATAGGGTTACCTGAGATATAATGTTTGATTCTTTGACAGTTCACGACCTTCGGATTTGTGCCTTCGAAGTTGTTGATTTTTATGGAACCGGAATGATAGACCTCCTCAATAACGTAAGGTCCTTCCCACTTAGAGAGAAGTTTCCTTGAAAAAAATCTTAAACGGGAGTTGTATAGCAAGACATAATCACCTATGTTAAATTCACACTTTTGTATCCTTTTGTCATGCCACCTTTTAACTTTTTCTTTAAACAGCTTGGCATTCTCATAGGCACGGGTTCTCCATTCATCAAGAGAGCTAATGTCAAATAACCTCTTCTCACCGGCAAGTGTGAAATCATAATTGAGCTCCTTAATAGCCCAATATGCCTTATGTTCTAGCTCAAGAGGTAAGTGATAAGCCTTTCCATAAACCATCTTATATGGAGACATACCCATAGGATTTTTGTATGCGGTTCTATAGGCCCATAATGCTTCATCAAGTTTCTTGGACCAATTCTTCCTAGACCTATTAACTGTCTTTTGCAAAATTAATTTCAACTCTCTATTACTCAGTTCTACTTGACCACTAGTATGTGGGTGATAAGGGGATGCATTTCTATGATTCACATCATATTTTGCAAGCATCTTACGGAAAGCACCATCAATAAAGTGTGAACCACCATCAGTCATTAGATATCTAGGGACTCCAAACCTCGGGAAAATAACTTCTTTAAGCGTCTTAATAGAGGTGTTATGATCAGCACTACTAGTTGGAATAGCTTCTACCCACTTAGTAACGTAATCAACAGCAACTAAAATATGTGTGTACCCATTAGAGGCAGGAAATGGTCCCATATAATCAAATCCCAAACATCAAATGGTGCAATAACAAGTGAATAATTCATAGGTATTTCTTGACGTCTACTGATATTACCAATTCTTTGACATTCATCAGAAGATAAGACAAACTTATGGGCATCCTTGAAGAGAGTAGGCCAATAAAAACCGGATTGCAATACCTTATGTGTAGTTCTATCTCCCGCATGGTGTCCTCCATAAGCTTTGGAGTGGCACTTGTGTAGGATCTGTTCATGTTCATGCTCAGGTACACAACGTGTAATAATACCATCTACTCCTTTATAAAGATGTGGGTCATCCCAGAAGTAATGTCTAAAATCATAGAAGAACTTTTTGTTTTGCTGGTATGTGAAGCTAGGAGGTATAAACTTAGCAACAATAATAATTAACATAATCAGCATACCATGGAGCAGTACGAGAAGCATTTATGACAGCTAATTGTTCATCAGGAAAGCTATCATCAATAGGTTGTGGGTCATCAAGTATATTCTCTAACCTAGACAAGTTGTCTGCAACGGGGTTCTCAGCTCCCTTTCTATCAACAATATGCAAGTCAAATTCTTGCAGCAAGAGAACCCATCTAATAAGTCTAGGTTTAGCATCTTTATTTTCCATAAGGTATTTGATAGCAGCATGATCAGTGTGAATAGTTACTTTAGAATCAACAATATAGGGTCTAAACTTATCACAAGCAAATACAACTGCTAAAAATTCTTTCTCAGTAGTAGCATAATTTTTCTGGGCACTATCTAGAGTTTTACTAGCATACTGGATAACATTCAATTTCTTATCAACTCTTTGCCCTAAGACAGCGCCTACAGCATAATCGCAAGCATCGCACATAATCTCAAAGGGTAAATTCCAGTCAGGAGGCTGGACAATAGGTGCAGAGATCAATGCTTTCTTAAGTATTTCAAATGCCTCTAGACAATCATCATCAAAGACAAAAGGAATATCTTTTTGTAAGAGATTAGTCAGAGGCCTGGAGATTTTGGAGAAGTCCTTTATGAACCTCCTATAAAACCCGGCATGGCCAAGGAAACTTCGTATACCTTTGATGTCCTTAGGGCATGGCATCTTTTCAATAGCATCAACTTTAGCTTTGTCAACTTCAATACCTCTTTCAGAAATTTTATGTCCCAAGACAATGCCTTCATTAACCATAAAGTGGCACTTCTCCCAATTCAAGACAAGGTTAGTGTCTTCACATCTCTACAAAACTCGATCAAGGTTGCTTAAACAATCATCAAAAGAAGTTCCGTAAACAAAAAAATCATCCATGAAAACCTCAACAATCTTTTCACATAAATCAGAGAATCCAGCCATCATGCATCTTGGAAAGGTAGCAGGTGCATTACATAAACCAAGGCATACGTCTATACGCAAAGGTACCGAAAGGACAAGTAAAAGTGGTCTTTTCTTGATCCCCTTTTGACACAGGTATTTGAGAGAAATGAGAATAACCATCTAGAAAGCAAAAATGTGTATGTTTGGATAACCTTTCTAGCATTTGATCAATAAATGGCAAGGGGTAATGATCTTTCTTAGTAGCTTTATTTAACTTACGGAAATCAATTACCATCCTATAACCTGTAACTATTCTTTGCGGGATCAATTCATCTTTATCATTAGGAACGACAGCCATACCTCCCTTTTTGGGGACACAATGGACAGGACATACCACTGGCTATCAGCAACTGGATAGATAATACCTGCCTCTAGAAGCTTTAGTATTTCCTTCCTTACCACTTATTTCATCTTAGGATTTAACCGTCACTGATGATCAATAACCGGTTTAGCATTTTCTTCCAATTTTATCTTGTGTTGGCATAAGGTGGGGCTAATGCCTTTAAGATCATCTAAAGTATATCCAATAGAACCACGGTGCTTCTTTAGAGTTTTCAATATTTTTTCTTCTTCCTGCTCTGAAAGGTTAGCACTAATAATAACATGATATATCTTATTTTCATCAAGATAAACATACTTAAGATTATCAGGTAAAGGTTTAAGTTCAAACACGGGCCTTGGGTGGAGGAGGATCCCCTAGGATTTCAACAGGAAAGTTGTTTTTCAATACGGGTCCCTGATTAAAGAATGTTTCATCTATTTCCCTTCTCTCATTCATATGCATATCATTTTCGTGGTCTAGCAAGTATTGTTCTAAAGTATCATTAGGAGGCACAGCAATAGAAGCAAGACCAATAATTTCATCCTTACCAGGTAGTTCTTTATCAAGGGGTTGTCTACGGAATTTAGCAAAGTTAAAATCATGAGACATATCCCCTAATCCAACAGTAAAAATATCTTTCAGCAGTCTATCTTAGCATTAATAGTATTCAAGAAGGGTCTACCAAATATAATGGGACAAAATTCATCTTGTGGGGAACTAAGAATAAGAAAATCAGCAGGGTATTTAACCTTTCCACACAAAACCTCAACATCTCTAACAATCCCAACTGGTGAAATAGTGTCTCTATTAGAAGCTTAATAGTAACATCAATCCCTTCTAACTCAACAGGTGTAATATCATGCATATTTTCTCGATATAAGGTAAGAGGGATAATACTCGTACTAGCACCTACGTCACATAAACCATGATAGCAATGATCTCCTATCTTAACAGAGATAACAGGCAAGCCTACAATAGGTCTATGTTTATTCCTAGCATTGGGTTTGGCTATTCTAGCAGACTCTTCTTGGAGGTAAATAAAATGTCCATCTAAATCTTCTACCAAGAGGTCTTTAACCATGGCGACACTAGGTCAAACTTTAATTTGATCAGGGGGTGTAGGTGTTCTAGTATTACTCTTACGAACCATAGTTGAAGCTTTAGCATGATCCTTTATTCTAACAGGGAAGGGTGGTTTCTCAATATAAGCAGTAGGAGTAATAGGATCAACATTATAAGTGATAGTCTTTTCTTCAACTTTAACAGGTTCAACTACTTTTACTTCAATAGGAGGATGATATTTAAACCACTTCTCCTTGGGAAGATCAACATGAGTAGCAAATCATTCACAAAAAGAAGCTACTATCTCAGAGTCAAGTCCATACTTAGTGCTAAACTCACGGAAAACATCAGTATCCATAAAAGCTTTAACACAATCAAACTTAGGGGTCATACCTCACTCCTTACCTTGGTCGAGATCCCAATCTTCAGAGTTGCGTTTAATTCTTTCCAATAAGTCCCATTTGAAGTCAACAGTCTTCATCATAAAAGAACCAGAACAAGAAGTATCGAGCATGGAGCGATTATTGAGAGAAAGTCGAGCATAAAAGTTTTGAATGATCATTTCTATTGAGAGATCATGATTGGGGCATGAATATAACATTGACTTAAGCCTCCCCCTAGCTTGAGCGATGCTTTCTCCTTCACGAGCCCAAAAATTATAAATATAATCATGATCACGATGAACCTGGTGCATAGGGTAGAACTTATGATGAAATTCCAACTTCAGACGATTATAGTTCCATGATCCAATATCATCACATAGCCTAAACCATGTCAATGCATCTCCCTTAAAAGATAAAGGGAAGCCCTTCTTCTTGATAACATCCTCGAGCATACCTGCAAGCTTAAATAATCCACAAACTTCATCCACATAGATTAGGTGTAAATTGGGATGCAGTGTTCCATCTCTTGTAAAAGGATTTTCAAGCAGTTTCTCTATCATACCAGAAGGAATTTCAAAGCAAACATTTTTAGTAGGTGCAGTAGGTTGAGGAGCAACTCTTTGATCTTCTGGTCGGGGTGAAGATACCCCGAACAAGCCCCTCAAAGGATTATGAGCCATAGTAAAAAGTGACAATAAATTTCAGCACACTATATAAATTTTTCCTTACCAAAGGTGCTTCACTCCCCGGCAATGGCGCCACAAAAGAGTCTTGATGACCCACAAGTGTAGGGGATCTATCGTAGTCCTTTCGATAAGTAAGAATGTCGAACCCAACGAGCAGCAGATGGAAACGATAGGCAATTTTCAGTAAGGTGTTTTCTGCAAGCACTGAAATTATAGGTAACAGATAGTTTTGTGATAAGGTAATTGGTAGCAAGTGACAAAAGGTAAAAGTTAATAAGGTGCAGCAAGGTGGCCCAATCCTTTTTGTAGCAAAGGACAAGCCTGGACAAACTCTTATATAAAGGAAAGCGCTACCGAGGACACATGGGAATTATCGTGAAGCTAGTTTTCATCACGATCATCTGATTCGCGTTCGGTACTTTGATAATTTGGTATGTGGGTGGACCGGTGATTGGTTGTTGTCCTTACTTGGACAAGCCTCCCACTTATGATTAACCTCTAATGCAAGCATCCTCAACTACAAAAGAAGTATTAAGGTAAACCTAACCATAGCATGAAACATATGGATCCAAATCAGCCCCTTATGATGCGACGCATAAACTAGGGTGTAAGCTTCTGTCAATCTAGCAACCCATCATCTACTTATTACTTCCCAATGCCTTCATATAGGCCCAAATAATGGTGAAGTGTCATGTAGTCGACGTTCACATGACACCATTAGAGGAGAGACAACATACATCTCATCAAAATATCAAACGAAGACAAAATTCACATGACTACTAATAGCAAGACTTCTCCCATGTCCTCAGGAACAAAAGTAATGTTGGGGAACATAGCAGAAATCAAAAAAATTCTACGCATCACCAAGATCAATCTATGGAGTCATCTAGCAACGAGGGAGAGGGGAGTGCATCTACATACCCTTGTAGATCGTGAGCGGAAGCGTTGAAGAGAACGGGGATGATGGAGTCGTACTCGTCGTGATCAAAATCACTGATGATCCTAGCGCCAAACGGACGGCACCTCCGTGTTCAACACACGTACGGAGCAGGGACGTCTCCTCCTTCTTGATCCAGCAAGGGGGGAGGAGAGGTTGATGGAGATCCAGCAGCACGATGGCGTGGTGGTGGAAGCAACGGTATTCCAGCAGGGCTTCGCCAAGCGCAACTGGAGGAGGAAGTGGTGTCACGGAGGGAGAGGGAGGCGCCAGGGCTTAGGGTGCGGCTGCCCTCCCTCCCCCCACTATATATAGGGCCCCTAGGGGGGCGCCGGCCCTAGGAGATCCAATCTCCAAGGGGGGCGGCGGCCAAGGGGGGAAACTTGCCCCGCAAGCCAGGTGGGGCGCCCCCCACCCCTAGGGTTCCCAACCCTAGGCGCAGGGGAGGCCCATGAGGGGGCGCACCAGCCCACCAGGGGCTGGTTCCCTTCCCCTTTCAGCCCATGGGGCCCTCCGGGATAGGTGGCCCCACCCGATGGACCCCCGGGACCCTTCCGGTGGTCCCGGTACAATGCCGGTGACCCCCGAAACTTTCCCGATGGCCGAAACTAGACTTCCTATATACAATTCTTTACCTCCGGACCATTCCCGAACTCCTCGTGACATCCGGGATCTCATCCGGGACTCCGAATAACTTTCGGTTTACCGCATACTTATATCTCTACATCCCTAGCATCACCGAACCTTAAGTGTGTAGACCCTACGGGTTCGGGAGACACGCAGACATGACCTAGACGACTCTCCGGTCAATAACCAACAGCGGGATCTGGATACCCATGTTGGCTCCCACATGCTCCACGATGATCTCATCGGATGAATCACGATGTCAAGGATTCAATCAATCCCGTATATGATTCCCTTTGTCTATCGGTATAGTACTTGCCCGAGATTCGATCGTCGTTATACCGATACCTTGTTCAATCTCGTCATGGCAAGTCAACTAGAGGCTTTACTAGGGACACATTGTTGTCTATGTATTCACACATGTATCACTATTTTCGGATAATACAATTAAAGCATGAACAATAGACAATTATCATGAACAAGGAAATATAATAATAACCATTTTATTATTGCCTCTAGGGCATATTTGCAACAGTCTCCCACTTGCACTAGAGTCAATAATCTGGTTACATTGTGATGAATCGAACACCCATAGAGTTCTGGTGTTGATCATGTTTTGCTCGTGGAAGAGGTTTAGTCAAGGATCTGTGACATTCAGATCCGTATGCACTTTACAAATATCTATATCTCCATCTTGAATATAATTCCGGATGGATTTGAAACGGCGCTTGATGTGCTTGGTCTTGTTGTGAAACCTGGGCTCCTTGGCAATGGCAATAGCTCCAGTGTTGTCACATAAGAGAGTCATCGGACCCGACGCGCTTGGAATAACTCCTAGGTCCATGATGAACTCCTTCATCCAGACTCCTTCCTGCGTTGCTTCAGAAGCAGCTATGTAATCCGATTTACATGTAGATGCCTCCACGATGCTTTGCTTGCAACTGCACCAGCTGACTGCCCCACCATTCAAAATATACATGTATCCAGTTTGTGACTTGGAGTCATCCAGATCTGTGTTGAAGCTAGCATCGACGTAACCCTTTACGACGAGCTCTTCGTCACCTCCATAAACGAGAAACATATCCTTAGTCCTTTTCTGGTACTTCAGGATGTTCTTGACCGATGTCCAGTGTTCCATACCGGGATCACTTTGGTACCTCCCCACCAAACTTATGGCAAGGTTCACATCAGGTCTGGTACACAGCATGGCATACATAATAGAACCTATGGCTGAGGCATAGGGGATGACACTCATCTTTTCTCTATCTTCTGTCGTGGTCGGGGATTGAGCCGTGCTCAATCTCATACCTTGCAATACAGGCAAGAACCCTTTCTTGGACTGATCCATATTGAACTTTTTCAATATCTTGTCAAGGTATGTGCTTTGTGAAAGACCAATGAGGCGTCTCGATCTATCTCTATAGATCTTGATGCCTAATATCTAAGCAGCTTCTCCAAGGTCCTTCATTGAAAAACTCTTATTCAAGTAGGCCTTTATGCTTTCCAAGAATTCTACATCATTTCCCATCAGCAATATATCATCCACATATAATATGAGAAATTCTACAGAGCTCCCACTCACTTTCTTATAAATACAGGCTTCTCCCCAAGTCTGTATAAACCCAAATGCTTTGATCACCTCATCAAAGCGAATGTTCCAACTCCGAGATGCTTGCACCAGCCCATAGATAGAGCGCTGGAGCTTGCATACCTTGTTAGCATTCTCAGGATCGACAAAACCTTTCGGCTGCATCATATATAGTTCTTCCTTGAGGAAGCCGTTAAGGAATGCTGTTTTGACGTCCATTTGCCATATCTCATAATCATAGAATGCGGCAATTGCTAACATGATTCAGACGAACTTTAGCATCGCTACGGGAGAGAAAGTCTCATCTTAGTCAATCCCTTGAACTTGTCGCTACGGGAGAGATGGTCACATTACCATTCACGTCAGTCTTCTTCTTAAAGATCCATTTATTTTCTAAGACGTGACGTTCATCGGGCAAGTCCACCAAAGTCCATAATTTGTTATCATACATGGATCCTATCTCGGATTTCATGGCTTCAAGCCATTTGTTGGAATCCGGGCCCGCCATCGCTTCTTCATAGTTCGAAGGTTCACCGTTGTCTAACAACATGATTTCCAGGACAAGGTTTCCGTACCACTCTGGTGTGGAACGTGTCCTTGTGGACCTACGAAGTTCAGTAGTAACTTGATCTGAAGATTCATGATCATTATCATTAACTTCCTCCCTAGTCGGTGCAGGCACCACAGGAACATCTTCCTGCGCTGCGCTACTTTCCGGTTCGGAAGGGGTGACAATCACCTCATCAAGTTCCACTTTCCTCCCACTTACTTCTTTCGAGAGAAACTCTTTCTCCAGAAAGGAACCATTCTTGGCAACGAAGACCTTGCCTTCGGATCTGAGGTAGAAGGTGTACCCAATAGTTTCCATAGGGTATCCTATGAAGATGCATTTTTCCGATTTGGGTTCGAGCTTTTCAGGTTGAAGTTTCTTGACATAAGCATCGCATCCCCAAACTTTTAGAAATGACAACTTAGGTTTCTTGCCAAACCAGAGTTCATACGTTGTCGTCTCAACGAATTTAGACGGTGCCCTATTTAAAGTGAATGCGGCAGTCTCTAAGGCATAACCCCAAAATGACAGTGGTAAATCGATAAGAGACATCATAGATCGCACCATGTCCAACAGAGTACGATTACGACGTTCGGACACACCATTACACTAAGGTGTTCCAGGCGGCGTCAATTATGGAACAATTCCACAGTTCCTTAGGTGTGTGCCAAATTCATGACTTAAATATTCTCCTCCATGATCCGATCGTAAGAACTTTATTTTTCTGTCACGTTGATTCTCAACCTCATTCTGAAATTCCTTGAACTTTTCAAAGGTCTCAGACTTATGTTTCATCAAGTAGACATACCCATATCTACTTAAGTCATCTGTGAGGGTGAGAACATAATGATAGCCACCGCGAGCTTCAACACTCATTGGACCGCACACACCGATATGTATGATTTCCAATAAGTTGGTCCCTCACTCCATTGTTCCGGAGAACGGAGTCTTGGTCATCTTGCCCAAGAGGCATGGTTTGCATGTTTCAAATGATTCATAATCAAGAGACTCCAAAAGTCCATCCGCATGGAGCTTCTTCATACGTTTGACACCAATATGACCAACGCGGCAATGCCACAAGTATGTGGGACTATCTTTATCAACCTTACATCTTTTGGCATTCACACTATGAATATGTGTAACATCACGTTCGAGATTCATTAAGAATAAACCATTGACCAGCCGGGCATGACCATACAACATTTCTCTCATATAAATAGAACAACCATTATTCTCGGATTTAAATGAGTAGCCATCTCGCATTAAACAAGATCCAGATACAATATTCATGCTCAAAGCTGGTACTAAATAACAATTATTGAGGTTTAAAACTAATCCTGAAGGTAGATGCAGAGGTAGCGCGCCGACGGCGATCACATCGACCTTGGAACCATTCCCGACGCGCATCGTCACCTCGTCCTTCACCAGTCTCCGCTTATTCCGTAGCTCCTGCTTTGAGTTACAAATGTGAGCAACTGCACCGGTATCAAATACCCAGGAGCCAGTACGAGCGCTGGTAAGGTACACATCAATAATATGTATATCACATATACCTTTGACGTTGCCGGCCTTCTTATCTGCTAAGTATTTGGGGCAGTTCCGCTTCTAGTGACCCGCTCCCTTGCAATAAAAGCACTCAGTCTCAGGCTTGGGTCCATTCTTTGGCTTCTTCCCGGCAACTGGCTTACCGAGCGCGGCAACTCCTTTGCCGTCCTTCTTGAAGTTCTTCTTATCCTTTCCTTTTCTTGAACTTAGTGGTTTTATTCACCATCAACACTTGATGTTCTTTCTTGATCTCCACCTCCGCTGATTTCAGCATTGAATACACCTCGGGAATGGACTTATCCACCCCTTGCATATTGAAGTTCATCACGACGCTCTTGTAGCTAGGTGGGAGTGACTGAAGGATTCTGTCAACGACCGCTTCATCTGGGAGATTAATTCCCAACTGAGACAAGCGATTGTGCAACCCGAACAATTTGAGTATATGCTTGCTGACAGAACTATTCTCCTCCATCTTACAACTGTAGAATGCGTCGGAGACGTCATATCTCTTGACTCGGGCATGAGCTTGGAAAACCATTTTCAGCTCTTGGAACATCTCATATGCTCCGTGGTGCTCAAAACGCTTTTGGAGCCCCGATTCTAAGCTGTAAAGCATGTCGCACTGAACCAGGGAGTAATCATAACAACGCGACTGCCAGGCATTTATAACATCTTGGTTTGCTGGGGCGGGAGCGTCACCTAGCGGTGCTTCAAGGACATATGTTTTCTTGGCAGCTATGAGGATGATCCTCAAGTTATGGACCCAATCTGTATAGTTGCTACCATCGTCTTTCAGCTTGGTTTTCTCTAGGAACGCGTTGAAGTTGAGGACAAGATTAGCATGGGCCATTGGATCTACAAGACATATTGTAAAGATTTTAGACTATGTTCATGACAATTAAGTTCATCTAAACAAATTTAATGAACTCCCACTCGATAGACATCTCTCTAGTCATCTAAGAGATACATGATCCGAATCGACTAGGCCGTGTCCGATCATCACGTGAGACGGACTAGTCATCAACGGTGAACATCTTCATGTTGATCGTATCTTCTATACGACTCATGTTCGACCTTTCGGTCTTCCGTGTTCTGAGGCCATGTCTGTACCTGCTAGGCTCGTCAAGTGAACCCTAAGTGTATTGCTTGTATAAATCTGGCTTACACCCGTTGTATGCGAATGTTAGAGCCTATCACACCCGATCATCACGTGGTGCTTCGGAACAACGAACCTTAGCAACGGTGCACAGTTAGGGGGAACACAATTCTTGAAATTTTAGTGAGAGATCATCTACTTACTACCGTCGTTCTAAGCAAATAAGATGTAAAACATGATAAACATCACATGCAATCAAATAGTCACATGATATGGCCAATATCATTTTGCTCCTTTTGATCTTCATCTTCGGGGCTCTATGATCATCATCGTCACCGGCATGACACCATGATCTCCATCGTCATGACCTCCATCATCGTGTCTTCATGAAGTCGTCTCGCCAAACATTACTTCTACTACTATGGCTAATGGTTAGCAATAAAGTAAAGCAATTACATGGCGTTTTCAGTGACACGCAGGTCATACAATAATATAAGACAACTCCTATGGCTCCTGCCGGTTTTCATACTCATCGACATGCAAGTCGTGATTCCTATTACAAGAACATGATCAATCTCATACATCACATATATATCATTCATCACATCCTTTTGGCCATATCACATCACACGGCACATGCTGCAAGAACAAGTTAGACGTCCTCTAATTGTTGTTGCAAGTTTTTACCTGGATGCTATAGGTTTCTAGCAAGAACGTTTCTTACCTACGCCAAAACCACAACGTGATATGCCAATTTCTATTTACCCTTCATCAGGACCCTTTTCTTCGATCTGATCCGACTAAAGTGGGAGAGACAGACACCCGCTAGCCAACTTATGCAACTAGTGCATGTCAGTCGGTGGAACCTGTCTCACGTAAGCGTACGTGTAAGGTCGGTACGGGCTGCTTCATCCCACGATGCCGCCGATTCAAGATAAGACTAGTAGCGGCAAGAGAACTAAACAAATCTACACCCACAACTACTTTGTGTTCTACTCGTGCAACATACTACGCATAGACCTAGCTCTAATACCACTATTGGGGAACGTAGCAGAAATCAAAAAAATTCTACGCATCACCAAGATCAATCAATGGAGTCATCTAGCAACGAGGGAGAGGGGAGTGCATCTACATACCCTTGTAGATCGCGAGCGGAAGCGTTCAAGAGAACGGGGATGATGGAGTCGTACTCGTCGTGATCCAAATCACCGATGATCCTAGCACCGAACGGACGACACCTCCGCGTTCAACACACATACGGAGCAGGGACGTCTCCTCCTTCTTGATCCAGCAAGGGGGGAGGAGAGGTTGATGGAGATCCAGCAGCACGCCGGCGTGGTGGTGGAAGCAGCGGTATTCCAGCAGGGCTTCGCCAAGCACAACTAGAGGAGGAAGTGGTGTCACGGGAGGGAGAGGGAGGCGCCAGGGCTTAGGGTGCGGCTGCCCTCCCTCCCCCACTATATATAGGGCTCCTAGGGGGGGCGCCGGCCCTAGGAGATCCAATCTCCAAGGGGGGCGGCGGCCAAGGGGGGAAACTTGCCCCCCAAGCCAGGTGGGGCGCCCCCACCCCTAGGGTTCCCAACCCTAGGCGCAGGGCAGGCCCATGGGGGGCGCACCAGCCCACTAGGGGCTGGTTCCCGTCCTCTTTCAGACCATGGGGCCCTCCAGGATAGGTGGCCCCACCCGGTGGACCCTCGAGACCCTTCCGGTGGTCCCGGTACAATACCGGTGACCCCCGAAACTTTCCCGGTGGCCGAAACTGGACTTCCTATATATAAATCTTTACCTCCGGACCATTCCGGAACTCCTCGTGACGTCCGGGGTCTCATCCGGGACTCCGAACAACTTTCGGGTTTCCGCATACTTATATCTCTACAACCCTAGCATCACCGAACCTTAAGTGTGTAGACCCTACGGGTTCGGGAGACACGTAGACATGATCGAGACAACTCTCCGGTCAATAACCAACATCGGGATCTGGATACCCATGTTGGCTCCCACATGCTCCTCGATGATCTCATCGGATGAACCACGATGTCGAGGATTCAATCAATCATGTATACGATTCCCTTTGTCTTTCGGTATAGTAGTTGCCCGAGATTCGATCGTCGGTATACCGATACCTTGTTCAATCTCGTCATGGCAAGTCTTTGTACTCGTTCCGTAACATATCATCACGTGACCAACTCCTTAGTCACATTGAGCTCATTATGATGTTGTCTTACCGAGTGGGCCTAGAGATACCTCTCCGTTATACGGAGTGACAAATCCCAGTCTCGGTTTGTGCCAACCCAATAGATGCTTTCGGAGATACCCGTACTGTACCTTTATAGCCACCCAGTTACGTTGTGACGTTTGGCACACCCAAAGTATTCCTACGGTATCTGGGAGTTGCACAACCTCATGGTCTAAGGAAAGGATACTTGACATTGGAAAAGCTTTAGCATATGAACTACACGATCTTGTGCTAGGCTTAGGATTGGGTCTTGTCCATCACATCATTCTCCTAATGATGTGATCGCGTATCAATGACATCCAATGTCCATGGTCAGGAAACCGTGACCATCTGTTGATCAAAGAGCTAGTCAACTAGAGGCTTTACTAGGGACACGTTGTTGTCTATGTATTCACACATGTATCACTGTTTCCGGATAATACAATTAAAGCATGAACAATAGACAATTATCATGAACAAGGAAATATAATAATAACCATTTTATTATTGCCTCTAGGGCTTATTTCCAACAAGTAACTACTCACAAGACATAATATTGTTCATGATCAGAGGGGTATTAATATGCATAATGGATCTGAACATATGATCTTGCACCAAATAAACCAACTAGCATCAGCTACAAGGAGTAATCAACACTACTAGCAACCCACAAGTACCAATCTGAGGTTTGGGTACAAAGATTGGATACAAGAGATGAACTAGGGTTTGAGAGGAGATGGTGCTGGTGAAGATGTTGATGAAGATAGCTCTCCCCAAGATGGGAGAGTTGTTGGTGATGACGGCGGTGACGATTTCCCCCTCCCGGAGGGAAGTATCCCCGGCAGAACAGCTCTGCCAGAGCCCTAGATTGGTTTCCGCCTCGGTTCCACCTCGATACGGTGGCGTCTGGTCCCGAAAGCCTCCTTATGATTTTTTCCACGTCAAAACACCTCATATAGGAGAAGATGGGCATCGGGGGCCTTCGGGTGTCACATCCCTAGTCAGTGCTTGCATTAGGACTAGCTAGAGTGTGCATCATGTTTACTTTCCACAGAAACTTGAAATGGGAATGACAGAAACCCCACCACCCCTCTTCTTACAACTAGGGTTTAATAAAATCTTTTCCAATGTACCCAAAATGTCCTTCAAAAATGTTCATCATCTTTGCCTTGGTATTAAACCTCTGCCAAAAATGGTGCACAATTTTCTAGGACATCCAAAGGTCTATGGATTAATTCATATTGTAATTGCATTTGGGCATTTAAATGCTATAAAATAATTTAGGTGCCCAGATAATCATAAACTAAAATGTTCCATGATGTTCATATTATATAAAGTGGGCATGACTAGTTTTATGATTTATAAAAATGCCCTAGCATTTATACTAATTCAACAATGTTGAAAAAGAAACAAAACAGAAAGAAAATAGAAAAAAGAAAAGATAAAGGGGGACAGCCACTCACCTGGGCCACTTACCTGGCTTGGCCTAGCACAGCCCAGCCCGCTGGTGCCCGCCAGTCGTCCCCCTCCTCTCGCCAGGAGGACGGGGCGCGTGGCCGCGGCGTGCACGCACGCGTCCGGCCACCTCCTGCTTGGCTGCCTGCGTCCCCCGATGCCTCGACGCTCCTATGCATCACCACGCAGCTCCTGGCTCCTCTCTCACTCTCCCCTGTGTCCTCCCCCTACTCTATCCCTCTCCGTCGAGCTCCACCGAGGGGGCTCATCGCCGCCATTCGCTGCCACCACGCCCTAAGCCACCACCTCGCCTCCCCGATGCACCCATCGGCTTCGCCGCGTCGCCTTGAAGCTCTCCACCAACACACACGACGCCAGAAGCCCCATAGCGCTGTCCTCGCCGTCGTCTTCAACCTTCGGCATCGGAGATCATCGTTGCCCGTACGTCGCCGACCGACCTTCCCCAAGCCCACGTCGACGCCCTCTGCGACCGCTGTGAGCTCACACGTCGAACCCCCCCTCTCCCCGAGCTCGATTACGTCTTGTAGCCGCTATTTCGCAAGCCCCCGAGCTCACCGCCGGCATCCTCGTCGTCGCCGTCGTTCTAGTGGGCCTTGGACACGCCCGAGTGCTTCATCGTGCTCCTGACCTCACCAGGATGTCGTTGAGCCCCTCCCCTTGCTCGCACGTGCCCCGCAACTGATACGTCCAAAACGTATCTATAATTTCTGCTTGCTCCATGCCTCTTTTGGGTGATGTTGCTATGTTATTTATACACTTCCATACACTTTTGATCATATTTGGACTAACCTATTAACTCAGTGCACCCCAGTGCCAGTTTCTGTTTTCGGCTGTTTTTGTATTTCAGGTTTTCACATTACGAGAACTGCCAGGAAAATTCCAGAAGAGTTATATAAAAAATCAGCGTTCCAGAAGCTACCGTGCGCCCGAAGTACAGCCGGGGGGGCACCAGGGCTCAAGGCGCCCTGGCGGCGCCCCCCCCCCCTGGGCCGCGCCGGGGGGCGCCTGGGCCCCCCGAGGCTCCGCTGATGCCCCCCTTTGGCATATATTTAAAGCGTCTCCCGAAACCCTCGAGACGGGAACCTTTTTCGCGATCTCATCTCTGTTCCGCCGCCGCCGCCGCTTCCAAGATCGGGAGCACCAGGAGAACTCTTCCCGGCACCCTGCCGGAGGGGAAGATCACCACCGGGAGCCTCTCCACCACCATGGACGCCTCCCGGATGAGTTGTGAGTAGTCTCCCTTGGACCATGAGTCCATGACCAGTAGCTATGTGATGTTCTCCTCCCGTTCTTGTGCTTCACTAATTAGTCCTCGTGAGCTGCCCTACATGATCGAGGCACATATGTAATCCTTATGCTGTTGCTATGATGAGTTTGCTGGGATCCGATGGATTATGAGATTATGTTCAGATTGTGTTTGAGTAATATATTTGATTCACCTCTTTTATATTTATGTTCGTAAGTAATTCTTGCACGTTCTCCGTTGTTATTTATTGCTTTGGCCAAGTAGTAGGTAGTGACTCCAAGAGGGAACGTTATGCTTGATTGTGGGTTCATGCCCCTCGATGACTAGCTTGAGTGACAGAAACATGAGTCTAGGGGATGTGCTGTTGCCACAAGGGGGAAAACAACGGTGCTTGTGCCCGCGGGTGCAAGGATTGTTTACTTTACGCAAAGTTCTTTTAATGCAGTTGTCTGTTGCTTTGAGTTTACACTATGGGTGGGACTCGCAACTTAATACCAGCGAGATGTTCTGGATAGATATCTCAAGGTGGATGATTAGTAGTAGATGCAGATGGATTTCGGTCTACTTACCTCGGCGTACCGCCCATGCTTTGAACCTCTACCTTTCTTGCAATGTAGTCAGCATTGGTTTGCGCACATGGTCCTGTCAATTGCCCAGATGTAATTCGTTTACCTCACATAGCAGTTTTATCGTCTTTTGGGAGAGAGACATCACTAGTGAACATCATGAGACTCCGGTCCATATTACCATCATTGATCACATCCGCTATTTACTTTACGCTTTTACTTACTATTGCAGCAATATCTATCACTACTATCACTTGCGTTTGATCCTTTGTAAACTACAAGGCCGAAGGGATTGACAACCTCTCTGTACTCGTTGGGAGCAAAGTTATTTGTATCTGTGTGCAGGTCCACGTTGATTGCTAATATCTGGCGCCGTTAGCAGTTGACACCTTCTTGTTGAAACTGGGAGTCTCAGGGAAAACGATCCTTGGTATTGCCAAGGGAAAACTTCTGCTACACTGCATCTCAAACCTTCCACTTGGGGTAACCAACGAGGGGTGAGAAGCCACCTAGCAAAGCAATTTCTGGCGCCGTTGCCGGGGACTCCACTCTTCAGGATAGGGGAGTTGCACGCAATCTTTTACCTTTGCTTTTAGTCTTGTTAGTTTACCTTTCAGTTTTTGCTTTAGTATCTTTTATCAAAAATCACAAAAATAGTTATCTTGCTTGCTTGCTACTATGGGTTCCACCGAGAACACCAAGTTGTGTGACTTCACTAGTCACAACAACGATGACTTTATCAGCACACCTATCACTACACCTGCCACTTCAGCACCTTCATATGAAATTAAACCTGCTTTACTGAACTTAGTCATGAGAGAACAATTCTCCAGTGCTGGAGATGATGTTGCTTTACACTTGAACAACTTTGTTGAACTCTGTGATATGCAAAAGTACCAAGAAATAGATGGTAATATTGTTAAGCGTAAGCTTTTTCCTTTCTCCTTGAGAGGAGGGGCTAAAATTTGGTTTCAGTCTTTGCCTAGAAATAGCATAGATTCATGGGACAAGTGCAAAGATGCTTTTATCGGAAAATACTATCCACCTGCTAAAATCATCCAACTAAGAAGTAACATAATGAATTTTAAACAATTGGATAATGAACACGTTGCCCAAGCTTGGGAACGTATGAAATCTCTTATCAAGAACTGCCCTACTCATGGTTTGACTACTTGGATGGTTATCCAAACTTTTTATGCAGGCTTGAACTTTACCTTGCGGAACTTGTTAGATTCGGCCGCGGGAGGAACTTTTATGTCAACTACACTTGGTGCTACCACGAAGCTTCTCGATGAGATGATGACCAACTATTCCCAATGGCACACCGAACGCGCTCCAACAGGTAGGAAGGTAAACTCTGTCGAGGAGATTTCCTCCCTTAATGAAAAAGTTGACTTGATCATGTCTCTACTTTCGAAGTAATCCTCTGTTGATCCTCGTGATGTTCCTTTAAATTCTTTGATTGCTCAAGAACAACTAGATGTGAATTTTATCTCTAGAAACAATTTCAACAACAATGCTTATAGGAGTAATTTTGGTAGCAATCCTAGACCGTTCCCCTCTAATTCTTATGGGAACAACAATGCTTATCCTAGCACCAAGAACTCCACTACTGAACTAGAGATTATGCTTAAGGATTTCATCACTACCCAAAAAGCCTTTAATAATAGTGTAGAAGCAAAACTAAACAAACTAGATGATATCTCTTTGAAGGTAGACAATTTAGCCAATGAAGTTGAATTGCTTAAAATTAAAACTTCTCCTCTTGAGGAGAGGAAGGTCACTCCTATGAATGCTATTAAAGTGCAAATTAATGAAAATATTAGGATGATGGCTAAACTTAAAGAGAGATGGGCTAGAGAAAGGGAGGAAGAAGATAGAATTAAGAGCCTTCCTACCCACCACATTGTTGCTACTATCCAAGTTGTTGAGGATATCCAAACTCTTAGCACCCAATGCACTCCTGGTCCCGATGGACCTATTAATGGTGATGCTATGACTATAGAAACTACCAAACAAGTGAACCTAAAGGACACCACTACCACTTTACTTGATGCTAGTGACCTTGATTTTGATAATTGCACTCTTACCGAAGTTATTGATTTCCTTCACAAGATGTCTAGAGATCCCCGCACTAGCATGATTAACCTTGCCTTCACAGAGCATATCACTAATGCTCTTATCAAAGCTAGGGAGGAGAAACTTAGAGTAGAAGCCTACATACCTAGAAAGCTAGAAGACGGTTGGGATCCTATGATAAAAATTAAGTTGAATGACTTCTCTTGCTATGCATTATGTGATGTTGGAGCTAGTACCTCTGTTATGCCCAAAAGAATATATGATATGCTTAAATTGAAACCTTTTGATTCTTGTTCTTTTGGTGTTCGTCTCGTTGATTCTTCCATAAAGAAACCTTTGGGGAGGATCGACGATGTTCTTATCGTTGTCAATGATAATTATGTTCCCGTTGATTTCACTATTATGGATATTGAATGTGATCCTTCGTGTCCAATTATTTTGGGACGTCCCTTTTTGCGCACCGTTGGTGCTATCATTGACATGAAAGAGGGTAATATAAAATTCCAGTTTCCTCTCAAGAAAGGGATGGAACACTTCCCTCTAAAGAAGATTAAGTTACCTTTTGAGTCCGTCATACGGGCTAGCTATTCTTTTACTCTTGATAAAACTTGATCTCTTTGCATTATGCCTAGCTTAAAGGCATAAAAGAAAGCGCTTTTGGGAGGCAGCCCACATGAATAAATTTATTTTGTTTTTGTTGTGTCTTGATGTTGTTACTACTGTAGCATCATCATTGTATCTTTGCTTTTCAATATTTGTGCCAAGTGTAGCCTCTGATTGCAAGAAAGTTCAAAAATTGTGACGTGCTGTCCAGGAAACAGATTCTGTCCTTGGATAGAAAAATTCGTATAAAATCACCAGATCATCTTTTTGCTCTGAAATTTTTCGACAGCGTGCTCTATATAATTGTCTTTCGTGCGTCTGTTCTGAGTTTTTTGATTAGAGTTGCAGAAGTGCCCCGAAAAAATCATTTACTACCTGCTGTTCTGTTTTTCACAGATTCTGTCCTGTTTTGCCTTTCCTTCATTTTGCAAACCTAGAGCTTGCTTTTTCTTTGCAAAAACCTTTTGGCAATCTTGAGAAACAGTAGAACTTCAAGAATATCTTTATTTCCAGCAAGGAGCAATTATTTTATTAAGGGTACTAACCTCGCTAATCAGATTATGATGAGTTGTGTATGAAGGGAGTTTTCAAGTGTGCGAGGGAAGATGATAAAAAGATTCAGGAGTGTCAAACGCTCAAGCTTGGGGATGCCCCCGTGCACCCCCAAGAAATATTCAAGGAGACTCAAGCGTCTAAGCTTGGGGATGCCCCCGTGCATCCCCTTATCCATCAACATTATCAGTTCGTCTTTCGTTCCACTATATTTTTATCACTTCATGTGTTATGTGCTATGCTTGGAGCGTCTTGTTTTTAGTTTCCTTTTAATTTTCTTTAGCTTTTCATAACGAGTCGGAACTCAGCTTTCTTTATGTGGGAGAGAAACACGCTCCACTTCTACCTAGAACATAACATAGAATTTTCATGTCTATCTATGATGTGTGTGTTCTTTGTCTTTTAATAGCTACTATCATGCTTAGCTCTTAACTTTCATGCTTATCTTTTTAAAGAGCTTTCATTTAGTTGGTTGCTTGAACTCTCTTTAGTTATCATGTTTATTTTATTGAGAGAGTTTGCTTCCGTTGCATTGGTTGATATGTCTATGATAAAGATGCTACGTGCATAATGGCACTTAGTAGTTCATGTTTTCTTATGGTTAGTCTCAAATAGCTGGGGGATTTCCAATGTGTTATTGGAATACCAACATGATTTGTTTGCCTATGATGTGGTATGGTTTAGTAATATCTTCCTTCAAGAATTTATTTTGATTGACTTGGCATATGCTCACGCATATTAAAGACTGTAAAGAAAGTCTGTCAAGCCTTGATGATCTTTTGTTTCTGAGTAGCGATATAACTTTCATGCCTGATTCAATGTTGCTTTGTCGCTTTGCATGATTATGACCGTCATTGCTCTCTTAGTTGGTCGCTCCCAGTCTTTTGCTAACCTCCACCGGTACTAAGCGGACTGACTGCTTGTGCATCCACATCATTTTAATCCAGTTATGCCATATGAGTCCACCATACCTTCCTACATGGTATTTACCTGCCATTCTTAACGGAGACTTGCATGTACCATCTCGAAATTATTCAAAGAAAATGCATTCCTATTTTGTGCCTCTGTTGTAAGTTCATGAGGAAGTAGTAGTTAATTCATGATCTTTTTAAGATTGGACAAGCTTCACCCCGGGATTGCATGTATAATGCGCAAACCCATAATACGAGAAGGAACTGGCATTGAGTGCGCCTGGCTCAAAAAGATAATATAACAAACAAACCCTCCTTCACGCTTTGTTCATGAGAAATCAGAAAACTTTGGCAGTGATAAACAAAGGAGATTAAGAGGATGTGATCGTCCTCATTCGGGAGCCGTTCCTCGAAATAACTCAATCTCAAGAAGTGATTGAGTTATTTGCTAGCATTCCTTGACGAAACATGCATGATCTAAAAAAATAATTATTACCTCTGTTTTTAAAACCAAGAGCTCTGGTACATGTTTTGTCTTTGTTTCCGACTACGGGTTTTCAACCTTGCTAACAAAAGCCACGGTTCGAGAGTCTCCACCTTCTTTTAAAAGCACCAACTACTGAAAGCATGATTGTCATTCTGAGTGTAATGTGCATTGTCCCAAAGTAGCATTGTCTTTTGCATGATTGTGATATTGTTTATTCTGAAATCATTGTATCTAGTCATCACTTAAACCTTGGAGGTGCCCCTGCATTTATGTTTTGCTTCACTAAAGGGGGCAAGCGAGATATCACTTTATCATATTTGCACACCATGTTCATTACAAATCTATTTGATGTTTCAGTATCATATTGTAAAACTTTCAGTTCTTTGTGATTTTCTCATGAGGCAACTTAATTACTATAGATTCATTGTCTCAGTAAGCTTTTGTCATATGACTATGAAAAAGTCCTATATGGTTAATAGCATGTCACCACAGAAATTATTCTTGTTATCATTTACCTACTCGAGGACGAGCAAGAATTAAGCTTGGGGATGTTGATACGTCCAAAACGTATCTATAATTTCTGCTTGCTCCATGCCTCTTTTGGGTGATATTGCTATGTTATTTATACACTTCCATACACTTTTGATCATATTTGGACTAACCTATTAACTCAGTGCACCCCAGTGCCAGTTTCTGTTTTCGGCTGTTTTTGTATTTCAGGTTTTCACATTACGAGAACTGCCAGGAAAAATCCAGAAAAATTATATAAAAAATCAGTGTTCCAGAAGCTACCGTGCGCCCGAAGTACAGCCGAGGGGGGCCACCAGGGCTCCAGGCGCCCTGCCGGCGCCCCCCCCCCCCCCTGGGCCGCGCCGGGGGGGCGCCTGGGCCCCTCGAGGCTCCGCTGATGCCCCCCTTTGGCATATATTTAAAGCGTCTCCCGAAACCCTCGAGACGGGAACTTTTTTCGCGATCTCATCTCTGTTCCGCCGCCGCCGCCGCTTCCAAGATCGGGAGCACCAGGAGAACTCTTCCCGGCACCCTGCCGGAGGGGAGGATCACCACCGGCAGCCTCTCCACCACCATGGACGCCTCCCGGATGAGTTGTGAGTAGTCTCCCTTGGACCATGAGTCCATGACCAGTAGCTATGTGATGTTCTCCTCCCGTTCTTGTGCTTCACTAATTAGTCCTCATGAGCTGCCCTACATGATCGAGGCACATATGTAATCCTTATGCTATTGCTATGATGAGTTTGCTGGGATCCGATGGATTATGAGATTATGTTCAGATTGTGTTTGAGTAATATATTTGATTCACCTCTTTTATATTTATGTTCGTAAGTAATTCTTGCATGTTCTCCGTTGTTATTTATTGCTTTGGCCAAGTAGTAGGTAGTGACTCCAAGAGGGAACGTTATGCTTGATTGTGGGTTCATGCCCCTCGATGACTAGCTTGAGTGACAGAAACATGAGTCTAGGGGATGTGTTGTTGCCACAAGGGGGAAAACAACGGTGCTTGTGCCCGCGGTTGCAAGGATTGTTTACTTTACGCAAAGTTCTTTTAATGCAGTTGTCTGTTGCTTTGAGTTTACACTATGGGTGGGACTCGCAACTTAATACCAGCGAGATGTTCTGGATAGATATCTCAAGGTGGATAATTAGTAGTAGATGCAGATGGATTTCGGTCTACTTACCTCGGCGTATCGCCCATGCTTTGAACCTCTACCTTTCTTGCAATGTAGTCAGCATTGGTTTGCGCACATGGTCCTGTCAATTGCCCAGCTGTAATTCGTTTACCTCACATAGCAGTTTTATCGTCTTTTGGGAGAGAGACATCACTAGTGAACATCATGAGACTCCGGTCCATATTACCATCATTGATCACATCCGCTATTTACTTTACGCTTTTACTTACTATTGCAGCAATATCTATCACTACTATCACTTGCGTTTGATCCTTTGTAAACTACAAGGCCGGAGGGATTGACAACCTCTCTGTACTCGTTGGGAGCAAAGTTATCTGTATCTGTGTGCAGGTCCACGTTGATTGCTAATATCTGGCGCCGTTAGCAGTTGACACCTTCTTGTTGAAACTGGGAGTCTCAGGGAAAACGATCCTTGGTATAGCCAAGGGAAAACTTCTGCTACACTGCATCTCAAACCTTCCACTTGGGGTAACCAACGAGGGGTGAGAAGCCACCTAGCAGCAACGCCTAACCCGATGATGCCCGAGCTCCGGCCGCCGCCACGAGCTCTACTGCAGCGAGCTCCGGCCACCCTAGCTCGAGCCACCACCACCATTAGATGCGCATGAGCACTAGCTCACCGTAGGACCAAACCCCGTTGCAAACCGCAGCCTGTAGCGCCGCTCCAAGCAACTCCAGCGAGCCACCGCCGCGCGAATTGGTCGCCGCCGGCCAAACTTCGGCGGGCTGACATGGCCAATTAGTCAGGGACTAATGACGTTTAGTTTAACCTCCACAGCCACTGACAGTGGGCCCCACCGTGTGGTCAAACCCACTCAACTCCATTTTTGACCGGGATTAGCCCCTGTGACACTGACATGCGGGACCCACCAGTCAGGTTTGACCTGGACCAGATCTGTTGACATGTTGACGTTAGCATGATGTCATGCTGACGCAGTAAATGCTTTTCTGGGATTATTTGATTTAAAAACAATTCAGGAAATTCCAAAAAATGATTTGAACTTCAAAAAAATCATATAAATTCAACAGTAACTCAGATGGAAAAGATTTATATATGAAAATTGATCAGAAAAATCCAATCTTTCCAATGGCACTGGTTTCATGCATGTTTGAGCAAGTTAACCTTGCTGTTCACATTAAAACATGATAATGCACTTTAATAAATAATAGTTTGGGTTTAAATTTGAATCTTTGATTCAAATGGGCTCAAACCCTTTTGTTTATAGATGCATTAGCCCAAAACACATGCATCCTGCCATATCATGAGCATGCATCATATTGTTGCATTTGTTTGCTTATTAATTGTATCGCCGGTGTTCTCCGTGGTAGGTCCTGCTCCCGAGGATACTTCTGCGTATCCAGCTGAAGAGCAGTACCCGACAACCACTCTGTCAGGCAAGCAACCCATTGATCATTCCGATACAAACCCATCTTCTCGCTCCTGCTCTCTTTTACTGCATTAAGGCAACAGCGTGTGAACTGCTACTTGCTGCGGTAGTTGAACCCTATTCCCTTGCATGACCTGTCATTGCCACAGTAAATGGTTGAAACCCACTAGCATGTGTAGGAGTTGATTGAGCCATGTGATGTGTGTTCCACCATGCTATTTGTTTATGTTGCCTGCTATGCTTAGAGTTGTGTCAGGTCTGGTTCATCTGGGTGATGGATTAGAGTGAAATGATCATATTCGGTAAAGAGAGGGAAGTGTGGAACATGTTTGGTAAAGGTATCAATGAAAGGCCATGTAGGAGTACGTGGTGGGTTGTTTCATTGGAACCGTCCATAGGACCCGAGATCTGTATGTGTGATTCAAGTTACAGCTACTACCACGCATTGGGCTCCGCGCGCTCCAAGCCCTCTCGACTTATTAACTGCCCTTGTCCTCTGTCCAGGAGTTGCAATTAGTTTCTGGTGTTTGTAGTCTACTGGTGGTCGTGCACAGCGCTGACCCTCGGGGTGGGTTGTGATGCGACAGGTACATGGCACGGTGTACCGGTCGCCCGTTTGGTGACTCGGGAACCCTGTACACATTGTTTGGGGCCGTGAGCGACACCTCGGCAGGATCTCCCCACGGATGGAACCCAAATAGGCGATAAACCTGGACGAGAGACTTGTGTAGTTAGTCAGGTCGTGGCCGACACCTTCGCTGGGCTTCCGCTTGAAGGTTGCCGAGTACATGTCGAGTAAACGGCGATAAGTGGTGGAATCGTGTGTGAAGAAGTACACCCTGCAGGGTTACCAATCTATTCGAATAGTCGTTGTTCGCGGTACAGACTACTTGGTTGCTCTTATAGTTCATAGACAAGTTGATGGATAGTACTAAAAGCCTCAAGACAAGTGTGAGTGCCGTGGATGGCCCTTCCGTAGGATGACGGAAGAGGATCCACGGTGGTGTATTGTTGTGGTGAGTAGAGGACTCGTGTACGTGGTCTTATCTTGCAATCTACTGAGAGTCATAGTATAGGTTAGCCAAGAGTCAAAGTTGGCTTGCTGCTATAAACTCAACTACCCTTATTGATAATGATGCATGTATAATAGGTTCTGTTGTAAGACTTGCTGAGTACCTTTGTACTCATGTTTGCTTAATAACTGTTGCAGAGGAGAACCCTGCCCCTTCTGATGGGTTTTACATAGACGTTGACGTCGACGAGTAGCTTGCTACCCAGACGGAGATCCTGAGCTTGTGAAGGGCCTTGTAGATAGTCAGGCTACACCCAGCCTGTTTTATTTCCAAGTTGTCTGTACTCAGACATGTTAGCTTCCGCTTGTGCTTGTATGATTGTATGACTTGAGTGTTGGGTCATGTGACCCCTACCTGTATGGATATGTTATGTATGGCTCTTCGGAGCCTCTTAAATAAAGTACTTTGAGTCATAGAGTTTTGTTATGATGCAATGTTGTATTTGCACATATTGAGCATATTGTGTGTATGATTGAAATGCTTGGTATGTGTGGGATCCAACACCTAGTTGTTTACCTTTGGTAGCCTATCTTACAGGGAAATGCCTCCTAGTGCTTCCACTGAGCCTTGGTAGCTTGCTACTGCTCGGAACACGTAGGCTGGCCGGCATGTGTCCTTCTTCGTTCCTGTGTCTGTCCCTTAGGGGAAATGTCACGCGTTGTTCCTTTAAGTCCATGTAGCTTGCTACGACTTGGGTTCATATGTTGATGACCGACACGTTCGTTGCTGGGTCATGGATGCATGTCTCTGTAATTTAGTGCCACTTTTGGTTTATAACTAGCCATGTCGGCCCGAGTTCTCTATCATATGGATGCTAGCGACACTGTCATATACGTGTGCCAAAATGCGCAAACGGTCCCGGGCCAGGTAAGGTGGCACCCGTGGGGATACCATGCGTGAGGCCGCAAAGTGATATGACGTGTTACAAGCTAGATCGGTTTGACTTAGGATCGGGGTCCTGACAGCATTGGCATCACAGCCGGACTGCCTGTAGGTTTCTCAAGCCAAACTGGTCGATGTTGAGTCTAGAAAATTCTTAGTTATATGTAGGGGAACTGATTGTGGAAGGGAACGTAAGGCTCTTTTTACTTCTTACCTTATGCCCTTCTGATCTGAGTCAGCCTATTCTTTCTACAGGGGTTTAGGACTAGGCCTCTCATCTTTACTAGGTTCACGTGTTACTAATCCGTAGACTCTTAGGATTGTTGGTTTCAAGCCTCAGTTCAGTTTCTACCCTTCTAGTATGTTGATTAGTTGGAACCGGAACCTTGATATGATTTTGTTGACTGGCTATGCTATCACTTGTATGATGTCTCAAAATCTTTTTTGAGCATTTACAGTTGTTATGCTGCCCGATTTCTTCCAGAAATTCTAATGCCTTTGCATTATTTCGTGTTTCAGATGTCTGGTCGCACACCTCACCGGGTGGTCCGTTTGACACGGTGCATTAATGTGCCCGGTCACACGGCCATGCTAGTCCGTGTGTTGGCTGAGACCGGCTACCGTTGGTATCCTGAGTACACCGTGGAGGAACAGTACCGGGATTTCAACCAGAGTTAGTATTTCTGCACCATACGGATATACCCCTCATATCCCGGAGCTACCGACCCCATCCATTGGTCTTATGGACTCGGGGTTACCATCGAGATGGCAGTGCAGGATGCCGCTTACTCGATGATGACCATCATCCGGGCTAGGCATGCCCTGCTGCTGAACACTGAGTTCTGTTACATGCCAGCCTCACTTCCTGGAGAGGAAGGCTACTACACTGGTGTGTATACTGATGCCGCTCATGAGGAGCCACTGCATCACACTACTACTCAGATGCTGGAGGATAGGGACCGTGAGGTCCGTGCCCTCCGGATGGAGCTGTATAACACTCGAGCCGCCCACTGGACTACTTTGACACGGCTTGCACCTGCCGTGCACGCAGGATATCTGGATATGCGGGATTTGTACCCCGTGCGGACTCGTCTGCCTGATCGTATGGATTGGCGTGACGTTGGGGGTATTACACCTCCACGTGGGCGTCGGTTACCACCAGCATCGGGACCGAGACCGCATCCATGTCCCTATGGTCCACAGCCTTCGAGTGCTCGGGAGTTTCAAGATCCAGATGTTCCACTTCCAGGCTACGGTGGTAATCTTTATGAAGATTACTACGGGAGTGTCTGAGCTAGACCGTGGTAGTAGTAGTATCGTAGTAGTTGTATTTCCACCGTCCTGCGCGTCTTGTGGAATATGACTTAGTTTGTACTGAGTTCCGGAGGTGTAGCTAGATAATGTATAGGAGCTTGGAATGCCTCTGATGAGATGTATCGTCTTTCACCGTAGTGGTACTTTAGCCTTGGCTTGTACTAAACCATGTATGGTGTGTATGACCACTGGTGTATATATGGCAGTTTCTATATTACCATGTCATACGGATGAACATCTCTGCATTCTGTGTCATCCATTATATTCTGCACTCCTACGTCAAAGTTTTGCCATCCTTGTCTAAACCGTTGTTTTGTTTTCCTAGGATGGTCAACACTCGCAGCACTCCTGCTGCTCAAGAGCAGGGTGAGGCTAGTGGGGCTAGAGATGAGAATCTGCCCCAGCTACCCTCCTTGGCTGAAGTTATGCTCGAGGCAGAACGGAACAAGAGAGAGACCAACCGTCTGCTGGCGCATAGAGCAGAACACTGGGTTTCGTCAGAGGAATGACGTGGTGTCAATCAATGACTTTATCAAGATGTGCCCACCAAAGTTCCATCATTCCGCCGAACCTCTGGATGCGGATGACTGGTTTTGCAGTATCACCCACAAGCTACACTCTGCCCGTGTGGCCGAAGCTGACAAGGTTACCTACGCCTCCTACCATCTTGAGGGCCCTGCCAGCCTCTGGTGGGAAAACTTTGAGGCTATGCGTCCTGCTGGCCAAATCACTACTTGGGCTGAGTTCAGTGAGGCATTCCGTGAACATCACATTCCGGAAGGTCTCATGGATCGCAAGCGGGAGGAATTATGCAATTTCACCTAGGGTGGTTAACCATGGATGGCTATAGTCGTGAGTTTGGCAACTTGGCACGTTATGCACCCGAGGAAGTATCCACCGATGCCAAAAAGCAGGCGAGGTTCCGCAAGGGACTCAGCCCTGAACTTCGCCGAGATCTATGTCTGCACGAGTGCACCTCCTTCCAGAAGTTGGTGAATAAGGCCATCAGTGTTGAGACGGGCCAGACTGATTTCGAAGCCACACGCAAGCATCCTCGTGACTTGGGTTCCTCATCCGGCTTTGGCTCTCACAAGCGCCGTGTGTGGGTTCCTAACACTGCTCTGCCACCCAAGTACACTCTGAGGCCATCCTATGAGGCGCCTCGCCCAACTCAACAGTATGCACCTGCCAAGACTTATGGAGGACCACCTGCCAACTTTTCTCCATGCGCTGGCACTGTGACATGTTTCAAGTGTGGAGAACCAAAGCATTACATGCGTGAGTGTCCTCAGAACCAGCCAGGAAGGTCCGTTGGCCGTGGTAAGCCAACAGGCAAGGTGAACTATGTCAAGCCAATCCCCACTGCACGTGGTCATGTCAACTATGTCTCTACTGAGGAAGCTTATGAGGATCCTAACGTCGTCCTTGGTACGCTTCTTGTTAACTGCCATCCGGCATCTGTTCTTTTCGATACTGGAGCATCTCATTCGTTCATATCTGAGAGCTATGCTCGAATGCACAACGTGACTTTTTGTGACATGCCCACTTCCATGGTTATTCAAACTCCTGGTTCAAAATGGCAAACCTCTAGGGTAAGCCATGGGAATGAAATTCTTGTCGATAGACTTGTTTTCCTTGCATCACTAATCGCTCTCAAGTCCTCGGACATAAACATCATCTTGGGTATGGACTGGATGACACGTCATTATGCCAAGATTGATTGCTACACTAGGACTGTTCAACTTACACACCCATCCGGCAAGACAGTCAATGTCTTGACCCGAATGGCTGAGCGTCGGCTCTAGTCTCTTAATGCCAGCCCTCTACCAGAACTCGAAGATATCCCGGTAGTCAGTGACTTTCCGGATGTTTTCCCAGAAGAACTGCCAGGTGTTCCACCTGACAGAGATGTCGAGTTCGTGATAGATCTTATTCGAGGAACTGTCCCAATCTCTAGGAGACCCTATAAGATGGCACCCCTAGAATTAGCTGAGCTTAAGAAACAACTCGATGAGTCCTTGAAAAAGGGTTTCATTCGTCCAAGTTCTTCCCCTTGGGCTTGTCCCGTTCTCTTCGTCAAGAAGAAGGATGGAACAGAACGGATGGTTGTAGATTATCGACCTGTCAATCTGGTCACCATAAAGAACAAGTATCCGCTCCCCAGGATCAACGATCTGTATGATCAGCTCGCTGGATCCTCAGTCTTTTCTAAAATGGATTTGAGGTTGGGTTACCATAAAATCAAAATCAAGAACAGGGACATTCCCAAGATGGCCTTTGTTACTCATTATGGCCAATACGAGTACACCGTCATATCCTTCGGATTAACCAATGCCCCAGCCAGTTTCTCCCGGCTAATGAATTCTATATTCATGGAGTACTTGGATAAATTCGTCGTGGTATACCTCGATGATATACTCATTTACTCCAAGAACAAGGAAGATCATGCCGAGCATCTAAGGCTGGTATTGACGAAACTTCGAGAGCACCGCCTTTATGCCAAATTCTCTAAATGTGAATTTTGGTTGCCAGAAGTGACCTATCTAGGCCATGTGATCTCTGGTAAGGGTATTGCCGTCAATCCCGAGCGAGTTTAGGCCGTCCTTGACTGGACTCCTCCTGAATCGGTCAAGCAAGTTAGGAGTTTCCTTGGCTTAGCGAGCTATTGCTGACGCTTCGTCGAGAATTTCTCCAAGGTTGCTAAACCTCTAACTGAACTTCTCAAGAAAGATAAAAAGTTCGAGTGGACCCCACAGTGCGAGTCCAGCTTTCAGGAACTGAAAAGACGCCTGACATCTGCACCCGTACTGGTACCACCAGACTTTTCCAAGGATTTTATTATCTACTGCGATGCCTCGCGACAAGGACTAGGTTGCATACTCATGCAAGATCGTCAAGTGATCGCTTACGCATCTCGACAGTTGCGTCCACATGAGGATAATTATCCTACACATGATCTAGAGCTTGCAGCTCTAGTCCACACACTTAAAACATGGCAACATTACCTTCTTGGTAATCGCTGTGAAATCTTCACTGATCACCAAAGTCTGAAATACATCTTCACCCAACTGGATTTGAATCTCAGGCAAAGACGTTTGGTTGAGTTGCTCACAGATTACGACTTAGGAATCACCTACACCCCTGGGAAGGTCAATGTCATGGCTAACGCACTAAGTCGTAAGTCCTATTGTAACAACTTGATGTTACAACAAGGGCAACCACTTCTCCATGAGGAATTTCGTAAGCTTAACCTTCACATTGTTCCTCGAGGATTCCTTTCCACCTTGGTGGCGAAACCTACCCTTACGGATCGAATCATAGCTGCCCAGAAGCAAGATACAGGGATTTCCCGAATTAAGAGAAACATTCACAAAGCAGTTGCAGGTTGTTTCTCCATTGATAACAGAGGTGTTGTTTTCTCCGAGAACCGTTTAGTGGTTCCCAAGAACCAACATCTACGGCAGTTGATCCTTAAGGAGGCTCATGAATCTCCTCTCACGATTCATCCCGGTAGCACCAAAATGTATCAGGACCTACGCCAGAGGTTCTGGTGGACTAGGATGAAGAGAGAAATCGCTCGGTTCATTGCTAACTGCGACGTTTGTTGTCGAGTCAAAGCAGAGCATCAACGACCTGCTGGCACCCTTCAACCTTCAGCTATTCCTGAATGGAAATGGGACAAGATCGGTATGGACTTCATTACCGGGTTTCCCAGGACCAGGAAAGGGAATAATGCTATCTTCGTCGTTATCGACCGCCTCTCCAAAGTATCCCATTTCCTACCTGTTCGAGAGAGTATAACCGCTAGCCAGCTAGCAAACTTGTATATCTCTCGGATAGTATCACTTCATGGTGTGCCGTTGGAGATTAACTCAGACCGTGGAAGTCTTTTCACTTCACGATTTTGGGAAAGTTTCCAAAATGCTATGGGGACTCATCTCTCTTTTAGCACCGCCTTTCATCCTCAGTCAGTGGTCAAGTGGAACGAGTCAATCAAATTCTGGAAGATATGCTTCGAGCCTCTGTCATCTCTTTCAGTATGGATTGGGAAAAGTGTCTTCCATTCGCTGAATTCGCTTATAACAATAGTTATCAAGCCAGCTTGGGCAAGGCTCCCTTCGAAGTTCTATATGGACGAAAGTGTCGAACGCCTCTTAACTGGTCAGAAACCGGGGAAAGACAATTCTTTGGTCCGGATATGATCCAGGAAGCAGAAGAGCAAGTTCGCATCGTTCGTGAGAAATTGAAAACAGCCCAGTCTTGCCAGAAGAGCCAATATGATAGTCATCATAAGGCTGTGACTTTTGAAGTTGGCGATAAGGCTTACCTTCGGGTTACTCCTCTTAAGGGAACACATCGCTTCGGTATCAAAGGCAAATTGGCTCCTCGTTACATCAGTCCTTTTCGCATTCTTGCCAAATGAGGAGAAGTTGCCTACCAATTGGAACTACCTCCGCACCTTTCCAGAGTTCATGATGTCTTCCACGTTTCTCAACTCAGGCGTTGCTTCTCGGATCCTATCCGCGGAGTGGACCACGAAACGCTTGATCTCCAAGACAATCTAATATATCGAGAATATCCCGTTCATATTCTTGATCAAACCGAGTGTACCACTCGACGTCATAATATCAAGTTTCTCAAGGTTCAATGGTCACATCATTCCGAGAGTGAAGCTACTTGGGAAAGGGAGGATCGTCTTCGACTTGAGTACCCCACCCTTTTTCCGGAGGAACCCGAATCTCGGGACAAGATTCTTTTGAGTGGGGGTGAGTTGTCACATCCCTAGTCAGTGCTTGCATTAGGACTAGCTAGAGTGTGCATCATGTTTACTTTCCATAGAAACTTGAAATGGGAATGACAGAAACCCCAACACCCCTCTTCTAACAACTAGGGTTTAATAAAATATTTTCCAATGTACCCAAAATGCCCTTCAAAAATGTTCATCATCTTTGCCTTGGTCTTAAACCTCTGCCAAAAATAGTGCACAATTTTCTAGGACATCCAAAGGTCTATGGATTAATTCATATTGTAATTGCATTTGGGCATTTAAATGCTATAAAATAATTTAGGTGCCCAGATAATCATAAACTAAAATGTTCCATGCTATCCACATTATATAAAGTGGGCATGACTAGTTTTATGATTTATAAAAATGCCCTAGCATTTATACTAATTCAACAAAGTTGAAAAAGAAACAAAATAGAAAGAAAATAGAAAAAAGAAAAGAGAAAGGGGGACAGCCACTCACGTGGGCCACTTACCTGGCTTGGCCCAGCACAGCCCAGCCCGCTGGCGCCCGCCAGTCGTCACTCTCCTCTCGCCAGGAGGACGGGGCGCGTGGCCGCGGCGTGCATGCACGCGTACGGCCACCTCCTGCCTGGCTGCCTGCGTCCCCCGACGCCTCGACGCTCCTATGCGTCGCCACGCAGCTCCTCGCTCCTCTCTCACTCTCCCCCGTGTCCTCCCCCTCCTCTATCCCTCTCCGCCGAGCTCCACCGAGCGGGCTCGTCGCCGCCGTTCGCTGCCACCGCGCCCTAAGCCACCACCTCGCCTCGCCGACGCACCCATCGGCTTCACCGCGTCGCCCTGGAGCTCTCCACCAACGCACACGACGCCGGAAGCCCCGTAGCGCTGTCCTCACCGTCGTCTTCAACCTTCGGCACCGGAGATCGCCGCCGCCCGTACGTCGCCGCCCGACCTTCCCCAAGCCCGCGTCGACGCCCTCTGCGACCGCTGTGAGCTCACACATCGAACCCCCCTCTCCTCGAGCTCGATTACGTCTTGTAGCCACTATTTCGCAAGCCCCCAAGCTCACCGCCGGCGTCCTCGTCGCCGCCGTCGTTCTAGTTGGCCTTGGACACGCCCGAGTGCTTCATCGTGCTCCTGACCTCACCAGGATGCCGTTGAGCCCCTCCCCTTGCTCGCCCGTGCCCCGCAACGCCTAACCCGATGATACCCGAGCTCCGGCCGCGCCGCCGCCACGAGCTCTACTCCGGCGAGCTCCGGCCACCCTAGCTCCAGCCACCACCACCATTAGATGTGCATGAGCTCTAGCTCGCCGTAGGACCAAACCCCGTTGCAAACCGCAGCCTGTAGCGCCGTTCCGAGCAACTCCGGCGAGCCACCGCCGCGCGAATTGGTCGCCGCCGGCCAAACTCCGGCGGGCTGACGTGGCCAATTAGTCAGGGACTAATGATATTTAGTTTAACCACCACAGCCACTGACAGTGGGCCCCACCGCATGGTCAAACCCACTCAACTCCAGTTTTGACCGGGATTAGCCCCTGTGACACTGACATGCGGGACCCACCAGTCAGGTTTGACCTGCACCAGGTCTGTTGACCTGATGACGTCAGCATGATGTCATGCTGATGCAGTAAATGATTTTCTGGGATTATTTGATTTAAAAACAATTCAGGAAATTCCAGAAAATGCTTTGAACTTCAAAAAAAATCATATAAATTCAACAGTAATTCAGATGGAAAAGATTTATATATGAAAATTGATCAGAAAAATCCAATCTTTCCAATGGCACTGGTTTCATGCATGTTTGAGCAAGTTAACCTTGCTGTTCACATTAAAACATGATAATGCACTTTAATAAATAATAGTTTGGGTTTAAATTTGAATCTTTGATTCAAATGGGCTCAAACCCTTCTGTTTATAGGTGCATTAGCCCAAAACACATGCATCTTGCCATATCATGAGCATGCATCATATTGTTGCATTTGTTTGCTTATTAATTGTATCGCCGGTGTTCTCCGTGGTAGGTCCTGCTCCCGAGGATACTTCTGCGTATCCAGCTGAAGAGCAGTACCCGACAACCACTCTGTCAGGCAAGCAACCCATTGATCATTCCGATACAAACCCATCTTCTCGCTCCTGCTCTCTTTTACTGCATTAAGGCAACAGCGTGTGAACTACTACTTGCTGCGGTAGTTGAACCATATTCCCTTGCATGACCTGTCATTGCCACAGTAAATAGTTGAAACCCACTAGCATGTGTAGGAGTTGATTGAGCCATGTGATGTGTGTTCCACCATGCTATTTGTTTATGTTGCCTGCTATGCTTAGAGTTGTGTCAGGTCTGGTTCATTTGGGTGATCGATCAGAGTGAAGTGATCATACTCGGTAAAGAGAGGGAAGTGTGGAACATGTTTGGTAAAGGTATTGATGAAAGGCCATGTAGGAGTACGTGGTGGGTTGTTTCATTGGAACCATCCATAGGACCCGAGATCTGTATGTGTGATTCAAGTTACAGCTACTACCACGCATTGGGTTCCGGGCGCTCCAAGCCCTCTCGACTTATTAACTGCCCTTGTCCTCTGTCCAGGAGTTGCAATTAGTTTCTGGTGTTTGTAGTCTACTGGTGGTCGTGCACAGTGCTGAACCTCGGGGTGGGCTGAGATGCGACAGGTACGTGGCACAGTGTACCGGTCGCCCGTTTGGTGACTCGGGAACCCTGTACACATCGTTTGGGGCCATGAGCGACACCCCGGCCAGATCTCCCCATGGATGGAACCCAAATAGGCGATAAACCTGGACGAGAGACTTGTGTAGTTACTCAGGTCGTGGTCGACAGCCTCGCTGGGCTTCCGCTTGAAGGTTGCCGAGTACATGTCGAGTAAA
This sequence comes from Secale cereale, assembly GCA_902687465.1. Taxonomy (NCBI): domain Eukaryota; kingdom Viridiplantae; phylum Streptophyta; class Magnoliopsida; order Poales; family Poaceae; genus Secale; species Secale cereale. Next base: position 804,898,587 of record LR738711.1, read on the forward strand.
CGGCGATAAGTGGTGGAAGCGTGTGTGAAGAAGTACACCCCTGCAGGGTTACCAATCTATTCGAATAGCCGTTGTTCGCGGTACGGACTACTTGGTTGCTCTTACAGTTCATATTCAAGTTGATGGATACTACTAAAAGCCTCAAGACAAGTGTGAGTGCCGTGGATGGCCCTTCCGTAGGATGACGGAAGAGGATCCACGGTGGTGTATTGTTGTGGTGAGTAGAGGACTCGTGTACGTAGTCTTATCTTGCAATCTGCTGACAGTCATAGTATAGGTTAGCCAAGAGTCAAAGCTGGCTTGCTGCTATAAACTCCACTACCCTTATTGATAATAATGCATGTATAATAGGTTCTGTTGTAAGACTTGCTGAGTACCTTTGTACTCATGTTTGCTTAATAACTGTTGCAGAGGAGAACCCTGCCCCTTCTGATGGGTTTTACATAGACGTTGACGTCGACGAGTAGCTTGCTACCCAGACGGAGATCCTAAGCTTGTGAAGGACCTTGTAGATAGTCAGGCTACACCTAGCCTGTTTTATTTCCATATTGTGTGTACTCAGACATGTTAGCTTCCGCTTGTGCTTGTATGATTGTATGACTTGAGTGTTGGGTCATGTGACCCCTACCTGTATGGATATGTTATGTATGGCTCTTCGGAGCCTCTTAAATAAAGTACTTTGAGTCATAGAGTTCTGTTGTGATGCAATGTTGTATTTCCACATATTGAGCATATTGTGTGTATGATTGAAATGCTTGGTATGTGTGGGATCCGACACCTAGTTGTTTACCTTTGGTAGCCTATCTTATAGGTTAATGCCTCCTAATGCTTCCACTGAGCCTAGGTAGCTTGCTACTGCTCGGAACACGTAGGCTGGCCGGCATGTGTCCTTCTTTGTTCCTGTGTCTGTCCCTTAGGGGAAATGTCGCGCGTTGTTCCTTTAAGTCCATGTAGCTTGCTACGACTTGGGTTCATACGTTGATGACCGACACGTTCGTTGCCGGGTCATGGATGCCTGTCTCTGTAATTTAGTGCCACTTTTGGTTTATAACTAGCCATGTCGGCCCGGGTTCTCTGTCATATGGATGCTAGGGACACTATCATATACGTGTGCCAAAATGCGCAAATGGTCCCGGGCCAGGTAAGGTGGCACCCGTGGGGATACCGTGCGTGAGGCCGCAAAGTGATATGACGTGTTACAAGCTAGATCGGTGTGACTTAGGATCGGGGTCTTGACATCGGGGGACCCATGAGACATGGGGGCGCCCACCCTCGTGGACAGCAGGTGGCCCCCCTCGTGATCTTCTTTCGCCAGATATTTTTTATATTTTCTGAAACGTAGTTCTGTGAAGTTTCGGGGCTTTTGGAGTTGTGCAGAATAGGTTTCCAGAGTTTGCTCCTTTTCCAGCCCAGAATTCCAGCTGCCGGCTTTCCCCCTCTTCATGTAAACCTTGTAAAAGAAGAGAGAAAAGGCATAAGTATTGTGACATAACGTGTAATAATAGCCCATAATGCAATAAATATCAACATATAAGCATGATGCAAAATGGACGTATCAGACATGCTGGTTAGCAGTATGACTATTATCACCCACAACACATTGTGTTCTATTCGCGCATATCATCTACGCATAGACCTGGCTCATGATGCCACTGTTGGGGAACGTAGTATTTCAAAAAATTCCTACGATCACGCAAGATCTATCTAGGAGAAGCATAGCAACGAGCGGGGAGAGTGTGTCTACGTACCCTCGCAGACCGAAAGCGGAAGCGTCTAGTGATGCGGTTGATGTAGTCGAACGTCTTCGCGATCCAACCGATCTATGCACCGAACGTACGACACCTCCGCGTTCAGCACACGTTCAGCTCGATGACGTCCCACTAGCTCTTGATCTATTTGAGCGTCATGGGAGAGTTTCGTCAGCACAATGGCGTGGTGACGGTGATGATGAAGCTACCGGCGCAGGGCTTCGCCTAAGCACTGCAACGATATGACCGTGGTGTGTAACTGTGGGGAGGGGCACTGCACACGGCTAAAATCAACTTGTGTGTCTATGGGGTGCCCCCTGGGCACGTATATAAAGGATGGAGGGAGGAGGAGGCCGGCCCTCATAGGGCGCGCCCAAAGTGTGGAGTCCTACTAGGACTCCCTAGTCCTAGTAGGATTCCACCTCCCACATGGAATAGGAAAAGGGGAAGGGAGAAGGAGAAGGAAGGAAGGGGCGCCCCCTTTCCCTACTCCAATTCGGACCAGCCCATGGGGAAGGGGCACAGTCACCCTTGAGGCCTTTCTATCCTTTCCCGTATGGCCCATTAAGGCGCAATACGAATTCCTGTAACTCTCTGGTACTCCGAAAAATAACCGAATCACTCGGAACCTTTACGATGTCCGAATATAGCTTACCGATATATTGATCTTTACGTCTCGACCATTTCGAGACTGTTCGTAATGTCCGTGATCTCATCTGGGACTCCGAACAAACGTCGGTCATCAAATCACATAACTCATAATACAAATCGTCATCGAACATTAAGCGTGCGGACCCTACGAGTTCGACAACTATGTAGACATGACCGAGACACATCTCCGGTCAATAACCAATAGTGGAATCTGGATGCTCGTATTGGCTCCTACATATTCTACGAAGATTTTTATCGATCAAACCGCATAACAACATACGTTGTTCCCTTTGTCATCGGTATGTTACTTGCCCGAGATTCGATCGTCGGTATCATCATACCTAGTTCAATCTCGTCACCGGCAAGTCTCTTTACTCGTTCTGTAATACATCATCTCGTGACTAACTCATTGGTCGTTTGCTTGCAAGGCTTATTACGATGTGTATCACCGAGAGGGCCCAGAGATACCTCTCTGACACTCGGAGTGACAAATCCTATTCTCGATCTATGCCAACACCACAAACACCTTCGGAGACACCTGTAGAGCACCTTTATAATCACCCAGTTACGTTGTGACGTTTGATAGCACACAAGGAGTTCCTACGGTATTTGGGAGTTGCATAATCTCATAGTCAGAGGAACATGTATAAGTCATGAAGAAAGCAATAGCAGTAAAACTAAACGATCAAGTTGCTAAGCTAATGGATGGGTCTTGTCCATCACATCATTATCCTAATGATGTTATCCCATTCATCAAATTACAAAACATGTCAATGGTTAGGAAACACAACCATCTTTGATTAACAAACTAGTCTAGTAGAGGCATACTAGGGACACTCGGTTTTGTCTATGTATTCACACATGTACTAAGTTTCCGGTTAATACAATTCTAGCATGAATAAAAGACATTTATCATGATATATAAGGAAATATAAATAACAACTTTATTATTGCCTCTAGGGCATATTTCCTTTAGCTACCATCATCTTTCAACTTAGCTTTCTCTAGGAACGCATTAAAATTCAAGGGAACGGTAGCACGGGCCATTGATCTACAACAACATAGATATGCAAAAACTATTAGTACTAAGTTCATGATAAATTAAAGTTCAATTAATCATATTACTAATGAACTCTAACATAAATAGACATCCCTCTAGTCATCTAAATGATCACGTGATCCAAATCATTAAACCATGTCCGATCATCACAAGAGATGGAGTAATTTTCAATGGTGAACACCTTATGTTGATCATATCTACTATATGATTCACGCTCGACCTTTCGGCCTCCAGTGTTCCGAGGTCATGTCTGTACATGCTAGGCTCGTCAAGTTTAACCCGAGTATTCTGCATGTGCAAAACTGTCTTACACCCGTTGTATTTGAACGTAGAGCTTATCACACCCGATCATCACGTGGTGTCTCGGCACGACGAACTGTTGCAACGGTGCATACTCAGGGAGAACACTTGTACCTTGAAATTTGTAAGGGATTATCTTATAATGCTACCGTCGTACTAAGCAAAATAAGAAGCATAATAAGATAATCATCACATGCAATCAAAATATGTGACATGATATGGCCATCATCATCTTATGCTTTTGATCTCCATCTCCAAAGCATCGTCATGATCTCCATCGTCACCGGCTTGACACCATGATCTTCATCATAGCGTCGTGGCCGTCTCGCCAACTATATATTGCTACTACTACTATATATCGCTAACTCATAGTGATAAAGTAAAGAAATTACATGGCGTTCGCAATTCATACAATAAAGAGACAATCATAAGGCTCCTACTGGTTGACAATAATTTACAAAACATGATCATCTCATACAATAACGTATAACTCATCACATCTTGACCATATCACATCACAACATGCCCTGCAAAAACAAGTTAGATGTCCTCTACTTTGTTCTTGCAAGTTTTACGTGGCTGCTACGGGCTTAGCAAGAACCGGTCTTACCTATGCATCAAAACCACAATGATTTTTGTCAAGTGTGATGTTTTAACCTTCAACAAGGACCGGGTGTAGTCACACTCGATTCAACTAAAGTTGGAGAAACGGACACCTGCCAGCCACCTATGTGCAAAGCACGTTGGTAGAACCAGTCTCGTGAACGCGGTCATGTAATATCGGTCCGGGCCGCTTCATCCGACAATATCGCCGAATCAAAGTATGACATGCTGGTAAGCATTATGAATATTATCGCCCACAACTCATTGTGTTCTACTTGTGCATATCATCTACGCGTAGACCTGGATCTGATACCGCTGTTGGGAATGTAGTATTTCAAAATTTTACCTACGATCACGCAAGATCTATCAAGGAGAAGCATAGCAACGAGCGGGGAGAGTGTGTCCATGTACCCTCATAGACTGAAAGCAGAAGTGTTTAGTAATGCGGTTGACGTAGTCGGACGTCTTCGTGATCCAACCGATCAAGTACCGAACGCAAGGCACCCCCGTGATCTGCACACGTTCAGCTCGGTGACGTCCCTCGTACTCTTGATCCAGTTGAGGCCGAAGGAGAATTTCATCAGCACGACGGCATGGTGACGGTGATGATGAAGTTACCGACGCGGGGCTTCGCCTAAGCACTGCGACAATATGACCGAGGTGTGTAACTGTGGAGGGGGGCATTACACACGGCTAAAACAATTGTCAACTTGTGTGTTCTAGGGTGCCCCTGCCCCCGTATATAAAGGATCAAGGGGAGAGGCCGGCCGGCCGGCCCCTATAGGGCGCACCCAAGGGGGCAATCCTACTCCTACTAGGAGTAGGAAAACCCCTTTCCTAGTCCAACTAGGAGAAGAAGGAAGGGAGGGAGAGAAGAGAAGGAAGGAGGGGGCGCCGCCCCTCCCCCTAGTCCAATTCGGACTATGCCCATGGGGGGCACGCGGCCACCCCTTGGCTGCCTTCCTCTCTCTCCCCTAAAGCCCAATAAGGCCCATTACTTCTCCGGTGGTTCCGATAACCCTTCCGGCACTCTGATATTTATCCGGTGACCCCCAGAACTCATCTGGTGTCCGAATAATATCATCCAATATATTATTATTTATGTCTCGACCATTTCGAGACTCCACGTCATGTCCGTGATCTCATCCGGGACTCCGAAAAACCTTTGGTGCATGAAAACACATAAACTCATAACACCGATCGGCATCAAACATTAAGCGTGCGGACCCTACGGGTTCGAGAACAATGTAGACATGACCGAGACATATCTATGGTCAATAACCAATAGCGGAACTAGATGCTCATATTGGCTCCTACATATTCTACGAAGAGCTTTATCGGTCAAACCGCATAACAACATACGTTGTTCCCTTTGTCATCGGTATGTTACTTGTCCGAGATTCGATCGTCGGTATCATCATACCTAGTTCAATCTCGTCACCGGCAAGTCTCTTTACTCGTGCCGTAATACATCATCTCGTGACTAACTCATTAGTCTTTTGCTTGCAAGGCTTACTATGATGAGTATTACCGAGAGGGCCCAGAGATACCTCTCCGACACTCGGAGTGACAAATCCTAATCTTGATCTATGCCAACACCACAAACATTTTCGGAAATACCTGTAGAGCATCTTTATAATCACCCAGTTACGTTGTGATGTTTGATAGCACACAAGGTGTTCCTCTGGTATTCGGGAGTTGCATAATCGCATAGTTAGAGGAACATGTATAAGTCATGAAGAAAGCAATAGCAGTAAAACTAAACAATCATAGTGATAAGCTAATGGATGGGTCTTGTCCATCACATCATTCTCCTAATGATGTGATCCCGTTGATCAAATGACAACACATGTCTATGGTTAGGAAACATAATCATCTTTGATTAACGAGCTAGTCTAGTAGAGGCATACTAGAGACACTCTGTTTTGTCTATGTATTCACACATGTATCAAGTTTTCGGTTAATACAATTCTAGCATAAATAAAAGATATTTATCATAATATACAAGAAAATATAAATAACAACTTTATTATTGCCTCTAGGGCATATTTTCTTCAGCGGTTTCCAAACAGCTAGCTCGTTCAGCTTTGCGCGTCGTCGGGTGAAGTTATCGTAGTAGCGGCAACTTCATCAGGTCGGATAAGTTGTCGAGTATATGGACGATGGGATGCCACAGGAGGACCTGGACCATGTCAGGTCGACAGGGCATGACGGAAGAACACCGGTTCCGCACGAGATTGGCGAGCGCCAACGTGTCTGGCGGGCGCGTGTGAAGGTTTCATCGATGGGCTTTGTCGTGGGATCGATTCCGAAGAAGGCACTGACAGTGATGCACACATACGTACAAGAGCCTGATTGATTATGTGTCGTAGTAATACGACTCGTATGTTGCAGGCTTGATGTCCTCCGTCGGTGATGCGGAAGGCCATGACGCAGAGTTGTGCAGCGGATGTAATCACGGAGCGGCGACATATGACAACGATGGAGTCGCACAACATATTAGGCGACGACGGGTGGCAGAGTTTTGGAGCGGCCGGGTACGCAGCTGATTAGGTTTAGGGTTATCGTGATCGAACCTCGCACATGATGCCAATGTTAAAAATTGGGGTTTGTGGTCTACCCCTATTTCTCTGCGCTTATCCGTGGTGCCGCTCACAATTCGCATATCTGAAACTAGGAGGTAGGGGCATTCTTATACTATCTTTCCAAAGAGTCCACCTCTTATACAGATAAGATTCCTAGTCGTTACAACTAGATTCCGGAATAGAGTCCAGATCAAATTACCAATCACGATCAACATTAGGGTTGTAATCTAACTATACGATCTAGTTCCTTCCGATTATCACTATACCCGGGTAGTCTTTCCAATATAAATAGTATATTGTATTCCACTGATAATCGACCAGCTACCTTAAGCATATAACTTAAGTACATTCCAACAAGTGATAATTCCATAATAAACATGTAAAGCAATTCCATGCATAAATACATGTATAATTTCATAATGATGTATTCTGAATATTAGTAATTTCTAATAATTTGAATATAGTTGCAGGACACATAATTCCAACAAGTAGTACACTAGTTTGTTGTACTCCAATTTGGATGGCAACAAATGCACAAATAACGAGATAGGTGTTTTGCTGTGCTTCGGTTCAGAATCTGGCATGTTTAATTTGACCCAATAACAATGAACACGGTCATCGATTATTAAGCATCCTTATTTTCATCAATCACAATACAGTAAATTACAGATGTTGCAACATAATCTAATTGTTAAACTACCAACTCCGGTGGGAAAAGCCATGTTACCCCCTGGAAAGGCGCACAAAAACGTGGCAAACTAGAACATTGAGACTTCACGTCGAACACCTCGCCCGTCTCAACATCATAAACAACATCCTCCTTCATATCACCATAAGGTGCATAAACAAACTTGGAGAAGTTCATGCTGATGAAGAGTGCTCGTCCGCCGCCTAGTCCACTACCTTTTGGTAGTGGCACCCATGCGCCTGTGCCTACGTCTGCCTCCAAAATGTCCACGTGACATGTGAGCATGGAAGACTCGCCCGAATGGGATCTCATATGTCGCCTCACCATGAGAAGCTTCCCACGGGACTTGATGAGGTGACGTGAAACAGTGATGAGCTCATTGGTTTCCTCATCATACGCATATTCACTTGAATCATGTGTGCGATCATCTTCTATCATCACTTCATTGTCGTCAGGCACAACCTCCTCCTCCTCACCTACGTCGCCGTCACCCTCGTCGTCGTCGCCATCAACACCATCTTCTTGTTCATCATCATCGACGCCATCAACAACATCATCATCATTTTCTTCGTCGTCGTCTACGTTCTCCTCATCTTCATCATCATCATCACAAGCGTTCCACGCATCATAACCATCATAACCTGGTGGTTGCTTGATGACACGCTTGCAAATGGTGACAATAGGCTTGCCATCGCTATCCAATGTGAGATCAAAAGGAATAAGATCCTCGGCTTTGGTGATGGCATATAGTTTGTTTCCAAGGAATGCAATATCGATGATGTGGGTGTAGGGAGTTGTCCGTGGATCCGGTAACCAAGCACCTTTCCCTTGCCGCAGCACAATGAGAGGGTAGTTGGTGTTATCTGTAAGGACGGCGATGAAGTCATCTATGGCAGAGGAGCGCATGAGAAACTTGCATATTTTGCAGGTCTTGATGTTGGCGATGGAGTCGCTGAGCATGGTGAGCGGCACACACATGTTGGAGAATGGGTTGTGCAGCAGGTAGCTTTGCAACATGTAGTCTATTCCGTCCTCGAACTCGCACTTGGTGCCGAGGCCGACGGCGAGCCAGGAGCCGGTGGAGCCGACGCAGATGGCGCTGTCGACGGGGAACGATGGGAGGCGGTGCGAGCGGCCGTCGGAGGGCGTGACGACGTCACACTCCCACAGAACGACCCACGGGAGGCGATGGCGGCGCTCGTGGCTGCGCACGGCGGAGTGCCATGGGCGGCAGACGGCGCGCGACCGTGCATGGTCGGCAGGGTTAGGAAGGCAGGCGACGACGAGGCCTAGGAGATCCAGCGGGAGGTCGGACCACGAAGCCATGTCTCTGATGAGATCAATTCGATCCGATGGTATAAGCAAAGTTTTATAAATTGTCGACGGTCTCGATGGTACGTATATGCTGGTGCGTGCATCGATTGCCAGATGGAGACACGTACATATATAGCCAGATGAGGTGGGATTCAGCTTTGGATTGGCTCCGGGTCGGACTCGGGCCTTGCGTATTCCGGATCTCCACGTATCACGAGTCTGCCCCGTGTTCCTGCTGTCTTGCTTTGATTTTGGCACATCTAAATGTGCTCTAATTATTATAAATATAAATAACACAATCAAGCAAAAAAGGAAAAAAAAAAATAGACGACAAAAATAATGCTTGCATAAATTTTAGCGTGAAATCAATAACATATAATTTAGATGTGCAATACCTATAGCCAACGGCGGAGCCAGGGGGAGACCAGCAAGGGCCACGGCTCCCCCCAACATGCAGAATATTTTTGAAGATATAGTAGGATCATATATGGTAATAGCTATGTGGCTGTTTGTACATCCCTCTCCTGAACATCATTTTGACAAACTAGAGTATATGCATTGCTCACAGAAGATCCCACTGAAAGAAGTGGTGAAAAGTGCAACACACACATGCACGAGTCACACCCCCTGCCTCTTTTTTATTTTTGCAGTTTCTCTTCTCTCCCCCTATTATGCACTGTCAAGACAAAATGTAGTACGATACATAAGGACAAGGCAAAATCTGATGTGGTGGTGTTGTAGTTTCCTCTAAAAAAATCTGACGTTCTAATTTATAAATAACTATTGGTTAGTTTGTTTTCAAAATAATTTTAAAAGTTCAAGCTGGCATTTTATTCAATTTAAAGCCTACAAAATATCAGTTGTTGGATTATATAGAATGAAATGTATATGCAGTTCAATTGATGATTGTTAGTTCATCATCATCTAATTGCATATTTTGCTTCCATGCAATGTATGTAACGTATTTATGTTACCAACACTTTCTCAGTAACAATAGTGCATATTTCGCTATACGCACGGCTCATTCAAATATATATTTTCACATAATAAAAATAAAATTCCATACATCTTGTTGAACTTCAGAGTTTGCTCAATGTTCGGCCCCCCTTGTGCATAATTCCTGGCTCCATCGTTGCCTATAGCATGTTTAGAATTGCTTTAGCAAAACTGTTTTTTCAAATATTTGGATTGCTTACCATGTGTGTCACGTGGTGTCTCACTTCGATTCGAACTTCCCCAGCCTCTCCTCACAAAACCAAATCCACCAAAAAAGAGAACAATAGGGTTTCTTCGCTAGCTCCTGCTCCGCCCATGGCCAACCGCGGCAACCCCCTGTCGTCGAGAAGCCCTCGCGACGCTTCTGTCGTTTTCCGCAGACATTCCCAAAAAAATATCAGCCATGCGCAATGCCGATGGGCGACGGTTCGGCATGTGTCCATCATGTCCAGCACCGCTCCCCCCTCCTCATATTTTACTCCCCTCGCGTTCGACTACTCCTCCGAGTGGCTCCTCCTCTTGCTTAAGCCTATGTCAGCCTCTTCTAGGGTAGTATGATTTTTCTTGCTGGTGCAAAACGAGACGAACTTTATTTCCTCCCTTTTATCGTATGTCGCCAACTTCATTCTCAATTCAATACTAGGATCCATTATAAAGAGGTAATATCACTGAGAGAACTTGCACTTAATGTTCAGTTTGGTTCTGAAACTTGCAAAATACGAAATTATGGTCACTTAACTTGTAATGCCCAGGATGGAGTTATACCTCCTACGTGTCGAGGCACGACTTAAAGGCATAAGTCCATCCTAGAATGATCTCAAGTTTGGTAATCTTTGCACAACTCATGTAAAAGGGGGATAGTAAACTGAAAATAGTTGGCTTACACTCGCCACGTCACAGAATAACAGTACAAGTCTCAAACATCATACATTAAGAGCACTACAACCCTCTAAGGGCAAAAGCCAAATGCCAAAGTACCAAACTCAGATAAATAAAGCAACCACAGGCGGATCGAATCCTAGTAAGAGACTCCACTACTGATCGTCCGGGTAACGCACGTAGTAACGACTACGCTCCTCGTCGTACTCCCAATCCAGCTCGGTGCCATCACCTGGATAGCTCACCGCTGGACCTGCATCTGGTGTGTGAAGTAACTGTGAGCCACAGAGGACTCAGCAATCCCGTTCCCGGGTAACAGAATTATTTAAGCCTTTAGGTGAGGGAAAGGCTGAAGAAAGAACAAGTCTGCAGCAGCAACTAGCATCTAGCTTACGCAAGTGAGAGCGAGAAGAGAAGGCATCGGCGAGAAGTGATCACGAAGTGATCCTAGCTACAAGCTCACAAGCATAACCCCTCCGTGTTCAACTCCCGAATCCCGATTCGGAAATTGACAGTCACGGAACACACGCTGGTAGTGTATTAGTATCATTGTGTCAAGTTATCTACAACCGGAATTAACAAGCTCCCATCTGCCACATAACCGCGGGCACGGCTTTCGAAAGTTCAAACCCTGCAGGGGTGTTCCAACTTGACCCATTACAAGTCCACGATCCGCGGAGTCGCAACTCCAAAGTGGGAAGACCCGAGTATCCTCGGAATCCCGTGCTCAAGATATACCGAGCTAAGGTAAGGCTAATCCAGCAAATCCTCCCGGCGTGTCGACACCCTGATAGTAGCCGCGCGTATCTAGGTCTCAGGACACGACCGGATG
>LR738711.1:804910252-804955183 GCA_902687465.1 Secale cereale
TGGAAAAGACTTAGCACTTAGCGGTTTATCGAGGGGGTCCCATACACCCCAACCGTGTTAGGAACGCATAATCAAGGAACATAAAACCGGCTTATACGGATCCTAACGGCATGAGTGGAACAAATCACCAAGCAAAAGGCTTAGCCTTCCACCCTTGCCAATATATAGATGATTTCAGTTTAAGCATTTATATAGTGTGATATAACCCAACCAAACTTCAACATGGAGCAAGCATCTTCACTTCACCTGCAACTAGCAACGCTATAAGAAGGGCTGAGCGAAGCGTACTTAGCCAAGCAACGGTTTGCATAGGTAGGGTGGTTAAACATGGCAATTGGTTACAAGTAGGAGGCTGACAAGAAGAACATGGGCATCGAGGCAAAACTATAGATCGAGACTACTAGCAATAGACAAAGATAGTAATGTTATCGGGGTTCGGTCATCTTGCCTGAAGAGAATTCGTTCGGATCGTAAGAAGGGTCATCGTGCTCAACCTCGTTGGAAAACTCGTGCTCAACTTCGTTCCCGGTCTCAGCTTCCGGCTCTAAACACAACAAACACACCAAGCACCAATCAACAAAATGCAATGCGCACTCGAAAAACATGAATGCATGATGGATGCACTAGGGATGCACACGGAGCACGTAAAACATCACTCAAGCAAAACACCTCAAAACAAGATAACAACCTGATATTATTAATCTACACAGAAAAACACCCAAGTTTGATATAAGATTCGCTGAAATCGGAGTTACGGGCTAAAAGTTATGCCCGAAACAAGATTTGAGCGAAAACTGCAAATTACAGCAACATAGCATCTTTGGAGCTCAAAAATAATTAATCTACAGCACCCAAAAGCATGGCAAAGGACTTGAACACAAACTAGATATATAGTACAGCAACTAGGTCCAAAGTGCATCCCCAACGGAGTCACGGATCAATAGCAATGATCTTGGACATATTGAACTTTGAAATAAAATTCTGGCAGCAGAATTTTATTGAAACTTTAGAGCAAAAGATAAACATGCTACAGCCACTCAAATGGACATGTGAGGACATGGATGGAAAGACAACAATATATACTACAAGGAACAATCAAAATCCACCCCAAAACTATCATGCTTTGTCCTACAACATCACACGAACATGGCATCGGAACATTACAGATTTCAGACTTAGTGAAATTTCACTAAGTCCTAAAACAGCAACATCATCTTAGCACACAAAAGAGCATGTTTAAGTCACCTCGAAACTAAACATGACAAAGGGTAAGCACCTCATCAAAGTACATATGAAGGTGATCCCGAAACACTCAAGCATGCTTCAAAGAGGTGAACACACCGATTACAACGAGCTCAACAAGATGGCATTTCATAACAAGTGAAAACATTACATGTGAACATGGCACTTTGCAACGATGATAAACAGGAAACAATAAATCTACCATGCAACCTATCACACACAACACGTAGTTCGTGGCAAGACGAACACGTGGACATGTCATTTGCATCGTTTGGACAAACGAGCTAAAAGTTATCACAAGTCAAAGGTGGCATGAAAATAACACATAACAGCAGTTTATATCATGATGCACTCTTGCAACAGCAAAACAAGTGTCAAGATGACATCTAACATGCATGACTACAACAGGTAAAACGTAGAGGACATCTCCACGAACATCTGGACATGCTACACGCGCAAAACGGAGCAGCAGGTAAAAAGTTAGGGCAGTTCAAAGTTAGCATAACAGATCAGGAAAACAGGGACTTAGAGGGATTTAGGTCAACCTAGCAGATCTGAGATCTGACGAACAGTGCGGGCCGGCGGGCTACAGTGGCGAGGCCCGGTAGGAGGAGGGAGGCGGCCCGGCTGGGCTGGCGGGGCGGCGGCCCGAAGAAGGCCGGCGCGGGGGCGACGATTGGGCCCGCGGGGCGTTGCGGGAGAAGGGCCCGGTCGGCTCGAAGGCCCGGCCGGAGGCGCTGGCGGCTGGGCTGCCTGGCCCGAGCGGAGGCGGGGCGGTCGGACCGCTGCGGCGGCGTACGGCCCGTCGGCCAAGTGGTCCAGGGACCCGATGCCTCGCTGGGCCAGCCGGCCGAGCTGGCGCGGTCGATCGAGGCCGACGCGGGAGCGGATCGGCCGGTCCCTGGCGCGGGACTGCGGTGCGTTGACTTCGCGCTTCGAGCGCTGCGGTGCTCTGGCTTCGAGGGATCCGATGGATCGAGGGGATCCTTCGGGATCCAGATGAACAGTGCGGCGGATCTGAGAAAAAAAAGGAAAAAAAAAGAAAGTGGAGAAGGGGAAGAAGAAGGGGATGCCCAAATAGACTAGGGGGGTCTATATGTAGCAGTTTTAGACTAGGGTTTGGAGACTAGGGGTGTTTAGGAGCCCTCCGATCGTGATCCAACGGATCCGATCGCGGGGATAGAATAAAAGGGCCTAGACGGAGATAAAAGAAAGCAGTAGGGGTATTTCCGGGACACGAAGTGAAGGCACATCGGACCCACACGGACAACGGAGGGAAAAGTCAACGGAGTCCAAACGAGACGAGATTTGAGAGGCGGGTTGCACACAACAAAACAACAACACACAACACAACCTCGCGGCACACCGGTAACGAAAAACGCTCGAACAACAAAGTAGGCCTACGGGACGTCACGGACACGTGAGGGAGCTCCGGAACGCGAAACGGACAACGGGAAGAAACACACGGAACCGGAAGCAACCCACAACACAAATGCAATGCAATGCACATGTCTACATGATATGAAAGAATGCCACACTCTCACACAACCAAAACGACGAAAACCCGAAAGACAAAGAACCCGAAATGGAAATAGATGAAGCCGGAGATTTATTATATACCCAAAAGGGAAAGTATTACATCCGGGGCATTACATAACTTGTCTCAGTATGCAAATATGGTGCCTTCTTCTTCTGTATCCGGGCGTACGACCTACACATGTGGCGTGCCAGCGCCATGTAAGCCCACCTGCCAGTGGCTGAAAGCATTTTTTCATAGATAACTTCCTTGTATTTTATTTATTTACGTACAATATTTCTCAAATAAAATAAAAAAACTTGCTTCGATTCGAACTCCCCCAACCTATCATCCACGCCCCAGTGTCCACAAAGTCAACATAATTATGTATTATACAAGTTTTAGAACTAAACCAAACATCAAGCGTAAATTGTATGACTTCCGGTGATATTATCTCTTACATAAAGGACGGAGGAAGTATTGCTTTATCTTCTTCCCTCGCTCCATGGACCTCTCCAAACCTGCTCGTCGTTGAATATGCCTTGGTGCTCTCCTGCCTCCTTCGTGCACGACTGCCGTGAATTTCCTCGTCCATCGGCCGATGCGTTATCCAGCCATGTTCGGTAGATGCATTTCTGGTTATCAGTACCCGTACTTCCATATAGTGACTCAGATGCATATGATATAGCGCAGATCGCTGTTGGAGGCCCGGGTACGGAGGACTACCTCGCGTGGAACTACACCAACAATGGTACCTTCAGCGTCAAGTCTGCCTATCACCTCTGGATGTCTAGGAGGAGGATTAGGTCTAGCCAGCAGGAGTCTTCTAGCTCTGTTCAGAAACACAAGGGATATATGGCGATGTGGGACACAAGCGCGCCTCCTAAAGCGAAAATTCACATGTGGCGGATGATTCGAAATGGGATCGCTGTGGGATCAGAACTCCATCGGAGACGGATCAAGCCGGGTGTTTTTTGTGTTGCATGTGGCAAGGAAGAAACTATTCTTCATAGATTTTGGACATGTCAGCATTCCTCTCAGTTCTGGCAGCTGTTGCGCTCAGAAAAGGGTATTACGGTGGCGGCCCCACCGTGTCAGATTGATACCCAGGGCGCTCTAGCTCGCTGGCTATTGAGTTGGTTCTCCGGTGCAGCCGACGATGAGAAGGAAGCAATGATCCAGGCGACATATGGCTTATGGTTAGCAAGAAACGAGGCGCGGGATGGAGTTAGAATTCAGCAGCCACATGCGATAATGGAGGCTGTGTACTCGCATTTGCTGGAATGGACAAACACCCATCAGCCTAAAAGCCAGGTGAGAGAGCAGAAGGAAGTTCAGAAATGGGAGCCATCAGAGGAGGGTTGGCTTAAGATAAACTGCGACGGGGCGGTGTCAAAGGTTGGGGACAAGGCGGGAGGCGGAGCGGTGATTAGAGACCACGCCGGAGCTTTTCTGGCGGGAGGATGTCACCACTTTCCGAGTATTGCGGATGCCGAAGCTGTAGAGGTCCTCGCTTGTCGAAGAGGAGTTCAGTTGGCTGAGGAGATTGGTGCGCAATGGATTCACATCGAGCTGGATAGTTTACGAGCTGTCCAGATGATCAACCAAAGCGGAACGAACTTCTCGTCGATGGGGCCATGGATACACGACATCAAGTAAATGCTGGCGACGAAACAGGGTGCGAAGGTAACTTGGGTACGACGATCTGCGAATGCCGCGGCACATAAGTTGGCTAGAGTAGGAGTTGGCGACGAACTTTGTAAGGTTTGGATGGGAGTACCCCCAGACTGCATTTTGGGTGTTATCTCGGACGAGATTCCGGGTTTTGTAGACTTTTAATTTAATAAAGCAGCGGCATTATCCCTCAAAAAAAAGTACCCGTACTTCCATCCGTGAATTGATTTATACGGCGCACCGGCGTAACTTTTCGCCGGACACGCTCACTCACGCGCACAATGCACGCACCACGCTTGCTTTCGTGCCACGCTGGCCTCGTAGTCCCAGGCAAACTGCTCTCATGTCTCACGCGCATGTTATGGGCCCCGCGTGACTGTCCTTCTTTTTCTCCATAGTTATCTCTTGCCTTATATGTTACCTTTCTTTTACCTCCAGCCACATCAAGTTCTACTCTGCTACAAAGTGTTGCATCCGGCTGATAAAAACGCTGCAACCGATGTAATAAAAAGCTGGAACCGACGAATAAAAAAACTGGAAACAAAGCGCAGCGGATTTTGTGAAGTGAGATTTGCTGGAACCAGCAGAGTCAGTGCTACAACCGTGTTGAGAAGATGTTGGAACCACGTAAGGCGGCGAACAAGAGTTTGCTGGAAGTACCGACCTGAGCTGGACCCAGAAATTGTTTTTGCTGCAATCGACAATCAAGAAAGGTACAATCGGCAATCACAAAAACTACAACCTGCTATCGATTTTGCTTCAACCAGTGTCCCGTCCTGCTATAGCCAGTGTCGTGTTTTGCTACAATCAGCACGGCGAGCTGGAACCAGTGAGCCGAGTTACTGCGATGGTGAGCGGCGACGAATGACGATGACATTTTTTGCTGCAACTGTTGTTGGCATTTGCTACGACCGGCATGCGGTTTTGCTGCAACCAACAACTGAGGGAGGTAGACCGCGAGCTCGTCCATGGGGCGCTGCGGCCGGCGACCGCAGCCATCGGAGCTGCGTCCCGTCATGAATCGAAGCTGCGCCCATGTCAATTTTTGACTACAACCTGCAAGCGCCCGGTGTTGCATGCGTGAATCACACAAGAAACGCATGGGAGGCGCCGATCACCGACGAAGGCGACGACCGGCGATGAAGCGGCAGCGTGGGAGGCGGTCATCCATGGCGAGCGCCTGTGGCGCCGCTGCTCCTGTTCTCTGTTCGCATTGACGGATTTCTTTCTGAGAGAAAAAACAATAAGAAAAAGTTCAGATCTGCCGGCCGTATGTATACGCATCCAACGCCCGTGCTGCGACCGGCCCAAATTTGGACCGGCGCGCCGGCAGGTATCACTCGCCTTGTCTATAACCAATTTAAAAAGATCCAAAGGGCAGATCCAATTAATCTAGGTCATCAAATCATGTAAATTCAGTGACCTAGACTGCTTCAATGTCGAGCGCTCAACTCGTTTAGCGTGCAGTTAATTTCATGCCAAAATATAGTGTTAATCACATAGTAATATCACGTAAATAATATCCTACTTAATATCCGTATGCATTTAATATATTTAAAAATTAACGTGCATTACAAGTACACATTGACTGGTATTAATAAATACTCGCCCGTTGCAATCTTGATTTGCTTTTCCTACAAAATCGGTCGTGTTCGTTGGTCTTCTTCTTCTTCTTCTTGACTTATCCTTGGCTCCTTATTCTTGTTAATTAGAGTAGTATGTCAAAATAAATAAATAGAACAGCTTGTAAGTTCATGCTCATTCAGATTTAGGCAGGGTAGAGAGTAGTTGACTCGATCGTAGAAACACCATCATCCTCCGTTCATCATCGTAGCGGTCGGAATTTGTGTTAAATTCTAGCCGCCGTCAAGAAATAGCTTCTGTCATCGGTTTTGGATGGGGCGCAGTGCCACGTTTCGTTTCTCAGAATTCTTCTTTTGAGTCGGTTTTCGTTTCTTAGAATCTCAGATGAAGGCGGTGCCGGCCGTCCATATCTCTTTTCCAAAAATAATAAATATCCATTAATAAGGAAACAAATAAAGGAGATTAACGCCCCCCTCCGATTATTGCGTTCCTAAGTATTTCCGTCCATATATGCACGGCGCCGGGGGAGTAAAGAAGTTTACTTCTACTCTATAAAAGCCCCCTTCTACGGGTCTTCCTCGAAATCACCTGCTTCATCCAATTCCGCTGTCTGTTTAAAAGAAAATAAGAACACAGAGAAATCCAGCTCAAAAAAAAAAAAACACAGAAATCTCTTCTCATTCCTCTACACCAAGAACTAGGTAAGATGGTTTATGGTTTTGTATAGACCTTTATGTATCTAGATCGCTGCATAGATTTCCATGTATCTGAATCACTTCCAGAAGAGATCTCCATCTATCGTTTTGTATAATCTTCTACTCCTATGTATCTAGATCGCGGCATAGGTTTCCATGTATCTAATCGCTGCGTGCACATCAAAGTTTCGGTTGCTAAGTTGTGATAAACGGAAACTAGCCTATTACAGCGATTAACATTGGCTATTACTGCCGACTGTTCAAAAGATAGCTCTGCAACGTGTTATCCAGGTTCAGCAGCTTCTGGCTCTGTTAACTGATGATCCCCATTCTTGACGTCTCTGCAAATGAGAAGAACTCGATTTAGGAAGTAAACTTTGTGGCACAAGAAGAAAAAGGAAGAAACTGTTTGATACAAGTTTGTTATGACTTTTCCGATTGTGTAATTTATTTTGTGATACAAAGAAATACTTTCTGATGCAAGTTCCCTTCCTAGGTCCCATAGCCTTGATCTTTGAACACATAATTTGATAAATACTTTTGTTTTAGGATAATTTGATAAATACTTTGATAGCGTTTACTCTAGTCAATCATAATTCTCACCTTTACTTTTTATTGTGGCCCTTGTTTCCAAAGGCTTTTCCGCTCTTCTTGAGGTTCTCCTCCCTAGTCTTGCGGGTGAACTCCTCCTTTTTCTTCTTGTCGTAATCGTGCTGCTTCTCATGGTCAGCTCTGCTGCCTCTGCGGTAATGGCGACACTTCGCGCAGTACCAAGTTTCTCCTCCACCAGCCGCGGCAGCTGCAGCAGCCACCGCTCCTCCTCCAAATGGTACCGCCATGGCTGCAAAGACAAAGCAAGATCAGATGCTTGCATCCATGAGCATGTTTTCGCAAAAGGAAATTGCTAATTGAACATTTGATTCTGTTTATCTTGGTGATCTTTACTTTTGAATGAACAAACTTTCCATAATGACAATAACTATGGCAATTACAATTTAAATTCATTAACATCGCAATAGTTATTCGGAAAAATTGGAGTAAATGTAGGTTCCATCATATTACAAGAGAAACAATTTGTTTGTACATTAAAGCAGCAGGAAGGTAAGCACTAAAGCAGTGCATTTCAGTAAACAGTAAAGCAGCACAACAGTTGCATCAGGTAAAGGCGTACATAAGGTTCTTCATGCAAATCAGCCAGTAGTCACAGATATAAATAAAGCTTCTATAGGTTTAGAAAATCAATCACATAGTACAGGGTAGCAAATATTCAACCATGACTACATGTAGGTTCATCACATTGTAAGAGCAACAATTCCTTTTGGTACAGGTTCACTAAAGCAGCAGCACTGTGCATGTCAACAGTAAGCAGCAGCACATCAGGTAAAAGGCACCATAACTTAATCATGTAAATCAATCAGTACATAGTCAATTAACAAGTTTAGAAAATGTATCAGTCACAGTACTACTTCTACAGGTAAACCAGTCACATGGGCAGCGAATATGCATCAGTCACCAGCGTCCAGCACAACATGAATAACATAATGCTGCTTTCCTGCTCACAAAACACTATTTAATATGCATCAGTCACCAGCGTCCAGCACAACATGAATATGGTAAGCATTAAATGAAGTAACAAAGCAGTGCTTAAATGATAAGTATATGTAACCTGATATGTGATGTAAATGTTTTATACTGATACATAGAGTAGTGTAGGGATTTCATCATGTGTCAGATGCACAATGTCCAATTCCTGTCCACCAGCTACCGATACTTTAGGAATCATATTCTTTTGAAGAAATGCAGGTTATTCGCTTTCAGTAGAAGATCCGAGCCTTAAATATTTAAGCAAACTGTGCTCTGTTCCCCTCATGTAGTTTTACCCGGGAGAAAACCAATTACCCCCAGATGCCAGGACGGGATTGTCACATATCCACCAACAAACGCCAAATGTGCAGAAAAGCTCATCGTGATTTGCGAATAAAATAACGCTAGCCTTGTCGATTCGTGCGAACTGAACAATCAAGCAGAGAACCGAAACATCCGCTACCCGCAACGGCAGTTTCCGAACAAATAAATAAAGCAGTCGCTAAATCCAACGGACTTGCTCCGCTACTGGCGTCACCCACCAAAATCCAA
Source organism: Secale cereale (assembly GCA_902687465.1). Taxonomy (NCBI): domain Eukaryota; kingdom Viridiplantae; phylum Streptophyta; class Magnoliopsida; order Poales; family Poaceae; genus Secale; species Secale cereale. The sequence continues at coordinate 804,919,100 of LR738711.1, forward strand.
CGCACTTCCTACGCTACGGGCCTCACCCTGCTAGCTACCCGCCTCACCGCGAAATCGAGCAACCCGCCTCACCGCGAAATCGAGCGTCCGACAGACCAACGGCGACTCCCCACGCGTCGCAACTAGGGATCACGCACGGGCCGTGTCGCTGTGCTAAGCTACGGTGCAGAGCAAGTTAGGGGGAGAGGGGAGCGGACGGGGACGGCGGTCGCACCGTCAGAGAGGTATGGCGGAAGCGCGAGGTGGGGTCGGGGGGAGGGAGCTTCGCAAGGTCGGTCGCCGGCGACGAGGATGTTTTCCGATGCCGAAAGTGTTGCAGCGAGCGTTGGAATGACGCGACAGCCTTCCCTCCCTCTTTTATCTGGTGCGGTCGCTTGAGTCGGTGCGACCGTGCAAGTCAAGTCGGGGTCCCGGTCAGGGTCAGGTCTGGTCTGGTCTGGTCAGGTAAAATGGTACTGCTGGGCTGGCTGAGAACCGGTCGACCCCGCCCGACCCGATCGACCCAGCCCTAGACCGGCTCCTTGGACGACACGAGCCAGGCTCTGGCCCGCCGCCGCCGCAAGCAAGCAAGCAGCCGGGACCAGGACGCGGCCGCCGAGCACTACTGCCGCCGAGGACATCCGCCCCGGCGAGCTCACGTCGCGCAGGTACCTAGCCTCCTCGCTCTTGTTTCATCTTCTCAATCCACCATGTTGCCTAATTGATCTGGCTGTGCAGCTCCAGGGCAGGAGGTGCTCCGAGGGCGACCAGGTCATGTCGGGCAGGCGCTGGCGACCCCGAAAGCTATATGTGGTGTAACCACCCTTCTTAACTTCGAATCGCCGACTAACTCAACTATCTGGGCATCTGTTCATGCTAGATTTGAGGGCTTATAGTGGAAAGTTGTTATTTACTGTATTATGCATGGAATAGATCGACCTTACATTGTGGCGGATGATCTCGGTGGAACGCTGCATTCTGTTCTTCCTTCATCATGTTCCAGATGCTGATTGAAATTCCTCTGCCGATAGCAGGGATCAACTGTCATTACCAGCACTAGATGACCGTAACTGTGAGCATGCACGCGACCGAAAATTGGTAAAAGAGGGGACTTGAGTGGTGTTAGTGGCAATTATCAGATTGCCATAGTTGCCAAAGAGCTCGACAGGTTCATGTGTTATTTGTTTGTTTTAACATGCTGCTTTTCAGGATCATCCTCTTGTACACCATCCATATGAAATCAACATATTGCCATACTGAATCTCACTTGAGTTACTCACAGAAAAAAAAAGAATCTCAGTTGAGTTGTAATTAGTTGCTAGTTGGTACATATGCCTTATTACCGTGAACTTTTGACCATTTACAGCAAATGCAAGCAACTTGTTTGGAAGAATGCTAATTCTGAAGCTGTGAACCTCCTTTTCTTGCTGTGCAGCTGCTCGACCTTTTTCCATCACTGCTTTGGGGCCGTAGTATCTGAATGTAAATCTGCCTATTTCTTCATGTTAGGTTGAACAGGATTGTTCTGCCCATCGTGTTATTTGGCCAGAAAGTTGAGACCCTTAGAGAGGATATCCCCTGGAGAACACCTTGCATTTGCCATGCTGCCTTTGTAGAATGACCAAAGGAGGGATTGCGCTTGCAGTTCTCACAGCAATGTTTCATGGTGTTGATCCAAGATCGTCAATTCTTATCGGAGAAGGTATAATGTTCAGCTTGTGGTTGTATGTTGCCTATACTGACATTTTTCGTCAAATATCATCTCAAGATGGAAATATCAAATCCCTTCACTGCTTTCTTTGTTTTCTCACATACTCATGCATGGACATTCATATAGAAGAAATACTGACTATTTACATTTTATGTATACAAATGTATAGTATTCTGAATTTGTTTGCTCAGATTGGGGACCTATCTGAATCCTTAAGGGAAAAGTTGTTTGTAAACATATAGCTTGTATCAAATTTAAATTTCATAATTGGTATTACCCCCAAAAGCTGCCTGTGTAGTTGGTATGCTTTAGTCTTTCTGATTGTTATAGTTTTCTGTCACCCTTCAACTATTCAACCATCATAGATGTTTATATGTACCATTTGCTTGATGTTGTGGCATTCTGTCGCTAGTATTACTTTTGATCTTCTCATGTTCCTGATGGGTATAGGTTATTCCACTTCACTGAAGAAAATTATATTTCACCTGCACGTCTGCACTTAATTAATCTGTGATTTAGCCTCTCTGATTCGACCGGAACTCCCCGTGCTACCCGTGCATTGTACATGGAGCACACTGCCAGGAACACCGTCAAATGAGGGGCCAACTGGCAGACCACGGGCGCCGTGCTGATGACAGTCGTCAATCCGCCTCCGTGTCGGCTCCCGGGAGAATAGCGCATCCAACAAGAAGACTGAGCTTGACTCACCCCAAGAGTAGGTCTTAACCAAGAAAATAAAGTGAATTTTTTATTTGCTAGGATAGCATGAGTTTGAGCTTCATGACAAACCTGGTGACGTTGGTGCTGAACTGAATTGTCAACCGTTCTCTATTTATTCTTACGTCTTCTTCGACTGTTGTTATAAACTCAAAAGAGGTCTTTATTTCTCAAGTTACTTTGAAAATCTGAGATCCCTTGCGGTTAATCTGCCTAGGGCTAAGCTACTTGGATCAGCTCATGCCATGTATTTGTTATTCATTTAACATTTAAAAATGCATGGGTTCTACATAAATACTTCCTCCACCGCATAATGTAAGACATTTTTTGACACCACTAGTGTCACGTCTTGCATTATGGGACGGAGGGAGTAGTATGCATGTTATATCTTCCCAGAGAGTAGGGAAACCAGGCTAGCATTCCATTTTGCCAAAAAGGAAAATGAAATAAGCATTAACTTGCCTTTTAAAGCATGTAATACTTGGATAGTTTAATATATCATGCAGTATTAGCGCTCTCATAGTTTAATATATCATGCAGTATTAGCACTCTCGGTTTAATACTCCCACCGTCTCATAATATAAGATGTTTTTTGCAAGCTATGTTAGCTTGCACAAATGTCTTATATTATGGAGGGAGTAATATACAAAACTTCCTGCAGAAAAAAAAAGAATAATATACAACATGCTTCACATATAACAATATAAATACTTGTCCAGCGAAGAAAATCCTTCAGAAAATCTGTAAAGGCTTCTGACTAAGCAAGTGCTAGTATACATCTGTTTTCTTCTCTCACCTACTAATAAAATCTTGATGTTTCCAACATATACATGGAAAGATAATCATCTTGAATCGACAAAAATATCTAGTTGGTAATTGGTACTCTATTTAGATGAATCTGCTCTGCCCCCAGAAGAATACCCTTGTTCATCCGCGGTCTAAGAGAGTTCAATTGACCCCGATCGAAACTGTCTAGTAATTGGTAACAAGATACTTATTCTGCATATCTATTTGTTTCATTTATTGATCGTTGGGAAGGATGAAGCAATATAGTAGCGGATAGTATTTCCCTTAGTAGAGAACCAACCTTATCGAACCAATAGGAGACTCACGCAGCCCAAGTTACCAGTACCTACACACACAAGAGCAAATAATTGCCCCCAACACGTGCACGTGGGTTATCAATCCCCTTGTACTCGTTACTTGCAAAAATTAAATTTGGTAGCGGTAGATAGAAAAATTGAAGTAAAATGAAAAGAGTAAAATTGCAGCAAGGTATTTTTTGTTTTGTAATATGATAAAAATAGAGTCACGGGCCATAGTTTTCACTAGAGTCTTCTCTCTCATAGAAATAGTATACGGCGGGTAGACAAATTATCGTTGGGCAATTGATAGAAAAACACGTAGTTATGAAGACATTCATGACAATGATCATGTATATAGGCATTACGTCTGCGACAAGTAGACAACTCCTGCCTACATCTACTACTATTACTCCACTTCGACAGCGCTTCTATGCTTGCATCTCTACGTATTAAGTTCATAACAAACAGAGTAATGCATGAAGTATGATGACATAGTGTAGACAGAATAAAACCAAACAATATGATTAAACCCCGTCGTTTTACCCTCAGTAGCAACAATACAAATACGTGCCTCGCTACCCCTTCTGTCATGAGGTGAGGACACCGCAAGATTGAACCTACTACCAAGCACCTCTCCCATTGAAGATAAATCAATCTAGTTGGCCAAACCAAACAGATAGATCGGAGAAAAATACAAAGCTATAACAATCGTGCATAATAAAGTTCAGAAAAGACTCAATTACTTTGAATGAATAATCTGATCACAAACCCACAATTCATCAGATCCCAATAAACACACTCCAAAAGAAAATTACATCAGATCGATCTTTGAAGAGAACATTGTATTGAAGATCGAAGAGAGAGAAGAAGCCATCTAGCTAATCGGTATGGACCCATAGGTCTATTGTGAACTACTCACACATCATCGGAGGTGCAGCAAGGATGATGTAGCAGCCCTCTGTGATCGATTCCCCCTCCGATAGAGTATCGGAAAAGGCATCCAGATCGGATCACAAAAGAACAGAAGCTTACGACGTCGGAAAAATTATTTTGGGTGGCTCTCCGTTGGTTTTTAGGTTTATGGGAATTTATAGGCTTAGAGTTAAGTCAAGCAGAGTTATGTGGGCCCATAAGCTCAGGTGGCGTGCTCCAGGGGGTGCGCCGTGTGAGTTTGTGTGTGACGCCCCCGATTTAACCATACACTAATCATACATGCATATGTGTACAATCAAGATCAGTGACTCACTGTAAGATATCACAACACAATTCTAGACACAAATTAAAGTCATACAAGATTTATATTACAAGTTAGGGCCCTCGAGGGCTCGAATACAGAAGCTCGAATACAAATGAGTCAGCGAAAGCAACAATATCTGAGTACATACATAAGTAGCAAGTTTTCCTTAAGAAGACTATCACAAAAGCAACAACGATCGAAAAGGCAAGGCCTAATGCCTGGGAGCCTCCTAACAACTCCTGGTCATTGGCAGCCTCCACGTAGTAGTAGGCACCCTCTGGATAGTAGTATTCGTCGGTGGTGTCCTCTGGCTCCTGGGATCCATCATCCGATCGCAACATCCAGAAAGAAGAAAGTAGGGGGGAAAAGGTAGCAAAGCAATCGTGAGTACTCATCCGAAGTACTCACAAGACTTATATCAGATCTATAGTAAGTATGCATCGGTATCAATGGGAACGAGTTGTATATGTGGACGATACTGCAAAAATGCCATAATAGAAGGGGAACACCTAGCCTATGGAAGACTAGCATCTTCAAGCATCTTGCAGCATCAAAAGATATAAGAGTAACATATCATAAGTAGTAAGTATGTTGTATCTCCACACCCAAAGATCCTTCCTCAACTCCCTGCGAGAAAGGGATCCTGGAGCCATCATATTCATTTCATATCTCCAGTATCCGGTTCTAGTTGTATAGATCGGGATACAACTCCAAGTCGCCATGTTAGCGTGGACACGTCTATTTGAATAGATTAACTTCCCCGCAAAGGTGCACCACATAACCCAACACGCTCGATCACTCTGGCTGGACAAACTTATTTCCCGCGTCATGACCGGCATAGGAAGATCAACATGTCGTAGCCCTACCTAGGCTCAACAGAGAGGCCAACACACTGGTCTACATTGTAAGAGCGCAAGGGTCTTGGGCCCATCGCCCTTTGCACTCCTGCATGTTGCGAAGGCGCCAATGTCAGTCCTAGCAACCTCCTTATACAAGGCATGTGCTTACACAGGCCACCCGGGCGCGTACCGCTCAGTCGCTGACGTATGGAGAGCTTCAGCTGATAAATACGACATCGAGTTCCCATAACTGTTCCCGCGTGGTGGTTAGTGCGTATAGGTCAACGACCAACTCAGATCACATACCCAATCTCGTTAGTGTCTTGGGAGAGCGCGGTGACGATCAATGATCCACGATATGTGGTCCCGTCGTCCCGTCTTACGGACTTACGGCAAGGGCTAAGAATGCCCGGCCGTGCCGCGTAGAAATCTCACAGGTACCCTCCAGGTCAACCCGACTACACATCACTCGTCACATACCTCTCGTGGGTACCCCTCGGGACCGACCTGACTTCATCATGGTTCTGTATTAAAGTCAAAGTAATCGTGTGTCCAAAACACCAAGAGGGAATCCGAGGAATCACCCTCGGTGGGTTCCACTTGACACCCGCGCCCACGGATATGGGCCCAGTTCGTGTCGGTCACACGTGGGTCAACAGTAATGATAACTTGCTTAATAACAACCCTGGTTCGATGATGAGAAAGAAGTTGGTTGTGATCATGATAGGATCACCGTGGTATCGATGATACCGAGTTGTTGGATATTTGTGGTGTTATGCGAGAGTCAAGGGTAAAGGTAAAGCTCCTTGTGGTCATGTAATGATCACTACTGTATTGTAATACCAAGCTTGTTTGGATCCTGAGATGATCGTGTGATGTCCGTGATGGTAAGCCTGTGCATGTGTTGGTTACGAGGTAACCCGAGCAGAGTAAGTTGGTGCATGATAGTGTCATCATGTTGCATGCTAGTATCATCAAATTTTCATGCCATGCTCGTATTGATGTATCATGTTGTACATGTCATGCTGTTCTGATAGTATCGTGTGCATCATTTATAATTAACCTGTAATTTCCATGTTGTTGTTTGTCTTGATTTCTTTGGTTGCTGTGAGCTTGCAAGTACATTTAATGTACAAACCTGGCATGTCATGCCAGATTTGATTGCTTGTTTGCCATGGATTCCTTGTTTGCGAGCTAGGATAAGCGTTCCAGCCAGAGTCCCTGCGGAGTGGAGTTCATCACCGTCGTCGCTGTTCCACTGCTAGAGTTATTCCGCGGCTTCGTGTTGTTCTGCTGCTTGCATGGAGCAACCGTGGCAGGCGTAGTTTCGCCGTGCTGATGTAATCCCTTTGTACCTATATAGATTGTATTAAAGAGTTGATTTGTTCTATGCTAAGCAGTGCCGTATTCCAGAAGACTTCTACTCGATCTCTGGGTTGGCATACGGGGCGTTCCGGTTTCTCTGAGCCGGGGTGCCACAAGGCTTGGTATCAGAGCAGGTCCGGCTGTAGGATGCCCTAGCCCGCGCGAGTGTTAGAATGCGGTAGTATAGAGTCTGGTTGGTTTGTTGCATTTGGTTGCTGCTTTTGTTTGTCGCATAACATGCATATAGACTTATTATCTTGTCACTAACGGTTAATCTGGTAAGTGTAGGTGGCATCGACTTCGATCCACTACCTGCACCCTCCTTCTTCGCATACTTGCTCCTCGGTATTCGGCGTCACCTCTATCCCAGCAGAGTGGTGCCCTGGTACCGAGTGTTCCAGACACCATTTGCAGGAGTTATGCTCAGATATCGCGTCGATATCTTTCTGCCATCCACCCATATTGTTTCGGAGATAGACATGTATCTATCCCGAATCATGCCATCCATCTCGTCCCTTTGGAAACCCTTACTGATCTTTGTCATAAAAAAAGGGCAATGCCAGCAAGCTTTGCTTTTCCTTCGCTATCCTACCCTGTCATTCCATTCTTTGGACATGTACGATTCCCTTTCGTACGCTTGATGATGATGTGGCCGTGACCTTTGTGTCTTGCTACATGGTCACCAAGTCCGTCCACGCCTCCATATCCATCCAGTTGCAACCAGTGTTTAGCCAGCACTTGGTGTAGCCTTGGTTATACCAACTCCTTCCACACATGGTTTCACTTTCGTGCACACCGCACATCATATTAGACCGCCATACCAGAGTTTCCGCGAGATTTGTGTGCTTAGGTGTGCATGCATATTATTGTTGTGAGTAGCAGTAATATGTGATGTTGCTTGATTTTTATTTATATTGTTAGTATGCTTGTGTGCTTTTGTTTTCATCATTTCTTTTGCTTCTTTCTTTGGACCTTCGGTTGTTACATATTTCCCTTATTAAAGTTGCTCGTCAACTGACCCCGGACCCGAGGAATCAGTAAGGAATTCAAATATTTGGAAACTCAGCTAAACAGATTGGAATTATGAGCACACTGCAGTGAAATTGGGAAAGTATCATCTGAATGCCAAAGAAATCATGGATGGACTGTTAGTATCAAGTTTGCATTAGTGTGCACTCCTCACAACAATATGGATAAGCAAGTCTCCCTCAGTGGGCACCCTTCATGGCAGTGATGATCAAATCAGCAAGAATATAAGGTGGTGTGCCAGATCATTCGTATATTATCAGTCAAAGAAAGGAGGATAGTCCAGCAAACCCTGTTTCATGCAAGTAATCAACAACAAAAATATTAATATGGTATGCATATGTGGTGATCGATCCGTATATCATAATGAGAAGTTTCTGATGTAAGCAACCCAGCCTTTCCTCACAAGCTACCAGAGAATCTTCCAGTGCAAGGCCTCTATCTTCCTCAGTACGATACTTGGATGACTTCCCATGCAAGGTTCTCTGTCTTCTGCGATAAGCAACCACAAAAGCTTCCAGCATAAGGAACCGAGTCCTTCCCCAGCAAGTCTTTAAGGGGGGAAGCTTCTGAAGCATGATATCCAGTCTTCCTCAGCAAGAGACTCTTAATGGGTTCTAGCATAAGCCATCCAATCGTCCTCAGTACGGCGTTGGTGCAAGATAGTACATTGTGAATCGACAACTTCTGGCAGTGCATCCCAAGAATCAGATCGCAACAGTTTGGTCAGAAGCAAGAATCGGTTCAAACACATGTCTGCCTCGGGAATTAGATTCTCATATATATGCGGTAAGCATACCACCAAGGTCTTGAAAGTCACTCGGATGAGGATCTGACAACCACGTGAGGATTGTTAAGATAAGAAAGCCAGTATACACCGCAGTGAGACAAAGGATTATAAAGATTGACGACATCGGTGAGCTCAGTACAAGTACCTGTGAACCAGGAATATGATCCTGATGAGCCCATGTCTTCTTTCTCCAGTAACGGCACCACACCTATGATATGAGTAGTTTTTGGCCCTCCGGGGTGGATGCCAATTTTATTTTTATCTATTCAACAACTGTCACGAGTTCTGAGATGCTTTCCGGCCATCTCGTATAGCTGTTGAGTTTCTTTTTATGATAGTGGCCCTATGCTCTGAGCTGCTTTTCAGCCGACTTAGGGAACTGCCACTCTCTTCTTATCGACCCGGTCTCATGCTCTGAGCTACTTTTCGGCCGTCCTGAGCCATGGTTGAGTTATTTCAGTAATGCCAAGTTCTGAAAAACCGTTATGGTGGCTACTGATTTATTTTCCGATTTCTTGCAAGGGTTCAGATGATCATTTCCCTATGGTCAGAACTTGAGAGGTGATGAACCTGCCATTTAATTAATATTACCATATCAGAAGATGAGGATAAAAGTATGCCTGTCAAAATACTGCACCCCACGGAACCTATGGTCATACGAAGAAGCGATATGACCCCACTCATTCAACAAAGGATCTAGATCAAGAAAACAGTAATAAAGGAGCAAGACTTATAATTGTTGCATGAACATGTAAGGTAAGATCTGTCAGAATGTGGATACAGTGAAGCAAACCACCCCGAGCCAGCCAGACAGTCAGATGGAATTCAGTGGGGAACAATCAATAAAGGAAAAAGGATACCCGAGTTGGAAGCGGTTTCCTTAAGTCAAATATATTCATACTTGTTCCCTGAGCAACCAAATCTTGAAGACGAGATTTATTTAAGGGGGGAAGAGTTGTCACAGGCTGATTTTTTGGCCCTTCCTTTTTCTTTTGATTTTCTGAGATTTTTTCTTGAGTTTTCTTTTTCCATGGCTATGTGGTCTGGAAACTGAAGAAGATGACCTCTTATTTCTTTCGAGAATGGCTTGTCATCCTCAGATCCATACCTAGACATTTCCATTTGCATATTAGCCCAACCTCAATATTATTTTCCTTGGGAATATTCCTTTAATAGAAAAAGGAATAACCCAATTTTCCCTAGGTTGTGAAGCAACCTATATTTCCATCACTCCTAAAATTCCCAAATAATTCTCATAAATTGTTTGGGTCATATCTTCATCAAATATGGCAAAACTTTTCCCTGCCATCTTCAAAAATATTCCTCTAATATTCCTTTGTCTATTCTGCCCTAAATGGAACTTTGTGAAGCAAGTGCTATTTATCTTTTCCCAATTGTCTCCAAACTTTTTGTACATCTTTTCCTATCCATATAATTGCCTCATGCAAATTTTCATACTCATTTGCCTAGTAGATATTGTTCCGCTAATTTCCAAACTTTTTGTCCAGAAAGAAACTTTATGAAGGAGGTACAAGCTAGGCATATAAAAATGAGTTGAAATTTCTGTATAACCTCAATATCTTCAAATCACGACTCTCCTCAAGATTGAAGCTCATTCCTTCAATCCATGTGAGCACACCTTCAAATCTTTGTTTCTGTCCAAATTTTCAGTTTGTGAAGCAAGTATATTTTATCTTGCTCCATTATGGCTAAAAAATTTCCAGGACATGCTCATATCCATATAACCTTTGTCCACAAATTTTGGGCACATTTTATTTAGCCAAGTTCCCTCAGGAATTATTGCAAGTTTCTGGACAGTGGGGATGTTTGTGAAGGAACTACCATTTTGACAAGTCCAAATGGCATGAAATTTTGCAGCATCTTCATATGGCCAAAACATGCTACCTTGCCAAATTTGAGCTCAAGTGGTTACTCCAAGTGAGTGCTACTTCATTATCAAGTTTTTGGACCTATTTATGCAGTTGTAAAGCAACTGTATTAAGAACTTGTCCAAATCCCACAAAAATGCACATGATTAGGGTTCTTCCTACCATAAAGATCCTAGACATTAGCTATGTCCATTATCACTCTCCTGTTGATCACTTCATCATGGTTTAAGCTGATGCAACAACATTTAGAGCTCTCTTACCAGCTAACCGCAACACTTTTCTTTGAGATACCACCTCAGTTGCCACCTCCCTAAGACATCATTTGTTTGCCCTTGGCATCTTCTACATGCTAGCTCACACGGTGACCAGTGACCACGGGTCATGCCAGTCAAATGTGTGGTCTGGCGCCTCTGTCCTCTTCTCCCGCTCCCTGCTCGGCGTCTCAGCAAGCACGGGCATGTCCCCTATCTCCCCCTCGTCATCGCTTTCTTCCTGGAGGCATCTCCCTCTCCGGAAGCCTCTCCGTCGGCGCTCGTCGCCGTGCGCCCACGGGCGAGCCATAGCTGACAGCGCATTAATGGCGCCTCAGCCACTTCCTCCTCGTGCCCGTTGGCTCCCTCTGCCCAGTGAGCTGTCCACTGTGCCTCCCCCATCGCCTACCGTCCAGCAAGCTCACATGCCCATGCGTCCGCCGCTCCGGCGATGTGTCGCGAGGCCGAGCTCGACCTCCCTCGTCGCCCCGTCTATATATGGGCCACCCTGAGCCTCTCCAAGCGCACCAGCAGCCTCCTCTCACTCCCAGCTTCCTCCCCAACCTCTCCGTCGAGCTTCAGGACATCTCCTCGCCTCCCTCTGTTGCCATGCCTGCCGCCTCCTCTTGCTCAAATTCAAGCAACCACGAGCCCAACCCCTCCTCCTTCCACCTCCAGTAGCTCCCATCCACCCCGGCGAACCTCTCTATCCGTTCGTTTTCTTGCCAGAGTCGCCAGGCCCCATTTCAGCCGAAGCTCCCGTCCGCTTCGGTGGATGCCCCGCTCATTTTTGAGCTCGTCGATGGCCGTGCTACGCGTCATCGGGTGCTCCTCGTTCCCCCAAGCATGCTGGTAGGTCACGCGACCGGAGCGGTTGCCGGTAGCACCGCCGATCACTGTTGGGGCCAGCCGCCTCCTCAGTCGAGCTCACGCGAGTGGGAGATTGAAGATGACCACGGACCAGGCGGGCCCCACCTCCACGCGGGTCCCGCATGTAAGCCTCAGTGCATTGACCCCGCCCTCGCCACGTTAGTAAGTGAAGGCGGTTTTCAAGAAATGCGTATTCTTATTTGGGAAGGCATATTCTGCTGAAGCTTTAGTCAGAAATACACTTTCACTTTTCTGAAAGCGTACTCTGGTTCACTGCGGTCCGAAATACGCTTCCTCTGTTCTGAAAACGTATTTCTCTAAAGTGTGTTTTCTTTTTTATCCTCCAAGGGCCTGTTTGTAGAGTTATTTTTATAGAATGGTCCCTAAACTTTGTTGGGCTATAACTTTTCCCTCGAGACTCCGATTGGGGTGAATCCAATGCCCACGTCTTTGTCTTGTCGAGCCCGTTCTGTTGGTATCATTTTCACTATGGTTTAACATACTGGAAATGACCTTATTGCCATTGCCCCTAATCAGACCCTTTGAGAGAGAAACTTTTTCGGCGAGCCGTTCCGCGAGCTATCCGCACTTCTCCCCGGTGTATTCTTCATCCCCAGGCAAGCCACGACAACCACTTGCATGATAGTCATGTAGTAGACATGGTTTGATACTTGAAAATTTAATAAGTGCTTGTTTGTTTGCAACTGTTATCGATGTTTCGGTTATGCTTATTGATCTGTGTTTATCTTCATGCTATGTTCTTATACACTTGGTTATCATGTATGCCTGGTAGTATTACTTTCATATTCCATGCTTGGTAGTAGGACATGTTGATGTTGGTGATGGTCTTCGGTGCATGACTATCCTCTGTTCCGAGTACCGTTGTTATGCCTGTTCCCTTGCATCCAGTTGGTTAGATGCTTGCATGGTAGTATTATTGATATGTTCTTGCATGATACTTATGGTTGCTAGTGGTCAGATTATGCTATGAGTAGTATTCTACTTGTGATTTTCATGCTCATCAGTATGCCATGCTCATCTGGATAAATGATTTAATGTTATTGATATGCTTGATGATTAAGTTTCACCCCCATGCTTATGTTGATATCATGCATGATAGTTGCATCGTGTTATATTGTATGACTCAACATCATTTGCATTCAAGTTTAACCGGATAATAATGAACTTGAACAACCGTTGGATGAGTCATGGTGCCACCATATCGAGCTGGCCAGTGCAACCACACTTACCTTTTATGGGAAGGTCTAACTTGGTCAATTGTCACGCCTCTCATCGGTGCCTCCAATGAGGGAAGGTTATGCGCGGACGCTACCTTGGCCGGGTAGGACGACATAAGCCTTGTGTGCCCGTTGTTGTGATCGGTATACCATTGTCCCCGTTTGGGACCGTTTATTGTTTTGCCACTACGATGGTCGTTGATGCCTTTGGTGGGCACGGGGCCACCCATTACTTAGACCGAAGGGGAGTTGGTCGGAGTGGCCGGGAGAGTGTCATGGCAGTAGGATGATTTTGTCGTAACGCCGTTGGTCCACCCGAATGGGAGTGCGAGGCCATGGGTTCCGTGGTGTGGGTACAGTGTGCTAACTTCTGCAGAGTGTGTATTAAATCTATCGATAGCCGCGCCCGCAGATATGGGCCTAGTTCGTGTCGGTCACACTATGGGTCAACAGTAATTATAACTTGCTTAATAACAACCCTGGTTTGATGATGAGAAAGAAGTTGGTTGTGATCGTGAGAGGATCACCATGGTATCGATGATACCGAGTTGTTGGATATTTGTGGTGTTATGCGAGATTCATGGATAAAGGCCAGGCTCCTTGTGGTCATATAATGATTACTACGGTATTGTAATACCAAGCTTGATTAGATCCTGAGATGATCATGTGATGTCCGTGATGGTAAGCCTGTGCATGTGTTGGTTACGAGGTAACCTGAGCATAGTACGTTGGTGCATGATAGTGTCATCATGTGTCGGTGGGAACGACACATATGGGATCACAAGAATCCCTACTACGGTTAGCAGGGCGCGGGGTTGAGAGAAGAGCGGATCAAATAGATAGCACACGGTTCGTTTATCCAGGTTCGGGCCGCGAGGATGCGTAAAACCCTACTCCTTCTTTGGTGGATTGTATATCTATGTTCTTCAGCTAGCTATGGGGCGTGAGGAGCCCCAAAAAGCCGAATCCCCCTCCTGGTCGCCTCGGGCCTCCTTTTATAGAAAAAGGGGTTGCCACAGTGGCACACAGGAGGTGGAAAGGGTACAGTGATGCAAGGTTATCCCTCGCATTACATGACAAGGCGCATTTAATGCATCCTGCATAGGTGTCCTTGCTTTATCGGGGACGGGGGAGAGATCTGTCTTGTCCGTCGCCGCTCCTTCTTGTGTCGACACGCGCCCTGGCCAGCGATGCATGAGATGCCATGTAGGTAGGCAGGCAGCTGAGGTGGTGCAATGGTGGGTCTTCTTCCAAGATCTTCATGTTGCCACGCAGGTGCCTGCCCAGCTGGTTGGGTCGGCAGCTGCATAAGGCGGTGGAAGTTTAGTCGGCATGGGCCTGATGGTGGCCCTGCGGATGTCCTTGGCAAGGGCCTTGCCGGGGCCCCGGCAAGGGTCTTGACGCGGCGCCTGCTGCCATCCCCGGCAAGGCGCCTGCCGGAGGTCTTGTGATCTTCCTCGGCTAGGATCCCGCCAAGGGTCGTTGCCTTCTTAGTGCGTATCTGATCTTGAATGTCTTCACAAAGATCTGCATGCCACTACGGGGATGTCTCCCGAATCCTTGCCCTATGGGGGCAGCGGACTCAAGGGTGATTTGCTTCGTAGACGTGGGGCGAGTTGCCGCGGCAAGGGTCTTGCCGGGGCTACTAAAACTGGCTCCCGACAAGGATCTTGCCGGGGGAACCTGCTTTGTCCCTTTGCTCTTTGTGGTCTTGTCCTTGGTGTCGTTCTAGTTCTCTTGAGCTTCGGTCTTACCCTGGCTTACCTCCCTTGCCTTGCTTGGTGCGGCGGTGCCCGTGGCTCCGACTTCCCGTGCACAGTCATAGGGGTACAAAAAAGTGTACCCCCTTTTTGTACACTGACAGGAGCCCCCGGGCCTAGGCCACACATAAGCGCGACGCGTTGTTGGGCTAGGCCCAGAATGGTGCGCGGGCAGGCGGGACGGTTTTTACCATGGTAAGGCTTTTCGCGCTGTGCTTTGCATGATTCGCGCGCGTGGCGCGGTGCGAAGGGGTGTGCGTGACGTGGGTGGCATGCGTGGGGCGGTTCCCGCAGGCATGCGTCACATCGTAGTAAAGAGGCGTCTTCGCGCCTTCCTCGTGAAAGGAGGGAGGCGTGGGGGCGTGACTCATTTACTAAATGGAGTCGAGGCGCGGTCTTCAAGGCGTCCACTCCCCATGATCACGGGGTGGGGAGAGGTCGCCTCACTTGTCACCTCGGTTCTGTGCATTGGCCACGTGTCTCCCATGCGCTTGGGGTGGCGAATGGTGGAGGTAGGGAACCGGGCTGTCGTTGGTTGGGGCAGCGGGTCGGTCCTGGTTCCCTGCGCTTCTTGTGTCTTGATTGGCTGAGCGGGGCGGCTGAGCCCCAACCCCGTATTCTTCCATCCTCTTCCTTCTTCTGCTTCCGCTTCTTCCTTCCCCTTGCAATGGAGAAAGGGAATCCTGGTCCTTCGACGGTGGCGGCAAGGGTTGCTGCTCGACAACGCGTCCCTCCCCCTCGTGCACCTGTGGTGGTAGAGCCAGCCGCGAGGCGAAGGGGGAGAGGGTGAGGCCATGGGCGAGGTCGGGGTAGAGGTCACAGCGCTCAGGGAAGAGGAGGACGGGGCAGCGCGCCGGCCTCGCCCCCGCCAGCGGCTCCTCCTCCGATGGAGGGCCACGTTGGGGACAATCCCCGTGAATTTTTCGTCAGGTTGCGCCGGCCGCCGCGCCGCCGCCTTCTCCTCGTGACTCCATTCGCGCGGGAGATGGAGCTGGATCCGCCGCAGTCATTGTGGCTGCGTATGAGGGGCTGCGGGATTAGTGGTATGCGGGTCCGCGTCAACTTCCCTGCTCCTCACGTTATGTATCTTCGTCGGGGGTGGAAGACGTTTGCTCATATCCACAGCTTGGCGGATGGGCTCACTCTCCATTTTAAGTTCATGGAGGGTGGCCTTCTTTCCGTCAAGGTCTCCGGGCACTTCGGGACTCATGCAAGGTGCTGTGTGGAGAGCTCTTCTGATGATGAAGATTCCTCCTCGAGCGAGAGTGACGAGGAGGACAGCGACAGCGACGACGAGGGTGGTAGGCAGCAGGATGACGGGTCCGACTAGGTGTCGGGCGCCGTTTCATGCGGCACCGGTGACCCCATCATCCGTGTCGCTGGCTCCTTGAACTTCTCGGGGCCGTCTTCTTGGGCGGCTGGTGTTGGGGGGCTGCGGAAGAGGAAGAGGGCGGGCGGCAAGGCCGTCAAGTCGGAGTACGCGGGCACCGACGCCTTCAACGCGTACTGACGTCATGCCGCCTCGTCTTCGAGCTCTGCTTCCGGCGCCGCCATCACCATCCAGCCTTTGGGCGGCCACCAAGATGTTCTCTCGGTGTCTTCTGCCACCCGTAGCTCGCCTAGGTGCTCCTTTTGCCCTTCTTGCCTCCTTGACCTGCCTCCTGAGGAGAGGGACAAGAAAGGGATTACAGGCATCTTATCTCTTTTTAGTTTGTAAGCCTTCAGGCGTCTGTTAAATTTAAAACTTGTAATCCCCTTGTTCATGTTTTTCATTCCCTATAGACTGTACCTAGGTGGGATGTTTTTTTAATGAAAAAAGGGATGTTTACCGGGTCATTTGTTCGTAGGTAGAACCCACAACAGGGAATAAATCCCTGATATATCTAAGATAAACATTTTCTTGCCCGGCAACAGGCCTCGCCATCCCCCCACTTCGCTCGACCTTTCTCACGCCTTTGGCGGAGGCAGGGATGAAGTGGGTTTAGGCTCCTTGTTTTACCCTTTCGCTGCCGCGACTACGACCAAACTCGGTCCCAGGAACGAGCCCTAGGGCCTAGAGTTAGGGGAGCACGGTAGCCTAAGGATAAAACGAGGTTTCACATACCCCAGTTCATAAGGGAATGCATGATAAGGGATGGAAAACTTATCTGAATTTGCAGCTCCCGGCAACTTCGGTTTGCTGCGGGTGAATCTTTCCTCTTGTAGCCCCCGGCAATACTGGCTCGACGGGGTCTGGATGCTGGTCCGTTCCTTTTTCTTTCCAAGTGGCTTCGCAAGGATATCTGTGTATCCTGCGAACCAAAGAAGGCAAAAGGACAAAGAGACGCACACTCGACCTCTAAGCTAGGGGTTAGTCGCTGCTATGCACTATCAACCCTAACCAAGGACGAGACTTGACCTAGCATGCATGCTATAACTTAGGGTGCCGGCGCTTCATTTATTTATGCTCAGGGTCTGCGCCTGGCTTTGTACAAAGGGTTACATGCCTTGCCGGCAAGGCTTGTACAAAAGGTGGCTTGCCGGGGGGCCCGACAAGTCGCGCCTTATGGGTAAAAATTGCGAAGATGCTCAATGTTCCAGGAATTGTTCACTGGAACGACATCTTCGGTGTCCACGCGGACTGCGCCAGGCCTGGTGACTCGTATTACCCGATAAGGGCCTTCCCACTTCGGCGTCAACTGGTTGGTATTCTTGGCCGATTGAACGCGCCGAAGAACAAGGTCGCCTTCCTCAAAGCTTCGGGCAAGGACCTTGCGGCTATGGTAGCGGCGCAAGGCTAGCTGGTAGCATGCTGCTCTCACAGCCGCCCGAAGACGATCTTCCTCAAGGAGCGTTGCGTCATCTTGTCGCAGTTGCACTTGCTCAAGCTCATCATAAGCGAGCACTCGAGGTGACCCGTATATGAGTTCAGTGGGGAGAACTGCTTCTGCCCCGTATACCAGGGCAAAGGGTGTCTGACCGGTGGCTCGATTTGGCGTCATTCTGATCGACCAAAGAACCGTCGGCAACTCATCAATCCAGCGCCTTCCACTCTTGCGCAGCCTGTCAAAGGTCTTTGTCCTCAGGCCTCGCAGTACTTCAGCGTTTGCTCTCTCAGCTTGACCATTGCTTCGTGGGTGAGCAACGGAAGCGAAACAGACTTTGCTGCCGAGGTCTTGGGTATACTGCATGAAGGTGCGGCTTGTGAACTGTGTGCCGTTGTCGGTGATGACCCTGTTGGGTACACCAAAACGGCACACTAGTCCCTTGAAGAATTTGACGGCTGACTGAGCTGTGACCTGCCTCACTGCCTCCACCTCTGGCCACTTTGTGAACTTGTCGATTGCGACGTACAAG
The DNA here is from genome assembly GCA_902687465.1 of Secale cereale. Taxonomy (NCBI): domain Eukaryota; kingdom Viridiplantae; phylum Streptophyta; class Magnoliopsida; order Poales; family Poaceae; genus Secale; species Secale cereale. The sequence continues at coordinate 804,937,193 of LR738711.1, forward strand.
TACTCAAAGCCCCCGATAGCGCGGGAGAAAGGGCCCAGTATGTCGAGCCCCCAGACCGAGAAGGGCCAGGAGAGAGGAATGGTTTGAAGGGCTTGAGCCGGCTGATGAAGTTTCTTTGAATGGAACTGACACGCTTCACACCTAGTGACCAGTGTCGTCGCATCCAGGAGGGCAGTGGGCCAGAAGAAGCCTTGCCGAAATGCCTTGCCGGCAAGGGCTCTTGACCCTATGTGGGATCCACATATGCCTCCATGTATCTCTGCTAACAGCCCCAGTCCTTCCTCTTGAGGGATACACTTCAATTTCACGCCGTTCGATATCTTTCTGTACAGGACGTCATCGACGAACTGGTACATAGCAGATCGACGGGCTACTTTTTCCGCTTCTTCCGGCTCCTCAGGAAGTTCCCCAGTTTGGAGGAATCAGACAGTATGCTGTGCCCACGCTGGAGCCTGGGGCTCGACGGCGAGGACTAAAGGCATTTCCTCCGCTATAGGAGCGGCTGTCTCGACAGCAAGAGCTTGACGCTCCGCCGGAGCTAGCTGTCCCGTGGCGGGCTCAGTGTCCCCGGCAACATCCTTGCCGGCGGCTCCGGGGAGCTCGGCAGGAAAGTACTTGCCGGGCCCTGATTTCCTCCTCTTGTTTTGCTCTGTTGATGGATGAACACATGGCTGAGAAAGTTGAAGCACAAAGGTACCTGATTCCACAAGTAACTTGAGGGCAGCGCGCTTTGACAGGTAATCAGCGATGTCGTTCTCTGCTCGGGGAACGTGCTCCACCTGTATACCATCAAAACGCTCTTCCAGCTTTCTCACTTCATCGACGTAGGCCTTCATCAACGGGCTCTGGTAATCTTTGTTGACTTGTTTGACAACAAGCTGCGAATCGCCCCTGACAATGAGTTTCTTGATTCCGAGGTCTACCGCGATCCTAAGACCAGCAAGCAGCCCCTCATATTCGGCAGTATTGTTCGTTGATACCTCCCTGGGGAAGTGCATCTGGACCACGTACTTGAGGTGCTCTCCGGTGGGCGCGACAAGCAGTACGCCAGCCCCGGCGCCCTGTAAGGAGAAAGCTTCGTCAAAGTACATGATCCAGTCGCAACTCGCCTCTTTGCCGGGGAGAGCAGTCTCCTGGGCTTCTTCATCAGGCGTCGCGGTCCATTCTGCAACGAACTCCGCCAGGACTCGGCTTTGAATCGTCGAAGTACTTTCAAACTTGAGGCCAAAGCTGGACAGCTCCAGTGCCCACTCTACAATTCTCCCCGTTGCATCTGGATTGTGCAATATCCGTTGCAGAGGGAGGCGAGTGACGACAGTGATCTCGTGTGCCTGGAATTAGTGACGCAGCTTCCTCGAGGCCACAAGATGGCCAATGAGCAATTTCTGCACATAGGAGTACCTTGATCTAGCCCCCTGCAAGAGGGAGCTAACAAAGTAGACCGGGTGCTGCATCATTTTCTTCCTTGGCGGCACTCCAATCGGCCGTGTCGTCTCTGCACCAACGGCATCAGGCTCTATCGCTGCTATCACCTCGTCATCAATTTATCTCTGTGCCACTAGTGCGGCGCTGACCACCTGGTTCGTTGCCGCCAGGTATAGCAGCAACGGTTCTTGTGGCCTAGGCGCAACTAGTACTGGCGTGGAGGAAAGATACCTCTTCAAATCTTGCAATGCTGCTTCGGCTTATGGCGTCCACTCCATTGGGCCCGCCTTTTTCAAAATCTTGAAAAAGGGAAGGGCGCGCTCGACAGACTTGGAAATGAATTTTCTCATGGCGGCAATGTAGCCAGCAAGCGGACGCACATCCTTGACCCGTTTGGGTGCTTCAATCTGTTCTATAGCTTTGATCTTGTCCGGATTGGCCTCTATCCCATGCTGTGACACAAAGAACCCGAGAAGCTTGCCAGACGGGACGCCGAAGACGCACTTCTCAGGGTTCAGCTTGAGATTGATCTTGCGTAGGTTTGCAAATGTTTCTTGTAAATCCGGTATAAGGGTTGCCCTGTTCTTGGTTTTGACCACTATATCATCCATATAAGCCTCCATATTTCTGTGGAGCTGGGGTTCAAAACCAATCTGGACTGCCCTTTCAAACGTTGAGCCAACACTCTTCAACCCGAAAGGCATTCGTACGAAACAATATGTACCACATGGGGTGATGAATGTTGTCTTCTCTTCGTTTTTTCTTGTCATGAAGATCTGATGGTAGCGAGAGTAGGCATCGAGGAATGACAACAGGTCACACCTAGCCATGGAGTCAACAATTTGGTCGATGCGCGGCAACAGGAAGGGGTCTTTGGGACAAGCCTTATTGATATCTGTGTAATCAATACACAGCCTCCACTTCCCATTCGCCTTGCGCACTACCACTGGATTGGCCAACCACGTTGGATGGAGCACTCCTCTTACCAAACCCGCTGCTTCCAGTTTCCGGATCTCCTCTGTGATGAACTCTTGTCGTTCCAAAGCTTGCTTCCTGACCTTCTGCTTGACGGGCCGCGCATGAGGATAAACAGCAAGGTGGTGCTCAATCATCTCCCTAGGAATGCCGGGGATGTCGGATGCTTGCCATGCAAACACATCGACATTCGCCCGCAGGAAGGTGACGAGCGCGTCTTCCTATTTGTCATCAAGGGCGGAGCTTATGGCGAAAGCCCCTCCCGTGCCGTCCTCCTTGACAGAAACTTTCTTGGTTTTTGGCGGCGTGGCCCTGGACTTCTTGTTTCTGCCGGTGGAGCTCTCGGGCACGTCCTCGACGGCAGCACTACACTCCGAAGAGGTGCGCTTGCCGGAGTGGGTGTCCGAGGTCTCACCGATCTTCTTCTTCTTCTTGCCTCCCGGGGCTCCAGTGGCAGGAGCAAGTGCCCTAGTGGCGGCAGCTGCTGCAACTGCTTGGTGGTAGAGTTGGTCAGCGCAAATCAGCGCATCTTTCTTATCGGATGGGATGGTGATGATCGTCACAGGCCCTGGCATCTTCAGGGTGTTGTAGGCGTAGTGTACGCTGCCATGAACTTGGCCAGCGCTGGGCGGCCAAGAATGCCATTGTAAGGCAAGGGGATCTTGGCAACATCGAACACGATCCTTTCTGTCTTGTAGTTCAGATCACTTCCAAAAGTCACGGGTAGCGTGACCTTCCCCTTTGGTTGACTTCTCCCCAGGTTGACCCCCTGAAACGTGCCCGTCTCTTCGAGGTCTCCGTCAGGAATCTGCAACTTCTCGATCATGGTAGGCGAGATTAAGTTCAGACCGGTCCCGCCATCGACTAGCATCTTTGTCACCTTGAGGTTGCGTATTGTCGGTGAAACCAACAATGGCAAGCACCCGACCACAGTAGTGCGATCAGGGTGATCCTCAGTGTAAAAAATGATAGGCGTGCTGGACCATTTCAGCGGCTTTTGGGCACCAGACGACGGCTTCGCCGCTGTAATCTCACGCGCCCATGGTTTAAGCTGGCGGTGAGAAGTATGCAGCGAGGCGCCGCCATCGACGCACATGGCCTCCGTGGCTTTCTGAAACTCTTGGTCGCCGGACTCGTCGTGCTCTTCGTGATCGTCATCTTCTGGCTTTCTGTCACGGCCCCGGGCGGGCCTCTCCTGCTGTTTATCCTTGCCGTGACGGCCTGCTTGGCCGTCACGCTTCTTGCCGGACCCCTCAGCACCGTTGTCATGGAATTAGCACGGCAGATGTCCGGTTTAGCGGACTTAGGTGTGAGGCCATCGCGCGGGTTAGCTTGAAGAGGTTAAAGCAGACGAAGGACACAGGTAGTTTATACTAGTTCGGCCCCTTCGATGAAGATAAAAGCCTATGTCTAGTTTGGTGTGATATTGCTTGTGCGTCGATGAACAGGGAGCGAATCCGCTAGCTTGTATCTCGAGCTATTGTTTCTTGTCCTTGAACCGTCGCCGGGTCGTCCCTTTATATAGGAGGCAACGCCCGGTCCGGTTTACAGAGTCCCGAGGCCGGCTCATAAACATGTCCGCCTCGGTCTCTACTCTTTCTACCTTACATCCCAAGTTACATGGTACGACGGTTTACAGACCGTGGGCCTTATACATGGGCCCTAAACCTCTACGGGCTACGCCCTTTTTTACATATCTTACTGGGCTTGTAATAATACAACCTTGTCAGTGTAATCCGGACCTTCCTGGCCGGTTTATACCTGCTAGTAATATCCCTGACATTAGGCCCCAGATTGATTTGAACTTGTTCATGTCAGTCTTCCAAGTCTTGTACAAGTTTCCTTTCTGTGATTTATTTTCTTCATAAACCGGCCATGACGTCATCTCCTGGAATCACGTTAATCCGTCGTGACATCATCTCCGCATTTAATGCCCGTATCTGTCTATTACCTTTCTTTAATGACGCACCGAAAATCGAGGCGACAGCTCAATCTTTATCCGATCTCTCGCCTCCTCGATTCCCGCGCTTACCGTTTTTACCTCTTCGGCTTATAAATACCGCCGGGGCTCAACTCTTTTCCCCTTCTGCCTTCTTCTTCCTCTATCTCCATCGCTCGAAGCTCCGCCGCCGCTCTTCGAGCTCACCATCGTCCTCGAGCCAGGCCGCTGCATCGACCTGAACGTCTCCAGAGAACTTCGCCGCCGTCCTCTGTTTCTTCAGGTATTCCTTCTTCTTCCCCGTAGATCTTACTCTAGGGTTTCTTCTGTAGCTTCGCCATGATCCTTCTAGGCCTTGTAGTTCCTCCCCGTAGGTCAATCTTGGATGTAGATTTAAGCTTGTTTAGGCTCAAACTTCATCCATACGCTCCTGCTCCGTCATTGTATCCTTAGTTCCTCTAGCTTTACTAATTTAGATCGATTCTGTAGAGAACCTCCGCGACCCTTACTGAATATACTTGTATTATCCTGTCTTTTTCTCGCACCTTAGATCCATTTTTACCTCAGTGCCATGTGAAACTTGTTTCTCACACCTTTAGATATGTGCCTCATCTCACCGGTTTAGCCATAACTTGTACTTCATATGCTTTCTTTTGACGGTTTAGATGTAAGCATGTATCCCGTAATTGACGGTTCAGCTTCTTCTTCTCCTATCAACGTGAGCTGGCAGCTGTCTCACTCACAACTGCTTCCGGATTAGTAATACCATTAGTCCCTTGTTTAAACTGACAATTAGGCCCATAACTTCATAGAATGCAGCGACTTGTACTTTAGCAATTGGTAAATCGGATTTTGCACTGTATTTTTCAGCACTCCCTCCTCCAAACCGATGGTCAAACAATCTGTCGCTTGCAATTGGGTTCCTTCCCGGATCACGGAGAATGACTTAGTTGAAGCGGCCTCAATTGGCGTCCTGGGCCCCAAGGAAGTTCTGCACTGGCGGGCCCCTGAAAAGGAATGCCCTCCCGAGCCTAAGGAGGGAGAAGTTATAGTTTTCTATGATCATCTGGCCCGGGGTTTCAATCCTCCCGGTTCAAAATTCTTCCGGGATGTGTTAGATGCCTTTCAACTCCACCCTCAAGACGTAGGCCCGAATTCTATGTCGAACATCTGCAATTTTCAAGTTTTCTCAGAAGTATATCTTCAAGAAGAACCATCAGTGGATCTGTTCCGAGACTTCTTTCATCTGAACCGGCGGACGGAGTTTACTGACGGGCCGCATCAGGAGCTGGGTGGCGTCAGCATCCAAAAGAGAAAAGATGTGAGCTTTCCCCATGCCGCTCTTCACAGCCACCCCAAAGACTGGAACCAGACGTGGTTCTACTGCCGGGACACTTCGCCTGAAGGAGAGAATCCGCTGCCGGGTTACCGCGCCTATCGCCTAGCAACAGACCATCCTCTGCCACAACATCTCAGCGCCCCAGACCGGGCCCGATTTGCCCCTCAACTTTCAAAGCTCAGGGCCTTCGTGGCAAATGGCTTAACCAGCGTTGACTTCATCCACTGCTGGCTCTCTTAGAGTATTCTTCCACTAAGCCGGCGCTCAAATCTGATGTGTAAATACACCGGCAAACCGGATGATCCTCAATGCCATACCGAAATAATACTTCCCGAAAATGTAGTCACTGAATCTGCGAATAAAATGCTGAACATCCCTCTGGAGGAGTGCAGCCGGACCGGTTTAGCTCCGTTCTGCGCAACCAATGAACCGCCAGTAGTAAGTCTTTTATGATCCTTTCCTGTTTGTCTTTAATTCGTTCATATCAGTTGTCTTCAACTCATTACTTATCCTTTCGCACAGGCCAATGATCCTTTCTGGAAGAGGAAATCTCAAGATAAACCGGGCAAGCGATCACGCAAAAAGACTTACGTTGTTAAGAAGAAAAAGGCTGTTGCTGCTTCCGGTTCACACCCTGAGGAGGATGATCCGGACTCTGAGGTACCAACTAACCCTTATATCCTTTGACCTCCCTTTGTTTAAATTTATGTTAACAATGCCTTTCCACAGGATCTGGCGAAAGGAAGCAAAGCAGGGGGAGTTGAGGTAATTTCTCTCTCATCTGATTGAGAGCCTTTGCCACCCAAGATCCGCCGGGTATCCCAGAAATATCCCTTTTCTCATCCTTATGCTCAATTGGATCCTAACTTTCTTTTGAATAAACAGCAGCATGAAGCTCACCGGACCACGCGCCATAGCGGCCATGTGGTTGAATCGGCCGGAATACCCCTTACGCCGGCTCGCAGACGCCGCTCCGAGGTTTTACTTTCTCCAACTCTCCTTCATCCAAAAACCGGCCTCATACGTAAACCGCTTAAACCGTCTGATCCTAAGTATCAGGAGGCTCCTCTGTCCTCTTCCGGCGAGTCAACTGCTACACAGGTCCCAGTGCTCAAGACCGTGCCTGGGTAAGTCCCTCTTTCAAACATCCGGTTTACCTTCATGTTTTTAACTTTATGATTCTCGCTGTTCCTTTGACCTTTATCAGAATGCCAAAGCCCAGCAAGAAGGCAAAGGCAAGTAAGCCGGCTGCTGAAACCACTGCTGCTGAACCGGCCGAGGACCCTGAAACGGCCGTCCCTCCAGAGGACAACCTTGACATTCAACTTGATGATCCCATTCCCATGGATCGTGATGACACTGCTGCTCCGGGAGGTGACAATACGGAGAACACGGCTGAACCGGCAAGCTCTGTCCGGGTTAGCCCTCCTCGGGCTAGCCCGGCTCCTGTCTGTCCGATGCCTACTGCTGTCCCCCTCCAGCCAACTGCTGCCTCATCCGCAGATGTTGAGATAACCGGGCTAGGCTTTACTGCTCCCACCGAGCCTGTCACCTTGGCTAGGCATACTGCCAAGGAAGAGAAATTTCAACAAGACAAAGGCAAGTGGAGTTCAGATTTATCTAGCTATGCTCCTTTGAGTGCCCAGGAAATTCATTCCGGGTACCTGAACCGGCTCTTTACTGGCCGCGACTACGAAGTCGGTTTAGTTAATATGATGAAGGACAAGTATGAGGTGACTTTCTTTCCTTTCACTTCTGTCTCTGCTTGTAATTTTGCAATCCTGTCTTTAGGCCATAGTAGCCCCCAAGTGCCGGTTTAGCTTCATTGTAGGTGAACTGGGACTTCCATTATGCCTGAGAATGAGCTTACATTAGCCCCCAAGTGCCAAGGGTATAACTTGTTTATGCGCTTGGGACTTGTCTGAAAATTTTTCTTTCTTTACTTCAATTGAACATTAGCCCCCAAGTGTCAAGTGTATAACTTGTTATGCACTTGAGACTTGATTGATCCACCCTTCTAATCCGTTTGAATTCCTCACAGGCTGACTTAACCCGGTTGGCTTCGGAGGCAGCTGAACTCCGAAACGGCTTGGCCTTCCATGAAACCGCTTCAGCCAAAGCTAAGGAAGAACTTGTCCTTGCTTTGACTAATACGGAAAAACTGAAGAAATATTTTGAAGCGGAGCGGTCTACATGGGAGGTGCAGAGGGATGCTCTTGAAAAAAGAGCATAGGATGCCGAAGCCGCTCTCAATCCGGTTAGACGGGAGCTATCCCGATTGAAACAACAAGTACTCATGACTTCTGCTATCTTTGGTGAGTACTTATCTTTGTGTAGTCATATCCTTGCAACCTTTGTTCCGCTCCGGTTTAATTCGCTAACTGCATACAGGGAGGCACATAACTCATCTTGGAGATGATGTCTGGAAGAAGCTCAAGGCAGCCTATACCCTGGTAGAGCAGCTATACTCCGGCGCTCAAAGGGCTATCAGCGCCATGTCCCATAAAAAACCAGCACCAACCACCATCCAAGCCACTTTGGAGAAACTATTTGTCCTGCCTGTGCGTCTGGTGGAGGTGAAGAAGTCTGTTGCACGGGCTGGTTCTCTTATGGCGCTAACCCGGGCCAACGCATGGGTCCCTGATTTTGACCCGGCTGAAGCTATGAATGGCTATCCCAGCAACAAAGAGGACGGGTCAGTCTTCTCTACCGAAGATCTCCGTGCTTTGACTAAGGACATGCGCCCGCTTGCCAGTAAGCTTGCCGATGAAGTGGATTTGACAAGGTATCATCCGGCCTATGACTTAGAAAATTCGCGGGTGGAGCGGCCGGTTTACAACACTGAAAATCTGATCCCACCAATTCGTGGCCATACCTTCGCTCCAGATATTGATCCTTCAGATCTTATTGACGACGAAATGTATTTCCGCGCACTCTCCAAGATTGATTGGTGCGCTCCTGGTTTCCAGCCATTGCCTGAAGTTGATGAAGACCCGAAACAAGTTGACCCTCAGCCTTCGCAGCGTGAAGAGGAGTCGTGAACCGTCCGGTTTAATTTGTAGTTGCTGAATATTTTGCAAAAAACTTTGATATATTCGGGCCTGCAGGTGCCTTCTAATAGGATAGTTGAAACACTGTCTTTGTCCCAATATGTACGACATTGCTCGACTTGGCATCTGTCAATTTAATCCTCTGTTTTGCCATGCGTGATCTGTTTACATTATCTATGCCTGCATGAACAAAGCTAAAAGGCGTCCTAGCGGTTTACCACCAGATGGATTATACTGTTCTGATATATATAAATCAAAGTAATAGCTGTTGATCACAAATATTTACCATACCTCTGATTAAGTGTGTCTGTCAACCATAATCCGGTAGGAATAACTGAAAGCGCAGGCGCTGATGAGGCTCTTAGCTCTCTTGTTTGGCTTTAAACCTGATGACCGACCCGGGTTATGATGAGCGCCGGTTTAAATCTCGTTGGTGTTCATGACCCATCCTTTTTTAACTTTGTAAGTATACGGTCATCCTTGTAGTTGTCCAGTCCCGCATCAAATATACTTGGTTAATAGCCAATGATCATGACGACCAAGATTGTGAAATCATAGAAATAAAGGTTTTTTGGGCAAATAAGACCATGTAGTCGAAGCTTTTTACGAGCTGCCAAGCTCCAAATTCGAGGCTTTTTGCGAGCTGCCAGGCTCCAAAATTCGAGGCTTTTTGTGAGCTGCCAGGCTCTAGGCTTTTTGTGAGCTGCGAGGCTCTAAAATTCGAGGCTTTTTGTGAGCTTCCAGGCTCTAGGCTTTTTGTGAGCTGCCAGGCTCTAGGCTTTTTGTGAGCTGTCAGGCTCCAAGGCTTTTTGTGAGCTGCCAGTATCCAAGGCTTTTTGCGAGCTGCCAGGCTCCAAATTTGACGTTTTTTTTCATCGATGACACGCCACCCAATGTTTCCAGACCTCTGAAGGACCTTGTCTTTAGGTGACCAACTCGATGATTGTCAATGGCTGATTCCTTGATGTATCAAGGGCGCCAGTTTAGGAGGCCATGGTGAGTTTTCAGCGAAACTCCCATGTGATACTCCTTTGTAAAAAATACACGGCTGATTCCCTGATGCTATCAGGGCGCCGGTTTAAGAGGCCATGGTGAGTTTTTGGCGAAATTCCCATGTGATACTCCTTTTGCGAAGATGGCTGATTCCCCGGTTTACTGGGGGCGCCGGTTTATTTATTAATCATAATATATACAATGTACATAAAACGGAGCCAATGGCTCAAGTGTAGTAAGGTCGCAGAAGAGCGATGTTCCATGGCCGCTTCGTCTCCTCCTCCGCCGTACGTGAGTCCTTATGTTCTCGAACGTTGACTAGGTAGTATGAACCGTTGTGTAGGTTCTTGCTAACCACAAAGGGTCCTTCCCAAGGTGGGGATAACTTGTGCATATCTGTCTGGTCTTGGATGAGCCGGAGCACCAGATCTCCCTCCTGGAACGTTCCGGTCTTAACCTGACGGCTGTGGTACCGGCACAGGTCTTGTTGATAGATCGCCGAACGTGCTGCTGCCGTGTCCCGTTCTTCATCCAGCCGGTCCAAGCTGTCTTGCCTTGCTTGCTCATTATCCGCTTCAACGTAAGCTGCCACCCGTGGTGAGTCGTGCCGGATGTCACTAGGGAGAACCTCTTCAGCACCATATACCATGAAGAAAGGCGTATAACCTATAGACCTGTTAGGTGTAGTATTGATGCTCCAGAGGACAGAAGGTAACTCCTCTACCCAGCAACCTGGTGTTCTTTGCAAAGGAACCATAAGCCCGGGCTTGATGCCTCTCAAGATCTCTTGGTTGGCCGTTTCAGCTTGGCCGTTGGACTGAGGGTGAGCTACTGATGATACATCCAGGTGAATATGTTCTCTTTGACAGAACTCTTCCATCTCTCCTTTAGATAGGTTGGTGCCATTATCAGTAATGATGTTGTGTGGAAAACCAAACCGGAAAATTACCTTTTTGATGAACTTAACCGCTGTGGCCGCATCACACTTACTGACAGGATCTGCCTCAATCCACTTTGTAAACTTGTCCACTGCTACTAACAGGTGGGTTTTCCGATCTTGGGTTCTTTTAAAGGGTCCAACCATATCAAGCCCCCAAGTTGCAAATGGCCAAGTGATTGGAATCATCCGTAGCTCCTGCACCGGGACATGAGCTCGCCATGAAAATTTCTGGCAAGCATCACATTTTTTGACCAAGTCCTCTGCATCAGCATGCGCCGTTAACCAGTAAAACCCATGACAAAAAGCTTTAGCTACCAATGACTTTGAACCGGCGTGATGACCACAATCTCCTTCGTGAACCTCGAAAAGAATATCACAGCCTTCTTCTGATGATACACACCGTTGAAATGCCCCAGAAACACTGCGGTGATGAAGTTCTCCATTGACGATAGTCATAGACATGGACCGCCGGATTATCTGCCGAGCCTGAACTTCGTCCTCTGGCAACTCACCTCGGCTCAGGTATGCCAAGTAAGGGAGTGTCCAATCCGGAATAACGCGAAGAGCTGCAACTAACTGTGCTTCCAGATCAGGAACAGCTAAATCCTCCTCCGAAGGTATCTGTACTGATGGATTATGCAGTTCATCTAAGAAGGTATTATGTGGAACCGGTTTACGCTGAGAGCCTAGCCGGCTTAATGCATCAGCTGCTTCATTCTTCCGCCGGTCTATGTGGTCCACCTGATATCCTTTGAAGTACCCTGCCACTGCTTCAACCTCTCGCCGATAAGCCGCCATAAGTGGATCTTTAGAATCCCACTTACCAGACACCTGTTGTGCCACTAGATCTGAGTCACCAAAGCACTTGACCCGACTCAAGTTCATCTCCTTAGCCATCTGTAAACCGTGAAGGAGAGCTTCATACTCAGCAGCATTGTTGGTACAAGGGAACATTGATCGAAGGACGTAACAGAACTTGTCACCTCGTGGGGAAGTTAACATGACTCCAGCCCCCGAGCCCTCCAATTGCCTTGAACCGTCAAAGTGAATAGTCCAGTATGTATGATCCGGCTTCTCCTCGTGTGCTTGCAACTCTGTCCAATCATTGCTGAAATCCACCAGTGCTTGGGATTTTATAGCAGTACGAGGCACATATTTTAATCCGTGTGGGCTAAGTTCAATGGCCCATTTCGCCACTCTATCGGTGGCTTCTCTGTTCTGGATTATATCCCCCCAATGGAGCTGAGCTGACAACAGTGATTGGGTGGCCCTGGAAATAATGCTTCAACTTTCGGTTTGCCATGAATACACCATATACTAACTTCTGACAATGTGGATATCTTTGTTTTGACTCAATAAGGACCTCGCTGATGTAGTAAACCGGGCACTGAACCAGATGTTCCTTGCCTGCTTCCTTGCATTCCACCATGATGGCCACGCTAACTGCACGGGCATTGGCGGCCACGTATAACAACAGCGGCTCTTTGTCAACAGGAGCAGCAAGAACTGGCGGTTCTGCTAATTGCCGCTTCAAATCCTCGAACGCAGCGTTTGCAGCGTCGCTCCATACAAACCGATCCGTCTTTTTCAGCATCTAATAAAGCGGGATCGCCTTCTCTCCCAAACGGCTGATGAACCGGCTCAACGCTGAAATACGTCCTGCTACGCGCTGGACATCATTGATACAAGCCGGTTTAGCCAAGGATGTGATCGCCTTGATCTTCTCCGGATTAGCCTCAATCCCTCTGTTTGATACCAAGAATCCAAGGAGCTTGCCTGCTGGAACACCAAAAACACACTTCTTCGGGTTAAGCATCATCTTGTAAACCCGGAGGTTGTCAAAGGTTTCTTTCAAATCTTCTATCAGCGTCTCCTCCTTCCTGGACTTCACCACAATGTCATCAACATAAGCATGGACATTTTTTCCAATCTGCCCCTTGAAGAAGTTCTGCACACAACGTTGATAAGTTGCTTGGGCACTCTTGAGCCGAAAAGGCATGGATACATAGCAGAAGGCTCCGAAAGGAGTTATGAAAGCGGTCTTCTCCTGGTCTTTAACTACCATCTTGATCTGATGATAACCTGAATATGCATCCAAAAACTTAGCTGCTCACATCTTGCCGTAGCATCAATAATCTGATCAATACGGGGGAGAGCAAAAGGATCCGTTGGGCAAGCCTTGTTCAAGTCTATGTAATCAACGCACATCCTCCAGGTTCCATTTTTCTTTAGCACCAACACCGGATTAGACAACCACTCTGGATGGAACACCTCAATTATGACTCATGTGGCCAAAAGCCTGGCCACTTCTTCACCTATAGCCTTGCGCCTCTCCTCATTAAAGCGGCGCAAATACTGCTTGACCGGTTTAAACTTCCGATCAATATTAAGATTGTGCTCAGCGAGTTCCCTCGGTATACCTGGCATGTCAGAAGGTTTCCATGCAAAGATATCCCGGTTCTCACGGATGAACTCGATGAGCGCGCTTTCCTATTTGGGATCTAGGTTAGCGCTGATAGTGAACTGTTTAGACGAATCACACGGAACAAAGTCAACTTGTTTAGTCTCCTCTGCTGATTTGAATTTCAGCGCCGGATCATGTTCTGTAGTTGGCTTCTTCAACGGGGACATATCCGCCAGATCAACATTGTCTTTGTAGAATTTTAGCTCCTCCGTAGCACAAACCGCCTCAGTGTATGCTGCGTCTCCTTCCTCGCATTCTAATGCGATCTTGCGGCTTCCGTGAACCGTGATGGTTCCCTTGTGACCCGGCATCTTAAGCTGCAGATAAACATAGCATGGTCTAGCCATGAACTTGGCATAAACCGGCCTCCCAAACAGAGCATGATATGGGCTCCTGATCTTTACAACTTCAAAGGTTATGGTCTCTGATCTAGAGTCCTGCTCATCCCCAAAGGTTACTTCCAGATCGATTTTTCCAACTGGATAAGCCGATTTACCTGGTACCAGTCCATGGAACACTGTGTTGGACCGCCGGAGCTTCTTATCTGTCAACCCCATGCGTCGAAAGGTCTCATAGTATAAGATGTTGATACTACTACCGCCGTCCATAAGTACTTTCGTGAACTTGTAACATCCCACCTGTGGTGCCGCCACTAAGGCCAACTGGCCCAGATTATCAACCCGTGGCGGGTGATCCTCTCTGCTCCACACAATGGGTTGTTCAGACCAACGTAAAAAATGTGGTATCGCCGGTTCAAATGCATGTAGTGCCCGCTTCAGAACCTTTTGATCTCGTTTGCATAAACTTGTGGTGAAAACATGATACTGTCCACTACTTAGCTCCTTCGAATTATTCTGATATCCGGATTGCTGTTGCTGACGCTACTGATTGCCTTGGTTGTTGTAACCGCCCTGACCATACTGCTGATTATGTTGATGCTGATTGTTGCCATTATGATTATTGTTACCGCCGTGATATCCTGATCCGGATCCGTTACCTTGGTAACCCGGACCCTGAAAACCGGAACTTGATCCGCCACTGGGGGGTCCGTGGTTATACCTGGCCTGCTTCATAACCACCTGCATGATGCGGCAGTCCTTCCAGAGATGCTTAGCCGGGTTTTCCTCTGTACCGTGTCTTGGGCAAGGCACACTTAGCTGTTGATCTAGATTGAAGGGGAGCTTCTCATTGTGCGGGGGTGGTTTACCCTTACGGCGCTGCCCGTTGCCCTGAACGTTGGTATTGGCCACGAAGTCTGAGCCGCCCTCTGCTTTTCGCTTGCCATTGTAACCTCTGCCTGCCGGGTTGGCTTGTGTCGGTTTACCATTTTTGCTCGCCTTCCCGGACTTGTCTCCGTCTGTCTCTGGGTACTTGGTGTTATCAGTGTCCCCATACTTCACCAAAGCGCTCATGAGCGTTCCCATGTCGTTGCAGTCACGCTTGAGCCGTCCTAACTTAAGCTTTAAAGACTCGAACCGGCAATTGTTCTCAAACGTTACTATCGCCGTGCTGGGGTGGATACTATTGGAAGAGTGCAGGATTTCTGATACTCGCCGTACCCAACTGCTTGTGGTCTCTTGCTCTCCTTGAACACATGCAGCTAAGTCCACCACAGACATCGGCTGTTTGCACGTGTCTTTAAAATTAATGATAAACTGGCGACGCAACTCACCCCATGATCCGATGGAGTTAGGTGGCAGACCCTTCAACCATGTCCGGGCTGTACCCTCAAGCATCATTGTGAAGTATTTGGCACACGCCGCTTCGTCCACATCAAGCATCTCCATAGCCATCTCATAACTTTCGACCCATGCCTCTGGAGCCAGATCCGCCGTGTAGTTGGGTACCTTGCGCGGGCCTTTGAAGTCTTTGGGTAATTTCACGCTTCGTAAAGCGGGGATGAGACACTGTACTCCAAAGGAACTAGCCATGACTCCCATTTCTGCGGTGGTGGGGTGAACCGGCGTTGCTTGACGGGTGTCCTCGCGGGCAGTATGTCTAGCCTGATTTATCGCCTCTTGGGTGTGTGCCTCTACCCTTGCCGGATTATCCTGCCTGTGACGGTGCCGTCTCCACTCGCTGCTAGATACAGCCGGTTCATCCCAGTGCCTTGTGTAACTCCGGCTCGGGCGAGGGGTTGAATGAATCCTCTCCCGGCTATTAGAATACGCGTGCTGCTGTGTCAGTGCCGTGTCCAACAACTCCTTAGCCCGTCGTGCCTCCATTGCTACGGGGGATGTCCCCTCAATGGGTAAAGCGGCCAGTCGTGAAGCGGCGGTGACAATGTTGTCCAACGGGTTAGAATAGTGGCCCGGAGGGGTGTTAACATGCGGTGTTGGTACAACTTGGTGGTTCCGCTCAGTGGCTGGCGGCTGAACCGACGCGCCAGTCCCTGGAGCTCCTCTCCGGTTTACCTCTGGGCGGTTACTGGCTCCCGCTCCTGGCGTGCCAAAGAGATTCCTTGCCTCGTAAACCGGCGGTAGACGAGTTTGCTGCCTTCTATACATAACTTCATGTGCAGAATTCTGATCCAACCTGAGCCGGAAAGCTTGGGACTCTAGCTCTGCCTGCCTTGCAGCCATCCTGACTTTCTCTGCATCCAGATCCAACTTAGCTTGCTCAATCCGGCTCTTCAGCTGAATGATCTCCACATCATGCTGCGCCTTGTCAGCAGGGGCCACTTCTGCTGTTACAAGCGCCGTCAAATTGCCAACCAAGGTGGATAGAACGTCAGAGGGCGACGGGGTCTGGTTGCCTGCCCCGGCTCCCGCTGCCTCTGAGGTGAACGCCCCGGTCATCGAGGGCTGCTGCGTAGACTGTGATTCGGCCATGAAAACAGCAACCCTGTTTGGCGGATTAGAGGGGCCCGAAATACTATCACCATCGGACACACCCTCTGACCGGCCGTCCTGCAACAGATACAAAGATTCGATCTCTCCAGATGAAGATTCATCGTCGGAATAAACAACTGTCTCGCCACCAGAATCCGATCCGTCCTCGGCTTGCACTCCATGTATGGCTCAAACGAAAACACGCTTTTCAGCAGGCTGAACCCGGGCCGATCTCGCGCGCTGAGCCGGCTCGACGATGTTGGGGAGGATGTCCGACTCAGGTCCCGGTTCGCCAATCTTGCCGATGAGGACGTGGATGCCGCCGAACGGGACCCGGTACCCGTATTCGATTGAATCGGCCTCGGGGCCCCAGCCTGCATCGTTGATGTAGATCCGGCCGCGACGACTCCTGGTCATCCGGCCAACCGCGTAAACCTTGAGCCCCTCAAAGCTGCCTTTCAAGAACTCGAAACCATCATGCAATAGCCCCACGGTGGGCGCCAACTGTCGTGGAATTAGCACGGTAGATGTCCGGTTTAGCGGACTTAGGTGTGAGGCCATCGCGCGGGTTAGCTTGAAGAGGTTAAAGCGGACGAAGGACACAGGGAGTTTATACTAGTTCAGCCCCTTCGATGAAGGTAAAAGCCTACGTCTAGTTTGGTGTGGTATTGCTTGTGCATCGATGAACAGGGAGTGAATCCGCTAGCCTGTATCTCGAGCTGTTGTTTCTTGTACTTGAACCGTCGCCGGGTCGTCCCTTTATATAGGAGGCAACGTCCGGTCCGGTTTACAGAGTCCCGAGGCCGGCTCATAAACGTGTCCGCCTCGGTCTCTACTCTTTCTACCTTACATCCCAAGTTACATGGTACGACGGTTTACAGACCGTGGGCCTTATACATGGGCCCTAAACCTCTATGGGCTACGCCCTTTTTTACATATCTTACTGGGCTTGTAATAATACAACCTTGTCAGTGTAATCCGGACCTTCCTGGCAGGTTTATACCTGCTAGTAATATCCCTGACAACCGTCCTAGCCCTTCTCCTTGTCCCGCCTCTCATATTCAGCCCTCTGCTTCTCAGCAAGGAGCTCAACCTGTCGGCAGTTCTGGAGATCATGGCCTTTGGTGCAATGGATCTTGCAGTATTGCTTGTCGGAGTTTCCTGGCTTTTTGGCAGCCGCCAAGGCTCGGCAAGCGACACATCCGGCAATTTCCTTGCCGGGGTCATCTGCCTTGGTTTTCTTGGCGGAGCCGGCGTCATCAGATCCCTCGACGGCAAGCACGGCTTTACCCTTGCACTTCCTATTGCGGCGCTGACCTTTCTTCGCCGGGGCGGCAGTATCCTCATCTGAAGAGTCGGTTTCCACGCCGGCATCTTCGCCGGGGTACTTCCTTCCCTCTTCAACCCGGGCACATCTGTCAGCAAGAACATAGAGTTCCGCCACATCTTTCACCTTGTCCATTGCCAGTTATTCACGCATCTTGCGGTTACGCACGTTCTGATGGAACGCGCTGATGATGGCGGCAGGGTGAACATCAGGGATATTGTACTGTACCCGGCTGAACCTCTGTATATATTTGCGCAGACTCTCGCCTCCCTTCTGGGGGATGACGTGCAGGTCGCTCGCTTGACCATGGGCTTGGTGACCTCCAGTAAAGGCGCCAACAAACTCATGGCACAAATCCAACCAGGAGGAAATAGAGTCTATCGGCAAATGCATCAACCATGACATGGCGTTGGGTTTAAGAGCCAATGGAAAGTAATTCGCAAGCACCTGATACGTCCAAAACGTATCTATAATTTCTGCTTGCCCCATGCCACTTTTGGGTGATATTGCTATGATGTTTATACACTTCCATACACTTTTGATCATATTTGGACTAACCTACTAATACAGTGCACCCCAGTGCCAGTTTCTGTTTTCGGCTGTTTTTGTATTTCAGGTTTTCACATTACAAGAACTGTCAGGAAAAATCCAGAAAAAATATATAAACAATCAGCGTTCCAGAACCTACCTTGCGCCCGAAGTACATCC
>LR738711.1:804961664-805013257 GCA_902687465.1 Secale cereale
GGCGACGCGCCCCCCTGGGCCGCGCCAAGGGGCGCCTGGGCCCCCCGAGCCCCGTCTAGTGCCCCCCGTTGGCATATATTTAGAGCGTCCTTCGAAACCCTTGGGACGGGAACTCTTTTTCGCGATCTCATCTCTGTTCCGCCGCCGCCGCCGCTTCCAAGATCGGGAGCACCAGGAGAACTCTTCCCGACACCCTACCGGAGGGGAGGATCACCACCGAGAGCTTCTCCACCAACATGGACGCCTCCCGGATGAGTTGTGAGTAGTCTCCCTTGGACCATGAGTCCACGACTAGTAGCTATGTGATGTTCTCCTCCCGTTCTTGTGCTTCACTAATTAGTCCTCGTGAGCTACCCTACATGATCGAGGCACATATGTAATCCTTATGCTGTTGCTATGATGAGTTTGCTGGGATCCGATGGATTATGAGATTATGTTCAGATTGTGATTGAGTAATATATTTGATCTACCTCTTTTATATTTATGTTCATAAGTAATTCCTGCATGTTCTCCGTTGTTATTTATTGCTTTGGCCAAGTAATACGTAGTGACTCCAAGAGGGAACGTTATGCTTGATTGTGGGTTCATGCCCCTCGATGACTAGCTTGAGTGACAGAAACATGAGTCTAGGGGATGTGATGTTGCCACAAGGGGGAAAACAAGAGTGCTTGTGCCCGCGGGTGCAAGGATTGTTTACTTTACGCAAAGTTCTTTTAATGCAATTGTCTGTTGCTTTGAGTTTACACTATGGATGGGACTCGCAACTTAATACCAGCGAGATGTTCTGGATAGATATCTCAAGGTGGATGATTAGTAGTAGATATTGATGGATTTCGGTCTACTTACTTTGGCGTACCGCCCATGCTTTGAACCTCAACCTTTCTTGCAATGTAGTCAGCATTGGTTTGCGTTCGTGGTCCTGTCAATTGCCCAGCTGTAATTCGTTTACCTCACATAGCTGTTTTATAGTCTTTTGGGAGAGAGACATCACTAGTGAACATCATGAGACTCCGGTCCATATTACCATCATTGATCACATCCGCTATTTACTTTTCGCTGTTATTTACTATTGCAAACATTATCTATCACTACTATCATTTGCGTTTAATCCTTTGTGAACTACAAGGCCGGAGGGATTGACAACCTCTCTGTACTCGTTGGGAGCAAAGTTATTTGTATCTGTGTGCAGGTCCATGTTGATTGCTAATATCTGGCGCCGTTAGCAGTTGACACCTACTTGTTGAGCCTAGGAGTCTCTGGGGATTCGATCCTTGGCATCTTTGCTAAGGGAAAAACTTCCACAACACTACATCTCACACCTTCCACTTGGGGTAACCAACAAGGGGTTAGTGGCCCATCAACACCTTATCGTCGCGGGCTCCGACAGCTTGCATCACGATGGTGTAGATGCTGAGGAACTCCGACGGGTGGGTCTTGCCGTTGTACTTCTCGCCAATGTCAGGCTTGAAGGTGCGGTGAGTGGGCCACTGGAACTGCCGCAGCTCACGGGTAAAAGCCGGACAGCCTACCTCGTAAGGGAGACCTCCAGGGCTCTCCGGTGCTGGGCGGTTCACAGCAGGCCCTGCTCGCCTGTCTGACTGGTGGCGCGCTCCGCGCCGGTGCTCGATGGTGGTTCGAGCGTCTTCATGAGCTCGCTCCTGAAGAACTTGACGCTGGTCGCCGTGGGTCCATGGGTCGGACAACGCTATGGAGATGTCATCACCCGCGACGTCTCGACGAGTCGACACACGCGGTACCGGGCGAGGAGGAGGCGAATGCACCGTGGCCACGGTGCTGCCGGTCCTCCCGCCACTGGTGCGTTGGACCCCATCGGAGCGTCAACCCGGGGGCTTCGCTAGACTTGGTTCATCCTTGTTGGGGACCGCGACAAGGCTTCGGATGGTGGCTCTCCATTCGTCGAGCTTCCCCGTAACGGGAGGAAAGTCAAGGAGCAACTACGCGTGCGCCAGGGCTTCTACTGGGGTTAGCGGTAGTGAAACCTGCACGGACCGCGACGCGCTTCGACTCCTGACCATGTCAGGAGGAACTCTATCATGATCCCGCAGTCGCAAGCCGTTTTCACCAGCGCTTCGGCGGGCGGGCAGGTCTTCTACGTCTCGGGAGTGGCGCTCGGGGCTCTTCCCGCGGCGACGCCAGGGATCTTCGGCGTGATGACACCGTTCGTCGCGCGCTGCTTGGGAGGAGCGCGCTGTTGGCACCGGCGTGGGAGTCCTGGAGGCCCTTGCGTCGCCTTCGGGTGATGCGGCAGCGATCTTGGAAGGCCCCGCGCCACCCGCGGAGGGCCTGGCTCCGTCTTTGGATTCGGCGGTGTGTGGCCCGTTACCAGGCGCACAAACATCGCCACCTCCCAAACTCCGGCTGCTGGAACGACGTTGGTGTTCACGAGCAGCGCCCCAGGTCCTTTCCGCGACTGGTCCGCTGCTCGCCCGCGTCGGGACGGGCTGTCCGGCTTCCGACTGGCCAACCGCCACCGTCATCTTCTTCTTGGGTGCCATGATGATGAAGAAGCGTCGAACTAACTGCTAAAGCCGATTCTCACAACTGTGCCCCCTACCTGGCGCGCCAAAGATGTCGGTGGGAACGACACCTATGGGATCACAAGAATCCCTACTACGGTTAGCGGGGCGCGGGGTTGAGAGAAGAGCAGATCAAACAGATAGCACATGGTTCGTTTATCCAGGTTCGGGCCGCGAGGATGCGTAAAACCCTACTCCTGCTTTGGTGGATTGTATATCTGTGTTCTTCAGCTAGCTATGGGGCGTGAGGAGCTCCAAAAAGCCGAACCCCCCTCCTGGTCTCCTCGGGTCTCCTTTTATAGAAACATGGGTTGCCACAGTGGCACACAGGAGGTGGATAGGGTACAGTGATGCGAGGTTATCCCTCGCATTACATGACAAGGCACATTTAGTGCGTCTTGCTTAGGTTTCCTTGCTTTATCGGGGACGGGGGAGAGATCTGTCTTGTCCGTCGCCGCTCCTTCTTGTGTCGACACGCGCCCTGGCCAGCGATGCCTGAGATGCCATGTACGTAGGCAGGCAGCTGAGGTGGCGCAATGGTGGGTCTTCTTCGAAGATCTACATGTCACCACGCAGGTGCGTGCCCAGCTGGTTGGGTCGGCAGCTGCATAAGGCGGTGGAAGTTTAGTCGGCGTGGGCCTGATGGTGGCCCTGCGGATGTCCTTGGCAAGGGCCTTGCCGGGGCCCCGGCAAGGGTCTTGCCGCGGCGCCTGCTGCCATCCCCGGCAAGGCGCCTGCCGGAGGTCTTGTGATCTTCCTCGGCTAGGATCCCGCCAAGGGTCGTCGCCTTCTTAGTGCGTATCTGATCTTGAATGTCTTCAAAAGGATCTGCATGCCACTATGGGGATGTCTCCCGAATCCTTGCCCTATGGGGGCAGCGGACTCAAGGGTGATTTGCTCCGTAGACGTGGGGCGAGTTGCCGCGGCAAGGGTCTTGCCGGGGCTACTAAAACTGGCTCCCGGCAAGGATCTTGCTGGTGGAACCCGCTTCGTCCCTTTGCTCTTTGTGGTCTTGTCCTTGGTGTCATTCTAGTTCTCTTGAGCTTCGGTCTTACCCTGGCTTACCTCCCTTGCCTTGCTTGGTGCGGCGATGCCCGTGGCTCCGACTGCCCGTGCACAGTCATAGGGGTACAAAAAAGTGTACCCCCCTTTTTGTACACCGACATCATGTTGCATGCTAGTATCATCATATGTTCATGCCATGCTCGTATTGTTGTATCCTGTTGTACATGCCATCCTGTTCTGATAGTATCGTGTGCATCATTTATAATTAACCTGTAATTGCCATGATGTTGTTTGTCTTGATTGCTTTGGTTGCTGTGAGCTCGCAAGTACATTCAATGTACTGACCTGGTGTGTCATGCCAGTTTGCAGGTCATGCCGGATTTGATTGCTTGTTTGCTGTGGATTCCTCGTTCGCGAGCTAGGATACGCGTTCCAGCCAGAGTCCCCGCGGAGTGGAGTTCATCACCGTCGTCGCTGTTCCGCTGCTAGAGTGATACGTCTCCAACGTATCTATAATTTTTGATTGTTCCATGCTATTATTTATGAAGTCTTGGATGTTTTTAATGGGCTTTATCATTCACTTTTATATCATTTTTGGGACTAACCTACTAACCCAAAGGCCCAGTCCAGATTGCTGTTTTTGCCTGTTTCAGGGTTTTGCTGAAAAATAATATCAAACGGAGTCCAAACGGAATGAAACCTTTGCAAGAGATATTTTTGGAGAAAATCATGCAAGCGGAGCTTGAGAACCACGTTAGGGGATCGAGGGCTGGCCCACGAGGGTGGGGGGCGTGCCCCCTTGCCTCGTGACCCCCTCGAGCGTCCCCCGGTGCCCTTCTTCTTACTATATAAGTCTACGTACCCCAGAAACTCCATGGACAGAGAGAAAACCCTAATTCCACCACCGTACCTTCTATTCCCGTGAAGATCCCATCTTGGAGCCTGTTTCGGAGCTCCACCGGAGGGGGGTCCATCACAGAGTTCTTCTTCATCATCATCATCGCCCTCACCATGAGTTGTGAGTAGTTTACCACAGACCTTCGGGTCCATAGCTAGTATCTAGATGGCTTCTTCTCTCTCTCTGGATATCAATACAAAGTTCTCCTTGGTCTACGAGGAGATCTATTCGATGTAATCTCCTTTTGCGGTGTGTTTGTCGAGATCCGATGAACTGTGAGTTTATGATCAAGGTTATCTATGAAAGATATTTGGTTCTTCTCTGAACTTTTCATGTGTGCTCATAATATCCTTTTAAGTCTCTTCGAATTATTGGTTTGGTTTGGCCTACTAGATCTATAGTTCTTGCAATGG
The DNA here is from genome assembly GCA_902687465.1 of Secale cereale. Taxonomy (NCBI): domain Eukaryota; kingdom Viridiplantae; phylum Streptophyta; class Magnoliopsida; order Poales; family Poaceae; genus Secale; species Secale cereale. Next base: position 804,966,518 of record LR738711.1, read on the forward strand.
GAGAAGTGCTTGGCTTTGGGTTCAATCTTGCGGTGTCCTTTCCCAGTGACAGTAGGGGCAGCAAGGCATGTATTGTATTGTTGCCATCAAGGATAAAAAGATGGGGTTTATATCATATTGCTTGAGTTTATCCCTCTACATCATGTCATCTTGCTTAAGGCGTTACTCTGTTCTTATGAACTCAATACACTAGATGCATGCTGGATAGCAGTTGATGTGTGGAGTAATAGTAGTATATGCAGGCAAGAGTTGGTCTACCTGTCTCGGACGCGATGCCTATATACAATGATCATGCCTAGATAGTCTCATAATTATTCGCTTTTCTATCAATAGCTCGACAGTATTTTGTTTACCCGCTGTAGAATATCACTATCATGAGAGAAGCCACTAGAGAAAACTATGGCCCCCGGGTCTATTCTCAACATATCAATCTACATCCACTTTACTTTTATCGCTTTTATTTGCCGTTATTATAAACAAAAAATACCAAAAATATAAACTATCATCTCTATCAGATCTCACTTTCGTAAGTGACCGTAAAGGGATTGACAACCCCTTATCGCGTTGGCTGCGAAGTTCTTATTTGTTTGTGCAGGTGCGAGGGACTCGCGTGTGGTCTCCTACTGGATTGATACCTTGGTTCTCAAAAACTGAGGGACATACTTACGCTACTGTGCTGCATCTCCCTTTCCTCTTCAAGGGAATACAACGTAAGCTCAAGAAGTAGCAAGAAGAATTTCTGGCGCCGATGCCGGGGAGGCTTTCGCAAAAGTCATATACCAAGTACCTATCACAAACACTTATCCTTCGCATTAAATTTTTTGCCTCTCGTTTTCCTCTCCCCCACTTCACCCTTGCCGTTTTATTTGCCCTTCTTCCGCCGTGTGTTTATCGTTCGCTTGCTTCTTGTTTACTTGTGTGTGTTGGATTGCTTGCTTGTCACTATGGCTCAGAACACTACCAATTTGTGTGACTTCTCCAATACCAACAACAATGATTTTATTAGCACTCCGATTGCTCCTATTACTGATGCTGAATCTTGTGAGATCAATGCTGCTTTGTTGAATCTTGTCATGAAAGATCAATTCTCCGGCCTTCCTAGTGAAGATGCCACTACCCATCTAAACAACTTTGTTGATTTGTGTGATATGCAAAAGAAAAGGGATACAGATAACGATATTGTTAAATTGAAGTTATTTCCGTTTTCACTTAGAGATCGTGCTAAAATTTGGTTTTCCTCTTTGCCAAGAAATAGTATTGATTCATGGAATAAGTGCAAAGATGCTTTTATCTCTAAGTATTTCCCTCCTGCTAAGATCATCTCTCTTAGAAACGATATTATGAATTTTAAGCAACCAGATCATGAGCATGTTGCACAGGCTTGGGAGAGAATGAAATTGATGATACATAATTGCCCTACACATGGTTTGAATCTATGGATGATTATTCAGAATTTTTATACTGGCTTGAATTTTGCTTCGAGAAATCTTTTAGATTCGCTGCTGGAGGCACTTTCATGGAAACCACCTTAGGAGAAGCTACCAAACTCCTACATAATATTATGGTTAATTATTCTCAATGGCACACCGAAAGATCTAGTAGTAAAAAAGTGCGTGCTATCGAAGAAATTAGTGTTTTGAGTGGAAAGATGGATGAACTTATGAAATTATTTGCTGCTAAGAGTGTTTCTTCTGATCATAATGATATGCCTATTTCCACTTTGATTGAAAATAGCAATGAATCTTTGGATGAGAATTTTGTTGGTAGGAATAATTTTGGTAACAATGCTTATAAAGGTAATTTTAATTCTAGGCCTTTTCCTAGTAATTCCTCTAATAATTATGGTAATTCCTACAACAACTCTTATGGAAAGATGCCTTCTGAATTTGAAACTAGTGTTATGGAGTTTATGATCTCGCAAAATAATTTCAATGCTATGCTTGAAGAGAAATTGCTTAAGGTTGATGAATTGGCTAGAAGTGTGGATAGAATTACCCTTGATTTTGATTCTTTAAAACTTAGATCTATCCCACCTAAGCATGATATCAATGAGTCTCTCAAGGCCATGATAATTTCCATTGATGAATGCAAAGAAAGAACCGCTAGGATGCGTGCTAAAAGAGAAGATTATATTAAATCGTGTTCTTCTAGTTATCATGAAAATAAAGATGAAGATCTGAAAGATATTGATGTGTCTCCTATTAGATCCTTGTTTTCTAGTATAAATCTTGATGAAGATAGGATTGGAGATGATTCTACTTTAAGGTGTCCCAATGATTCGGAGCTTTTAGATCTTGATGCTAAAATTGCTAAAAGTGGGAGTGAAGAGATTGAAACTTTGCATAGTGATGAACCCACTACTTTGGATTTCAAGGGATTCAATTATGACAATTGCTCTTTGATTGATTGTATTTCCTTGTTGCAATCCGTGCTAAATTCTCCGCATGCTTATAGTCAAAATAAAGCTTTCACCAAACACATAGTTGATGCTTTGATGCAATCTTATGAAGAAAAAATTGAGTTAGAAGTTTCTATCCCTAGAAAGCTTTATGATGAATGGGAACCTACTATCAAAATAAAAATAAAGGATCATGAATGCTATGCTTTGTGTGATTTGGGTGCTAGTGTCTCCACTATCCCATGTGTGATTTGCTAGGGTTCCATGAGCTTGATGATTGTTCTTTAAATTTGCATCTTGCGGATTCCACTATTAAGAAACCTATGGGAAGAATTAATGATGTTCTTATTGTTGCCACTAGGAATGATGTGCCCGTAGATTTCATTGTTCTTGATATAGATTGCAATCCTTCATGTACTATTATTCTTGGTAGACCTTTCCTTAGAACGATTGGTGCAATTATTGATATGAAGGAAAGAAATATTAGATTCCAATTTCTGTTAAGGAAAGGCATGGAACACTTTCCTAGAAATAAAATCAAATTACCATATGAATCTATCATGAGAGCCACTTATGGATTGCCTTTCAAAGATGGCAATACCTAGATCTATCTTGTATCATGCCTAGCTAGGGGCGTCAAACGAAAGCGCTTGTTCGGAAGCAATACAATTTTATGATTTTGTTTTTGTTGCTGTTAGGGAATAAATATTGCATCTAAACTCTGATTAGATGTCGTTTCATGTTTGGTTTAGTGTTTGTGCCAAGTAGAACCTTTGGGAAGACTTGTGTGAAGTTTATGTGATCTTGCTGTGAAAAACAGAATCGTTAGCGCTCGCTAAACTAGTCTTCAGATTTTACTGGATTGCGGTTTTTAGTTGATTCTTTTTGCAGATGATTGGTAGACAAAGTACGCAAATTTACCAATTTAGTTTGAATTTTTTGGAGTTCCAGAAGTAGGCGAAACCTGCAGATTACAACAGAATTGTTCTGTCTTTGACAAATTCTGTTTTTCGTGTGTTGTTTGTTTATTCCGATGCATCTATGAGTAGTATTGGAGGATATTAACCATAGAGAAGTTGGAATACATTAGGTGTAACACCAATATAAACAAATAATGAATTCATTGATGCACCTTTGAGTAGTGGTTTGCTTTCTTATACTAACGGAGCTCACGAGAATTTTTGTCTAAGTTTTGTGTTGTGAAGTTTTCAAGTTTTGAGTATTGCTTTGATGGACTATGTAACAAGGAGTAGCAAAGGCCTAAGCTTGGGGATGCCCAAGGCACCCCAAGTAAATTCAAGTTAATCAAAAGCCTAAGCTTGGGGATGCCCCGGGAAGGCATCCCCTCTTCCGTCTTCATCCATCGGTAACTATACTTGGGGCTATATTTTTATTCGCAACATGATATGTGTTTTCTTGGAGCGTCTTGTATAATTTGAGTATTTGCTTGTTATTTTTCCACAATCATCCTTGCTGGACACACCTATTTGAGATAGTTAAAAATGGCCTAGAAATTATTAGAACACTCTATGTGCTTCACTTATATCTTTTGAGTTGAATAGTTTTTGCTCTAGTGCTTCACTTATATCCTTTAGAGCACGGTGGTGGTAATATTTTGTAGAAATTGTTGAACTCTCATGATTCACTTATATCCTTTTGAGAGTCTATTAAAACAGCATGGTAATGTGTTTAGGCTAAAGAAACTAGTCGTCACATGATAGACATCCAATGTCAATGTAGTAAAAAAATTCACACCAAGTGCATTGAATATGATGAGATGCTGGATGCTTGATAATTGTTTTGAGACATGAGGATAGTGATATTAGAGTCATGCTAGTGGATTTATTCTAAAATTAAGAAATACTTGTGTTAAGGTTAGTGATTCCCGTATCATGCACGTATGGTGAACCGCTACATGACGAAGCTAGAGCATGATGTATTTGTAGAGTGCCAACCTTTGTGTGGAGGTCGGGGCGCGCGATGGTTAACTCCTACCAACCTCCCCCTAGGAGCATGCGTTGATTGCTTTGTTTTGATGACTCGTAGATTTTTGCAATAAGTATATGAGTTTTTATGACTAATGTCGAGTCCATGGATTATACGCACTCTCACCCTTCCACCATTGCTAGCCTCTCTTGTACCGCGTAACTTTCGCTGGTGCCATAAACCAACTATATATCCTTCCTCAAAACAGCCACCATATTGTTCCCCAAAACAGCCACCATACCTACCTATTATGGCATTTCCATAGCCATTCTGAGATATATATCCATGCAACTTTCCACCGTTCCGTTCATATGACATGCATCATATTGTCATATTGCCATTGCATGATCATGTAGTTGACATCGTATTTGTGGGAAAGCCACCATGCATAATTTTTGTACATGTCACTCTTGTTTCATTGCACATACTGGTACACCGCCGGAGGCATTCATATAGAGTCATACTTTGTTGTTGTAGTATCGAGTTGTAATGAAAGTGTGATGATCATCATTAGAGCATTGTCCCATGGGAGGAAAGGCTAAATCTATAAATCCCCTCCGCAAAAAGAAAAAGAAAAAAAATAAAGGCCAAAGAAAAAAAGAAAGGCCCAAAAAAAGAGAGAGAAAAGAAAAAGGGACAATTGCTACTATCTTTTTTTCCACACTTGTGCTTCAAAGTAGCACCATGTTCTTCATTGTAGAGAGTCTCATGCTTAGTCATTTCATATACTAGTGGGAATTTTCGTTATAGAACTTGGCTTCTATATTCCAACGATGGGCTTCCTCAAATGCCCTAGGTCTTCGTGAGCAAGCAAGTTGGATGCACACCCACTAGTTTCTTTTGTTGAGCTTTCATTCATATTTAGCTCTAGTGCATCTGTTGCATGGCAATCCCTACTCACTCACATTGATATCTATTGATGGGCATCTCCATAGCCCGTTGATACGCCTAGTTGATGTGAGACTATCTCCCTCTTTTTTGTTTTCTCCACAACCACCTCTATTCCACCCATAGTGCTATGTCCATGGCTCACGCTCATGTATTGCATGAAAGTTGAAAGGTTTGAAAAGATAGAGGATGAAAATAAGTGCTTGGCTGAAATCGGGGTTGTGCATGATATGAATATTTTTGTGTTATAACGAGGGAGCATAGCCAACACTATATGATTTTGTAGGGATAACTTTCTTTAGCCATAGTATTTTGAGAAGACATGATTGCTTTGTTAGTATGCTTGAAGTATTGTTATTTCTTATGTCAATATAGACTATTATCTTGAATCTTTCAGATCTGAACATTCATGCCACAATTAAGAGAATTACATTGAAAAACTATATTGGTTAGCATTCCACATCAAAAATTCTTTCTTTATCATTTACCTACTCGAGGACGAGCAGGAATTAAGCTTGGGGATGCTTGATACGTCTCCAACGTATCTATAATTTTTGATTGTTCCATGCTATTATTTACGAAGTCTTGGATGTTCAATGGGCTTTATCATTCACTTTTATATAATTTTTGGGACTAACCTACTAACCTAAAGGCCCAGTCCAGATTGCTGTTTTTTGCATGTTTCAGGGTTTTGCAGAAAAAGAAAATCAAATGGAGTCCAAGCGTAATGAAACCTTTGCAAGAGATATTTTTGGAGAAAATCACGCACGCGGAGCTTGAGAACCACGTCAGGGGATCGAGGGCTTCCCCACGAGGGTGGGGGCGCCCCCTGCCTCATGGCCCCTCGAGCGTCCCCCGGTGCCCTCCTTCTTCCTATATAAGTCTACGTACCCCAGAAACTCCGTGGACAGAGAGAAAACCCTTATTCCACTGCCGTACCTTCTGTTCCCGTGAAGATCCCATCTTGGAGCCTGTTCCGGAGCTCCACCGGAGGGGGATCCATCACGGAGTTCATCATCATCATCATCATTGCCCTCACCATGAGTTGTGAGTAGTTTACCACAGACCTTCGGGTCCATAGCTAGTCTCTAGATGGCTTCTTCTCTTTCTCTAGATCTCAATACAAAGTTTTTCTTGGTCTTCGAGGAGATCTATTCGATGTAATATCTTTTTGCGGTGTGTTTGTCGAGATCCGATGAATTTTGAGTTTATGATCAAGGTTATCTATGAGAGATACTTGGTTCTTCTCTGAACTTTTTATGTGTGCTCATAACATCCTTGCAAGTCTCTTCGAATTATTGGTTTGGTTTGGCCTACTAGATCTATAGTTCTTGCAATGGGAGAAGTGCTTGGCTTTGGGTTCAATATTGCGGTGTCCTTTCCCAGTGACAGTAGGGGAAGCAAGGCACATATTGTATTGTTGCCTTCGAGGATAAAAAGATGGGGTTTATATCATATTGCTTGAGTTTATCCCTCTACATCATGTCATCTTGCTTTTAGGCGTTACTCTGTTCTTATGAACTCAATACACTAGATGCATGATGGATAGTGGTCGATGTGTGGAGTAATAGTAGTAGATGCAGGCAGGAGTCAGTCTAATTGTCTCGGACGTGATGCCTATATACAATGATCATGCCTAGATAGTCTCATAATTATTTGCTTTTCTATCAATTGCTCGATAGTAATTTGTTTACCCGCCGTAGAATATCGCTATCATGAGATAAGCTACTAGAGAAAACTATGCCCCCCGGGTCTATTCTCAACATATCAATCTACATCCTCTTTACTTTTATCGCTTTTATTTTCTGTTCTCATAAACTAAAAATACCAAAAATATAAACTATCATCTCTATCAGAACTCACTTTCATAAGTGACCGTAAAGGGATTGACAACCCCTTATCGCGTTGGCTGTGAAGTTCTTATTTGTTTGTGCAGGTGCGAGGGACTCGCATGTGGTCTCCTACTGGATTGATACCTTGGTTCTCAAAAATTGAGGGAAATACTTACGCTACTGTGCTGCATCTCACTTTCCTCTTCGAGGGAATACAACACAAGCTCAAGATGTAGCATAGAGTTATTTCGCGGCTTTGTGTTGTTCTGCTGCTTGCATGGAGCAACCGCGGCAGGCGTAGTTTCGCCGTGCTGATGTAATCCCTTTGTACCTATATATATTGTAATAAAGAGCTGATTTGTTCTATCCTAAGCAGTGATGTATTCCAGAAGACTTCTCCTCTATCTTTGGGTTGGAATACAGGGCGTTCCGGTTTCTCTGAGTCGGGGTGCCACAGTTTTGTTCTCTTGTGAAACATGGATTCCATCGCCAAGGCAATTGCTCTAGTGTTGTCACAAAAGATTGTCATTGGCCCCGATGCACTAGGTATTACACCTACCTCAGATATGAACTCCTTCATCCAGACTCCTTTATGTCCAGTGATACGTCCATTTTGCATCATGCTTATATGTTGATATTTATGGCATTATGGGCTGTTATTACATGTTTTGTCACAATACTTATGCCTTTTCTCTCTTATTTTACAAGGTTTACACGACGAGGGAGAAAGCCGGCAGCTGAAATTCTGGGCTGGAAAAGGAGCAAACTGTGGAAACCTATTTTGCACAACTCCAAAAGCCCCAAAACTTCACAGAACTACGTTTCAAAATATATAAAAAATATCAGGCGAAAGAAGATCACGAGAGGGGTTACCTCCTGTCCACGAGGGTGGGGGCGCCCCCCCCTCTTTGGGCGCGCCCCCTATCTTGTGGGCCCCCCGAAGGCCCCCCGATGCCCATATTCTCCTATATGAGGTGTTTTGACCTGGAAAAAAAATCATAAGGAGGCTTTCGGGACCAGAAAACATCGTCTCGAGGCGGAACCGAGGCGGAAACCAATCTAGGGCTCCGGCAGAGTTGTTCTGCTGGGGATACTTCCCTCCGGGAGGGGGAAATTGTCACCGCCGTCATCACCAACAACTCTCCCATCTTGGGGAGGGCTATCTTTGTCAACACCTTCACCAGCACCATCTCCTCTAAAACCCTAGTTCATCTCTTGTATCCAATCTTTGTACCCAAACCTCAGATTGGTACCCGTGGGTTGCTAGTAGTGTTGATTACTCCTTGTAGTTGATGCTAGTTGGTTTATTTGGTGGAAGATCATATGTTCAGATCCATTATGCATATTAATACCTCTCTGATCATGAAAAATATTATGTCTTGTGAGTAGTTACTTTTTTTCCTGAGGACATGGGAGAAGTCTTGCTATTAGTAGTCATGTGAATTTGGTCTTCGTTCAATATTTTGATGAAATGTATGTTGTCTCTCCTCTAGTGGTGTCATTTGAATGTCGACTACATGATACTTCACTATTATTTGGGCCTAGAGGAAGGCATTGGGAAGTAATAAGTAGATGATGGGTTGCTAGAGTGACAGAAGCTTAAACCCTAGTTTATGTGTTGCTTCGTAAGGGGCTGATTTGGATCCATATGTTTCATGCTATGGTTAGGTTTACCTTAATACATCTTTTGTAGTTGCGGATGCTTACATTAGAGGTTAATCATAAGTGGGAGGCTTGTCCAAGTAAGAACACCACCCAAGAACCGGTCCACCCACATACCAAATTATCAAAGTACCGAACGCGAATCAGATGATCGTGATGAAAACTAGCTTGACGATAATTCCCATGTGTCCTCGAGAGCGCTTTCCTTCATATAAGAGTTTGTCTAGGCTTGTCCTTTACTACAAAAAGGATTGGGCCAACTTTCTACACCTTATTTACTTTTACCTTTTGTTACTTTCTACCAATTACCTTATCACAAAACTGTATGTTACCTATAATTTCAGTGCTTGCAGAAAATACCTTACTGAAAATTGCCTATCATTTCCTTCTGCTCCTCGTTGGGTTCGACACTCTTACTTATCGAAAGGACTATGATAGACCCCCTACACTTGTGGGTCATCAAGACTCTTTTCTGGCGCCGTTGCCGGGGAGTGAAGTGCATTTGGTAAGTGGAATTTGGCAAGGAAAAATTTATATAGTGTGCTGAAATTTATTGTCACTTGTTACTATGGCTCATAATCCTTTGAGGGGCTTGTTCGGGGTATCTTCACCCCGACCAGAAGAGCATAGAGTTGCTCCTCAACCTACTCCACCTACTGAAAATGTTTGCTTTGAAATTCCTTCGGGTATGATAGAGAAACTACTTGAAAATCCTTTTACAGGAGACGGAACACTGCATCCCGATTTACACCTAATCTATGTGGATGAAGTTTGTGGATTATTTAAGCTGCAGGTATGCCCGAGGATGTTATGAAGAAGAAGGTCTTCCCTTTATCTTTGAAGGGGGATGCATTGACATGGTTTAGGCTATGTGATGATATTGGATCATGGAACTATAATCATATGAAGTTGGAACTTCATCAGAAGTTCTACCCTATTCACCAGGTTCATCATGATCGTAATTATATTTATAATTTCTGGCCTCGCGATGGAGAAAGCATCGCTCAAGCTTGGGGGAGGCTTAAGTCAATGTTATATACATGCCCCAATCATGAGCTCTCAAGAGAAATGATTATTCAAAATTTTATGCTCGGCTTTCTCTTAATAATCACTCCATGCTCGATACTTCTTGTTCTGGTTATTTTATGATGAAGACTATTGAATTCAAATGGGATTTATTGGAAAGAATTAAACACAACTCTGAAGATTGGGATCTAGATGAAGGTAAGGAGTCAGGTATGACCCCTAAGTTTGATTGTGTTAAAGCTTTTATGGATACAGATGTTTTCCGTGAGTTTAGAACTAAATATGGACTTGACTCTGAGATAGTAGCTTCTTTCTGTTAATCATTTGCTACTCATGTTGATCTCCCCAAGGAGAAGTGGTTTAAATACCACCCCCCTATTGAAGTAAAAGTAGTTGAACCAGTTAAAGTTGAGGAAAAGACTATCACTTATAATGTTGATCCTATTGTTCCTACTGCTTATATTGAGAAACCACCTTTCCCTGTTAGAATAAAGGATCATGCTAAAGCTTCAACTGTAGTTCGTAAGAGTAATACTAGAACACCTACATCCTCTGATCAAATTAAAGTTGAACCTAGTGTTGCTATAGTTAAAGATCTCTTGGTAGAATACTTAGATGGACATGTTATTTACCTCCAAGAGGAATCTGCTAGAATAGCAAAACCCAATGCTAGGAATAAACATAGACCTATTGTAGGCTTGCATGTTATCTCTGTTAAGATAGGAGATCATTGCTATCATGGTTTATGTGACGTAGGTGCTAGTGCGTATATTATCCCTCATACCTTATATCAAGAAATTATGCATGATATTGCACCTGTTGAGCTAGAAGGGATTGATGTTACTATTAAGCTAGCTAATAGGGACACTATTTCACCAGTTGGGATTGTTAGAGATGTTGAGGTTTTGTGTGGGAAGGTTAAATACCCTGCTGATTTTCTTATTCTTAGTTCCCCACAAGATGAATTTTGTCCCATTATATTTGGTAGATCCTTCTTGAATACTGTTATGCTAAGATAGACTGCGTAAAAGATATTGTTACTGTTGGGTTAGGGGATATGCCTCAGGATTTTAACTTTGCTAAATTCCGTAGTCAACCCCTTGATAAAGAATTACCTAGTAAGGATGAAATTATTGGTCTTGCTTCTATTGCCATGTCTCCTAATGATCCCTTAGAACAATATTTGTTAGACCATGAAAATTATATGCATATGAATGAGAGAAGGGAAATATATGAAATATTCTTAATCAGGGACCCGTATTGAAAAACAACTTGCATGTTGAAATCCTAGGGGATCCCCTCCACCCAAGGGTGAGCTCGTGTTTGAACTTAAACCTTTACCTGATAATCTTAAGTATGTTTATCTTGATGAAAAGAAGATATATCCCGTTATTATTAGCGCTAACCTTTCAGAGCAGGAAGAAGAAAAATTATTCAAAACTCTGAAGAATCACCGTGCTTCTATTGGATATACTCTAGATGATCTCAAGGGCATTAGTCCCACCTTATGCCAACACAAGATAAAATTGGAAGAAAATTCTAAACCGGTTATTTATCATCAACGACGGTTAAATCCTAAGATGAAAGAAGTGGTAAGGAAGGAAATACTAAAGCTTCTAGAGGCAGGTATTATCTATCCAGTTGCTGATAGCCAGTGGGTAAGTCATGTCCATTGTGTCCCTAAGAAGGGAGGTATGACTGTCGTTCCTAATGATAAAGATGAATTGATCCCGCAAAGAATAGTTACAGGTTATAGGATGGTAATTGATTTCCGTAAGTTAAATAAATCTACTAAGAAAGATCATTACCCGTTGCCATTTATTGATCAAATGCTAGAAAGGTTACCCAAACATACTCATTTTTGCTTTCTAGATGGTTATTCTGGTTTCTCTCAAATACGTGTGTCAAAAGGGGATCAAGAAAAGACCACTTTTACTTGTCCATTTGGTACCTTTGCTTATAGACGTATGCCTTTTGGTTTATGTAATGCACCTGCTACCTTTCAAAGATGCATCATGGCTATATTCTCTGATTTTTGTGAAAAGATTGTTGAGGTGTTCATGGATGATTTCTCCATTTACGGAACTTCTTTTGATGATTGCTTAAGCAACCTTGATCAAGTTTTGCAGAGATGTGAAGACACTAATCTTGTCTTGAATTGGGAGAAGTGCCACTTTATGGTTAATGAAGGCATTGTCTTGGGACATAAAATTTCTGAAAGAGTTATTGAAGTTGACAAAGCTAAAGTTGATGCTATTGAAAAGATGCCATGCCCAAAGGACATCATAGGTATACGAAGTTTCCTTGGTCACGCCGGGTTTTATAGGAGGTTCATAAAGGACTTCTCCAAAATCTCCAGACCTCTGACTAATCTCTTACAAAAAGATATTCCTTTTGTCTTTGATGATGATTGTCTAGAAGCATTTGAAATACTTAAGAAAGCATTGATCTCGGCACCTATTGTCTAGCCTCCTGACTGGAATTTACCCTTTGAGATTATGTGCGATGCTAGTGATTATGCTGTAGGTGTTGTTCTAGGGCAAAGAGTTGATAAGAAATTGAATGTTATCCAGTATGCTAGTAAAAATCTAGACAGTGCCCAACGAAATTATGCTACTACTGAGAATGCTTGATATGCTGCTGCTGCTGCTAGGAGAATGATCATGATGCCCTCATGTCCGTATTTTATTTTTATCGACACCTCTATCTCTAAACATGTGGACAAAATTTTTGATTTCCGCTTTCGCTTGAGGACAAGCGAGGTCTAAGCTTGGGGGAGTTGATACGTCCATTTTGCATCATGCTTATATGTTGATATTTATTGCATTATGGGCTGTTATTACATGTTTTGTCACAATACTTATGCATTTTCTCTCTTATTTTACAAGGTTTACATGAAGAGGGAGAAAGCCGGCAGCTGGAATTCTGGGCTGGAAAAGGAGCAAACTCTGGAAACCTATTCTGCACAACTCCAAAATCCCCGAAACTTCACAGAACTACGTTTCAGAAAATATAAAAAATATCTGGCGAAAGAAGATCATGAGGGGGCCACCTACTATCCACGAGGGTGGGGGCATGCCCCCCTCTCTGGGCACGCCCCCTATCTCGTGGGCCCCCTAAAGTCCCCCTAATGCCCATCTTCTCCTATATGAGGTATTTTGACCTGGAAAAAATCATAAGGAGGCTTTCGGGACCAGATGCCGCCGTCTCGAGGTGGAACCGACGCGGAAACCAATCTAGGGCTCTGGCAGAGCTGTTCTCCCGGGGATACTTCCCTCCGGGAGGGGGAAATCGTCACCGCCGTCATCACAACAACTCTCCCATCTTGGGGAGGGCTATCTTCATCAACACCTTCACCATCACCATCTCCTCTCAAACCCTAGTTCATATCTTGGATCCAATCTTTGTACCCAAACCTCAGATTGGTACCTGTGGGTTGCTAGTAGTGTTGATTACTCCTTGTAGTTGATGCTAGTTGGTTTATTTGGTGGAAGATCATATGTTCAGATGCATTATGCATATTAATACCTCTATGATCATGAACAATATTATGTCTTGTGAGTAGTTACTTTTGTTCCTGAGGACATGGGAGAAGTCTCGCTATTAGTAGTCATGAGAATTTGGTCTTCGGTTGATATTTTGATGAGATGTATGTTGTCTCTCCTATAGTGGTTTCATGTGAACACCGACTACATGACACTTCACCATTATTTGGGCCTAGAGGAAGGCATTGGGAAGTAATAAGTAGATGATGCGTTGCTAGAGTGACAGAAGCTTAAACCCTAGTTTATGTGTTGCTTCGTAAGGGGCTGATTTGGATCCATATGTTTCATGCTATGGTTAGGTTTACCTTAACACTTCTTTTGTAGTTGCGGATGCTTGCATTAGAGGTTAATCATAAGTGGGAGGCTTGTCCAAGTGAGTACAACACCCAAGCACCGGTCCACCCACATACCTAATTATCAAAGTACCGAACGCGAATCAGATGATCGTGATGAAAACTAGCTTGACGATAATTCCCATGTGTCCTCGGGAGCGCTTTCCTTCATATAAGAGTTTGTCCGGGCTTGTCCTTTACTACAAAAAGGATTGGGCCAACTTGCTGCACCTTATTTACTTTTACCTTTTGTTACTTGCTACCAATTACCTTATCACAAAATTATCTGTTGCCTACAATTTCAGTCAATGTTGAGGATATCGCTTATCGTTATCGTCTCGGTCAGCTGTGGATTAGAGATTAATCGGAAATCGGCCGATTAATCGATTTTATCGGTCAACTATTAAACGGCCATTTTTTTGTTCAAATCATAGATTTCCAACACTAAAATATGCTATATTTAACACCAAAATAATATTGGACAAAAGTGTTACATTGGTACCTAGCCTTTGAGTCCTTATATAATGACGAACAAAATAGGCCCGATTTATCGGTAGATTCCTGATAAATCGCTTGTCATAGCGATAAATCGGCCCAAACAATAAATGGTCAAGATAAGGCATAATCTTATCGGCCACCCCAAGAGTTGCGATAAATCGGATGATAAATCGTTGTATCGGAAGATTTCTTGAATAGTGATTTCAGTGCTTGCAGAAAATACCTTACTGAAAACTGCCTATCATTTCCTTCTGCTCTTCGTTGGGTTCGACACTCTTACTTATCGAAAGGACTACGATAGATCCCCTACACTTGTGGGTCATCATCCTGCTTCCAAAATAGCTATGTACTCCGCTTCACATGTAGATCCCACCACGGCGCTCTGCTTGGAACTGCACACACTGACAACTCCACCATTCAATATAAATATGTATCCGGTATGTGGCTTAGAGTCATCCGGATCTGTGTCGAAGCTAGCATTGATGTAACCCTTTACGGCGAGCTCTACATCACCTCCATAAACGAGAAACATATCCTTTATCCTTTTCAGGTACTTCAGGATATTCTTGGCCGCTGTCTAGTGATCCAGTCCTGGATTACTTTGGTGCCTCCCTGCCAAACTTATGGCGAGGCACACACCATCTCTGGTACACGACATAGCTTACATGATAGTACCTATGGCTGAGGGATAGGGAATGACTTTCATTTTCTCTCTATCTTCTGAAGTGGTCGGGCATTGAGTCTGACTCAATTTAACACCTTGTAACACATGCAAGAACCCTTTCTTTGACTGGTCCATTTTGAACTTCTTCAAAACTTTGTCGAGGTATGTGCTTTGTGAAAGTCCTATTAAGCATCTTGATCTACCTCTATAGATCTTGACGCCCAATATATAAGCAGCTTCACTGAGGTCTTTCATTGAAAAATTCTTATTCAACTATCCTTTTATGCTATCCAGAAATTCTACATCATTTCTAATGAATAATATGTCATCCACATATAATATCAGAAATGCTATAGAGCTCCCACTCGCTTTCTTGTAAATATAGGCTTCACCATAAGTTTGTATAAAACCATATGCTTTGATCACCTCATCAAAGAGTATATTCTAACTCCGAGATGCTTGCACTAGTCCATAGATGGATCGCTACAGCTTGCACACTTTGTTAGCACCTTTAGGATCGACAAAACCTTCTGGTTGTATCATACAATTGTTCTTTCATAAATCCATTAAGGAATGCAGTTTTGACATCCATTTGCCAAATTTCATAATCATAAAATGTGGCAATTTCTAACATGTTTCAGATAGATTTAAGCATCGCTATGGGTGAGAAAGTCTCATCGTAGTCAACTCCTTGAACTTGTCGAAAACCTTTCGCAACAAGTTGAGCTTTGTAGATAGTGATATTACCATCAGCGTCTGTCTTCCTCTTGAAGATCCATTTATTCTCAATGGCTTCCCGATCATTGGGCAAGTCCACCAAAGTCCACAATTTGTTCTCATACATGGATCCTATCTCAGATTTCAAGGCCTCAAGCCATTTATCAGAATATGGGCTCATCATAGCTTCTTCATAGTTCAAAGGTTCGCCGTGGTCTAACAACATGACTTCCAGGACAGGGTTACCGTACCACTCTGGTGCGGTACGTGTTCTGGTTGACCTTCGAGGTTCGGTAGTAACTTGATTTGAAGTTTCATGGTCGTTATCATTAGCTTCTTCTCTAGTTAGTGTAGGTATCCCGTGAACGGCTTTCTCTGATGATCAACTTTCCCATTCGAGCGAAGGTACAATTACCTCATCAAGTTCTACCTTCCTCCCGCTCACTTCTTTTGAGAGAAACTCCTTCTCTAGAAAGGATCCATTCTTAGCAACAAAAGTCTTGCCTTCAGATTTGTTGTAGAAGGTGTACCCAATAGTTTCTTTTGGGTATCCTATGAAGACACACTTCTACGATTTCGGTCTGAGCTTATCAGACTGAAGCTTTTTCACATAAGCATCGCAACCCCAAACTTTAAGAAACAATAGCTTTGGTTGCTTGCCAAACCATAGTTCATAGGTATCATCTCGACGGATTTAGATGGTGCCATATTTAATGTGAATGCAGTTGTCTCTAATGCATAATGCCAAAACGATAAAGGCAAATCGGTAAGAGACATCATAGAACGCACCATATCCAATAGAGTACGGTTACGACACATCATTACGCTGTGGTGCTCCAGGTGGCGTGAGGTGTGAAACTATTCCATATTGTTTCAAATGAAGACCAAACTTGTAACTCAAATATTCGCCTCCGCAATCAGATCATAGAAACTTTATTTTCTTGTCACGATGATTCTCTACTTCACCCTGAAATCCTTTGAACTTTTGAAATGTTTCAGACTTGTCTTTCTTCAAGTAGATATAACCATATCTAATAAAATCATCTGTGAATGTGAGAAAATAATGATACCCGCCGCGTGCTTCAACACTCATCGGACCGCATACATCGGTATGTATTATTTACAATAAGTCATTAGCTCGCTCCATTATTCCAGAGAACGGAGTTTTATCCATCTGTCCCATGAGGCATGGTTCGCAAGTATCAAATGATACATAATCAAGTGATTCCAAAAGTCCATATGTATGGAGTTTATTCATGAGCTTTACACCAATATGACGTAAACAACAGTGCCACAAGTATGTTGCACTATCATTATCAACTATGCATCTTTTGGCATCAATATTTTGAATGTGGGTATCAATATAATCAAGATTCAACAAGAATAGACCATTCCTCAAGGGTGCATGCCCATAAAACATATTACTCATATAAATAGAACAACCATTATTCTCTGACTTAAATGAATAACCATCTCGCATCAAACAAGATCCAGATATAATGTTCATGCTCAACGCATGCACCAAATAGCAATTATTTAGGTCTAAAACTAACCCCGAAGGTAGATGTAGAGGTAGCGTGCCGACGGCGATCACATCGACCTTTGAACCATTCCCGACGCGCATCGTCACCTCGTCCTTAGCCAATCTTCGTTTAATCCGCAGCTCCTGTTTCGAGTTACAAATATGAGCAACGGAACCAGTATCTGATACGTCTCCAATGTATCTATAATTTTTGATTGTTCCATGCTATTATATTATCTGTTTTGTATGTTTAATGTGCTTTATTATGCACTTCCATATTATTTTTGGGACTAACCTACTACCCAAGGCCAAGTGCAAATTGTTGTTTTTGCCTATTTCTGTGTTTCACAGAAAAGGAATATCAAACGGAGTCCAAACGGAATGAAACCTTAGCGAGGATCGTTTTTGGAACAAATGCAACCTAGAAGACTTGGAGTACACGCCTGGGAAGCCATGAGGCAGGAGGGCGCGCTCAGGAGGTTAGGCGCGCCCCCAGCCTCGTGGGCCCCTCGTAGCTCCACTAACGTACTTCTTCCTCCCATATATACTCATATACCTTGAAAACATCCAGGAGCACCACGAATACCTATTTCCACCGCCGCAAACTTCTGTACCCGTGAGATCCCATCTTGGGGCCTTTTCCGGAGCTCCGTCGGAGGGGGAATCAATCATGGAGGGCTTCTACATCAGCACCATAGCCTCTCCGATGAGTTGCGAGTAGTTTACCATAGACCTTCGGGTCCATAGTTATTAGCTAGATGGCTTCTTCTCTCTCTTTGGATCTCAATACAAAGTTCTCCTCGATCTTCTTGGAGATCTATTCGATGTAATACTTTTTGCAGTGTGTTTGTTGAGATCCGATGAATTGTGGGTTTATGATCAAGATTATCTATGAACAATATTTGGTTCTTCTCTGAATTCTTATATGCATGATTTAAATATCTTTGCAAGTCTCTTCGAATTATCAGTTTGGTTTGGCCTACTAGATTGATCTTCCCTGCAATGGGAATTGCTTATCTTTGGGTTCAATCTTGCGGTGTCCTTTCCCAGTGACAGCAGGGGCAGCAAGGCACGTATTGTATTGTTGCCATAGAGGATAAAAAGATGGGGTTTATATTATATTGCATCAGTTTATCCCTCTACATCATGCATCTTGCTTAAGGCGTTACTCTGTTCTTATGAACTTAATACTCTAGATGCATGCTGGATAGTGGTCGATGTGTGCAGTAATAGTAGTAGATGCAGAATCATTTTGGTCTACTTTTCACGGACGTGGTGCCTATATAAATGATCATGCCTAGATATTCTCATAACTATGCGCTTTTCTATCAATTGCTCGACAATAATTTTTTCACCCACCGTAGAATATGCTATCTTGAGAGAAGCCACTAGTGAAACCTATGGCCCCCAGGTCTATCTTCCATCTACTAGTTATCTTTACTGTCCTTTTATTTTGCAATCTTTACTTTTCAATCTATACAACAAAAATACCAAAAATATTTATCTTATTATCTTTTTCAGATCTCACTTTTGCATGTGGCCGAGAAGGGATTGACAACCCCTTTTTCGCGTTGGTTGCAAGGTTCTTATTTGTTTGTGCAGGTACGAGGGATTTGCGTGTAGTCTCCTACTGGATTGATACCTTGGTTCTCAAAAACTTAGGGAAATACTTATGCTACTTTGCTGCATCACCCTTTCCTCTTCAAGGGAAAACCAACGCATAATCAAGAGGTAGCATTATCAAATACCCAGGTGCTACTACGAGCACTAGTAAGGTACATATCAATAACATGTATATCAAATATACCTTTGTTCACTTTGCCATACTTCTTATCCGCCAAATACTTGGGGAAGTTCCGTTTCCAGTGACCACTCCTTTTGAAGTAGAAGCTATTGATGACCCACAAGTATAGGGGATCAATTCTAGCTCTTTTTGATAAGTAAGAATGTCGAACCCAACGAGGAGCAGAAGGAAATTACAAGTGTTTTTCAGTAAGGTAATATCTGCAAGTGATGAAATTGCAAGTAGAGAGTAGTTTGATAGCAAGATAATTTTGTAACGAGCAATTAACGATAGTAGCAACAAAAGTGCAGCAAGATAGCCCAATCCTTTTGAGGCAAAGGACATGCCAAGACGGTCTCTTATAATAAGCAAAGCGTGTTTGAGGGTACACGTGAATTTCATCTAGTCACTTTTATCATGTTGGTTCAATTCGTGTTAGCTACTTTCATAATTTGATATGTGGGTGGATCAGTGCTTAGGTGCTATTCTTACTTGAACAAACCTCCTACTTATGATTAACCCTCCCGCAATCATCCGCAACTACGAGAAAAGTATTAAGAAATAAATTATAACCATAGCATTAAACTTTTGGATCCAATCGGTCCCTTACGGAATAACACATAAACTGGGGTTTAAGCTTCTGTCACTCTCGCAACCCACCATCTAATTAATACTCCACAATGCATTCCCTTAGGCCCAAATATCGTGAAGTGTCATGTAGTCGACGTTCACATGACACCACTAAGGTAATCACAACATACATACTATCAAAATATCGAACACATATCAAATTCACATGATTACTTGCAACATGATTTCTCCCGTGACCTCAATAACAAAGGTAACTACTCACAAATGATGAACATGCTCAAGATCAAAGGAGTATTAAATAGCATAATGGATATGAACATATAATCTTACACCAAATAAACCATATAGTAATCAACTACAAGATGTAATCAACACTACTAGTCACCCACAAGCACAAATCTATAGTTCTGATAACAAGATTGAACACAAGAGATGAACTAGGTTTGAGATGAGATGGTGATGTTGATGAAGATAGCCCTCCCCAAGATGGGAGAGTTGTTGGTGATGATGATGACGATGATTTCCCCTTTCGGGAGGGAAGTTCCCCCGGCGGAATCGCTCCACCGGAGGGCAAAAGTGCTCCTGCCCAAGTTCTGCCTCGAGACGGCGGCCGATACGTCTCCAACGCATCTATAATTTTTGATTGTTCCATGCTATTATTTATGATGTTTTGGTTGTTTAATGGGCTTTGTCATACACTTTTATATTATTTTTGGGACTAACCTACTAACTCAAAAGCCCAGTCCAGATTGCTGTTTTTTGCCTGTTTCAGGGTTTTGCAGAAAAGGAATATCAAACGGAGTCCAAACGGAATGAAACCTTCGGGAGATATATTTTTGGAGAAAATCACGCACGGGAGACTTGAGAACCACGGAGTAGGGGCCACAAGGTTCCCACGAGGGTGGGGGCGCGCCCCCTACCTCGTGGGTCCCTCGTAAGGCCCCGGTTCCCTCCTTCCTCCTATATAAGCCTATGTACCCCGAAACCATCAGAAGAAGAGAGAAAACCCTAGTTCCATCGCCACAACCTTCTGTTCCCGTGAGATCCCATCTTGGGGCCTGTTCCGGAGCTCCGCCGGAGGGGGGGTCCATCACGGAGTGCTTCTACATCATCATCATCGCCTCACCATGAGTTGTGAGTAGTATACCATAGACCTTCGGGTCCATAGTAAGTATCTAGATGGCTTCTTCTCTCTCTCTGGATCTCAATACAAAGTTCTCCCCGTTCTTCGAGGAGATCTATTCGATGTAATCACTTTTTGCGGTGTGTTTGTCGAGATCCGATGAATTGTGAGTTTATGATCAAGATTATCTATGAGAAATATTTGGTTCTTTTCTGAACTCTTTATGTGTGCTCATAATATCCTTGCAAGTCTCTTCGAATTATTGGTTTGGTTTGGCCTACTAGATCTATAGTTCTTGCAATGGGGGAAGTGCTTGGCTTTGGGTTCAATCTTGCGGTGTCCTTTCGAGGGAATACAACGCAAGCTCAAGAAGTAGCAAGAAGAATTTCTAGCGCCGTTGCCTGAGAGGCTTACGCAAAAGTCATATACCAAGTACCTATCACAAACCCTTATCCTTCGCCTTACATATTTTGCCTCTCGTTTTCCTCTCCCCCACTTCACCCTTGCCGTTTTATTTGCCCTTCTTCTGCCGTGTGTTTACCATTTGCATGCCTCTTGTTTGCTTGTGTTGCTATGTGCCCTCATTTAGCTTGCATCTTCGCATGCTAAAGTATGAATCCTCATCCACTTGCTAATCTCTTTAAGAGACCCAATTATGTTGAACCTATTACTAGTGAGTTGCGAGCACTAGATTACCTTTATGGAGTTTTGCTTGAAATTTATGAATCTGAAAATTGTGAGGAATTGTTAAAAGAAAAAGTAGCTCCTTAAATAAACATCATGATTGCAATGATGTTACTATAAATTCTAATTATGTCAATTGTGCTAATAATATGCAAAACCCTAAGCTTGGGGATGCTAGTTTTGCTATGTCTACTACTTGTTACAATGATCATGATTGGGGTGATTCTTCTTATGATCTTGAAAATTTATTTAATACCCATGATGAATATAATATTGATAATATTTGCATTAATATTGAAAGTGGGTTTGGAGAGGTCATGACTTTAGTTAATGTTAATCCCACTATTTCGGAAGAGTGTCAACTTTGCATGCATGTGGATCGTGTTGAGAATATGTTATGTGATTGTTATTTTGTTGAATTTGATCATGATCCTACATGCAATTATTATGAGAGAGGGAAATATGGTTGTAGAAATTATCATGTTACTAAATTACCTCTCGTTATGTTGAGATTGCTATTATTTCTTTCTCCTTCCTTGCATATGCTAGATCTTGCTTGTATTGGTAATTTGTTTTCCTATAAGATGCCTATGCATATGAAGTATGTTAGACTTAGATGTGTTTGTCACATGTCTTATGATGCTCTCCTCGTGCTTCAATCCTTGTCCTTTATGTGAGCATCATTGAATTATCATGCCTAGCTAGGGGCGTAAAACGATAGCGCTTGTTGGGTGGCAACCCAATTTTATATTTTTTTTGTTTTTGCTGCTGTTAGGGAATGAATATTGCATCTAGCTTCTGTTTAGATGTGGTTTTGTGTTTTGTTTAGTGTTTGTGCCAAGTAGAACCTTTGGGAAGACTTGTGTGAAGTTTATGTGATCTTGCTGTGAAAAACAGAATCGTTAGCGCTCGCTAGAATGGTCATTAGATTTTACTGGAGCGTGCTATTTAGTTGATTCTTTTTGAAGATGATTAATAGAAAAATTCCTCACCTTTACCAATTTAGTTTGAATTTTTTGGAGTTACAGAAGTATGCGAAACCTGCAGATTACTACAGACTGTTCTGTTTTTGACAGATTCTGTTTTTCATGTGTTGTTTGCTTATTTCAATGCATCTATGAGTAATATTGGGAGGTATGAACCATAGAGAAGTTGAAATACAGTAGGTTTAACACCAATATAAACAAAGAATGAATTCATTGTAGTACCTTTGAGTAGTGGTTTGCTTTCTTATACTAACGGAGCTCATGAGATTTTTGTCTAAGTTTTGTGTTGTGAAGTTTTCAAGTTTTGAGTATTGCTTTGATGGACTATGGAACAAAGAGTAGCAAGGGCCTAAGATTGGGGATGCCCAAGGCACCCCATGTAAAATTCAAGGACAATCAAAAGCCTAAGCTTGGGGATGCCCCGGTAAGGCATCCCCTCTTTCGTCTTCATCCATCGGTAACTATACTTGGAGCTATATTTTTATTCACCAAAAGATATATGTCGGAGATATTGACCACGGGTGTCCTCATCGACCACCCATGGTATTTCAAGACAATTGGGGGACGCCTGTTATCCCTCGGCCGCCTGCTCATCGGGCCGCCTCCTGGGACAGTTTACCCCAGGAGCCGGCTGCCAGCAGGCGGCAGGGGCCCAAACAGGCGACAGGGGCCCGAACAGGCGGCAGCTCCATAGCCAGCAGCTATCAGACGGTCCAACGCCTCTCCCTCGGGACGTATGCTGGGGGACCACGACACAGCTAAGGCATGGCTACAGTTGAGCATGTCCTTAGAGAATCTATAAGGGCGTGGCTACAGTGAATGCGTACCTTATGGGCGCCTCTTAAGCGGCGTATCACTGTAGCCATGCTGCCAGTGACCAAGCCTCGGTCAGAGGAGGCCACGATCCCACTACCCACAGATGGCGGGGCCTGCAGGCGGCCGGCCCCACTGGCCAATGGGTGAATCAGAGACAAGCAGCCCCTGGCAGGCGGCTGGGGGAGACGGTCCACCTGGTAACAGGCGGTCCACCGTATCCTAGGAGTCTGAACCTCATCAAGGTGAGAAGACATGACGTGGTGGCAGTGTACGGCACGAGACGACGACACTGTAGCCACTTCCCTCCTGACGATGCTGCCGTCAGCAGAAGAGCGCCTACAGTGAAAGGCAATCACGAGGGCCCACAGATGGCGGGCCCCAGCAGACATGCGAAGAGGCCGGCACCCGAAGACGCTGACAACTGGGGGCCACCCCGCCTGGATTACTAATTTACCCCTAGGGGTAGGCCTATATAAACCCCCCAGGGTCCTCCATGTGGAGGGGTTGAACTCTTAAGAGAAGAGAGACACATAGAGAGAAATAGGGAGAAACCCTAGCCATCATCCCCATTCCCTATAGCGAAGGTAGAGAGCTAGCCTTGCCCTTCTTCCTCCTCTAGACAACACAGCTCAAGGAGCAACCTTGTAGCCACCATAGTGACATTAGTCATGATGCGGAGTCCCCATAGAGCATGACTATGGGTGTTATCTCCACGGAGAGCCCCAAACCTGGGTAAGATTCGTAGGCGTCCTAAGTTCCGCCTTATCCCGCTTCCAGGGCCCGGCGACGTTCTATTGTCCCCATGCATGATAAGCCATCCATTGGCATATGTCGCACCAAAACCCCGACATTTGGCGCCCACCGTGGGGCAAGGTGCACCGTCATCCGGAGACATGTTCTGGATGGGAACTTTGTTCCTTCCTGGCGAACACAGCCAGCCCGGCATGCCCGCAGGCATGGATACCGGGATGCTTCGCGGCGCTGAGGCCGCATGCGCCGCAAGCAGACTCGCCGACCTTCTCGTCGGCGTCCACATCCATGACGAGCCCTCTCCGGCTGCAGAGCCAGTTGCTCCGGAGAGCTGCCTTGTCGAGCTCCTTGACAAGCTCCACATCGTCGACGAGCGCGCCTCTGACATAGAGTCAGTGGGCTCCTCTGACCCACCAGTTGACATGATCATCGACCTCGATGCGGCGTCCGTCAATTCCTTCCCCGAGCACGTGGTGATCGTCGATGATCCCCTCCCAGTCGCAGCCTGCGGCAGTACCGTCAGCACCGTCACGGAGATACTGGCCACCAGCCACGACGAGCCTTCCGACGGGCCAGGCCAAGACCCGCTGCAGGCAGCCATGCAGAGCCTCTCCGCTCTTATCGCTGTGGGGGCGGACGACACGGCGCTGGAGGCGCTTCGCGTCTCACTCCTAAGAAACGCCAACAAGTTGGCTGCTTCCCGGCGCCTCACTGAAGCCTACCTCCGCGAGATGGACCGTGCTATAGGCGGCACGCC
Source organism: Secale cereale (assembly GCA_902687465.1). Classification (NCBI taxonomy): domain Eukaryota; kingdom Viridiplantae; phylum Streptophyta; class Magnoliopsida; order Poales; family Poaceae; genus Secale; species Secale cereale. The sequence continues at coordinate 804,991,078 of LR738711.1, forward strand.
GGCTGCTGGCGAGCCCAGCCGGGCTGGTGCGGTTCGCGATTGCGGCGGGGTGCTGGCGGACATGCTGGGGGCCCCACGGCCCGTGTACCCCACTCCATCAAAGAACCTAAGGGCTGCCCTAGTGGCAGTCGATGAGCTAGGCCACTTGGAGGGAGACGAGCTTCGCTGCATGACTCAGCGCGCCCGCCAGCTCCTCGACGCGGCTGCTGCGCAGCAGGAAGCCCGCCGCCGGGCATCAGAGGCCGGCGCGCAAGAAGATAACCACCCCCTTCGGCGGGGCAAGGAGCCACGTCCCGCTCTCCAACAGTCGGTACCCACAACCGGCGTGACTCAGAGCCGACAGACTCGCATCACCATCGAGCGCGATCAAGACGGCCGCCCAAGGGCCGTAGAGTGGCGAGAGGAACGCCCGCCTCCTCCTCGCCGGGAAAGGCGTGTGTCCCCTCCGCCTGTTGACCACCCTTCTCTAGTAGGCCGCTTGGCCCGCTGCGAGGGAGTCGGGGAGAACGATGCCCGGCACCGCCTTGACCGACTAGCTCGATCCCAGGCGGTCGAAGAAGAAGATGACCTCAACCCAACCTGCTTTGGCCCCCGCATCCATAACGAGCCTTTCCCCAAGGGCTTCTCACTTCCTAGAGATATCCCCAAGTACAACGGATCGGTCAAGCCGGAGGACTGGCTGGTGGACTACTCCACGGCCGTCAGCATAGCAACCAGCAACATGCGTGTTGCGGTGAAGTACGTGCCACTCATGCTCCAGGGCACGGCCTAGACGTGGTTGAACAGCCTCAAGCCCAACAGCATCAACGGATGGTTGTACTTCACCGGCGCCTTCACTCGCAACTTCACCGGCACCTACAAGCATCCTCCCAAGCCGCGCCAGCTCTCCTTATGTGTTCAAGGCCCAAATGAGTCAGCCCGTGATTACCTGACACGTTGGGCAGAGCTGTACAACTCTTGCGAGGGAGTGCACGAGGTACAAGCCATCGAGTACTTCACGGTCGGGTGCAGAGAAGGCACCTTGCTCAAACACAAACTCCTCTGCGACGAGCCCGCCACGCTGGACGAGCTGCTGAGCATAGCAGACAAATATGCCACGGCTGACTCCTCCATGAAGTCCGAGCTGCAAGTGGATGCCTCTGAAAAAATGGCTCCCCCCGCTCCCAAAACGCAGACAGGAGAGTCCAGTCGGCGCCAGCAGCCGAACGATCACAAGCGCAAGACCCACGCACTGGCTGCCAACAGCCGGCTGGTGGCAGTAGTTGATGGCCAGCAGCCAGAGGCACAAGCGGGACCCAAGAGACAGAAGGGCGGCAAGCCAGCCAGGCAGCCTGCTTTCTCCTTCGATCAAGCTCTGGATGCCCCCTGCAGGTTTCACAACGGCGCGAAGCCTTCCAATCACACCAGACGAAAGTGCCACTGGCTCACACAGATTGCCAGAGAGGAGGCTCTACCACCAACGCCTGCTGGGCAGGCGGCTCCGCCTCCCAAGCCACCGGCTGCTCGTCCAGGCGGCCAGGTCCAGGATGAGTTCCCAGAAGAGAACGAAGCCTACGTCGTCTTCACAAGCCAAGCGGACAATAAACACAGCCGGCGCCAGCAGCGCAGAGAAGTCAACACCATTGCTAGTGAAGCACCAGAATTCATGCACTGGTCTGAAAGGCCCATCAGCTGGAGCCGTGAAGATCACCCGGCTGTCATGCCTTCACCAGGGGCTTATGCCTTGGTTTTGGAAGCAACTCTCTCCACCAACAGGCGGGCCTATTGTTTCTCCCGAGTGTTGGTAGACGGTGGCAGCAGCATCAACATCATGTACCGTGACACCATGGAGAAGTTGAGCAACAAAGAAAAACAGCTCCAGCCTACCAGGACTGTGTTCCACGGCATTGTGCCAGGCCTCTCTTGCTCACCAATCGGCAAGGCCAAGATTGATGTCCTGTTTGGTGACAAGAAGCACTTTCGGCGTGAGCCGGTTTGGTTTGAAGTGGTGAACCTGGAAAGTCCCTATCACGTGATTTTGGGCCGGCTAGCTCTTGCAAAGTTCATGGCAGTACCCCATTACGCCTACCTCAAGATGAAGATGCGGGTTCCAAAGGAATAATCACCGTAGACGGGGACTATGAGAAGCCCATCGCATGTGCAACTGCCAGCAGACATCTGGCCGAGTCCCTTGTCGTAGCTGAAGAGAAGCACCGCCTGGAACGGCTGGTGGCAATGGTTGGCGAGCAACCAGCCATACCAGCCAACCCCAGGGAGGCGGAGCCGCAAGCCTTGTTCCAGCCGGCCAAGGAGACAAAGAAGATTGCATTGGACCCATCTCACCCAGAGCGATTTGCTGTCATAGGGTCAAACCTAGACGGCAAATAGGAAAGCGAGCTCGTCGATTTCCTTCGTGAGAATCGAGACATCTTTGCATGGTCCCCCAAAGACATGCCGGGTGTTCCAACGGATTTCGTCGAGCACAAGCTACATGTGAGAGAAGATGCGAAGCCTGTCAAGCAGCCACTCCGCCGCCTATCAGAAGAAAAAAGAAGAGTTGTTGGAGAAGAGGTCGCCCGCCTCCTAGCAGCCGGCTTTATTATGGAAGTATTTTATCCAGAGTGGCTTTCAAACCCAGTCCTAGTGTTGAAGAAGAACAACAAATGGCGCATGTGCATTGATTACACCAGCGTCAACAAAGCTTTCCCTAGAGATCCGTTTGCTCTACCGCGACTAGATCAAGTGATTGACTCCAAAGCCGGATGCGAGCTGCTGTTATTCCTTGATGCCTATTCCGGGTACCACCAGATCAAACTCGATCCGGCCGATCGCTTGAAGACCGCCTTCCTCACGCCATTTGGGGCCTTCTGCTACCTGACCATGACGTTTGGCTTGAGGAATGTCGGCGCCACTTTTCAGCATTGCATGCATAAGTGTCTCCTCAAGCAACTTGGCAGAAACGCCCACGTTTACGTGGACGATATCATGGTGAAGACGGAGAGGAGGGGAACTCTCTTGGAGGATCTCCAAGAGACCTTTGAAAACCTACACCGCTTTCAGATCAAGCTAAACCCGAAGAAATGCGTCTTTGGGGTACCAGCAGGCCAGCTCCTTGGTTTCCTGGTATGTGAACACAGCATCGAGTGCAACCCCGCAAAGATCAAGGCCATTGAGAGAATGGAGAGGCCGACTCGCGTACGAGATGTCCAGAAGTTCACCGGATGCCTTGCATCACTCAGCCGTTTCATCAGCTGGCTGGGTGAGATGGCACTCCCGCTGTACCAACTGATGAAGAAAACCACATGCTTTGAGTGGAACGACAAGGTGGATGAAGCCTTCCAGCAGCTCAAGAAAGTGTTGTCCACGCCGCCTATCTTGGCGGCGCCAACAGACAAGGAACCCATGTTCCTTTACATAGCCGCCACCAGCCGGGTGGTCTGCACTGTGATTGTGGTTGAACGGCCAGAGGACGGCAGAGCCTTGCCTGTCCAGAGGCCGGTCTATTACTTGAGTGAAGTTTTGTCATCCTCCAAGCAGAACTACCCCCACTACCAGAAGATGTGCTACGACGTGTACTTCACCGCCAAGAAACTCAAGCAGTACTTCCAACAGCACCCGATCACGGTCGTTTGCACGGCCCCGCTTGCTGAAATCATGGGCAACAGAGATGCTTCAGGAAGAGTGGCGAAGTGGGCCATTGAGCTGGGCCCCTTTACCATATTCTACCAGCCCCGCACCACCATCAAATCGCAACCTTTGGCCGACTTCCTCGTCGACTGGGCCGAGACCCAGTACCTGCCGCCTGCTCCAGATTCAACCCATTGGCGCATGCACTTTGATGGATCAAAGATGCGCACTGGCTTGGGAGCCGGCGTCGTCCTCACCTCTCCCAAGGGCGACAAGCTCAAATACGCCCTGCAAATCCACTTTGCCGCCTCCAACAATGTGGCCGAGTATGAGGCACTCATTCACGGGCTCCGGATGGCCAAAGAGATTGGCATCCGCCGAGTGCTGTACTATGGTGACTCAGACTTGGTTGTCCAGCAGTCCTCCGGGGACTGGGATGCCAAGGACGCAAACATGGCAAGTTACCGTTTCCTTGTCTAGCAGATCAGTGGGCATTTTGACGACTACGAGTTCCTCCACGTGCCACGAGCCGACAACGTGCAAGCCGACACCTTGGAACAAATTGGCTGCACCCGCCAAGCAATACCAGCCAGCGTGTCCCTCCAATGCCTGCGCAAGCTGTCTATCAAGCCTTCACGAGAGTCAGAGTCAATCTTCATACTAGCCGATCCTGGAGCAGACGGCCCGACAACCTCAGCAGCCGGCCCGGGGACTGCTCCAGTAGGCGGCCTAGATACTCCAACTCCAGCAGACGGCACTTCAGCCGTTGTGCCGGTTCCTGGCCGAAGGACTGCTCCAACAGGCGGCCAAGAAGCGCCAGCTCTAGCAGACGGCCCGGGGACTGCTGCGGCCGGCTCGGGGACTTCACAAGCACAACAGGCGGCTCACCCCAGCCCTCCGCCTCCCAGCCCAACCGCCCTCACTGGTAGAAACAACAGGAGTCTCAGCGCTGTCTTGGGCACAACCAATCCTCAAATTCCTGCTCAGAAGGGAGCTGCCAACAGATGAGACTTTGGCACGGCAAGTTCAACGCCGAGCTTCAGCATACACAATAGTCAACAAAGAGCTTGTCAGAAGAAGTGCAACAGGCGTCTTCCAGCGCTGCGTGGAAGCAGAAAAGGGTCTGGCTATTCTGAAGGATATTCATCAAGGGGAGTGCGGCCACCACACGGCCTTAAGATCCCTTGTTGCCAAAGCTTTCCGCCACGACTTCTTCTGGCCGACTGCTATGGACGATGCCAAAGACTTGGTCAAGAAGTGCAATGGCTGCCATTGCTTTAGTTCCAAGCAACACTTGCCGGCTTCTGCACTCAAGACCATTCCGATCACTTGGCCATTTGCCGCCTGGGGACTGGATATGGTGGGTCCCTTCAGGACAGCGCGAGGCGGCCTGACACATTTTACTCGTAGTAGTGGACAAATTCACCAAGTGGATCGAGGTGAAGCCAATCAAGAAACTCAACGGCCCAACTGTTGTGACCTTCATCGCACATCACAGCCGGTATGGCATACCGCACTGCATCATCACCGATAATGGCACAAACTTTGCCAAAGGCGCATTGGCCCGTTTCTATGCAACACAGGGCATCCGACTGGACTTAGCGTCCGTTACCCACCCACAGTCCAACGGCCAAGTTGAGCGCGCTAACGGCCTTATCCTGTCCGGCATCAAGCCCCGGCTGGTCGAACCTTTGGAACGATCAGCCGGCTGCTGGATCGAAGAGTTGTTGTCTGTCCTCTGAAGCCTCAGGACAACTCCGAACAAATCAACCGGCTTCACTCCTTTCTTCCTCGTCTATGGGGCCGAGGCTGTCATCCCAACAGATGTTGAGTTTGACTCGCCTCGCGTCACCATGTACACAGAAGCCGAAGCCAAAGAAGCACGAGAATACGGCATGGACCTGCTGGAGGAGGCCCGGCTGGTAGCACTCAGCCGGTCCACCATCTATCAGCAGGGTCTCCATCGCTATCACAGCCGACGGGTCAAGCCACGTTCCTTCCGCGAGGGGGACCTTGTCCTCCGGCTGATCCAGTGAACAGTCGGCCAGCACAAGCTCTCGGCTCCTTGGGAAGGACCATTCATCATCAGCAAGGTACTAGGCAACGTTGCCTACTACCTCATCGATGCCCAGAAGCCAAGAGAACGCAAGAGAGACGACTCGGGCAAGGAGTCGGAGCGCCCGTGGAACGCAAACCTACTTCGTCACTTTTATAGCTAAAAGACAATATGTGTCGCGCTATCTACTTTATTTTGAGAAGCAATGGGACCCCCGAGGAGTTCTTGGGGACTGTCCAACCCTTTATCTACATGATAAGAATTATGCATGTGAATGAGTATTTTTCATTCCTTCGTCCAGCACCGGAGCCTAGCAGACGGCCCGGGGACTGGACGCCTAGCCCTATGTTTAAAACCTTTCTTTCAATAGTCGAACAAGTAATGTGACGGCATCCAAGCCTCCTCCCGCCTACCGTCGCAGACTCGTAGAACGCGGCTGTTCGACTGGCAGGAGTCAAAGGCAAGAAGCGGTGCCCACATAAAAATGGCTAAGGAAAATAAACATAGGGCAAGACGGCCCTTTATACAAGATGGCCGGCTGTTGAGCAGCCGGCCAGCCGGCTTCTGGCTTAGCCACACCGCATTCTAGAGGGCGGGACACTTGCCTATCCGCAAAACAGCTAAGTACCTGACCCAGTCAGACCATAGAGTGGCTACCTGGCTGGCTGGGCGGTAGTTATAGGAGACAACAAAAGAAAAAACGCCCGAAGGAACAAAGGACGGTGCTAATCCCAGAACCTGGCAAATTGCATAAACATATGCAGCATTAAGAGAATATTTATAGCAAAAATGCCTCGAAGGCCGCCTTCCAACAGTAATTTACTGATACACCCAGTGGGTGGAATTGTTCGGACTAATCCTACAAAGTCTTAAGAAAAAACAGGAATTAAAATATACACGAGTGACGCCTAAGGTGCAGCAGGCGGAGCAGGTGGCACGACGGAGCCGGCTGCTGGGGGAGCCGCCTGATGGGTTTCGGCCTGGCCGCCTCCTGTAGCAGGTGGTGCCATCCCGCTGGGCCCGCTTGTAGAGGTATGATCGGGCCGATGGCAGGCAGACGGCTCCGCCGCCTGGGAGCTGGCTTCCTCGTTGCTGTCTCCCTCCTCCTCGCCATCGTCGTTGGAGGCGATCTCCTCATCCAGCTCCTCCGATGCCGCCAAGTCGACGCCGAAGTTGTCAGGTGGCACCACATGACCGTTCTCATCCAGCTCTGGGACGAAAATGGCGGTGTCGACGTACTCGGCGAGGGAGGCGGCGTGCTTGATGAGATTCCCTTGCACCGCTGCCAGTTCAGGCTCAGCTTCCACGTGGAAGGTCTTCAGCTGGGCGAGATCCATGTCTGGGTACCAGCCCTTGGAGAATTCCAGGGCGGTCCGCGCACCGGCCCTCGCTGCAGCGCCCTTCCAGGCCACGAAGCGGTGGCCGGCCACCTCCAGCCAGTCGGCAGTCCGACTGGGAGTGCGGAGTACTGGAACGCCTGGCCAGAGGGCGGCCAGCACTTGGGCACCAGCGCGTTGCAGATGGCGAAGCGGGCGGTGGGCCGGCTGGAGGCGCGCCTTGACAGCAAGCAGCTGTTCGGCGGGAGTCGTGGGCGCGTTGGGCACAATTACCCGGCCCGCCTCGTGCCTCTCGTCGCGCTGGGCCTCGATGGCCTGGCTGGCGGCCACAGAGTGGCCCGGGAAGAATTCTGCAAGAACTAGACAAAGAGTCAGAGGAAAGAAAGCTAGCTATAGCAGACGGCAAGCACAAGAAAGGAGGGCAGGCAGCTTACCGTCGACCATGTCCGCAATTTCCCCATAGCCGTCTTACAGAGCCACCTCCTTCTCGGCCCAGTTCGAGCGCTCGGTCTCGAACTCGGCCCGAAGGAGTACCTCGGCGTCCGCCAGTTTCCCAAGCTCCGCCTTGTGCGTTGCCGCCTGGTCTGCCAGCTCCTTGGCCAGGCGGTCACCATCCTGGGCGCCGAGATCGCGCTCCCGCTCCTTGGCGGCAAGTTCCGCCTGAACCTCGCCCAACTAGTTACGGAGGGTGGTCGCAACCGCTGGCAAGAGAGGAAGAAGAGCATCTACATCAGCAAAAAAAGACAACCTTGGAGTTCCAAGCCGCCTGCTCAGCAGCCGGCTCCGAACTCAGGGACTACACCCAGCGGGTGCGCTGACGCGCCCCCGCAAGGAAGAGAGGAACACTCACCCTGGCTGTCGGCCGGAGCAGTCCGCAGTTGCGCCAGCTCCTGACGCTGAGCGTTGAAGGAGGCCACCCGAAGGTTGTGGTAATCCTGCAGCAAGAAACAAGTTAGACTACAAAGTATACCTTGGAGTTCCAAGCCGCCTGCTAGCAGCCGGCTCGGAACTCGCGGACTACACCCAGTGGGTGCGCTGATGATACGTCTCCAACGTATCTACTTTTCCAAACACTTTTGCCCTTGTTTTGGACTCTAACTTGCATGATTTGAATGGAACTAACCCGGACTGACGTTGTATTCAGCAAAACTGTCATAGTGTTGTTTTTGTGCAGAAATAAAAAGTTCTCGGAATCGCCTGAAAATCAACAGAGATTTATTTCAGAAAATATAAAAAATACCTACAAGAAGATCCACACCTGGGGGCCCATGGGCTGTCCTTTAGGGTGGGGGGCGCGCCGCCCTTCCCAGGGCGCGCCCCCCTGCCTCGAGGGCACCCCGATGCCCCACCGACGTATCCCCAGGTCCTATATACTCCGTTTCGTGGAGAAAAAAATCAAGGACGAAAAAATTATCGTGTTTCACGAGACGGAGCCGCCGCCCAGCCCTAATCTCTCTTGGGAGGGCTGATCTGGAGTCCATTCGGGGCTCCAGAGAGTGGAGATCGTCGCCATTGTCATCATCGACCTTCCTCCATCACCAATTCCATGATGCTCACCGCCGTGTGTGAGTAATTCCATCGTAGGCTTGCTGGACGGTGATGGGTTGGATGGGATCTATCATATAATCGAGTTAGTTTTGTTAGGGTTTGATCCCTAGTATCCACTATGTTCTGAGATTGATGTTGCTATGACTTTGCTATGCTTAATGCTTGTCACTAGAGCCTGAGTGCCATGATTTCAGATCTGAACCTATTATGTTTTCATGAATATATATGTGTGTTCTTGATCCTATCTTGCAAGTATATAGTCACCAACTATGTGTTATGATCCGGCAACCCCGAAGTGACAATAATCGGGACCACTCCATGTTTTCCTAGTAGGTGTTTAATTGGTCATGTGAACAGTGGGAATCTCAGTGCCCCTGATATTATCATTCTACGCCATGTTTTGTTTCGTGATACAAATTTTAGCTTGGGCGCCGTCGTTGCCAAACGATTGAGTCTGAACCGCTCAAAGGGGTCCGTCTTTGGAGGCATCTTTGCTTCTCGCCTTGCTGAACATTTTAATATACCTATTAGGCATCATGAGAAGGAAGAAAAATTGCTTGCCCCTGTTTATCTAGACTACAAGAGCATGGTAGCTCATGACTTTATTGTTAAAGACAAAAATATGCAGCTACTTTATAAATTGAGGTTTGATGAAATATACTGTGAAATTGTTACCTTGCCTGCACCATCTCTGTTTGATCTGTCCACAGGCAAGTACCTCATTACATCAGATGCCTTCTACCAATACCAAGGCCAGGCACAAGCTTCAGAGCCGAGGCAGAACCACCATTTAATCCTTCTCGTCAATCTGTTTATGGGTGGGATCTGGATGAGCTCGCCAACCAGTGGCATCCAGAGGACACATCTCAGTACACTGGAGGAAGTGGCTTCGATCCGTGGCCATAAACCAACTTAGGCCTAAAGCCTAAGCTTGGGGGAGTATGTGTTTCTCACCGACTTACTTTCATGCTCACACTTATTCTAGTTGTCAGTGCTCACACTCTTTCACTGTACCATCCATGCTTAGTTTTAGTTTCTTTTTCTTAGTCTTTTTCTTGTGTGCTAGAAAAACCCAAAAAAAAACAAAAAATATATTAGTTATAGCTTCTAGCTAGTTTACTTTCTTTGCTTGTAGTAGTAACTAAAAATGAAAACCCAAAAAGATTTCTCGTTCTTCTTTTGCTTGTTGGGAGCTTTTCCGTGTAAATAGTTTCTTTTCTTTTCTTTAGGGGTTAAGAGTAGAAGACCATGATGAAAATGCTTAGTGGCTCTCACATGCTTTGTTGATGATTTAACTTTGAGCCATATTACCTTGTCTTCTCTCTTGTATTACGTGTCTGCAGATTCCAGCTTAGTCCAATGCACGTGCACTATTATTATTTTCCACACCGTTCTGTCGTGCGAGTGAAAGGCAATAAGGATGATATATGATGAACTAATTGAGATGAGAAAAGCTGGTATGAACTCGACCTCTCTTGTTTTTGTAAATATGATTGCTCATCGTTCTTGATTCAGCTTGTTATGAATGAAACATGTTTGCAATGACAATTAGAGATCATAGCTGCTTATGCCATGCTTAATTAGCTGAGAGTTTATAATGGTCTATCTTGCGTGCTAACATGATATTAAAATGGTTGTGATATGGTATGATGGGTGGTATCCTCCTCTGAACGATTTAAGTGACTTGACTTGGTACAAGATCACGCATGTAGTTGAAACAAATCAACATAGCCTTCATGATATTTATGTTCATGGTGATTTATATCCTACTCATGCTCGCATTCATTGTTGATTAATTTTAATGCATGTTCATGACCGTTGTTGCTCTCTAGCTGGTCGCTTCCCAGTCTTATTCTAGCCTTCACCTGTACTAAGCGGGAATACTGCTTGTGCATCCATTTCCATAAACCCCAAAGTTGTTCCATATGAGTCCACCATACCTTCCTATATGCGGTATTTACCTGTCGTTCCAAGTAAATTTGTATGTGCCAAACTCCAAACCTTCAAATGAAATTCTGTTTTGTATGCTCGAACAGCTCATGTATCAACTAGGGTTGTCTATATCTTCCATGCTAGATGGGTTATTCTCACGATGAGTGGACTCCGCTCATCATTCACGAGAAAATGGCTGGTAATCGGGATGCCCAGTCCCATGCTCAAAATCATCATAATTAAACAAAACTCCCCCAGGGCTGTTGCTTGTTTGGACGGTAACCCGTGGATTCGGCTGGCCGTGGAGTGTGCTTGTTGGTGGTTGGGGGAGTATAAACTTTACCATTCTGTTTGGGAACTGCCTATAATGTGCGTAGGATGGAAGATATCGAGATTCTTGGTTGTTATGTTGACAATGAAAGTATACCGCTCAGAATGTTATTCAATCTCTATTTAAAAATCAAGCTCTGGCACCTCTACAAATCCTTGCTTCCCTCTGTGAAGGGCCTATCTATTTACTTTTATGCAGAGTCATCATCCTCTTATCAAAAAGCACCAGTGGGAGAGCACCTCTGTCGTTGCATGTATTACTATTAATTTGCATTGAGTATGATCATGACTGGATCTCTTTTACCATGAATTACAATGTCTAGTCACTCCTTGATCTTTAAAGGTGCTCTGCATTTATGTTTTGCGGTCTCAGAAAGGTCTAGCGAGATACCATCATGTTATATCATATCATGATTTTTTTGAGAAGTGTTGTCATCCGAGGTTTATTATTATTGCTCGCTAGTTGATTATGCTATTGATGTGAGTAGTCTTGAGACCTGAAAGTTATTGTGAATGTGGTTAGTTCATGATCTTGTTGAAAACCTGAATGCTAGCTTACATATATACAACAACAAGAGCAAACAGAGTTTGTCAAAGTTTTTCTTTATCACTTTCAGTTTATCAACTGAATTTCTTGAGGACAAGCAAAGGTTTAAGCTTGGGGGAGTTGATACGTCTCCAACGTATCTACTTTTCCAAACACTTTTTCCCTTGTTTTGGACTCTAACTTGCATGATCTGAATGGAACTAACCCGAATTGACGCTGTTTTCAGCAGAACTGCCATGTTGTTGTTTTTGTGCAGAAATAAAAAGTTCTCGGAATCGCCTGAAAATGAACGGAGATTTATTTCAGAAAATATAAAAAATACCTGCAAGAAGATCCACACCTGGGGGCCCATGGGCTGTCCTCGAGGGTGGGGGGCGCGCCCCCCTTCCCAGGGCGCGCCTCCCTGCCTCGAGGGCACCCCGATGCTCCACCGACGTATCCCCAAGTCCTATATATTCCGTTTCGTGGAGAAAAAAATCAAGGAAGAAAGAATTATCGCGTTTCATGAGACGGAACCGCCGCCAAGCACTAATCTCTCTCGGGAGGGCTGATCTGGAGTCCGTTCGGGGCTCCGGAGAGTGGAGATCGTCGCCATCGTCATCATCAACCTTCCTCAATCACCAATTCCATGATGCTCACCGCCGTGTGTGAGTAATTCCATCGTAGGCTTGCTAGACGGTGATGGGTTGGATGGGATCTATCATGTAATCGAGTTAGTTTTGTTAGGGTTTGATCCCTAGTATCCACTATGTTCTGAGATTGATGTTGCTATGACTTTGCTATGCTCAATGCTTGTCACTAGGGCCCGAGTGCCATGATTACAGATCTCAACCTATTATGTTTTCATGAATATATGTGTGTTCTTGATCCTGTCTTGCAAGTCTATAGTCACCTACTATGTGTTATGATCCGACAACCCCGAAGTGACAATAATCGGGACCACTCCCGGTGATGACCATAGTTTGAGGAGTTCATGTATTCACTATGTGTTAATGCTTTGGTCCGGTACTCTATTAAAATGAGGCCTCAATATCCCTTAGTTTCCAATAGGACCCCGCTGCCACAGGAAGGTAGGACAAAAGACGTCATGCAAGTTCTTTTCCATAAGCATGTATGACTATATTCGGAATACATGCCTACATTGCATTGATGAACTGGAGTTAGTTCTGTGTCACCCTAGGTTATAACTTCTACAAGATGAATTGCATCCGACGTAATTTCCCATCACCGATCCATTGCCTACGAGCTTTACCTATATTGCTAGCTGCTATTTACTTTTCCGTTGCTGTTATCACAAAAACTACAAAAATACTATCTTTACTTTTATTGCTGCTACCACCACTATCATATTACTGTGCTACTAAACTATCTTGCTGCAGATACTAAGTTTCCAGGTGTGGCTGAATTGAAAACTCAGTTGCTAATACTTAAGAGTATTCATTGGCTCCCCTTGTGTCGAATCAACAAATTTGGGTTTAATACTTTACCCTCGAAAACTGTTGCGAGCCCCTACACTTGTGGGTTATCAAGACTATTTTCTGGCGCCGTTGCCGGGGAGCATAGCTCTATTCTTTAAGTCACTTGGGATTTATATCTGCTTATCACTATGAAGAATTTGAAGGACTCAAAAACCAAGATCTTACCCTCAACTACGAGGGGAGGTAAGGAACTTCCATCTAGCTCTGCACTGGAATCTCCTTCTGTTATGAGTAAACTTGCGACACCTACTCCTGCTATTGAATCTGATATGTCGTATGTTCTTGATGATGCTACTTCTGCTATGTATGATGAAACTACCTCTATGCCTAATACCGTGCCACTAGGTGAATTTCTAGATGAAAAAATTGCTAAGGTTAGGGAGATTGCAAATGTTGATGATATTTCTAAAAGTGATGATGAAACTACTCCCAATAGATATGAATTGCCTGTTGTGCCTAAGGGTTATGTTATGGATGAAGAAACTGTTAGAGACTTTCTTGCTTGCAATGATAGATATGATCCTAAGAAGTTATTAGCTAAGTTGAAAGAAAAGTCCCTGAATGCTAGAATGAAACATGACCCTGCTTTTGTTACTTCACCTATCTATGTCACTGATAAGGATTATGAATTCTCTGTTGATCCTGAGTTAATTACTTTGGTTGAATCTGATCCTTTCCATGGCTATGAGTCTGAAACTATTGTGGCACATCTTACCAAGTTGAATCATATAGCCACCCTATTTACCAATGATGAAAAGATTCGCTACTACTATATCCTTAAGTTATTTCCGTTCTCGTTAAAGGGTGATGCTAAGACTTGGTTTAATTCTCTTGATCCTGGTTGTGTGTGTAGTCCCCATGATATGATGTATTACTTTTCTGCTAAATATTTTCCCGCTCATAAGAAACAAGCTGCCTTAAGGGAAATATATAACTTTGCTCAAACTGAAGAAGAGAGTCTCCCACAAGCTTGGGGGATGCTTCTCCAGTTACTTAATGCTTTGCCTGATCATCCTCTTGAGATGCATGATATACTTGATGTCTTTTATAATGGACTAACCGATGCTTCCAGAGACCACCTGGATAGTTGTGTTGGTTGTGTTTTCAGGGAAAGAACAATGGAACAAGCTGAATAACTATTGAATAATATGCTAGCCAATGAAAATAATTAGACACTTCCTGAACCAGCCTCTAAGCCAACCCCGAAGAAAAGAGGTGTTCTATTTCTTAGTCCTGAAGATATGCAAGAGGCAAAGAAATCTATGAAATAAAAAGGTATTAAAGCTAAAGATGTTAAGAATTTACCGCCTATTGAAGAAATACATGGTCTTGATAACCCGACACAGGTAGAAGGTAAATTTTCTTTATAGATTGGATGAAGGTGATATTCCTCGCTATAAGTCTACTAGCCAATGCTTAGATGAGTTTGACAATTTTATTGTGAAACAAGAAAACTTCAATGCTTATGTTGGTAGACAATTACAACACAATGCTCATATGATTGAACGCTTGAGTGATTATCTGTCTAGTGCTAAATGGTCACCACTCAAGTAGAACAAGTACTTAAAGCTCAGAATGATTTGCTCAATGAATTAAATAGTAAGAACAATGACTATGCTGTTAGAGTTGCAACTAGAGGTGGTAAAATGACTCAGGAACCTTTGTATCCTGAAGGCCACCCTAAGAGAATTGAGCAAGATTCTCAGAGAGCTAATATAGATGCACCTAGTTCTTCTAAGAAGAAGAAAAAGAAAAATGATAGAAATTTGCATGCTTCTAGTGAACCTGTAGCTCACACACCTAAGAATCCCAATGATATATCTGTTTCTGATGCTGAGACACAATCTGGTAATGAACATGAACCTAGTGATAATATTAATAATGATGTTCATGATGATGCTCAACCTAGTAATGATAATGATGTAGATATTGAACCTGCTATTGATCTTGATAACCCACAATCAAAGAATCAACGTTATGATAAGAGAGACTTTGTTGCTAGGAAGCACGGTAGGGAAAGAGAACCATGGGTTCAGAAACCCATGCCTTTTCCTCCGAAACCATCCAAGAAAAGGATGATGAGGATTTTGAGCGCTTTGCTGAAATGATTAGACCTATCTTTTTGTGTATGTGTTTGACTGATGTGCTTAAAAGAAATCCTTATGCCAAATATATGAAAGATATTATTACCAACAAAAGAAAGATACCCAAAGTAGAAATTTCCACCATGCTTGCCAAATACACTTTTGAGGGTGGAATGCCTAAGAAATTATGGGATCCAAGAGTACCTACTATACCTTGCTCCATTAAGAGAAATTATGTTAAAACTGCTTTGTGTGATCTTGGAGCAGGTGTTAGTGTTATGCCTCTCTCTTTATATCGTAGACTTGACTTGAGTAAATTGACACCTACTGAAATATCTTTGCAAATGGCCGATAAATCAACTGCTATACCTGTCGGTATTTGTGAGGATGTGCCTGTTGTAGTTGTAAATGTTACTATTCTAACGGACTTTTTTATACTTGATATTCCCGAGGATGATAGTATGTCTATTATTGTTGGAAGACCTTTTTTGAATACTGCAGGGGCTGTTATTGATTGCAACAAAGGCTATGTCACTTTTCATGTCAATGGTAATGAGCACATGGTACACTTTCTGAGGAAACAACCTCAGGTCTTCACTATCAATTATATTGGAAAAACTTCAACTATTATTATTGGAGGTTTTGAGTTTCCTATTCCCACTATCAAGAAGGCATATGACATACTTATTGTTGGGGACATACATATCCCCATTGAGGTAACATAGTGCTATTCGAAAATTCTCCGGTTTCATGTTACTCGGAAAGAGTTTATTAACAAGACCTGATCAACCTAGTTAATGGATTCCTTTTGATGAACATGGGATAGGTGAATCTAGATAGCACAAACCTTCTGTACCCTCCTTTTACTTTCTGTTAATTAGGTTAAATAAAAGAAAAGGAGCATTATCTGTCTGTTTCCAGACTTATCTGTGATATTAAAATATCCTGAAAATAAACGTTCTCCAAATGCCATGAAAATGAAATATAATTTTTTTCTAGAATATTTAAGAAAATATGGCACTAAACACACATCGAGGGGAGCCAGCACCTGGCCTCGAGGGCACAGGGCGCGCCCCCCTTCACAGGGCGCGCCCCCTGCCTCGAGGGCCCCACGTGGCCTCCCTCCACTTATCCTTTCACCCATACTCTTCTTCTTCCTCCCAAAAAAATCCCCAGCCAGCTCAAACCCGAGTTCTAGCTCGTTTTGCTGTCATTTTTGATCTCCTTGCTCAAAGCACCATTCACCAAACTGTTTGGGGAGATTGTTCCTTGGTATGTGACTCCTCCATTGGTTCAATTAGTTTTTGTTCTATTGCTTTATTTGTTGCAAATTTATGTTGTTGTGGTGACCTTGTTCTTGAGCTTAAATGTCGGGGGAAACTGTCCTCCCACGAGCACCTATGGGACCGGAGCCCCTTCTACGTTGCGGTAAGGGAGCGGAGGGAGCACGGAGAGCAGGTCGAGGAGCACACGCGGGCAGTTTACCCAGGTTCGGGCCACGATGACGCGTAAAACCCTACTCCTGCTTTGGTTGTATTGAGTTTTTGGAGCTCGGGAGCTTGAAGATATACAGTACCAGCTACACCGAGCGTGGAGTGAGCAAGTTTCTGGAGTCGAACCCCCCTCTACGTTGTGCATGGGCCTCCTTTTATAGCTCAAAGGGGTCACCGACAGGTGTCAACGTAGAGGAGGGTAGAAGTGTAAATTTGGTGGTAGTTGTAACAGTGCATGAACAGTGCATGAACAATGGTCTTCACCTAACCTTGACGGTGGGGGACAAGGGCATTTAATGCCCGTCGCCGTCGACCCCAAAAGCGTCTGTCCATGCGTCTCCATTAGCCACGGCGGTAGCCTCGTCACCGCGGCTCGCCAGCGTGTCCCTCAGGCTACACAGCCATCTGCCACGCGTCCCTGGAAGGGCCCCAGGGCGACGCGTGGCCGAGTGAGCTGGAGCGCAGGCACACAGTGTGAGCTTCCCCCGGCAAGTACCTTGCCGGGGCCGCTATCTTGCCGGGCCCGGAAGCTTGCCGCTTCCCGGGCCCTGCCGGGGCGCACGATGCGCCGCGATGTATCTTTTGTGGTGTTATCCTTTGGCCTTCTTGGCAAGCACCTCTTGCCAGGGTCTTGTGCTAAAAAGATGTCCTTGAGCCTGGTGCGGCCTTCCCGGCAAGCTCCTCTCGCCGGGGTCTTGTCTTCTAACTTGAATACTTTGTTCTTGAATGGCTTAAAGGGGTCTGGAGCGGGCCTCGGCAAGCGCGTGGTAAGCCCTGCCGCGAGAAGCTGCTACTGCCCGTGCACAAGTTGGGGTACTAAGGTACCCCTACCTTAGTACACCGACAGGAGCCCCCGGGCCTGGGCCACACACGGTGCCGAGCGCTGTTAGGCCAGGCCCAAGACAGTGCACGGGCACACGCGGCCCACGGCAAGCCGTATCCTTCTCCGTATCCGCCGCATCCCTCCCTAACGGCACGCGTCGATTGCGGCTTCGTGGGAGAGATCGTGGCCTATTCTTTAATGGGAAATACGGAACGTCCCCCACTTCCCCCTTAAAAGCAGAGGAAGCAGGGGCAGTTCCCCCCATCGTCTTCATTGCGCCTTGAGTTCTCAGAAACCCCCGCCGCTCCCTGCTTCCTCCCTTCCTCCACCGTCCTCCCTACCCGCCGCGCCGCCGTCCTCCCCCGCCGCCCTCGCCATGGCCCCGAAGAGCGACCAGGCGAAGAGCGACAAGGCGAAGAGTGACAAGGCGAAGAAGGAGAAGTCTGAGCAGGCGGCGAAGCTAGCGGCCATGAGGAGAAAGTGTGTGGTCTTCCCGCCAAGGCTCGACCCGAGGGAGCTGCGGGACAAGTACTACCTGTTCTGGGCGAGGGAGACGAAGGATCATCCCCGCACCCAAGTCCTCCCCGCCGTGGCTGTCGACATGTTCCCGGGAGGTTACTACTTCTTCGCTGCATTCTTCTACTGCAGTCTTTGCCCTCCGTTCTCGGAGTTCTTCTGCGATGTAATGAATACATATGGCTTCCGTCTGTTAGATTTCACCCCCAACGCCGTCCTCACCCTTGCCGTTTTCGCACATCCGTGCGAAAACTACGTAGGAGTCCATCCAAATGTAGCACTTTTCCGCCACTTCTTCACGCCTAGAGTAGAGTCCGGATCCCCCCTCTCCGGCGGCATCTCTTGGATCTTCAGGCTGAACAAGAAGGAGGCGTACTTGAAGGGAGAGCTCCGCGGCAAGTGGGAGGAGTGGAGGGCGGATTGGTGTTGGATTCTGGAAAAGGAGCCCGAGCAGTTCACCTTGCCGCGCCAGACTGCCATAGTGCGCAGCAAGGATTGGAGTGACTTCGCCCCGGAGGACGACAAGTTGCAGATCGCTTTAACTAGGATTCTTCGTCTCCGGGCTGCCTGTCTGACAGTGGGTGAAGCTGGAGTTGATTTCCTCCGCCGCCGCATCGCCCCTCTACAGGAAAGGAAGAGGCCTGCTTGGGAGTTCGGCAATGCGGCAGACCGCATGAGGCTGCGCCCCGGGTTGAACTACAACTTCACCGTCTTGGAGTTGAAGGGGATGGTCCAGGAACTGTTCAAACACGACCCCAAGCACCCGGAGTGGTTCAAACCGTCGACCGGAGTGGTCCCTTTGTGCAATAACACGGCCCTCAGTGCCATCCGCGCGGCAATGCCGGAGTGCGACTCCCACGGTGTCGTCCCCACTTGGCTGGAGCCCTCAGCGGAGACCGTGCAAGCCTTCTTCGACAACTTGGTTGAAAACCCACGCAAAGCTGATGAGAAGAAGGGGCTCACCCGGGAGACCACCGCGCGGGATATAGCGTACATTGCCTCCAGGATGGAGGAGGCCGCCGCGGCAGCAGCGGCAGGCGAGTTTGGGTATACTGTAGATGAAGCGGAGGCGGTGGACGCGGTGAGCCAGGCCGAGGAGGAGGAAATCCTCAAGCTTCTGCAGATCACGCCCGAGGAGTTTGCCGGGGAGCCTACCGGGGAGCCTGCCGGGATTGGCGAGGCTGCCGGGCAGGGAACCGAGTCCAGCGGGCCTGCCGAGGAGGAGGAGGAGGAGGAGGCCGAGTCCGGTGATTCTGACGAAGACTCCGGCGGATCCTTGAACCTTGATGACGACGCCTCCTCGTCCTCGGAGAACTCTCCGCCACCACCAAGCCCAAGCCCTCCGCCGCAACCGAAGAAGCGCCTCCGCAAGGCCGTTGAAACGGTGAGGCCGCCGGCGCCCCAACAACGACCGCAGCGCCGGGCGACGCGCGCGCCCTCGACGAGCAAGGTCGCCAAGGAGGCGCCCCGCGCCCGAGCGACAAGTGGAGGGGGGTCTTCCCGGAGTGATTCCGGGGTACCTTCTGCTCCTCAGTCCTCGGCAACGACCGGTGCTGGGTCTTCACAGCCCGCAGCTCCGGAGCCTGCCAAGCGCCCGAGGGAGCCCTCTCCTCCGGCTCCTCGCGCCGGAGCAGCTGAGGCGGGATTCGACTTCTCCGCCCTCAGCTCCGACGAAGAAGAGGAGGAGTAAGTACTTGTAATTTTTTTTCCTTTGCTTTTGTCTTGATTTCTCTTGCTTGGTTCTGATCTTGATCTTGTTTTGGCTTTCAGGACCTTGACCCAGCAGATGGCGAAGAGGGCCAAGATCCCTGTGGTCGAGATCAAAGACGACGAGCCCGCCGCTGCAACAGGAGACGCGCTAGCGGCAGACTTGCCGGATCAGCCTGCTGCTCCGAGGAGCAGCCCCCAGCGTAGCCCCCAGCGTAAGTCTGGGTGTTCACTTTCCTGCTTGATGGGCGCGCTTGAGGTCGTTGCCAGTACTGATGTCTTGTTGTCTTGTGCAGAAGTGGAGCCGCAGCCGCAGGAGCGCCAGGAAGTCGCCCCCGACGAACCGCTTGCTCCGCCCTCCCCGCCAAGGACGAGCTCCCCGGCGAGGGACGGTGCTCCGCCAAGGACGGGCACTCCGCCAAGGGCGAGTACCCCGCCAAGGGTGAGCACCCCGACAAGGGAGGACTCCCCGCCAAGGGAGGGCACCGGAGGCCCTCCGCCGGCGGGGGCTTCTTCTACGCCGCCAAGGGATAACTCCCCCGCGAGGGACCCCGTCATCGAAGAGGCCCGCGCAGGTAAGCCCTTGTGGTTCCTTCTTCTCGAATTCTTCTTTTTGGATATTTGCTTGATGATGTTTCTTTTCTTTTTCTTCTACTAGATCGTCCCGCCCCGGAGCCGATGGAGACGGAGGCCACCGCCGAGGAGGGTGTGCATGGCGACGGCGGCAACGCCACTACTGCCGAGGGGATGACAGGGGCTGACGAGCCAACCGTCGAGGAGACCGCCCCGGCCACCGACGCCGCGGCTGGGGAAGGGACCGGCGACCACACTGCTGGCCCGGAGGCCGCAGGAGCGTCGGACGCTGCACCGGCCGCCGACCCCTCCGCCTCCACGGAGCGGTCGGGTGTCTATCTGGAGGCCGCCAACGGGGTCTTCATTCAAGTCCCGTGGGCGTCCTCGTCTAGGGTACCCGCGGAGGGAGAGACCTTCGACGGAGAGGTTCTCGCCTCCGCCGGGCTGAAGGTTGTGGATGCGCCCGGCAACAGCGACGAGCCCGAAGAGGAGCGGCTCCTTTGCCGGCTCCTGGCCTTGTACCGGGCCAGGCAGGCGAAGTTGGAGTCTCGGGAGACCCTGGCCGCCAAGGCTGGCGCTGACCTGGAGAAGCGCGCCGCGGAGCTCCGTGCCGCCAACCAGGCGGCCCTCCGGAACTTGGCGGAGGAGCACGAGGAGCTTGCCGGGGCGCAGCAAGCATTCGTCTTCGAAAAAGCCGAGGTCGAGGAGCAGCAGCGTCTGGCCGCCGAAGAGCTGTCTCGGCGGGAAGGGGCGCTCAACCAGCGGAAGGTCGACCTCGACAACCACGAGGACGACCTCGCCGCTCGGGAGCAGGCTATCGGCGGGGCTCTGCGGGAGGCGAGGAATGCTGCCGCTGCCGCAGAGACCGCCAAGAAGGACCTGGAGGGCAGAGTGGCGCAGCTGGAGCTGTTCTTGAAGGCAAACGAAGACAGGGTCACCGTGCTGAACGTGGAGCGGGAGAAGGATGCCCACACCAACTCGGAGTTGCAAATCCGCCTCTCCGACAAGGGTAAAGAGCTCACTGACGCCAAGGACTCAATTGCTGATCTAGAGCTGAAGGTCTCCACCCTTACTGATTCGCTTGACGCTGCCCGGGGCCGCGAGACAAAGCTGAAGGAAGATCTCTGCGCTGAGAGGGGCCTGCTGGAAAGCACCGCCGTCTCGCAAACCCAATTCCAGCAGACGGTGGAGCGATGGACTGAGGACCTCGTCACCTCCGCCGCCAACATCGACATGGAGATGATGGCATTGAGGGCGGAGCACCTCGTGTACTCCCCCGACGAGAACCTCCGCCACAGCGCCAAGCTGAGTCTGTTCTTCAGGGGGGTGGCGCCGGCGCTTGCACGACTGCGGGAGAAGATCCCCGAGCAGCTGGCCAACGAGGCGCGCCGGCTCTGCATGGGCACCATGGAGCGGGTGTTGTTGAAGATTGTCTATCGCAACCCCGGCATCAACCTCGTCAACGTCCTCCGCACCTTGCCGCCCGATGCTGATCATGAGGCGTTGAAGGCCCAAGTTGCCCACATTGTGGCCAAGGTGGGCAAGATCCAGAGGGTTGATGGGGACCGTAGGGATTAGGCACCTTGCTTCCTTTGCCGCTGCCAATTAAGTCATAGGCAGTAGTTGATTAGATCAGCGGAAAACTATCTTTGTAATATATATACTCTTATTTTGGTTAATCAATGCAGTGTTATCTCCCTTGCTTTTGGTCCTTCGCTTTGTATGCTTTCCACCTTACGCTTTTAGGGGAACTTGCTGGCAAGGGGCCCTTGCCGCGAGTGCTGAGTACGGGACTCTTAGCAGCCTGCCAGCAAAGGCCTTGTCGGCAAGTAACCTTGCCGCAGCTAGTCGCAACACACTTAAATTGTTGAGCGAACTCGGAAACGAAGTAAGGGCGCGACACTTGTCGCAGCTCACTCAAGCCGTTGAGCGTGCTCGAAACAAAGTAAGGGCGCGGCTAGCCACGGGTAGGTTCCTCCGCGCACAGGTTTTCCATACAAAGTGTGGTTGTTCAAGGAAGATAACAGGAAAATTTAAAAATTTGAGTGCTCAAACTTTGGTGACTTAGCTTTCATTGGGTTGTTTACTTCCCGGCAAGACTTTTCTTTCTTGAACAGCACTTGGTCCATACTTCTATCTCCTACCCCCCC
>LR738711.1:805013352-805090551 GCA_902687465.1 Secale cereale
CCCGGCAAACTTGTGCGCGAGGAACACTCCTTCTGTTTCAGAGAAAAAGACAAAAGAGAGGGAAATAAAAGTAGAGAGCCTTGCATCTTGTTACTGCTTACCGGGAGTATGTGCTGCACGAAATGTCAGATGATACATGCAAGTACAAGGAAAAGCACGAGATGACAAATGGTGCAAAGCACAAAAGTTTTACTGATGCACGGGGTCTGCGCCCGGCTTTGTACAAAGGTTTACATGCAACAACGGCAAGACTTGTACAAAAGGTGGTTGCCGGAGCGGATCACGGCAACCGCGCCTTAAGGGTGAAACTTGCGAAGATGCTCTATGTTCCAGGAGTTGCTCACCGGTAAGCCTTTTTCGGTCTCAAGGCGGACAGCGCCGGGCCTTGTGACTTGTCTCACCCGATAAGGGCCTTCCCACTTCGGCGTCAACTTGTTGGAATTCTTGGCGGACTGAACACGCCGAAGAACAAGGTCGCCTTCCTCGAGACTCCTGGCCTTGACCTTGCGGCTATGATAGCGACGCAAGGCTTCCTGGTACCGAGCAGCTCGTACAGCAGCCTGGAGACGTTCCTCCTCGAGGAGCAATGCATCATCTTGCCGCAGTTGCTCTTGCTCGAGCTCGTCGTAAGCGAGCACTCGAGGAGATCCGTATACGAGTTCCGTGGGGAGAACTGCCTCTGCTCCATAGACAAGAGCAAAGGGTGTCTGTCCGGTGGCTCGATTTGGTGTCATCTTGATTGACCAAAGAGCCACCGGCAAATCCTCTATCCAGTTTCTTCCACACTTGTGCAGCCTGTCAAAGGTCCTTGTCTTTAGTCCGCGCAGCACTTCAGCATTGGCCCTCTCTGCTTGACCGTTGCTCCTCGGGTGGGCAACAGAAGCAAAGCAGACCTTGGCGCCAAGGTCTTGGACGTACTGCATGAAGGTGCGGCTTGTGAATTGTGTGCCGTTGTCGGTGATGATCCTGTTAGGGATCCCGAAACGGCAAACTATTGATCTGAAGAACCTGACTGCTGACTGTGCTGTCACCTTTCTCACTGGTTCCACTTCTGGCCACTTTGTGAACTTGTCGATTGCAACGTACAAGTACTCAAAGCCCCCGACAGTGCGGGGAAAGGGGCCGAGGATGTCGAGCCCCCAGACCGAGAAGGGCCAGGACAAAGGAATCGTCTGGAGAGCTTGAGCTGGCTGGTGAATTTTCTTGGCATGGAACTGGCACGCTTCACACTTGGTTACTTGTGCAGTTGCATCTTGGAGGGCTTCTGGCCAAAAGAAACCTTGCCGGAACGCCTTCCCGGCAAGTGCTCTTGCGCCAATGTGGTGAGCACATATGCCTCCGTGTATCTCTGCCAACAGCTTCTGTCCGTCTTCCCGGGAAATGCACTTCAATCTGACACCATTG
Source organism: Secale cereale (assembly GCA_902687465.1). Taxonomy (NCBI): domain Eukaryota; kingdom Viridiplantae; phylum Streptophyta; class Magnoliopsida; order Poales; family Poaceae; genus Secale; species Secale cereale. The sequence continues at coordinate 805,014,757 of LR738711.1, forward strand.
AGTCTTCTTCTGTACAGTTCGTTGTCGATGAACTGGTACATACTTGACTGCCTGGTTATCTTCTCTATCCCTTCTGGTTCCTCGGGAAGTTCTCCAGTCTGAAGAAAACGGACGATTTGCTGCGCCCATGTTGGAGCTTGAGGCTCAACAACAAGGACCAAAGGCATCAGGGCCGCTGCGGGAACCTCAGCTTCTACGGCAAGAACATGCGGCTCTGCCGGAGCTAGGGATTCCCCGGCAAGCCTGCCAGGGCAAGGCTTGTCGGGAACGCCTGCTTCAACTGTACAGACCCTTGGGTCAGCAGGAGCAGACTGTTCCTCAGCATCTTGGTTGTTGATCTTGGGGACCTTGGCGGCGGCTTCGGGAAGATCCGCCGGCAAGTAGTCGCCGGAGACCAACTTCCTCTTCTTTCTTTGTCCAACTGATGGTGTAACGGATGGCTGAGTTAGCTTGAGCACGAAGATCCCTGGTTCCACAGGTAACTTCATTGCAGCACACTTTGAAAGGCCATCTGCGATGTCATTCTGAGCTCTTGGAACGTGTTCCATCTGCAAGCCTTCAAAGTGTTCTTCAAGCTTCCTCACTTCATCTACATAAGCTTCCATCAGAGGGCTTTGGTAACTCTTGTTTACTTGTCGGACCACCAACTGTGAATCTCCCCGCACAATCAACTTCTTAATCCCAAGTTCGGCCGCAATCCTGAGGCCGGCAAGCAGTCCTTCATACTCAGCAGTATTGTTTGTCGCTTGTCCCTTGGGAAAGTGCATTTGAACAACATACTTGAGGTGCTCTCCGGTGGGCGCTATGAGTAACACGCCAGCGCCGGCGCCTTGCAGCGAGAAGGCACCATCAAAGTACATTATCCACTCCTTGCTTGCTTCTTGGACGGGGATGCTTGTCTCTGGAACTTCTTCATCCGGTGTCGGGGTCCATTCCGCTATGAATTCTGCCAAAGCTCTGCTCTGTATGGTTGAAGTACTCTCGAACTTGAGACCAAAGCTTGACAGCTCCAGTGCCCACTCGACGATCCTGCCTGTTGCTTCTGGATTTTGCAATATCCTCTTCAACGGAAAGCGAGTGACCACTGTTATCTCATGTGCTTGGAAGTAATGGCGCAGCTTTCTTGAGGCCATGAGGAGGCCGAAAAGCAGCTTCTGCACCCCAGAGTATCTTGATCTAGCTCCCTGCAAGAGGGAACTCACAAAATAAACTGGGCGCTGCACCATCTTCTTTCGCACTTCTTCTTGTTCCTGCGCAGACTTGTCCTTGTCGGGGCCAGAGCTTGTCGGGGAAGCCCCCTGCTTGTCGCTGGAAGTGCTTGCCGGGGCTGTGGGCTCTTCCTCTGCCTCCCTCTCCGCTATCAACGCAGCACTAACCACTTGATTGGTTGCTGCTAAGTACAGCAGCAACTTCTCTTGTGGCCTAGGTGCGACAAGTATTGGGGTAGAGGACAGGTATCCTTTCAAGTCTTGCAGCGCTGCCTCCACTTCCGGAGTCCATTTCATAGGACTTGCCTTTTTCAAGATTTTGAAGAAAGGCAGGGCGCGTTCTGCAGACTTTGAAATGAACCTGCTGAGGGCAGCCACACAACCAGCAAGTCTCCTTACATCCTTGACGCGCCTTGGGGCTTCAATCTGCTCGATGGCTTTAATCTTGTCGGGATTGGCTTCAATCCCCCTCTGGGACACAAAGAACCCGAGAAGCTTGCCGAAAGGGACTCCGAAGACGCACTTCTCGGGGTTCAACTTGAGTTGTATCTTGCGCAGATTCTCAAAGGTTTCTTCCAAGTCTTGGATCAGGGTATCCTTGCTCTTGCTCTTGACCACTATATCATCCATGTAGGCTTCTACGTTTCTGTGTATCTGTGGCTGAAAAGCAGTGTGCACCACCCTTGCAAATGTTGAGCCTGCATTCTTCAATCCAAAGGGCATGCGTATGAAGCAGTATGTGCCGCATGGAGTAATGAATGCAGTCTTTTCTTCATCTTCCTTAGCCATGAATATCTGGTGGTAACCTGAGTATGCATCGAGGAATGAAAGCAACTCACATCCGGCGGTGGAGTCAACAATCTGGTCAATACGCGGCAAGGGAAATGGATCCTTGGGACATGCTTTATTCACATCAGTGAAGTCTATACAAAGTCTCCACTTCCCATTGGCCTTGCGCACAACAACTGGATTGGCCAACCACGTAGGATGGACTACGCCTCTAACCAGGCCTGCTGCTTCCAACTTCTTTATTTCTTCGGCGATGAACTCTTGGCGCTCCACGGCTTGCTTCCTGACCTTCTGCTTGACGGGCCGCGCATGAGGACAAACAACAAGCTTGTGCTTGGTTACCTTCCTGGGAACGCCGGGGATGTCAGACGGTTGCCATGAAAACACGTCTACATTCGCCCGCAGGAAAGCAACGAGCGCGCTTTCCTATTTGGGGTCGAGTGTGGCACTGATGCTGAAGGTACCACCAGTGCCATCCTCCTTGGCGGACACCTTCTTGGTTGCCGGTGGAGCTGCCATTCCTTTCTTACACTTGCCGGTGGAGCTCGATGGTGCGTCCTCGACGGCAGCGCAGCACTCCGAAGAGGTGCGTTTGCCGGAGTGGGCTCCAGAGCTCTTGCCGGACTTGGTCTTGGTCTTCCCCCCGGGAGCTTCAGCGGCAAGTGTTTTGTTGTCTGCCGCGGCTGCTGCATCCCGGTAGATCTTGTCGGCGCAAATAAGTGCATCTTTCTTGTCGCCGGGGACAGAGATGACGCTTATTGGCCCGCGCATCTTGAGCATGTTGTACGCGCAGTGGGAAGCTGCCATAAACTTGGCGAGCGCAGGACGACCAAGTATCCCATTATAAGGCAATGGGATATCGACGACGTCGAACGTGATCCTCTCCGTCCTGAAGTTGAGCTCCCCACCAAAGGTCACTGGCAGTGTAACCTTCCCCTTCGGCTTGCTCCTTCCCGGGTTGATTCCTTGGAACGTCCCGGTTTCCTCGAGCTCGCTGTCGGGGATCTGCAGTTTCTTGATCACAGCGGAGGAGATCAAGTTGAGGCCAGCCCCGCCGTCAACCAACATCTTGGTGACCTTGAGGTTGCGGATAGTTGGTGAAACCAACATCGGCAAGCACCCGACCGCGGTTGTGCGGTCAGGGTGATCCACAAGGTCGAAGATGATGGGCGTGCCGGACCATTTCAGGAGCCTACGCGACTCGACGGGTGGCTCAGCTGCATTCACTTCCCGCACCCATTGCTTGAGTTGGCGGTGGGAAGTGTGCAGAAAGGCACCTCCATCGACGCACAGAACTTCTGTGGCCTTCTGGAACTCCTGCTCGTTGTTGTCTCCTTCGTCCATATCCTCATCATCGTCTTCGTCTTCATCCTTATCGCGGCCCCGGGGAGGTCTGTCTCCTTGCCGCTGCTTGGCCTTGCCGCGGCCTCCTCCCCGGCCATTGAACGGCCGCTTCTTGCTGGGCTCTCCTCCGCCTCCTTGGGCCTTCTCCTTGTCGCGACGCTCGTATTCAGCCTTCTGCTGCTCTACGAGGTACTATACCCTTTTGCAGTTTTGGAGGTCGTGGCCCTTGGTGCGGTGGATCTTGCAGTACTGCTTGTTGGAGCCGTCCTGCTTGTCGGCTGCCGCTACAGGGGCGGGCTCCTTGCCGGAGCCGCCAGCCTGTGTCTTCTTGGCGGGAGCCTCCTTGCAGGACTGCTCGACAACTAGCACTTCCTTGCTCTTCTTCTTTCTGTTATTCCGCCGTCGGCCTTTCCTTGCCGGGGCGGCATCCTCACTGTCGCTTCCTCCTGCGCCAGTATCCTCTCCGGGGAGTCTCCTCCCCTCTTCAGCGCGTGCACATTTGTCAGCCAGAGCGTAAAGCTCGCTGACGTCCCGGATCTTGGTCATGGCCATCTCCTCCCTCATCCGGCGATTACGCACGTTCTGGTGGAACGCGCTGATAACCGCGGCAGGGTGGACATCGGGAATGTTGTGTTGCACACGGCTGAACCTTTGGATGTATTTGCGCAGGGACTCTCCCTCCTTCTGAGCTAAGATGTGGAGATCGCTCTCCTGGCCGTGAGGTTTGTGGCCGCCTGTGAAGGCGCCAACAAACTGGTGGCACAAATCCGCCCATGAAGAGATGGAGCTCTCCGGCAAGTGCATAAGCCAAGACCTGACGTTTGGCTTAAGCACGAGCGGGAAGTAGTTGGCTAGGATCTTCTCGTCGCGTCTCCCGGCAGCCTGCACCGCAATGGTGTAGATGCTGAGGAACTCCGAGGGGTGCGTCTTGCCGTCGTACTTCTCGGGTACGTCGGGCTTGAAATTCTTCATGCTGGGCCATTGGACTTGCCGCAGCTCTCGGGTGAACGCAGGGCAACCTGCCGCGTACGGCAAGTCGCCTGGTTCACCGAGCGCGTGCATGTCAACAGCTGTCCCAGCACGCTGATCAGACTGTCTTCTGGCTTCTCGTCGACGCTCGATATGAGTTCGAGCGTCCTCTTGTCGCCTGTCGTCGAGGACTTGGCGCTGATCGCGGCGGGCCCGCGGATCCGACGACGCTGTGGAGTCGTCGTCGACGTTGATCCGGCGGGGCGGCGTTTTCTGCTTCCGCGGCGGGGAGTGCACGGTAGTTGCACCCCCGGCGGTCTTGTCACCAACGGCCTTCGCTTGATCGACTTGCCGCGGCCGTGAAGTTGCCGGCTGCTGAGGCGCATCGTTGTTGGCGAAGGCGATGAGGCTCTGGATCGTTGCCCTCCAGTCTTCGGCCTTGTCCGCCGCTGGAGGGAAGTCGAGGAGCAGCTGAGCCCTGGCCAGGGCTTCTGCTGGAGAGGAGGGAAATGGTGGTGAGCGGTGCGAGGAGCGGGACACGCTCGGACTTCTAACTGTGTTAGAAGGAGCATGTTCCCGTCCCGGCGACCGCGCCTTGCTCGTGCCTGGGCGGTGGCCTTGAGCGTCCTGTGACTCGCCGGCCTGGCCATGTCCCAGCAAGCGTATGGTACCCCCGGTACCACGCCGTTGCTGGTCTGGCACCTCCTAAGAGGGACGTGGTGCATGCACGGACACCGAGGCCTTGGAGTTCGCCCGGTCGTCCGTCTTGTCCTTGGATTTGGTGGCGCCGTGACTGTCCCCACCGGCGTCCACCCTTCCGCCGGCGCCTCCCCCACCAACCGTTGGCTCTGGTGGTGGCGTGATCGACGCAGACGGGCCTCCAACCTCCGAAGCCTTCTTCTTCGGAGGCATGTTGATGTAGCCGATGAAGTTGGAGAGGTTGATGAAGAATGCGCCCGCGTGAGCGCCGGATCAGGTTCGCACAACCTCGACGCCCCCTACCTGGCGCGCCAAAGATGTCGGGGGAAACTGTCCTCCCACGAGCACCTATGGGACCGGAGCCCCTTCTACGTTGAGGTAAGGGAGCGGAGGGAGCACGGAGAGCAGGTCGAGGAGCACACGCGGGCAGTTTACCCAGGTTCGGGCCGCGATGACGCGTAAAACCCTACTCCTGCTTTGGTTGTATTGAGTTTTTGGAGCTCGGGAGCTTGAAGATCTACAGTACCAGCTACACCGAGCATGGAGTGAGCAAGTTTATGGAGTCGAACCCTCCTCTACGTTGTGCATGGGCCTCCTTTTATAGCTCAAAGGGGTCACCGACAGGTGTCAACGTAGAGGAGGGTAGAAGTGTAAATTTGGTGGTAGTTGTAACAGTGCATGAACAGTGCATGAACAGTGCATGAACAGTGGTCTTCACTTAACCTTGACGGTGGGGGACAAGGGCATTTAATGCCCGTCGCCGTCGACCCCAAAAGCGTCTGTCCATGCGTCTCCATTCGCCACGGCGGTAGCCTCGTCACCGAGGCTCGCCAGCGTGTCCCTCAGGCTACACAGCCATCTGCCACGCGTCCCTGGAATGGCCCCAGGGCGACGCGTGGCCGAGTGAGCTGGAGCGCAGGCACACAGTGTGAGCTTCCCCCAGCAAGTACCTTGCCGGGGCCGCTATCTTGCCGGGCCCGGAAGCTTGCCGCTTCCCGGGCCCTGCCGGGGCGCACGATGCGCCGCGATGTATCTTTTGTGGTGTTATCCTTTGGCCTTCCTGGCAAGCACCTCTTGCCAGGGTCTTGTGCTAAAAAGATGTCCTTGAGCCTGGTGCGGCCTTCCCGGCAAGCTCCTCTCGCCGGGGTCTTGTCTTCTAACTTGAATACTTTGTTCTTGAATGGCTTAAAGGGGTCTGGAGCGGGCCTCGGCAAGCGCGTGGTAAGCCCTGCCGCGGGAAGCTGCTACTGCCCGTGCACATGTTGGGGTACTAAGGTACCCCTACCTTAGTACACCGACATTGCATGTCAAATTTTCTTGGTCCCAAGTAGTTCTAATGCATGATATAGTCTCTAGGCATTAGTAGGAGTTGTTGTTATCAATCTTATTGAGTTTGGTTAACTTTTATTGTGAGTTACTAAAAATTTCAGAAATTTTCAGAAAAGGAAAATGTTAAAAAGAATATTGAGGGGCTCTTCCAGCAAGAGCTCAGAGGAGAAGAAGAAAGAAGAAAAATAAGAAGCCCAAGTATCATCTTCCTCGCATGGCGGAAGTTCGACCGTGCGAATGGCCTTGTAATAATTTCATGATATTCGCCGGTAATTACGAAGACTTTTATTGGATGGCAAATAGTGCAGGCCTCACCGACTTCATCAACGGCCAAAAAGAACAGTATCTCTTACTCACCAATATTTTTACGCAAAACTTTCATTTTCATTCTTGGAAAACACCACCTATGGTGGAGTTTCGCTTATATGATGTGGTTAAGGAAATATCACTGTTAGACTTTTGTGAAATATGCAAAGTAACCTTTGAAGGTAGACTAGATGAACCACGTCATGAAGACGTCAAAGGGTTTATTGATATGATAGCCGTAGGTGAAACTAGACAAGTCTCAGGGGCAAGAATCACCAGTATACACTTCCCTATTCTGCGCTACTTTTCTTTATTTGCTAGTAGGTGTTTAATTGGTCGCGGGAACAGTGGGAATCTCAGTGCCCCTGATATTATCATTCTACGCCATGTTTTGTTTCGTGACACAACTTTTAGCTTGGGCGCCGTCGTTGCCAAACGATTGAGTCTGAACCGCTCAAAGGGGCCCGTCTTTGGAGGCATCTTTGCTTCTCGCCTTGCTGAACATTTTAATATACCTATTAGGCATCATGAGAAGGAAGAAAAATTGCTTTCCCCTGTTTATCTAGACTACAAGAGCATGGTAGCTCATGACTTTATTGTTAAAGACAAAAATATGCAGCTACTTTATAAATTGAGGTTTGATGGAATATACTGTGAAATTGTTACATTGCCTGCACCATCTCTGTTTGATCTGTCCACAGGCAAGTACCTCATTACATCAGATTCCTTCTACCAATACCAAGGCCAGGCACAAGCTTCAGAGCCTGAGCCAGAACCACCATTTAATCCTTCTCGTCAATCTGTTTATGGGTGGGATCTGGATGACCTCGCCAACCAGTGGCATCTAGAGGACACATCTCAGTACACTGGAGGAAGTGGCTTCGATCCGTGGCCATAAACCAACTTAGGCCTAAAGCCTAAGCTTGGGGGAGTACGTGTTTCTCACTGACTTACTTTCATGCTCACACTTATTCTAGTTGTCGGTGCTCACACTCTTTCACTGTACCATCCATGCTTAGTTTCAGTTTCTTTTTATTAGTCTTTTTCTTGTGTGCTAGAAAAACCCAAAAAAACAAAAAAAATAGTTATAGCTTCTAGCTAGTTTACTTTCTTTGCTTGTAGTAGTAACTAAAAATGAAAACCCAAAAAGATTTCTCGTTCTTCTTTTGCTTGTTGGGAGCTTTTCCGTGTAAATAGTTTCTTTTCTTTTCTTTAGGGGTTAAGAGTAGAAGACCATGATGAAAATGTTTAGTGGCTCTCACATGCTTTGGTGATGATTTAACCTTGAGCCATATTACCTTGTCTTCTCTCTTGTATTACGTGTCTGTAGATTCCAGCTTAGTCCAATGCACGTGCACTATTATTATTTTCCACACCGTTCTGTCGTGCGAGTGAAAGGCAATAAGGATGATATATGATGAACTAATTGAGATGAGAAAAGATGGTATGAACTCGACCTCTCTTGTTTTTGTAAATATGATTGCTCATCGTTCTTGATTCAGCTTGTTATGAATGAAACATGTTTGCAATGACAATTAGAGATCATAGCTGCTTATGCCATGCTTAATTAGCTGAGAGTTTATAATGGTCTATCTTGCGTGCCAACATGATATTAAAATGGTTGTGATATGGTATGATGGGTGGTATCCTCCTCTGAACGATTTAAGTGACTTGACTTGGCACATGATCACGCATGTAGTTGAAACAAATCAACATAGCCTTCATGATATTTATGTTCATGGTGATTTATATCATACTCATGCTCGCATTCATTGTTGATTAATTTTAATGCATGTTCATGACCGTTGTTGCTCTCTAGCTGGTCGCTTCCCAGTCTTATTCTAGCATTCATCTGTACTAAGCGGGAATACTGCTTGTGCATCCACTTCCATAAACCCCAAAGTTGTTCCATATGAGTCCACCATACTTTCCTATATGCGGTATTTACCTGTCGTTCCAAGTAAATTTGTATGTGCCAAACTCCAAACCTTCAAATGAAATTATGTTTTGTATGCTGGAACAGCTCATGTATCAACTAGGGTTGTCTATATCTTCCATGCTAGGTGGGTTATTCTCATGATGAGTGGACTCCGCTCGTCATTCACGAGAAAATGGCTGGTAATCGGGATGCCCAGTCCCATGCTCAAAATCATAATAATTAAACAAAACTCCCCCAGGGGCTGTTGCTTGTTTGGACAGTAACCCGTGGATTCGGGTGGCCGTGTGTCGGTGTACTAAGGTAAGGGTACCCCAGTACCCCAACTTGTGCACGGGCAGTTGCAGCTTTCCGCAGCAGGGTTTACTGCGTGCTCGCCGGAGACCTTCCTGCTCCCTATTAAACCATCCAAAAACAAAGTATACAAGACATAAGACCGAGACCCCGGCAAGAGGAACTTGCCGGGAAGGCCGTACCAGGCTCAAGATTGCCCCGCTAACACAAGACCCTGGCAAAAGGAGCTTGCCAGGAAAACTAGAAGACAACGCCTCGGCGCTGTATGCGCCTCGGCAAGGGCCCGGGGAGCGGCAAGCTCCCGGGCCCGGCAAGATCGAAGCCCCGGCAAGGTGCTTGCCGGGAAGGCTGCGCTGTGTGCCCACGCTCCAGCTCATCGGCCCACGCGTCGCCCTGGGGCCTATCCAGGGACGCGTGGCGGATGGCTGTGCAGCCTGGGGTACACGGTGGCACTCCACGGTGATGGATCCATCGCCGTGGCCGACGGAGACGCTAAGGCGGGAGCTTTTGGGGTCGACGGCGACGGGCATTAAATGCCCTTGTCCCCCACTGTTAAAGTAGGTATAGACCACTGTTCTATACTGTAGCTCCACTGTTCCCGCACTGTTACAACTACCACCTCTTTTACATTTTTACCCCTTTCTCCTACGTTGACACCTGTCGGTGACCCCTTGCACTATAAAAGGAGGCCCATGCACAACGTGGAGGGGGTTCGGTTCGGAACCTAGATCACTCTCGCGCTTGGTGTAGCCGCTTCTTCAAGCTCCCGAGCGCTCGAACTCAATACACAACCAAGCAGGAGTAGGGTTTTACGCGTCTACCGCGGCCCGAACCTGGGTAAAACTGCCTGCGTGCCCGCTACGATCTGCTCTTTGTGCTCCCTCCGCCCTCGTACCGCACAGACAAGGGGCTCCGGTCCCATAGGTGTTCGTGGCGGACAGTTTCCCCCGACATCTTTGGCGCGCCAGGTAGGGGGCGTCGAGGTTGTGCGAACCTGATCCGGCGTTCACGCGGGCGCATTCTTCATCAACCTCTCCAGCTTCATCAGCAACTTCATCAGCGACAACTCCATGGCCCCGAAGAAGAAGGCTTCGGAGGTCGGAGGCCCGTCTGCGTCTCACCCGCCGCCACCAGAGCCAACGGTGGGCGGGGGAGATGCCGTCGGAAGGGTGACCGCCGGTGAGGACACTCACGGCGCCACCAGATCCAAGAACAGGACGGACGACCGAACTTCGGTCTCCGTGGACGCGCCGCGTCCATCCCAGCACACGACGACCCAGCAGCGCCATACCACGGGAGGTGGTATCCGCTTGCTGGGGCAAGGCCAAACCGGAGGCTCGCGGGACGCCCCGGACCCCCGTCCGGGCACAAGTAAAGCGAAGGCGCCGGTGCGGGACCCCGCTCCTTCTAACGTTGTTAGAAGTCCGAGCGTATCCCGCTCCTCGCACCGCTCGCCCGCGTTCCCCTCCACTCCAGCAGAAGCGCTCGCAAGGGCGCAACTGCTCCTCGACTTCCCTCCAGCGGCCGACAAGGCCGAAGAATGGAGGGCTACCATATGGAGCCTGATAGACTTCGCCAACAACGATTCTCCACAGCAGCCGTCGACCTCACGGCCGCGGCAAGCTGAGAAGACGAAGGCTGACGGCAACAAGACTGCCGGGGGTGCGACAAGCGTGCATTCCCCGCCGCAGAAGCAGAAGACGCCGCCCCGCCGGAACAACCCCGACGACGGCTCCACAGCCTCGTCGGACCCGCGGGCCCGTCGGGACCAGCGCCAGGTCCTCGACGACCGGCGAGAAGAAGACGCTCGGACCACAATCGAGCGCCGCCGAGAAGCTCGGCGACAATCTGACAAGAGAGCTGGGAACACTGTCGACGCGCACGCGCCCGGTGAACCAGGCGACTTGCCGTACGCGGCAGGCTGCCCTGCGTTCACCCGCGAGCTGCGGCGCGTCCAGTGGCCCAGCATGAAGAATTTTAAGCCCGACGTACCGGAGAAGTACGACGGCAAGACGCACCCCTCGGAGTTTCTCAGCGTCTACACCATCGCAGTGCAAGCTGCCGGGGGCGCGACGAGAAGATCCTGGCGAACTACTTCCCGCTCGTGCTAAAGCCGAACGTCCGTTCGTGGCTCATGCACTTGCCGGAAGGTTCCATCTCTTCTTGGGCCGACCTTTGCCACCAGTTTGTTGGCGCCTTCACCGGCGGCCACAAACCCCATGGCCAGGAGAGCGATCTCCATATCTTGGCCCAGAAGGAAGGCGAGACCCTGCGCAAGTATATCCAACGCTTCAGCTGGGTGCAGCACAACATCCCTGACGTTCACCCTGCCGCGGTTATCAGCGCGTTCCATCAGAACGTGCGTAACCGCCGCATGCGTGAGGAGATGGCGATGACGAAGATTCGGGATGTCAGCGAGCTCTATGCTCTTGCTGACAAGTGCGCACGCGCAGAAGAGGGGAGGAGACTCCCCGGGGAAGATACTGGCGCAGGAGGAAGCGACAGCGACGACGCCGCCCCGGCAAAGAAGAGCCGGCGGCGGAACAACAGAAAGAAGGGCAAGAAGGAGGTGCTTGCCATCGAGAAGTCCGGCAAGGAGGCCCCCGCCAAGCAAACGCAGGCTGGCGGCTCCGGCAAGGAGCCTGCCCCTGCAGCGGCGGCCGACAAGCCGGGTAGCTCCGACAAGCAATACTGTAAGATCCACCGCACCAAGGGTCACGATCTCTCCAATTGCAAGCGCGTCGAGTACCTCGTCGAGCAGCAGAAAGCTGAGTACGAGAGGCGCGACAAGGAGAAGGCCCAAGGTGGCGGGGAAGAGCCCAGCAAGAAGCGGCCGTTCAACGGCCGGGGAGGACGCCGCGGCAAGGCTAAGCAGCGGCAAGGAGATCGACCTCCCCGGGGCCGCGACAACGACGAAGAAGACGACGATGAAGACATGGAGGACGAGGAGAACAGCGAGCAGGAGTTCCAGAAGGCCACGGAGGTCCTGTGCGTCGACGGTGGCGCCTCCCTGCACACCTCCCACCGCCAGCTAAAGCAGTGGGTGCGTGAGGTAAACGCAGCGGAGCCGCCAGTGGAGTCGCGCAGGCTCCTCAAATGGTCCAGCACGCCCATCATTTTTGATCTTGAGGATCACCCTGACCGCACCACTGCGGTCGGGTGCTTGCCGATGCTGGTTTCTCCCACCATCCGCAACCTCAAGGTCACCAAAATGTTGGTTGACGGCGGGGCCGGGCTGAACTTGATCTCCTCTGCTGTGATCAAGAAACTCCAGATACAAGATGGCGAGCTCGAAGAGACCGGTTCATTCCAAGGAATCAACCCGGGAAGGAGAAAGCCCAAGGGAAAGATCACTCTGCCGGTGACCTTTGGCGGGGAGCTCAACTTCAGGACTGAGCGTATCACTTTCGACGTCGCCGATATTCCATTGCCCTACAATGGAATACTTGGCCGTCCTGCCCTCGCCAAGTTCATGGCAGCTTCCCACTATGCCTACAACGTATTGAAGATGCCGGGCCCGATAAGCGTCATCACTGTCCATAGCGACAAGAAGGATGCGCTTATTTGCGCCGACAAGATTTACCGGGATGCGGCAGCTGCGGCCGAGAAGGATACTCTTGCCGCTGAAGCTCCCGGGGGGAAGAAGACGAAGACCAAGTCCGGCAAGTGCTCTGGGACCCACTCCGGCAACCGCACCTCCTCGGAGTGCTGCGCTGCCGTCGAGGACGTTCCATCGAGCTCCACCGGCAAGAGTAAGAAAGGAATGGCTGCTCCTCCGGCAACCAAGAAAGTGTCCGCAAAGGAGGATGGCACTGGTGGTACCTTCACCATCAGTGCAACCCTTGACAGCAAATAGGAAAGCGCGCTCGTTGCCTTCCTGCGGGCGAATGTCGATGTGTTTGCCTGGCAACCATCTGACATCCCCGGTGTTCCCAGGAAGGTGATTGAGCACAAGCTTGCTGTCTGTCCTCATGCGCGGCCCATCAAGCAGAAAGTGAGGAAGCAAGCCGTGGAGCGCCAAGAGTTCATCAACGAAGAAATCAAAAAGCTAGAGGCAGCAGGCCTAGTTAGAGGTGTGATCCATCCGACGTGGTTGGCAAATCCAGTCGTCGTGCGCAAGGCCAACGGGAAGTGGAGACTGTGTATAGACTTCACCGATGTCAATAAAGCATGTCCCAAGGATCCATTCCCTTTGCCGCGCATTGACCAGATCGTTGACTCCACTGCCGGATGTGAGCTACTCTGCTTTCTTGATGCATACTCAGGCTATCATAAGATTTTCATGGCCAAGGAAGATGAAGAGAAGACTGCATTTATCACTCCATGTGGCACTTATTGCTTTATTCGCATGCCATTTGGATTGAAGAATGCAGGCTCAACCTTTGCAAGGGTAGTGTACACTGCTTTTGAGCCACAGATCCACACAAATGTAGAAGCTTACATGGATGACATCGTGGTGAAGAGCAAGAGCAAGGAAACCCTGATTCAAGACTTGGAAGAAACGTTTCAGAATCTGCGCAGAATACAGCTCAAGTTGAACCCCGAGAAGTGCGTCTTTGGAGTCCCCTCCGGCAAGCTTCTCGGGTTCTTTGTATCACAGAGGGGGATTGAAGCCAACCCCGACAAGATCAAAGCCATTGAGCAGATAGAGGCCCCGAAGCGCGTCAAGGATGTCAGGAGGCTTGCAGGTTGTGTTGCTGCCCTCAGTAGGTTCATTTCAAAGTCTGCAGAACGCGCCCTACCTTTCTTCAAAATCTTGAAGAAGGCAGGTCCCATGAAGTGGACTCCGGAAGCGGAGGCGGCGTTGCAGGATTTGAAACGGTACCTGTCCTCCACTCCTATACTTGTCGCACCTAGACCACAGGAAAAGTTGTTGCTATACTTAGCGGCAACCAACCAGGTGGTTAGTGCTGCGTTAGTAGCGGAGAGGGAGTCCGACGAGGAGTCAGCACCACCGGCAAGCGAATCCAGCGACAAACAGGGGGCTGCTCCGGCAAGCTCTGGCCCCGACAAGGATGACTCTGCGCAGGAGCAAGGAGAGGTGCGGAAGAAGATGGTGCAGCGCCCAGTGTATTTTGTAAGTTCCCTTCTCCAGGGGGCTAGATCAAGGTACTCTGGTGTGCAAAAGTTGCTTTTCGGCCTCCTCATGGCCTCGAGAAAGCTGCGCCATTACTTCCAAGCCCATGAGATAACAGTGGTCACTCGCTTTCCGTTGAAGAGGATATTGCACAATCCAGAAGCAACTGGCAGGATCGTTGAGTGGGCACTGGAACTGTCAAGCTTTGGACTCAAGTTTGAAAGTACTTCAACCATACAGAGCCGGGCTTTGGCAGAATTCATAGCTGAGTGGACCCCAACACCAGATGAAGAAGTTCAAGAAACAAGCGCACCCGTACAAGAAGCGACAAGTGAATGGGTAATGTATTTTGACGGTGCCTTCTCGCTGCAAGGCGCCGGTGCCGGCGTGGTACTCATCGCGCCCACCGGAGAGCACCTCAAATATGTTATCCAGATGCACTTTCCCAGGGAGCAAGCGACAAACAACACTGCAGAATATGAAGGCTTGCTTGCCGGCCTCAGGATTGCGGCCGAACTCGGGATCAGAAAGCTGATTGTGCGGGGCGATTCTCAGTTGGTGGTCCGGCAAGTTAACAAGAGCTATCAGAGCCCTTTGATGGAAGCATATGTCGATGAAGTGAGAAAGCTTGAAGAGCACTTTGAAGGTCTGCAGATGGAGCACGTCCCGAGAGCTCAGAATGAAATTGCAGATGGCCTTTCAAAGTGCGCCGCAATGAAGTTACCTGTGGAACCAGGGACCTTCTTGCTCAAGCTGACTCAGCCATCCGTTACACCATCAATTGGGCAGTCCAAGAAGAGAAAGTTGGTCTCCGGCGACTACTTGCCGACGGATCTTCCTGAAACCGCCGCCAAGGTCCCCAAGATCAACAACCAGAACGCTGAGGAACAGTTTGCTCCTGCAAGTCCTCGGGCTTGTACAGTTGAAGCAAGCGTTCCCGGCAAGCCTCGCCCCGGCGAGCTTGCCGGGGGACCGTCAGCTCCGGCAGAACCAGAGGTCCTTGCCATAGAAGCTGAGGTTCCCGCAGCGGCCCTCGAGCCTTTAGTCCTTGCCGTCGAGCCTCGGGCTCCGGCATGGGCGCAGCAGATCGTCCGCTTCCTTCAAACTGGAGAACTTCCCGACGACCCTCAAGAGATAGAGAAGATAACCAGGCAGTCAAGTATGTATCAGTTCGTGGATAACGAGCTGTACAGAAGAAGACTCAATGGTGTCAGGTTGAAGTGCATCTCCAGGGAAGATGGACACAAGCTGTTGGCAGAAATACACGGAGGCATATGCGGCCACCACATTGGCGCAAGGGCGCTTGCCGGGAAGGCTTTCCGGCAAGGGTTCTTTTGGCAAGAAGCCCTCCAAGATGCAACTGCACTAGTAACCAAGTGTGAAGCGTGCCAGTTCCATGCAAAGCAAATCCATCAGCCAGCTCAAGCTCTCCAAACAATCCCTTTGTCATGGCCCTTCTCGGTCTGGGGGCTCGATATCCTCGGCCCTTTCCCTCGTGCTGTCGGGGGCTTTGAGTACTTGTACGTTGCAATCGACAAGTTCACAAAGTGGCCAGAAGTGGAGCCAGTGAGGAAGGTGACAGCACAGTCAGCAGTCAGGTTCTTCAGGTCGATTGTTTGCCGTTTCGGGATCCCTAACAGGATCATCACCGACAACGGTACGCAATTCACTAGTCGCACCTTCATGCAGTACGTCCAAGACCTTGGCGCCAAGGTCTGTTTCGCTTCTGTTGCTCACCCAAGGAGCAACGGTCAAGCGGAGAGGGCAAATGCTGAAGTGATGCGCGGACTCAAGACAAGGACCTTTGATAGGCTGCGCAAGTGCGGAAGAAATTGGATAGAGGAGCTCCCGGCGGCTCTTTGGTCAATCAGAACGACACCAAGTCGAGCCACCGGACAGACACCCTTTGCTCTAGTCTATGGAGCAGAGGCAGTTCTCCCCATGGAACTCGTATACGGATCTCCTCGAGTACTCGCTTATGATGAGCTCGAGCAAGAGCAACTGCGGCAAGATGACGCATTGCTCCTTGAGGAGGGACGTCTCCAGGCTGCTGTACGAGCTGCTCGATACCAGCAAGCTTTGCGCCGCTACCATAGCCGCAAAGTCAAGGCCAGGAGTCTCGAGGAAGGCGACCTTGTTCTTCGGCGTGTTCAGTCCGCCAAGAATTCCAACAAGTTGACGCCGAAGTGGGAAGGCCCTTATCGGGTGAGACAAGTTACGAGGCCCGGCGCTGTCCGCCTCGAGACCGAAGAAGGCTTACCGGTGAGCAACTCCTGGAACATAGAGCATCTTCGCAAGTTTCACCCCTAAGGCGCGGTTGCCGTGATCCGCTCCGGCAACCACCTTTTGTACAAGCTTTGCCGCTGTTGCATGTAACCCTTTGTACAAAGCCGGGCGCAGACCCCGTGCATCAGTAAAGTTTTTGTGTTTTTCGCATCGATTGCCTTTTGCATGCTTCTCTTTGCTGTTTGCATGTTCTGTTTGGCATTTGGTGCAACACTCAAGTATACGGTAAGCATTAGCACGCCGAAAGGCCATATGCTTGTTTCCCTCTCCCTTTTCATTCCTCTTAAGCAGAAGGAACGTTCCTCGCACACAAGTTTGCCGGGGGGGAAGGAGGTGGAGGAGGAACCAAGTGCTGTTCAAGAAAGAGAAGCCTTACCGGAAAGCAAGCAATATAAGCAAGCAACATATGAGAGATAAGTTGTTAGAATTTGACCAGTTCAAATTTTAAATTTTAGTTGTCTTCCTTGAACAATCACATTTTGTATGGAAAACCTGTGCGCGGAGGAACCTACCCGTAGCTTGCCGCACCCTTATCTTGTTTTCGAGTTCACTCAACGATTTAAGTGAGCTGCGACAAGTGTCGCGCCCTTGCTTCGTTTCCGAGTACGCTCAGCAAGCTAAGTGTGTTGCGACTAGCTGCGGCAAGGTTGCTTGCCGGCGAGGACCTTGGCCAGCAGGCTGCTCAGAGTCCAGCACTCAGCGCTCGCGGCAAGGGCCCCTTGCCGGCAAGCTCCCCGGGAGCGTAGGGTGAAAAACATACAAAGTCAAGGATTAAGACAAGGAAGATAACATTGCACTGATTGATCAAAATAAAGTAAATATCTTACAAAGGATAACTTGTCACAATGGACTAATAAGTTCATGACATAATGTGCAGCAACAAAAAGATAAAGATAATGGAGCCCTAGTCTACGCGGTCGCCCTCCTTCCTGCCAAGCTTTGCCACCTTGGCGATGATGTGGCCGACCTGCTCCTTCAGGGCCTCCGTGTCTGCATCAGCCGGCAAGCTGCGAAGAACGTTCGTGAGATTGATCCCCGGGTTGCGGTACACGATCTTCGTCAGCACCCGCTCCAGAGTTCCCGCGCAGAGCAGGCGCGACTCCTCGGCCAGCTGCGCGGGGATGCGGTTCCGGAGACCTGCAAGGGCCGGCGCGATCCCTCTGAAGAAGAGGCTGAGCTTGGCGCTGTGCGGGAGATCCGGATCCGGCGAGTAGATGAGGTGTTCGACCTTCAGCGCCAGCAGCTCCTGGTCAATGTTGGACGCAGAAGAAACCAAGTCTTCGGTCCATACCTCGATGGTCTGGCGGAAGAGCTCGGATGCCTTGTTGACGCTGTCCACCAAGGTCCGCTCCTTGCGGAGCTCTTCCTTCAGCTTGTTCTCTTGAGCCCGGGCAGCGTCGAGCGAATCCTTCAGAGTGGTGACCTTCAGTTCCAAGTCCTCAATGGAGTCCTTGGCGGCCTTCAACTCGTCGCCCCTCTTGGAGAGACTCACCTGAAGCTCGGAGTTTGTATGAGCATCCTTCTCGCGCTCCAAGATGAGCGCGGCAACCTTCTCTGCGCTCACCTTCAGCGCCTTCTCCAACTGTTCAACCTTGGCGGCAAGCTCCTTCTTGGCGTCTTCCGCGGCAACCGCGGCGGCTTTCGCCTCCTTCAGCTCCCCGCCAAGGGCAGCCTCGCGAGCGGCAAGGTCCTCCTCATGGGAGTCCAGCTCGACCTTCCGCTGCGCGAGCTCTCCCTCTCGCCGGGACATCTCCACCCCGGCGAGCCGCTGCTGTTCGTCAGCTTCAGCCTTCTCGAGCACCCACTCCTGGTACTCGCCGGCGAGACGCTCACGCTCCTCCGCCACCTCGCGGAGGGCCGCCTGATTGGCGGCGCTGAGCTCCGCCGCACGCTTCTCCATTTCCGCGGCGGCCTTGGCGGCGAGGGCCTCGCGGGAGGCGAGCTTCGCCTGCCTGGCCCGGTAAAGGGCCAGGAGCTGGTGGAGCAACCTCTCCTCCTCGGGCCCCTCACTCCCGCCGGGCGCCTCGACGATCTTCAGGCCTGCGGAGGCGAGGACTTCTCCGTCGAACGCCTCGCCCTCCGCAGGAGCTCGCGATGAAGACCCCCAAGGCATCTGGATGAAGACGCCGTTGGGGGCCTCAAGATAATACCCCTGCTCCTTGCTGGCGGAGGGGCCGGCGGCCGGTGCAGCATCCGATGCTCCCGCCGCCTCCGGGCCAGCGGTGCGGTCGCCGTCCCCCTCCCCAGCCGCTGCGTCCGCAGCCGGGGCAGTCTCCTGCGCGGCCGGCTCGGCGGCGTCGGCCATCTCCTCGACGACAGGAGCGTCGCCGCCGCCGCCCTGCGCGCCCTCCTCCTCGAGGTTGATAACCTCCGTCTCCATGGGCTCAGGAGGAGGAAGATCTAAAAAGAAGAAGAAGAAAAGGAAGTTCAAGATTCAAGCAAATATCCAGAAAGAGGCAAGGCCAAGAAAGCAAATCACAAAACTTACCTTGGCGGACGTCCTCAGCGGCGGGCTCCCTCGTCGGGGAGCTCGGCCTTGTCGGGGTGGTCACCCTCGCCGGGCTGCTCGCCCTTGGCGGGGTACTCTGCCTCGGCGGAGTACCCGCCCTTGGCGGAGCACTCTCCCTTGCCGGAGAGTTCTGCCTTGGCGGGGACGGCGGGGCCTGCGGCTCCTCAACGACAGCCTCCGGGCGCTCTTCCCGCTGTGGCTCCACCTCTGCACAGAACAAGACAAGAAACGTCAAGACATGAAGACAAAACCAAATCCTCAGGCGTACCCCGACAAGCGAAAAGAGAAAACCCAGACTTACGCTGGGGGCTGCGCTGCGGGCTACGCTGGGGGCTGCTCCTCGGAGCAGCGCTCGGGTCCGGTAGGCTCGTCTCCGGCACACCCCCTGTTGCCGCAGCTGCCGAGTCTTCCGCGACCTCGACCTCGGGCGCCTTGGCCTTCTTCGCCGCGCGATGGGCCAGGGTCCTGAAATCAGAGCAATGAACAGAGTCAGCATCAACAAAAAATCAAGACAGAAGTCGAGAAGGTGTAAGGTCCCGGGTCCTTACTCCTGGTCCTCCTCGTCGTCCTCGCTCAGGGCGGAGAAATCATACTCCACCGTGGACGCGTCGGCGCGAGGAGCGGAAGACGAAGACTCCCTCGCGCGCTTGGTGTTCACCGGGGCTGGGGGCTGCGAAGACCCAGCCCCTGTGGTAGCCGGCGCCCGAGGGGCGGGCGGAGCCGCTGCTCCGCTCCGAGAAGACCCCTGCCGGCTCGCTGCCGGCCTGCGAGGCGCCTCCGTCGTGGTCCGCGCACGGGCCGCCTCCGCTGCGGCTGGTGCGCCGGACGGCCTTGGCGCGGCTTGGCTCCCCCGGGGAGCTGCCCGGCGAGCTGGCTGTTGCCGGGGCGCCTGCGCCCTTTCCCCCGTCGCCGCCTTGCGGAGACGTTTCGCCGGGGACTGCCTCGGGCTTGCCGGGGGCGGGGAGCTCTCCGACGAGGAGAGGTCGTCGGCGTACAACTCCGTGGATCCGCCGGAGTCCTCGGCCTCCTCCTCCTCCTCCTCCTCTTCCCCGGCCGGCTCACTGGGCCCAGCGTCCTGCGCTGCGGCCCCCTTTCCCTTGGCGCCTCCGCCCCTCGCGGCGCCTCGGCTTCCTCCGGCGGTACCCTCCATTGCCGCGGCCTCGGCCGCGATCCCATGGATCCCAGAGTGCCTCAGCGAGGGGACCCCGGCGAGCGCGTCGGGAGGAAGCTTCAGCAACCTGCGGATCTCCGCCTCCTCCGCCTGGGTGGATGCGTCCGCAGCCTCCGCCTGTTCCGGCGAGTATCCGAAAATTCCTGCCGCCGCGGCTGCGGCGGCCTCCTCAGCCCGGGAAGCTATGTAGGCGATCTCCTGCTCGGTGGTGTCCCGCGTGTGCAGCTTGAGGTCGTCCTTGTTCTTCGCCACCTCTGCGAGGTTGTCGTAGAAATTGAGGACGTCGATGGGCTTCGGGGCGATCCACGTGCGGTCCAAGCCGTGTGAGTCACACATGGGCATCATGGCGAGGATCCGATCCCTGACGATGTTGTTGCAGAGCGGCACCACTTCCCGGGGAGTCCTGAACCACTCGGGGTGTGCCGGGTCGTACTTGAAGAGTTCCCGGACCATTCCCCTCAGCTCCAGCGTGGTGAAGTTGAAGTTGAGCCCGGGGCGCAGCCTCATGATGTCTGCCGGGCCGCCGTACTCCCAGGCCGGCCTCTTCCGGTCTTGGAGAGGGGCGATGCGCCGGCGGAGGAAATCTGCGCCCACCTCAGCAACTGACAGCTTGGCCATCCGAAGACGAAGAATCCGGACAAGGGCGATATCGAGCTTGATATCGTCCGAGTCCAGCTCACTCCAGTCCCTGCCGCGCACGATGGGCGTTGTGCGCGGCGCGGTGAAGGCTTGCGGCTGGTCTTCTACGATCCAGCACCACTCCGCTCGCCATTCCTCCCACTTTCCGCGGAGCTCCCCCGGCAAGTACGCACCCTTTTTATTCAGACGGAAGACCCAAGAAATTCCTCCGGAGAGGGGGGCATCGGCCTCGGCTCTAGGAGTGAAGAAGTGTCTAAAAAGTGCTACATTGGGGTGGACTCCTATGAAGTTTTCGCACATGTGTGCGAAAACAGCCATGGTGAGGATGGCGTTGGGGGTGAAGTCAAGCAGATGGAGGCCGTATGTGTTCATGACGTCGCAGAAGAAGTTTGAGAAAGGAGGACAGAGACCACAATGAAAGAAGGCAGCAAAGAAGTAGTACCCGCCGGGATAGCTGTCCTTGGCGGCGGCCGGATATGCTCGCGTGCGGGGATGCGCGTCGGTTTCCTTGGACCAGAACAAGTAATACTTGTTCCAGAGCTCCCGCACGCCGAGCTTCGGCGGGAAGACGACATGCCGCTTCCGGTACGCGATGAGCTTGGCCGCTTGCTCCGATTTCTCCCGCTTGGACTTCTCCGCCTTCGCCTTGTCGGTCTTTGGGGCCATGGCGGACGCGGCGGAAGGAGGGGAACGAAGAGCTCGGCGGCGGCGGAGATGTGGAGGCAGAGCGCAAGAGAGAATCTTTGGAGAAGGAAGACGATGCAATGAAAGCGCAAGGGAGTGGGGGGCGTTTCGCCCTTTCCATTAAGAGATCGTGGGCACGTCCCATCACACGGTGCCGCGATCGACGCGTGCCGTTACCGTGGGGTGCGGCGGATATGGAAGTGGATTCGGCGCGCCGCGGGCCGCGGGTGCCCGTGCACTGTTTTGGGCCTGGCCCAACAGCGCTCGGCACCGTGTGTGGCCCAGGCCCGGGGGCTCCTGTCGGTGTACTAAGGTAAGGGTACCCCAGTACCCCAACTTGTGCACGGGCAGTTGCAGCTTTCCGCGGCAGGGTTTACTGCGTGCTCGCCGGAGACCTTCCTGCTCCCTATTAAACCATCCAAAAACAAAGTATACAAGACATAAGACCGAGACCCCGGCAAGAGGAACTTGCCGGGAAGGCCGTACCAGGCTCAAGATTGCCCCGCTAACACAAGACCCTGGCAAAAGGAGCTTGCCAGGAAAACTAGAAGACAACGCCTCGGCGCTGTATGCGCCCCGGCAAGGGCCCGGGGAGCGGCAAGCTCCCGGGCCCGGCAAGATCGAAGCCCCGGCAAGGTGCTTGCCGGGAAGGCTGCGCTGTGTGCCCACGCTCCAGCTCATCGGCCCACGCGTCGCCCTGGGGCCTATCCAGGGACGCGTGGCGGATGGCTGTGCAGCCTGGGGTACACGGTGGCACTCCACGGTGATGGATCCATCGCCGTGGCCGACGGAGACGCTAAGGCGGGAGCTTTTGGGGTCGACGGCGACGGGCATTAAATGCCCTTGTCCCCCACTGTTAAAGTAGGTATAGACCACTGTTCTATACTGTAGCTCCACTGTTCCCGCACTGTTACAACTACCACCTCTTTTACATTTTTACCCCTTTCTCCTACGTTGACACCTGTCGGTGACCCCTTGCACTATAAAAGGAGGCCCATGCACAACGTGGAGGGGGTTCGGTTCGGAACCTAGATCACTCTTGCGCTTGGTGTAGCCGCTTCTTCAAGCTCCTGAGCGCTCGAACTCAATACACAACCAAGCAGGAGTAGGGTTTTACGCGTCTACCGCGGCCTGAACCTGGGTAAAACTGCCCGCGTGCCCGCTACGATCTGCTCTTTGTGCTCCCTCCGCCCTCGTACCGCATAGACAAGGGGCTCCGGTCCCATAGGTGTTCGTGGCGGACAGTTTCCCCCGACACCGTGGAGTGTGCTTGTTGGTGGTTGGGGGAGTATAAACTTTACCATTCTGTTTGGGAACTGCCTATAATGTGCGTAGGATGGAAGATATCGAGATTCTTGGTTGTTATGTTGACAATGAAAGTATACCGCTCAAAATGTTATTCAATCTCTATTTAAAAATCAAGCTCTGGCACCTCTACAAATCCCTGCTTCCCTCTGCGAAGGGCCTATCTATTTACTTTTATGCAGAGTCATCATCCTCTTATCAAAAAGCACCAGCGGGAGAGCACCTCTGTCGTTGCATGTATTACTATTAATTTGCATTGAGTATGATCATGACTGGATCTCTTTTACCATGAATTACAATGTCTAGTCAGACCTTGATATTTAAAGGTGCTCTGCGTTTATGTTTTGCGGTCTCAGAAAGGTCTAGCGAGATACCATCATGTTATATCATATCATGATTTTTTTTAGAAGTGTTGTCATCCGAGGTTTATTATTATTGCTCGCTAGTTGATTATGCTATTGATGTGAGTTGTCTTGAGACCTGAAAGTTATTGTGAATGTGGTTAGTTCATGATCTTGTTGAAAACCTGAATGCTAGCTTACATATATATAACAACAAGAGCAAACAGAGTTTGTCAAAGTTTTTCTTTATCACTTTCAGTTTATCAACTGAATTGCTTGAGGACAAGCAAAGGTTTAAGCTTGGGGGAGTTGATATGTCTCCAACGTATCTACTTTTCCAAACACTTTTGCCCTTGTTTTGGACTCTAACTTGCATGATCTGAATGGAACTAACCCGGATTGACGCTGTTTTCAGCAGAACTGCCATGTTGTTGTTTTTGTGCAGAAATAAAAAGTTCTCGGAATCGCCTGAAAATGAACGGAGATTTATTTCAGAAAATATAAAAAATACCTGCAAGAAGATCCACACCTGGGGGCCCATGGGCTGTCCTCGAGGGTGGGGGCGCGCCCCCCTGCCTCGAGGGCACCCCGATGCTCCACCGACGTGTCCCCAAGTCCTATATATTCCGTTTCGTGGAGAAAAAAATCAAGGAAGAAAGAATTATCGCGTTTCACGAGACGGAACCGCCGCCAAGCACTAATCTCTCTCGGGAGGGCTGATCTGGATTCCGTTCGGGGCTCCGGAGAGTGGAGATCGTCATCAACAACCTTCCTCCATCACCAATTCCATGATGCTCACCGCCGTGTGTGAGTAATTCCATCGTAGGCTTGCTGGACGGTGATGGGTTGGATGGGATCTATCATGTAATCGAGTTAGTTTTGTTAGGGTTTGATCCCTAGTATCCACTATGTTCTGAGATTGATGTTGCTATGACTTTGCTATGTTTAATGCTTGTCACTAGGTCCCGAGTGACATGCTTACAGATCTCAACCTATTATGTTTTCATGAATATATGTGTGTTCTCGATCATGTCTTGCAAGTCTATAGTCACCTACTATGTGTTATGATCCGACAACCCCGAAGTGACAATAATCGGGACCACTCCCGGTGATGACCATAGTTTGAGGAGTTCATGTATTCACTATGTGTTAATGCTTTGGTCCGGTACTCTATTAAAATGAGGCCTTAATATCCCTTAGTTTCCAATAGGACACCGCTGCCACAGGAGGGTAGGACAAAATATGTCATGCAAGTTCTTTTCCATAAGCACGTATGACTATATTCAGAATACATGCCTACATTGCATTGATGAACTGGAGTTAGTTCTGTGTCACCCTAGGTTATAACTTCTACATGATGAATTGCATCCGACGTAATTTCCCATCACCGATCCATTACCTACGAGCTTTACCTATATTGCTAGTTGCTATTTACTTTTCCGTTGCTGTTATCACAAAAACTACAAAAATACCATCTTTACTTTTATTGCTGCTACCACCACTATCATATTACTGTGCTACTAAACTATCTTGGTGCAGATACTAAGTTTCCAGGTGTGGCTGAATTGACAACTCAGTTGCTAATACTTAAGAGTATTCTTTGGCTCCCCTTGTTTCGAATCAACAAATTTGGATTTAATACTTTACCCTCAAAAACTGTTGCGATCCCCTACACTTGTCGGTTATCAGCTGACGCGCCCCCACGGAAGAAAGTGAAGAAATAAAAAACAAAAGCATAGAGTCAACTTACCCGAACAGAAGTTTGCGTGGCCACGAATTCCCGCAAGACCGTCTGCACGACCTCGCCCAGAGAATTGAAGCAGTCGAGGACGTCTCGCGACGCGACGATCAACACACTGCCACCTCCGGGTGTCCAACCTGGTGGCGCTGTGCTGGTAGCCTCGTTCTCCAGCGTTGATGAGCTGGCGGCGCCGGCTTCTACTCGCCGCGGCACGGAAACCGCCCTCGCAGGGCGCTGGCGGGCAGGGACTCGAGGGTCCGGCTGCGGGCCTGTCACCAGTACCCCTTCAGCCGGTGGCACCTCTGTTCCCGCAGGCCGGCTGCACTGCGTCCCAGCAGGCGGCGCGGGGAGCATCACCTCCGTCTCCATGGCGGCACGGCCGTCTCCTTCATTGTTAAGAGCCGGCTGCCCGTCAGCAGCCGGCACTTGGATAGACTGCTCCAGAGAGCCCGTATCCTGGGGGACGGCGCGGTCCGCCGACTGCTGGAGGCCCGCCTCCTGCTCCTGGACTTGGGCGGCGGCGTCCGCCTGGGCCTTGGTGGCTGCCTCGGCCTCCGCCCTGGGAGCAGCATCAGCCTCCGCCCGCTCATGGGCTGCGGCCTCCTGCTCCTTGCGCGCCTCGTGGGCGTTTCTCTCCGTCGCCTCCCAGAGCGCGGCGTTGGGATCCACGTGGCGAGGCGCAGGGGGGACCTCTGTGCCCCTAACAACAGAGCCCACTGGCACCCGCGAGAGAGAGAGCGGCGCGCTGTTTGGGCATTCCAAAGAAGACGGCAAGTTAGCCGCATTGGGGGCGGGGCAATAAGATAAACGCAAAAGAGAAAAGAAACGCGGTACTTACTCGGATACAACTCGCCTGGGTTTGGGAACCCTAGGAAGAATTGCATTGGCGGCCGCCTCTCGTTGCTTGGTGGCGGCGGCCGACAACCAGAGCTTCTTGGGATTGGTGCCAGACGGCCCCGTAGAGGACCGGCGCTTCACGCCACCGGCTGCGGCTGACGGTGCCGCCTGCTGGCTGCCGCGCCCAGGCGGATTCGCCTCTCAGACTCGGATTGGCGCCTCCTCCTCCTCCCCCTCCTCGTCCGGCAAGCTCTCGACGCCGCCTTCTAGCAGGCCGCATGCTGGCTAGCCCTCGCCGCCTGTTACTTCCTCCTCCTCCATGGCGGCGGCCCCAAGATTGGGGTCGCTTGAGTCGCTCTGGGAGCGGTCTGGTTCCAGAGGGCGGCCCGGCTGGTCAGAGCCCAGTGCCGGCTCGCCGAGGAAGATCTACAGATGGCACAAGGATCAGACGGCTAAGACAGGCGGAAGATGAAGAAAGAAGTATAAAGAGAGAAAGAGAGCTCACCACAGGCAGCAGGCTGTTGCGGCTGTACGGCGGCTTGCCGAAGGCCCAGCCCAAGTCAGAGAGCTTGCAATTGGAGACATAATTCACCAAGTACGCCACCTCCTTATATGGCATCGGCTTGGTGCATGTCCGGCTCGGGTCCCGGCGCCCGCTCATGTCACAGATTATGTGCGGGCGGGCCTACAGCGGTAGCACCCGGCGCTCTGCAAATGTGAGCAGGAGGTCCGCAAACACCAAGCCTTCATTGTCCCTCAACTCCCGGAGGTGCCGCACGGCGATGGAAGCACCTTCTGTGAGGGCCGGGTCTTCCAGGAGTCACGGGGCTCGGCAGGCGGGCCGGGCGCCCAGTCCGGCAGGCCGATAAAATCTTGAGCAGGGTCGACGTTGGAGACGTAGAAGTACGTCTTCTGCCACAACTTCACCAACGCCACGAGCGGAGGCGGCGGGAAATAGTTCTTGGCCCTGCTGCGCTTCACCGCAATGCATCCCCCGCACTGGGTGGCCACGCTCTGGACCGCGGTACCGAGCTTCATGTAGAAGAGCTCGGTCCACAACTCCATCATGGGAAGAATTCCGAGGTACACCTCGCACATGACGACGAAGGAGGATAGCGTTACCACTGTATTCGGCGTGAGGTGGTGGGGATGGATGTTGAAGAATTCAAGGAAAGATCAAAAAAGCCGCTGGCAGGGAGGCCGAAGCCGCACGGGAAGTGCGAGCAGAAGATGACCCGCTCGCCGAACCGCGGCACCGGTCTGATCTCCACCGCCGGCGCTAGGCGCACGGCGACCTTGTCGGTGGGGGGCAGCTTCCGCGCGCGGCGGAGGTAGTGGATGTGCTCCTTGATAACCTCGTTGCCGTCCCATTCGCCTGAATGGCGGACCGGCGCTGCGGCGGCCATGGCTCAAGGTGGTGGCTCGCTCCGGCGGGGCGCTGCGAGCGGAAGTGGCAAGAAGTGCGAGAGAACAAGGAAGAAGAAGAAGAATGGAGCGGGGTGGTGATACGTCCAAAACGTATCTATAATTTCTGCTTGCTCCATGCCTCTTTTGTGTGATATTGCTATGATATTTATGCACTTCCATACACTTTTGATCATATTTGGACTAACCTATTAACTCAGTGCAACCCAGTGCCAGTTTCTGTTTTCTGCTGTTCTTGTATTTCAGGTTTTCCCATTACGTAAACTGCCAGAAAAATTCCGGGAAAAATATATAAAAAATCAGCGTTCCGAAAGCTTCCATGCAGCCAAAGTAGGGCCGGAGGGGGGCCACCAGGGCTCCAGGCGGCCAGAGGGCGCGCCCCCCTTCCTGGCCGCGCCGCTAGGGCGCCTGGGCCCCCCTGGCCTCCTCTGACGCCCCCCTTTGGCATATATTTACACCGCGTCCCGAAATCCTCGAGGACGGAACCCTTTTTCGCGATCTCATCTCTGTTCTGCCGCCGCCGCGCTTCCAAGATCGGGAGCACCAGGAGAACTCTTCCCGGCACCCTGCCGGAGGGGAGGATCACCACCGGGAGCTTCTCCACCACCATGGACGCCTCCCGGATGAGTTGTGAGTAGTCTCCCTTGGACCATGGGTCCATGACCAGTAGCTATGTGATGTTCTCCTCCCCTCTTTGTTCTTCACTAATTAGACCTCGTGAGCTGCCCTACATGATCGAGGCACATATGTAATCCTTATGATGTTGCTATGATGAGTTTGCTGGGATCCGATGGATTATGAGATTATGTTCAGATTGTGTGTGAGTAATATATTTGATTTACCTCTTTTATATTTATGTTCTTGAGTAATTCTTGCATGTTCTCCGTTGCTGTTTATTGCTTTGGCCAAGTAGTAGGTAGTAACTCCAAGAGGGAACGTTATGCTTGATTGTGGGTTCATGCCCCTCGATGACTAGCTTGAGTGACAGAAACATGAGTCTAGGGGATGTGCTGTTGCCACAAGGGGGAAAACAACGGTGCTTGTACTCGCGGGTGCAAGGATTGTTTACTTACGCAAAGTTCTTTTAATGCAGTGTCTGTTGCTTTGAGTTTACACTATGGGTGGGACTCGCAACTTAATACCAGCGAGATGTTCTGGATAGATATCTCAAGGTGGATGATTAGTAGTAGATGCAGATGGATTTCGGTCTACTTACCTTGGCGTACCGCCCATGCTTTTGAGCCTCTACCTTTCTTTGCAGCATAGTTAGCATTGGTTTGCGCACATAATCCTGTCAATTGCCCAGCAGTAATTCGTTTACCTCGCTTAGCTGTTTTATCGTCTTTTGGGAGAGAGACATCACTAGTGAACATCATGGGACCCCGGTCCATATTACCATCACTGATCACATCCGCTATTTACTTTCAGTTCTTACTTACTAGTTGCAGTTATACCTATCACTATTATCTCTTGCGTTTGATCCTTTGTAAACGACAAGGCCGGAGGGATTGACAACCTCTCTGTACTCGTTGGGAGCAAAGTTATTTGTATTTGTGTGCAGGTCCGGTCAATCGCTAGTTGCGCCGCTAGCAGTTGACACCTTCTTGTTGAACTTCGGAGTCTCAGGGGATTCGATCCTTGGTATCTTTGCCAAGGGAAAACTACCGCTACACTGCATCTCAAACCTTCCACTTGGGGTAACCAACGAGGGGCGAGAAGCCATCAAGCAAAGTTTTCTGGCGCCGTCGCCGGGGACTCCACTCTTCAAGATAGGGGAGTTGCACGCTATCTTTTACCTTTGCTTTTTAGTCTTGTTAGTTTACCTTTTAGTTTTTGCTTTAGTGTCTTTCATCAAAAATCACAAAAATAGTTATCTTGCTTGCTTGTTGCTATGGGTTCCACCGAGAACACCAAGTTGTGTGACTTCACTAGTCATAACAACGATGACTTTATCTGCACGCCTATCACTACACCTGCCACTTCAGCACCTTCTTATGAAATTAAACCTGCTTTACTGAACTTAGTTATGAAAGATCAATTCTCCGGTGCTGGAGATGATGCTGCTTTACACTTAAACAATTTTGTTGAACTCTGTGATATGCAAAAGTACCAAGCAATAGATGGTAATATTGTTAAGCTTAAGCTTTTTCCTTTCTCCTTGAGAGGAGGAGCTAAAATTTGGTTTCAATCCTTGCCTAGAAATAGCATAGATTCTTGGGACAAGTGCAAGGATGCCTTTATTGGAAAGTACTATCCACCTGCTAAAATTATCCAACTAAGGAGTAACATAATGAATTTCAAACAATTGGATAATGAACACATTGCCCAAGCTTGGGAACGCATGAAATCTCTTGTCAAGAACTGCCCTACTCATGGTTTGACTACTTGGATGGTTATCCAAACTTTTTATGCAGGCTTGAACTTTACCTCGCGGAACTTGTTAGATTCGGCCGTGGGAGGAACCTTTATGTCAACTACACTTGGTGCTGCCACGAAGCTTCTCGATGAGATGATGACCAATTATTCCCAATGACACACCGAACGCGCTCCAACAGGTAAGAAGGTAAACTTTGTCGAGGAGATTTCCTCCCTAAATGAAAAAGTTGACTTGATCATGTCTCTACTTTCCAAGCAATCTTCTATTGATCCTCGTGATGTTCCTTTAAATTCTTTGATTGCGCAAGAACAAGTAGATGTGAACTTTATCTCTAGAAACAATTTCAATAACCATGCTTATAGGAGTAATTTTGGTAGCAATCCTAGACCGTTCCCCTCTAATTCCTATGGGAACAACAATGCTTATCCTAGCACCAAGAACTCCACTTCTGAACTAGAGAGTATGCTTAAGGATTTCATCACTACCCAAAAAGCCTTTCATAAGAATGTAGAAGAAAAACTAGCCAAACTAGATGATCTCTCTTCGAAGGTAGACAATTTAGCCCATGAGGTAGAGTTGCTTAAAATTAGAACTTCCCCTCTTGAGGTGAGGAAGACCACTCCTATGAATGCTATTCAAGTGCAAATTAATGAAAACATTAGGATGTTGGCTAAACTTAAAGAGAGATGGGCTAGAGAAAAGGAGGAAGAAGATAGAATTAAGAACCTTCCTACCCACCACACTGTTGCTACTATCCAAGTTGTTGAGGATATCCAAACTCTTAGCACCCAATGCACTCCTGGTCCCGTTGGACCTATTAATGGTGATGCTATGACCATAGAAACTACCAAACAAGTGAGCCTAAAGGACACCACTACCACTTTACTTGATAGTAGTGACCTTAATTTTGATAATTGCACCCTTACCGAAGTTATTGATTTTCTACACAAGATGTCTAGAGATCCCCGCACTAGCACACTTAACCTTGCCTTCACAGAGCATATCACTAATGCTCTCATCAAAGCTAGGGAGGAGAAACTTAGGGTAGAAGCCTCCATACCTAGAAAGCTAGAAGATGGTTGGGATCCTATGATTAAAATTAAGTTGAATAACTTCTCTTGCTATGCATTATGTGATGTTGGAGCTAGTACCTCTGTTATGCCCAAAAGAATATATGATATGCTTAAATTGAAACCTTTTGATTCTTGTTCTTTTGGTGTTCGTCTTGTTGATTCTTCCATAAAGAAACCCTTGGGGAGGATCGACGATGTTCTTATCATTGTCAATGAAAATTATGTTCCCGTTGATTTTACTATTATGGATATTGAATGTGAACCTTCTTGTCCAATTATTTTGGAACGTCCTTTTCTTCGCACCGTTGGTGCCATCATTGACATGAAAGAGGGGAATATAAAATTCCAATTTCCTCTCAAGAAAGGGATGGAACGCTTCCCTAGAAAGAAGATTAAGTTACCTTTTGAGTCCGTTATACGGGCTAGCTATTCTTTTACTCTTGATAAAACTTGATCTCTTTGCATTATGCCTAGCTTAAAGGCATAAAAGAAAGCGCTTTTGGGAGGCAGCCCACAATGAATAAAATTTTATTTTGCTTTTGTTGTGTCTTGATGTTGTTACTACAGTAGCATCATCATTGTATCTTTACTTTTCAGCTTTGTGCCAAGTGTAGCCTCTGATTGCAAGAAAGTTCAAAAGTTGTGACGTGCTGTCCAGGAAACAGATTATGTCCTTGGACAGAAAAATTCGTATAAAACCACCAGATCATATTTTTGGTCTGAATTGTTTCTACAACGTACTCTATACAATTGGCTTTCGGGCGTCTGTTCTAAGTTTTTTGATTTGAGTTGCAGAAGTGCCCCAAAAAAATTATTTACTACCTGCTGGTCTGTTTTTCACAGATTCTGTCCTGTTTTGCCTTTCCTTCGTTTTGCAAACCTTGAGCTTGCTTTTTCTTTGCAAAAACCTTTTGGCCATCTTGAGAAACAGTAGACCTTCAAGAATATCTTTATTTCCAGCAAGGAAAAATTATTTTATTAAGGGTACTAACCTCGCTAATCAGATTATGATGAGTCATGTATGAAGGGAGTTTTCAAGTGTGCGACGGAAGATGATAAAAAGATTCAGGAGTGTCAAACGCTCAAGCTTGGGGATGCCCCCATGCACCCCCAAGAAATATTCAAGAAGACTCAAGTGTCTAAGCTTGGGGATGCCCCCGTGCATCCCCTTCTCCATCAACAATTATCAGTTCGTCTTTTGTTCCATTATATTTTTATCACTTCATGTGTTATGTGCTATGCTTGGAGCGTCTTGCTTTTAGTTTCCTTTTTAGTTTTCTTTAGCTTTGCTTGCTATTCATAACGAGTTGGAACTCAGCTTTCTTTGTGTGGGAGAGAAAAAAGCTCCACTTCAACCTAGAACACAACATACAATTTTCATGTCTATCTTTGATGTGTGTGTTCTTTGTCTTTCAATAGCTACTATCATGTTCAGCTCTTAGTTTTCATGCTTTACTTTTTGAAGAGCTTTTGTTTAGTTGGTCGCTGGAACTCTCTTTAGTTATCATGCTTATCTTGTTAAGAGAGTTGGCTTCTGTTGCACTGGTTGATATGTCTATGATAAAAATGCTATGTGCATAATGGTGCTTAGTAGTTCATGTTTTCTTATGGTTAGTCTCAAATAGCTGGGGGGTTCTTAATGTGCTATTGAAGTACCAACATGATTTGTTTGCCCATGATGTGGTATGGTTTAGTGATATCTTCCTCCAAGAATTTATTTTGATTGACTTGGCGTATGCTCACGCATATTTAAGACTGTAAAGAAAGTCTATCAAGCCTTGATGATCTTTAATTTCTGAGTAGCGATATAACTTCCATGCCCGATTCAATGTTGCTTTGTCGCTCTGCATGATTATGACCGTCATTGCTCTTTTAGTTGGTCGCTCCCAGTCTTTTGCTAACCTTCGCCTGTACTAAGCGGACTGACTGCTTGTGCATCCAAAATCCTTTAAACCAGTTATGCCATATGAGTCCACCATACCTTCCTATACATGGTATTTACCTGCCATTCCTAACGAAGACTTTCATGTACCATCACGAAATTATTCAAAAAAGGCATTTCTCTTTTGTGCCTCTGTTTTAGCTCATGAGGAAGTAGTAGTTAATTCGTGATCTTTTTAAGTTGGACAAGCTTCACCCCGGGATTGCATGTCTAATGTGCAAACCCATAATACGAGAAGGAACTGGCAAAGAGTGAGCCCGGCTCATTAAAAATTATACAACAAACAAACCCTCCTTCACGCTTTGTTCATGAGAAATCAGAAAACTTCGGCAGTGATAAACAAAGGAGATTAAGAGGATGTGATCGTCCTCATGCGAGAGCCGTTCCTCGAAACTTGTCCAGCTCAAGAAGTGATTGAGTTATCTGCTAGCATTCGTTGACGAAATATGCATATTCTAACAAATAATTATTACCTCTGTTTTTAAAACCAAGAGCTCTGGTACATGTTTAGTTTTTGTTTCCGACCACGGGTTTTCAACCTTGCCAACAAAAGCCACAGTTCGAGAGTCTCCACCTTCTTTCTTTAAAGCACCAACTATTGAGAGCATGATTGTCATTCTGAGTGTAATGTGCATTGTCCCAAAGTACCATTGTCTTCTTCATGACTATGATATCGTTTATTCTGAAATCATTGTATCTAGTCGTCACTTAAACTGTGGAGGTGCCCCTGCATTTATGTTTTGCTTCACTAAAGGGGGCAAGCGAGATATCACTTTGTCATGTTTGCACACCATGCTCACTGCAAATCTATTGAGTGTTTCAGTATCATATTGTAGAACTTTCAGTTCTTTGTGATATTCTCATGAGGCAACTTAATTACTACAGATTCATTGTCTCAGTAAGCATTTGTCATGTGACTGTGAAAAGTTCTTATATGGTTAATAGCATGTCACCACAGAAATTATGCTTGTTATCATTTACCTACTCGAGGATGAGCAGGAATTAAGCTTGGGGATGTTGATACGTCCAAAACGTATCTATAATTTCTGCTTGCTCCATGCCTCTTTTGTGTGATATTGCTATGATATTTATGCACTTCCATACACTTTTGATCATATTTGGACTAACCTATTAACTCAGTGCACCCCAGTGCCAGTTTCTGTTTTCTGCTATTTTTGTATTTCAGGTTTTCCCATTACGTAAACTGCCAGAAAAATTCCGGGAAAAATATATAAAAAATCAGCGTTCCGGAAGCTTCCATGCGGCCAAAGTAGGGCCGGAGGGGGGCCACCAGGGCTCCAGGCGGCCAGAGGGCGCGCCCCCCTCCTGGCCACGCCGCCAGGGCGCCTGGGCCCCCCTGGCCTCCTCTGACGCCCCCCTTTGGCATATATTTACACCGCGTCCCGAAACCCTCGAGGACGGAACCCTTTTTCGCGATCTCATCTCTATTCCGCCGCCGCCGCGCTTCCAAGATCGGGAGCACCAGGAGAACTCTTCCCGGCACCCTGCCGGAGGGGAGGATCACCAACGGGAGCTTCTCCACCACCATGGACGCCTCCCGGATGAGTTGTGAGTAGTCTCCCTTGGACCATGGGTCCATGACCAGTAGCTATGTGACGTTCTCCTCCCCTCTTTGTTCTTCACCGATTAGACCTCGTGAGCTGCCCTACATGATCGAGGCACATATGTAATCCTTATGCTGTTGCTATGATGAGTTTGCTGGGATCCGATGGATTATGAGATTATGTTCAGATTGTGTGTGAGTAATATATTTGATTTACCTCTTTTATATTTATGTTCTTGAGTAATTCTTGCATGTTCTTCGTTGCTGTTTATTGCTTTGGCCAAGTAGTAGGTAGTAACTCCAAGAGGGAATGTTATGCTTGATTGTGGGTTCATGCCCCTCGATGACTAGCTTGAGTGACAGAAACATGAGTCTAGGGGATGTGCTGTTGCCACAAGGGGGAAAACAACGGTGCTTGTACTCGCGGGTGCAAGGATTGTTTACTTTACGCAAAGTTCTTTTAATGCAGTTGTCTGTTGCTTTGAGTTTACACTATGGGTGGGACTCGCAACTTAATACCAGCGAGATGTTCTGGATTGATAACTCAAGGTGGATGATTAGTAGTAGATGCAGATGGATTTCGGTCTACTTACCTTGGCGTACCGCCCATGCTTTTAAGCCTCTACCTTTCTTTGCAGCATAGTTAGCATTGGTTTGCGCACATAATCCTGTCAATTGCCCAGCTGTAATTCGTTTACCTCGCTTAGCTGTTTTATCGTCTTTTGGGAGAGAGACATCACTAGTGAACATCATGGGACCCCGGTCCATATTACCATCACTGATCACATCCGTTATTTACTTTCAGTTCTTACTTACTAGTTGCAGTTATACCTATCACTATTATCTCTTGCGTTTGATCCTTTGTAAACGACAAGGCCGGAGGGATTGACAACCTCTCTGTACTCGTTGGGAGCAAAGTTATTTGTATTTGTGTGCAGGTCCGGTCAATCGCTAGTTGCGCCGCTAGCAGTTGACACCTTCTTGTTGAACCTCGGAGTCTCAGGGGATTCGATCCTTGGTATCTTTGCCAAGGGAAAACTACCGCTACACTGCATCTCAAAGATTCCACTTGGGGTAACCAACGAGGGGCAAGAATCCATCAGGTGGGCGCGAGAACGACGCTAACCCCCCTCCCCCGGCCTACTTATAGGCTCGGGGCGACAAACACGAGGGGGCGGGGAGTGGGATTAACTGCTCCACGCCCCGCACGATCCCCACCATTTGCGCGCCTAATCCGCGCGCATTAACTGCGCGTGGGGAGGTCAATCGATTGCCCCTGCCACACTAGATCCGTGCGCGGACCAAGGCCCAGTAGTGGCGGGCCCCAGCCCATTGCTACGTCCCGTCGCGTGCGTGGGCTGGCAGGCTGATGCGATGGGGCGACGACGCGTGGAGTGCCGCCAAGGGTTGGCATACCCGTGTAGCAGCCTGCCGACCAGATAGTATCTTCTTCCCGAAGATTTGAAGACGGATGTCCGGCTGCCAGGAGCCGTCCCTTTTACAGAGGTCTGGCTGCCAGCAGACGGCTCTTTTCAGAAGATGGTCGAAGGGAGGCAATCCTACTTGGGGAGGGAAGCTGTTGGAACCCCGCAGCCCCAATCGCAAACCGCAGAGTTCCACCATCTTCGGGGACTACTGTCGGAGATATTGACCACAAGTGTCCTCATCGACCACCCATGGTATTTCAAGACAATTGGGGGCCGCCTGTTATCCCCCGGCCACCTGCTCATCGGGCCGCCTCTTGGGACAGTTTACCCCAGGAGCTGGCTGTCAGCAGGCGGCAGGGGCCCGAACACGCGGCAACTCTGTAACCAGCAGCTAGCAGACGGTCCTACGCCTCTCCCTCGGGACGCGTGCTGGGGGACCACGACACAGCTAAGGCATGGCTACAGTTGAGCATGTCCTTAGAGAATCTATAAGGGCGTGGCTATAGTGAATGTGTACCTTATGGGCGCCTCTTAAGCGGCGTATCACTGTAGCCATGCTGCCAGTGACTAAGCCTCGGTCGGAGAAGGCCACGATCCCACTACCCATAGACGGCGGGGCCAGCAGGCGGCCGGCCCCACCGGCCAGTGGGTGAATTAGAGACAAGCGGCCCCTGGCAGGCGACTGGGGGAGATGGTCCTCCTGGTAGCAGGCATCCCACCGTATCCTAGGAGTCTGAACCTCATCAAGGTGACAAGACAGGACGTGGTGGCAGTGTACGGCAGGAGACAGCGGCATTGTAGCCACTTCCCTCCTGACGATGCTGCCGTCAACACAAGAGCGCCTATAGTGAAAGGCAATCAAGAGGGCTCACAGATGGCGGGCCCCAGCAGACAGGCAGAGAGACCAGCACCCGAAGAGGCTGACAGCTGGGGGCCACCCCGCCTGGATTACTATTTTACCCCTGTGGGGTAGGACTATATAAACCCCCCAGGGTCCTCCATGTGGAGGGGTTGAACTCTTAAGAGAAGAGAGACACATAGAGAGAAATAGGGATAAACCCTAGCCATCATCCCCATTCCCTAGAGCGAAGGTAGAGAGCTAGCCTTGCCCTTCTTCCTCCTCTAGACAACACAGCTCAAGGAGCAACCTTGTAGCCACCATAGTGACATTAGTCATGACGCGGAGTCCCTACAGAGAAGGACTAGGGGTGTTATCTCCACGGAGAGCCCCAAACCTGGGTAAGATTCGTAGGCGTCCTAAGTTATGCCTTATCCCGCTTCTAGGGCCCGGCGACGTTCTATTGTCCCCATGCATGATAAGCCATCAGTTGGCATATGTCGCACCAAAACCCCGACAATATGTGTTTTGCTTGGAGCATCTTGTATAATTTGAGTCTTTGCTTGTTAGTTTGCCACAATTATCCTTGCTGGGCACACCCATTTGAGAGAGTTAAATATGGCCTAGGAATTGATAGAACACTATGTGCTTCACTTATATCTTTTGAGTTGAATAGTTTTTGCTCTAGTACTTCACTTATATCTTTTAGAGCACGGTGGCGATAATATTTTGAAGAAATGGTTGAACTCTCATGCTTCACTTATATCCTTTTGAGAGTCTATTAAAACAACATGGTAATGTGTTTAGGCTATAAAACTAGTCTTCACATGATAGACATCCAATATCAATGTAGTAAAAACTTTCACACTAAGTGCATTGAATATGATGAGAAGTTGGATGCTTGATAATTGTTTTGAGATATGAGGATAGTGATATTCTAGTCATGGTAGCGGATTTATTATGAAATTGAGAAATACTTGTGTTAAGGTTAGTGATTCCCGTAGTATGCATGTATGGTGAACCGCTATGTGACGAAGTTAGAGCATGAGGTATTTGTAAAGTGCCAACCTTTGTGTGGAGGTCGGGGGCGCGCGATGGTTAACTCCTACCAACCTCCCCCCTAGGAGCATGCGTTGATTGCTTTGTTTTGATGACTCATAGATTTTTGCAATAAGTATATGAGTTCTTCTGACTAATGTTGAGTCCATGGATTATACGCACTCTCACCTTCCCACCATTACTAGCCCCTCTTGTACCACGCAACTTTCGCCTGTACCATACACCCACTATATATCCTTCCTCAAAACAGCCACCATAATATTCCTCAAAACAGCCACCATACTTACCTACCGTGGCATTTCCATAGCCATTCCGAGATATATTGCCATGCAACTTTCTACCGTTCCATTCATATGACACGCTTCATATTGTCATATTGCCATGCATGATCATATAGTTGACATCATATTTGTGGCAAAGCCACCATGCATAATTTTTCATACATGTCACTCTTGTTTCATTGCACATCCCAGTACACTGCCGGAGGCATTCATATAGAGTCATACTTTGTTGTAGTATCGAGTTGTAATATCAAGTTGTAATGAAAGTGTGATGATCATCATTATTAGAGCATTGTCCCATGGGAGGAAAGGCTAAATCAATAAAGCCCCTCCACACAAAAAAAGGCCAAAGAAAAAAAAGAAAGGCCCAAAAAAATGAAAAAGAAAAGAAAAAGGGACAATTGCTACTATCTTTTTTCCACACTTGTGCTTCAAAGTAGCACCATGTTCTTCATGATAGAGAGTCTCATGCTTAGTCACTTTCATATACTAGTGGGAATTTTCATTATAGAACTTGGCTTGTATATTCCAACGATGGGCTTCCTCAAGTGCCCTAGGTTCTTCGTGAGCAAGCAAGATGGATGCACACCCACTAATTTCTTTAGTTGAGCTTTCATACATATTTAGCTCTGGTGCATCCGTTGTATGGCAATCCCTACTCACTCACATTGATATCTATTGATGGGCATCTCCATAGCCCGTTGATACGCCTAGTTGATGTGAGACTATCTCCCTCCTTTTTGTCTTCTCCGCAACCACCTCTCTATTCCACCCATAGTTCTATGTCCATGGCTCACGCTCATGTATTGCGTGAAAGTTGAAAGATTTGAAAGAGTAGAGTGTGAAAACAAGTGCTTGGCTGAAATCGGGGTTGTGCATGACATGAGTATTTTGTGTGATGAAGAGGGAGCATAGACAGACTATATGATTTTGTAGGGATAACTTTCTTTAGCCATAGTATTTTGAGAAGACATGATTGCTTTGTTAGCATGCTTGAAGTATTATTATTTCTAATGTCAATATAGACCTTTGTCTTGAATCTTTCAGATCTGAACATTCATGCCACAATTAAGAGAATTACATAGAAAAGCTATGTTGGTTAGCATTCCACATCAAAAATTCTGTTTTTCTCATTTACCTACTCGAGGACAAGCAGGAATTAAGCTTGGGGATGCTTGATATGTCTCCAACGTATCTATAATTTTTTATTGTTCCATGCTATTATTTATGATGTTTTCGATGTTTAATGGGCTTTGTCATACACTTTTATATTATTTTTGGTACTAACCTACTAACCCAAAGGCCCAGTCCAGATTGCTGTTTTTTGCCTATTTCAGGGTTTTGCAGAAAAGGAATATCAAACGGAGTCGAAACGGAATGAAACCTTCGGGAGAGATATTTTTGGAGAAAATCACGCACGGGAGACTTGAGAACCACGGAGTAGGGGCCACGAGGTGCCCACGAGGGTGGGGGGCGCGCCCCCTGCCTCGTGGGTCCCTCGTAAGGCCCCCGGTGCCCTCCTTCCTCCTATATAAGCCTACGTACCCCGAAACCATCAGAAGAAGAGAGAAAACCCTAGTTCGACCACCGCAACCTTCTGTTCTCGTGAGATCCCATCTTGGGGCCTGTTCCCGAGCTCCGCCGGAGGGGGGATCCATCACGGAGTGCATCTACATCATCATCATCATCACCTCACCATGAGTTGTGAGTAGTTTACCACAGACCTTCGGGTCCATAGTTAGTATCTAGATGGCTTCTTCTTTCTCTCTGGATCTCAATACAAAGTTATCCTTGGTCTTCGAGGAGATCTATTCGATGTAATCCCTTTTTGCGGTGTGTTTGTCGAGATCCGATGAATTGTGAGTTTATGATCAAGATTATCTATGAGAAATATTTGGTTCTTTTTTGAACTCTTTATGTGTGCTCATAACATCCTTGCAAGTCTATTCGAATTATTGGTTTGGTTTGGCCTACTAGATCTATAGTTCTTGCAATGGGAGAAGTGCTTGGCTTTGGGTTATCTTGCGGTATCCTTTCCCAGTGACAGTAGGGGCAGCAAGGCACGTATTGTGTTGTTGCCATCGAGGATAAAAAGATGGGGTTTACCTCATATTGCTTAAATTAAATTTATCCCTCTACATCATGTCATCTTGCTTATGGCGTTACTCTGTTCTTATGAACTCAATACACTAGATGCATGCTGGATAGTGGTCGATGTTTGGAGTAATAGTAGTAGATGCAGGCAGGAGTCAGTCTACTTGTCTCGGACGTGATGCCTATATACAATGATCATACCTAGATAGTCTCATAATTATTCGCTTTTCTATCAATTGCTTGACAGTAATTTGTTTACCCGCCGTAGAATATCGCCATCATGAGAGAAGCCACTAGAGAACACTATGGCCTCCGGGTCTATTCTCAACATATCAATCTACACTTACTGTACTTTTTCCGCTTTTACTTTCTGTTCTTATAAACAAAAATACCAAAAATATAAACTATCATCTCTATCAGATCTCACTTTCATAAGTGACCGTAAAGGGATTGACCACCCCTTATCGCGTTGGCTGCGAAGTTCTTATTTGTATGTGCAGGTGCGAGGGACTCGCGCGTGGTCTCCTACTGGACTGATACCTTGGTTCTCAAAAACTGAGGGAAATACTTACGCTACTGTGTTGCATCTCCCTTTCCTCTTCGAGGGAATACAACGCAAGCTCGAGAAGTAGCAGCGGCGCTCCGTCCCGAAAGTCTTCTCCTTATTTTTTCTAGGTCAGAAGGGCTTATATACCAGAAGATGGGCACCGGAGATGAGCCTGGGTGAGCATAACCAAACAGGGCGCGCCTGGGGGCCTAGTGCGCCCAGGTGGGTTTTGCCCACCCGGTGGGACCCCTCTGGTGGTTATCAACTCCAGTAATTTTTATATAATCCATAAAAAATGTCCGTTAAGTTTCAGCTTGTTTGGAGTTGTGCAGAATAGGTGGACTAACGTAGCTTTTTTAGGTCCTGATTTCCAATTGCCGGAATTCTCCCCCTTCATGCATTCATTGCAAATTATGAGAGAAAGGGCATTAGAATTACTCCAAAATGCATTATTATTGAAGGAAATATGACCTAGAGGCAATAATAAAGTTGTTATTTATATTTCCTTATATCATAATAAATGTTTATTATTCATGCTAGAATTGTATTAACCGGTAACTTTGTACATGTGTGAATACATAGACAAAACAAAGTGTCCCTAGTATGCCTCTACTTGACTCGCTCATTGATCAAAGATGGTTATGTTTCCTAACCATAGACATGTGTTGTCATTTGATGAACGGGATCACATCATTAGAGAATGATGTGATGGACAAGACCCATCCGTTAGCTTAGCATAATGATTGTTTAGTTTTATTTCTATTGTTTTCTTCATGACTTATACATGTTCCTCTGACTATGAGATTATGCAACTCCCGAATACCAAAAAAATACCTTGTGTGCTATCATACATCACAACGTAACTGGGTGATTATAAAGATGCTCTACAGGTGTTTCCGAAGGTGTTTGTGGTGTTGGCATAGATCGAGAATAGGATTTGTCACTCTGAATGTCGGAGAGGTATCTCTGGGCCCTCTCGGTAATACTCGTCATAATAAGCCTTGCAAGCAAATGACTAATGAGTTAGTCATGAGCTGATGTATTACGGAATGAGTAAAGAGACTTGACGGTAACGAGATTGAACTAGGTATGACGATACCGACGATTGATTCTCGGGCAAGTAACATACCGATGACAAAGGGAACAACATATGTTGTTATGCAGTTTGACCGATAAAGATCTTCGTAGAATATGTAGGAGCCAATATGAGCATCCGGGTTCCGCTATTGGTTATTGGCCGGAGATGTGTCTCGGTAATGTCTAAATAGTTGTCGAACCCGTGGGCTCCGCACGCTTAACGTTCGATAACGATTAGTATTATGAGTTATGTGATTTTGATGACCGAAGTTTGTTCGGAGTCCCGGATGAGATCACAGACATGGCGAGGATTCATATATTGGAAGGCTATGTTCGGACATAGGAAATGTTCCGAGTGATTCGGGTATTTTTCGGAGTACTGGGGAGTTACGGGAATTCACCGGGAGAAGTAATGCGCCTTATTGGGCCATACGGGAATAGAGGGGGCAGGCCAGAGGGGAGGTGGCACACGCCCCCCCCCCCCATGGGTCCGAATTTGACTAGGGGGAGGGGGTGGCGCCCCCCTTGCCTTTTCCTTCTCTCTCTCTCTTTCTTTCCCTCTTTCCTTCTCTCTTACTCCGATTAGGAAAGGGTTTCCTACTAGGAGTTGGAAGTCCTAGTAGGACTCCCTACACAAGGCGCGCCTTAGGAGGCCGGCCTCTCTCCCTCCCTCCTTTATATACGTGGGTAGGGGCACCCCATAGACACAAGTTGACAATTGTTTTAGCCGTGCGCGATGCCCCTTTCTACAGTTACACACCTCAGTCATATCGTCGTAGTGCTTAGGCGAAGCCCTGTGCCGGTAACTTCATCATCACCGTCACCACGCCGTCGTACTGACGAAACTCTCCCTCGTCCTCAACTAGATCAAGAGCTCAAGGGACGTCATCATGCTAAACATGTGCTGAACACGAAGGTGTCGTACGTTCGGTACTTGGATCGGTTGGATCGTGAAGACGTTCGACTACATCAACCGCGTTACTAAACGCTTCCGCTTTCGGTCTACGAGGGTATGTGGACACACTCTCCCCGCTCGTTGCTATGCTTCTCCTAGATAGATCTTGCAGGATTGTAGGAATTCTTTTGAAATACTACGTTCCCCAATAGTGGCATCAGAGCCAGGTTTATGCATAGATGATATGCACGAGTAGAACACAATGAGTTGTGGGCGATAATAGTCTTACTGCTTACCAGCATGTCATACTTTGATTCGGCGGTATTGTTGGATGAAGCGGCCCGGACCGACATTACATGACAGCGTTCATGAGATTGGTTCTACCGACGTGATTTGCACATAGGTCGCTGGCGGGTGTCAGTTTCTCCAACTTTAGTTGAATCGAGTGTGACTATGCCCGGTCCTTGTTGAAGGTTAAAACAACACACTTGACGAAAAATCGTTGTGGTATTGATGTGTAGGTAAGAACAGATCTTGCTAAGCCTGTAGCAGCCACGTAAAACTTGCAACAGCAAAGGAGAGGACGTCTAGCTTGTTTTTGCAAGGCATGTTGTGATGTGATATGGTCAAGACGTGATGAGCTATACATGTTTTGTAAATTATCGGCAACCGGCAGGAGCCTTATGGTTGTCTCTTTATTGTATCAATAAGGAAAGCCATGTAACTGCTTTACTTTATCACTATGAGTTAGCGATAGTAGTAGTAGTAATAGGTTGCGAGATGACCACGACGCTACGATGGAGATCAAGGTGTCAAGCCGGTGACGATGGAGATCATGACGATGCTTTGGATATGGAGATCAAAAGCACAAGATGATGATGGCCATATCATGTCACATATTTTGATTGCATGTGATGTTTACGTTTTTATGCATCTAATTTTTCTTAGAACAACGGTAGCATTTTAAGATGATCCCTCAATAAAATATCAAGGTACAAGTGTTCTCTCTGAGTATGCACCGTTACGACTGATGGGCCTCGAACCCCTCGTTGGTTACCCCAAGTGGAAGGTGTAAGATGCAGTATTGTAGAAGTGTTTTCCCTTAGCAAAGATGCCAAGGATCGAATCCCCAGAGACTCCTAGGTTCAACAAGTAGGTGTCAATTGCTACGGCGCCAGATTAGTAGCAATCAACGTGGACCTGCACACAGATACAAATAACTTTGCTCCCAACGAGTACAGAGAGG
Source organism: Secale cereale (assembly GCA_902687465.1). Taxonomy (NCBI): domain Eukaryota; kingdom Viridiplantae; phylum Streptophyta; class Magnoliopsida; order Poales; family Poaceae; genus Secale; species Secale cereale. The sequence continues at coordinate 805,058,066 of LR738711.1, forward strand.
TTGTCAATCCCTTCGGCCTTGTAGTTCACAAAGGATTAAAAGCAATATGATAGTAGTGATAGATAGTGTTTTGCAATAGTAAGTAAATAGCGAAAAAGTAAATAGCGGGTGTGATCAATGATGGTAATATGGACCGGAGTCTCATGATGTTCACTAGTGATGTCTCTCTCCCAAAAGACGATAAAACAGCTATGTGAGGTAAACAAATTACAGCTGGGCAATTGACAGGACCACGAACGCAAACCAATGCTGACTACATTGCAAGAAAGTTTGAGGTTCAAAGCATGGGCGGTACGCCAAAGTAAGTAGACCGAAATCCATCAATATCTACTACTAAACATCCACCTTGAGATATCTATCCAGAACATCTCGCTGGTATTAAGTTGCGAGTCCCACCCATTGTGTAAACTCAATGCAACAGACAACTGCATTAAAAGAACTTTGTGTAAAGTAAACAATCCTTGCACCCGCGGGCACAAGCACCGTTGTTTTCCCCCTTGTGGCAACAGCACATCCCCTAGACTCATGTTTCTGTCACTCAAGCTAGTCATCGAGGGGCATGAACCCACAATCGAGCATAACGTTCCCTCTTGGAGTCACTACCTACTACTCGGCCAAAGCAATAAATAACAACGGAGAACATGCAAGAATTACTTATGAACTAAAATATAAAAGAGGTGAATCAAATATATTACTCAAGATCAATCTGAACATAATCTCATAATCCATCGGATCCCAGCAAACTCAACATAGCAACAGCATAAGGATTACATAGGTGCCTCGATCATGTAGGGCAGCTCACGAGGACTAATTAGTGAAGCACAAGAACGGGAGGAGAACATCACATAGCTACTGGTCATGGACTCATGGTCCAAGGGAGACTACTCACGAATCATCCGGGAGGCGTCCATGGTGGTGGAGAAGCTCACGGTGGTGATCCTCCCCTCCGTCAGGGTGCCGGGAAGAGTTCTCCTGGTGCTCCCGATCTTGGAAGCGGCGTCGGCGGCGGAACAGAGATGGGATCGCGAAAAGAGTTCTTGTTCTGAGGGTTACGGAGGACCCTTTAAATATATGCCAAAGTAGGGCACCGGGGGAGCTTCGGGGGGCCCAGGCGCCCCCCCGGCGCGGCCCAGGGGGGGCGCCGCCAGGGCGCCTGGAGCCCTGGTGCCCCCCCCCAGGCTGCCCTTCGGACGCAGTGTTGTTTCCGGAACGCTGATTTTTTATATAATTTTTCTGGATTTTTCTGGGCAGTTCTCGAAACGTGAAAACCTGAAATACAAAAACAGCCGAAAAGAGAAACTAGCACTGGGGTGCACTGGATTAGTAAGTTAGTCCAAATATGATCAAAAGTGTATGGAAGTGTATGAATATCATAGCAATATCACCCAAAAGTGGCATGGAGCAAGCAGAAATTATAGATACGTTTTGGACGTATCAACATCCCCAAGCTTAATTCCTGCTCGTCCTCGAGTAGGTAAATGATAACAAGAATAATTTCTGTGGTGACATGCTATTAACCATATAGGACTTTTTCATAGTCATATGACAAAAGCTTACTGAGACAATGATTCTAAAGTAATTAAGTTGCCTCAAGAGAAAATCACAAATGACTGAAAGTTTTACAACATGAATACTGAAACATCAAAAAGATTTGCAATGAACATGATGTGCAAATATGATAAAGTGATATCTAGCTTGCCCCCTTTAGTGATGCAAAACATAAATGCAGGGGCACCTTCAAGGTTTAAGTGATGACTAGATACAATCATTTCAGAATAAACGATATCACAATCATGCAAAAGACAATGCTACTTTGGGACAATGCACATTACACTTAGAATGACAATCATGCTCTCAGTAGTTGGTGCTTCAACATAAAGGTAAAAGAATGGTTATGTGCTAGAGCTTTTTATTTTGAAAACATGGAAGCAATTGTGTCAACGGTAGTAGTACTTCATATGTGTCATGCATAAAACATCCTATAAGTTGCAAGCCTCATGCATCGAATACCAATAGTGCTCGCACCTTGTCCTAATTAGCTTGGATTTCCATGGGTTATCATTGCATTACATATGTTTCAACCAAGTGTCACAATGGGGTACCTCTATGCCACCTGTACAAAGGTCCCAGGAGATAAATCGCATTTGATTTCTCGTTTTTGATAGATCTCAACTTGAGGACGTCCATACCGGGACAACATAGAAAATAGATGATGGACTCCTCTTTAATGCATAAGCATATTCTCATAAGAGATTGAGGATTAAGGTCCAAGCTAAAACTTCCACCATGATACATGGCTTTGGTTGGCGGCCCAATGTTCTTCTCTAACAATATGCATACTTATTCAACCCACGGCAAATCACCCTTACTTCAGACAAGACGAACATGCATAGCAACTCACACGATATTCAACAAAAGTGTGACAGTTGATGGCGTCCCCAAAAACATGGCTACCGCTTAGCGAGCAACTTATAAGAAATAGGATACATAAGCAACATATTCTTTACCACAATAGTTTTTAGGCTACTTTCCCATGAGCTATGTATTGCATGGTTAGTTTGCTTAGTACAGGTGGAGGTTAGCAAAAAGATTGGGAGCGGCCAACTAAGAGAGCAATGACGGTCATAATCATGCAGAGCAACAAAGCAATATTGAATCAGGCATGGAAGTTATATCGCTACTCAGAAATAAAAGATCATCAAGGCTTGACAGACTTTCTTTACAGTCTTGAATATGCGTGAGCATACGCCAAGTCAATCAAAATAAATTCTCGAAGGAAGATATTACTAAACCATACCATATCATAGGCAAACAAACCAAGTTGGTACTCCAATAGCACATTGGGAACCCCCCAGCTATTTGAGATTAACCATAAGAAAACCTGAACTACTAAGCACCATCATGCAAGTAGCGTCTTTATCATAGACACATTAACCAATGCAATGGAAGAAAACTCTCTTAATAAGGTGAGAATGATAATTAAAGAGAGTTCAAGCAACCAACTAGACAAAAGCTCTTTGAAAAGATAAGCATGAATACTAAGAGCAGAGCATGATAGTAGCTATTAAAAGACAAAGAACACACACAGCATAGATAGACATGAAAATTCTATGTTATGTTCTAGGTAGAAGTGGAGCGTATTTCTCTCCCACATAAAGGAATGTTGAGTTCCGACTCGTTATGAAAAACTAAAAAGAAAACTAAAAGCAAGACGCTCCAAGCATAGCACATAACACATGAAGTGATAAAAATATAGCGAAACGAAAGACGAACTGATAATGTTGATGGAGAAGGGGATGCACGGGGGCATCCCCAAGCTTAGACGCTTGAGTCTCCTTGAATATTTCTTGGGGGTGCACGGGGGCATCCCCAAGCTTGAGCGCCTGACACTCCTGAATCTTTTTATCATCTTCCCTCGCACACTTGAAAAATCCCTTCATACATAACTCATCATAATCTGATTAGCGAGGTTAGTACCCTTAATAAAATAATTATACCTTGCTGGAAATAAGGATATTCTTGAATTTCTACTGTTTCTCAAGATTGCCAAAAGGTTTTTGCAAAGAAAAAGCAAGCTCTTGATTTGCAAAGTGAAGGTAAGGCAAAACAGGACAGAATCTGTGAAAAACAGAACAGCAGGCAGTAATTGATCTGTTCGGGATACTTCTGCAACTCAAATCAAAAAACTCAGAACAGATGCACGAAAGACAATTATATAGAGAACGCTTTCGAAACAATTCAGACCAAAAAGATGATCTGGTGATTTTATACGAATTTTTCTATCCAAGGACAGAATATGTTTCCTGGACAGCACCTCACAACTTTTGAACTTTCTAGCAATCGGAGGCTATACTTGGCACAAATATGAAAAGCAAAGATACAATGATGATGCTACAGCAGTAAAAAACATCAAGACACAACAAAAGCAAAAATTTATTCATGTGGGCTGCCTCCCAAAAGCGCTTTCTTTTATGCCTTTAAGCTAGGCATAATGCATAGATAGAGTTTTATCAAGAGTAAAAGAGTAACTAGCCCGTACAACGGACTCAAAAGGTAACTTGATCTTCTTTCGAGGGAAGTGTTCCATCCCTTTCTTGAGAGGAAACTGAAATTTTATATTACCCTCTTTCATGTCAATGACAGCACCAACGATGCGCAAAAAGGGACGTCCCAAAATAATTGGACATGAAGGATCACATTCAATATCCATAATAGTGAAATCAACGGGCACATAATTATCATTGACAACAATAAGAACATCGTCGATCCTCCCCAAAGGTTTCTTTATGGAAGAATCAACGAGACGAACACCAAAAGAACAAGAATCATAAGGTTTCAATTTAAGCATATCATATATTCTTTTGGGCATAACAGAGGTACTAGCTCCAACATCACATAATGCATAGCAAGAGAAGTCATTCAAATTGATTTTTATCATAGGATCCCAACCATCTTCTAGCTTTCTAGGTATGGAGGCTTCTACTCTAAGTTTCTCCTCCCTAGCTTTGATGAGAGCATTAGTGATATTCTCTGTGAAGGCAAGGTTAAGCGTGCTAGTGCGGGGGTCTCTAGACATTTTGTGAAGGAAATCAATAACTTCGGTAAGAGTGCAATTATCAAAATCAAGGTCACGAGCATCAAGTAAAGTGGTACTGGTGTCCTCTAGATTCACATGCTTGGTAGTTTCTATAGTCATAGCATCACCATTAATAGGTCCATTGGGACCAGGAGCGCATTGGGTGCTAAGAGTTTGAACATCCTCAATAACTTGGATAGTAGCAACAGTGTGGTGGGTAGGAAGGCTCTTAATTCTTTCCTCTTCCTCCCTTTCTCTAGCCCATCTTTCTTTAAGCTTAGCCATCATCCTAATGTTTTCATTAATTTGTACTTGAGTAGCATTAATAGGGATGACTTCCCTCTCCTTAAGAGGAGAAGTTTCAATTTTTAGCAATTTTACCTCATTGGCTAAATGGTCTACCTTAAAAGAAAGATCATCTAGTTTATGTAGTTTCTCTTCTACATTCTTATTAAAGGCTTTTGGGTAGTTTCTCTTCTAGCATAGTCTCTAGTTCAGTAGTGCAGTTCTTGGTACTAGGATAAGCATTATTGTTCCCATAAGAATTAGAGGGGAACGGTCTAGGATTGCTACCAAAATTACTCCTATAAGCATTGTTGTTAAAATTGTTTCTAGAGATAAAGTTCACATCTACTTGTTCTTGAGCAATCAAAGAATTTAAAGGAACATCACGAGGATCAACAGTAGATTGCTTCGAAAGTAGAGACATAATCAAGTCAACTTTTTCATTAAGGGAGGAAATCTCCTCGACAGAGTTTACCTTCCTACCTGTTGGAGCGCGTTCGGTGTGCCATTGGGAATAGTTGGTCATCATCTCATCGAGAAGCTTTGTGGCAGCACCAAGTGTAGTTGACATAAAAGTTCCTCCCGCGGCCGAATCTAACAAGTTCCGCGAGGTAAAGTTCAAGCCTGCATAAAAAGTTTGGATAACCATCCAAGTAGTCAAACCATGAGTAGGGCAGTTCTTGATAAGAGATTTCATACGTTCCCAAGCTTGGGCAACGTGTTCATTATCCAATTGTTTAAAATTCATTATGTTACTTCTAAGTTGGATAATTTCAGCAGGTGGATAGTATTTTCCAATAAAAGCATCTTTGCACTTGTCCCATGAATCTATGCTATTTCTAGGCAAAGACTGAAACCATATTTTAGCTCCTCCTCTCAAGGAGAAAGGAAAAAGCTTAAGCTTAACAATATTACCATCTATTTCATGGTACTTTTGCATATCACAAAGTTCAACAAAGTTGTTCAAGTGTAAAGCAGCATCATCTCCAGCACCGGAGAATTGTTCTCTCATGACTAAGTTCAGTAAAGCAGGTTTAATTTCATATGAAGGTGCTGAAGTGGCAGGTGTAGTGATAGGTGTGCTGATAAAGTCATCGTTGTTGTGACTAGTGAAGTCACACAACTTGGTGTTCTCGGTGGAACCCATAGTAGCAAGCAAGCAAGATAACTATTTTTGTGATTTTCGATAAAAAGAACTAAAGCAAAAACTGAAAGGTAAACTAACAAGACTAAAAAGCAAAGGTAAAAGATAGCATGCAACTCCCCTATCTTGAAGAGTGGAGTCCCCGGCAACGGCGCCAGAAAATACTCCTTGATGGGCCTCGAACCCCTCGTTGGTTACCACAAGTGGAAGGTGTAAGATGCAGTATTGTAGCAGTGTTTTCCCTTAGCCAAGATGCCAAAGATCGAATCCCCAGAGACTCCTAGGTTCAACAAGTAGGTGTCAATTGCCACGGCGCCAGATTAGTAGCAATCAACGTGGACCTGCACACAGATACAAATAACTTTGCTCCCAACGAGTACAGAGAGGTTGTCAATCCCTCCGGCCTTGTAGTTCACAAAGGATTAAAAGCAATATGATAGTAGTGATAGATAGTGTTTTGCAATAGTAAGTAAATAGCGAAAAAGTAAATAGCGGGTGTGATCAATGATGGTAATATGGACCGGAGTCTCATGATGTTCACTAGTGATGTCTCTCTCCCAAAAGACGATAAAAAAGCTATGTGAGGTAAACAAATTATAGCTGGGCAATTGACAGGACCACGAACGCAAACCAATGCTGACTACATTGCAAGAAAGGTTGAGGTTCAAAGCATGGGCGGTACGCCAAAGTAAGTAGACCGAAATCCATCAATATCTACTACTAATCATCCACCTTGAGATATCTATCCAGAACATCTCGCTGGTATTAAGTTCGAGTCCCACCCATAGTGTAAACTCAATGCAACAGACAACTGCATTAAAAGAACTTTGCGTAAAGTAAACAATCCTTGCACCCGCGGGCACAAGCACCGTTGTTTTCCCCCTTGTGCCAACAGCACATCCCCTAGACTCATGTTTCTGTCACTCAAGCTAGTCATCGAGGGGCATGAACCCACAATCGAGCATAACGTTCCCTCTTGGAGTCACTACCTACTACTCGGCCAAAGCAATAAATAACAACGGAGAACATGCAAGAATTACTTATGAACTAAAATATAAAAGAGGTGAATCAAATATATTACTCAAGATCAATCTGAACATAATCTCATAATCCATCGGATCCCAGCAAACTCAACATAGCAACAGCATAAGGATTACATAGGTGCCTCGATCATGTAGGGCAGCTCACGAGGACTAATTAGTGAAGCACAAGAACGGGAGGAGAACATCATATAGCTACTGGTCATGGACTCATGGTCCAAGGGAGACTACTCACGAGTCATCCGGGAGGCGTCCATGGTGGTGGAGAAGCTCCCGGTGGTGATCCTCCCCTCCGGCAGGGTGCCGGGAAGAGTTCTCTTGGTGCTCCCGATCTTGGAAGCGGCGGCGGCGGCGGAACAGAGATGGGATCGCGAAAAGAGTTCTTGTTCTGAGGGTTACGGAGGACCCTTTAAATACATGCCAAAGTAGGGCACCGGGGGAGCTTCGGGGGGCCCAGGCGCCCCCCCCCCCCCCCGGCGAGGCCCAGGGGGGGCGCGCCGCCAGGGCGCCTGGAGCCCTGGTGCCCCCCCCAGGCTGCCCTTCGGACGCAGTGTTGTTTCCGGAACGCTGATTTTTCATATAATTTTTCTGGATTTTTCTGGGCAGTTCTCGAAACGTGAAAACCTGAAATACAAAAACAGCCGAAAACAGAAACTGGCACTGGGGTGCACTGGATTAGTAAGTTAGTCCAAATATGATCAAAAGTGTATGGAAGTGTATGAATATCATAGCAATATCACCCAAAAGTGGCATGGAGCAAGCAGAAATTATAGATACGTTTTGGACGTATCAGCGATAGTTTGTCGTGCCGAGACACCACGTGATGATCGGGTGTGATAAGCTCCACGTTCAAATACAATGGGTGTAAGACAGTTTTGCACATGCAGAATACTCGGGTTAAACTTGATGAGCCTAGCATGTACAGACATGGCCTCGGAACACTAGAGACTGAAAGCCCGAGTGTGAATCATATAGTAGATATGATCAACATAAGATGTTCACCGTTGAAAACCGCTCCATCTCACGTGATGATCGAACATGGTTTAGTTGATATGGATCACATGATCATTTAGATGACTAGAGGGATATCTATCTAAGGGGAGTTCTTATGTAATATGATTAATTGAACTTTAATTTATCATGAACTTAGTCCTGATAGTATTTGCAAATTATGGTGTAGATCAATAGCTTGCGATTTAGCTCCTATATTTTTTTGATATGTTCCTAGAGCAAAAATTGAAAGATGATAGTAGCAATAATGCGGACTGGGTCCGTGATATGAGGATTATCCTCATTGCTGCATAGAAGTATTATGTCCTTGATGCACTGCTAGGTGACAAACCTATTGCAGGAGCAGATGCAGACGTTATGAACGTTTGACAAGCTCGATATGATGACTACTTGATAGTTTAGTGTGCCATGCTTTACGGCTTATAACCGGGACTTCAAAAACATTTTAAACGCCACGGAGCATATAAGATGTTCCAAGAGTTGAAAATAGTATTTCAGACTCATGCCCATGTCGAGAGGTATGAGACCTCTGACAAGTACTTTGCCTACAAGATGGAGAAGAATAGCTCAACTAATGAGCATGTGCTCAGAATATCTGAGTGCTACAATCGCTTGAATCAGGTGGGAGTTAATCTTCCAGATAAGGTAGTGATTGACAGAGTTCTCTAGTAACTATCACCAAGTTACAAGAACTTCGTGATGAACTATAATATGCAAGGGATGACGAAAACGATTCCCGAGCTCTTTGTGATGCTGAAATCAACGAAGGTAGAAATCAAGAAAGAGCATCAATTATTGATGGTTAACAAGACCAGTAGTTTCAAGAAAAAGGGCAAGGGGAAGAAGGGAACTTCAAGAAGAATGGAAAGCAAGTTGTCACTCCCGTAAAGAAGCCCAAAGCTGGACCTAAGCCTGAAACTGAGTGCTTCTAACTGCAAAGGAAATGGTCACTGGAAGCGGAAGTTCCCCAAATATTTGGCGGATAAGAAGGATGGCGAAGTGAACAAAGGTATACTTGATATACATATTGATAATGTGTACCTCACTAGTGTTCATAGTAGCCCCTGGGTATTTGATACTTGTTCGGATGATAAGATTAGTAACTCGAAACAGGAGTTGCAGAATAAATGGAGACTAGTTCAGGGTGAGGTGACGATGTGTGTTGGAAGTTGTTCCAATATTGGTATGATCATCATCGCACACTCCCTGTACTTTCGGGATTAGTGTTAAACCTAAATAAATGTTATTTGGTGTTTCCATTGAGCATGAACAAGATTGGATCATGTTTATTGCAATACGGTTATTCATTTAAGTGAGAGAATAATTGTTATTCTATTTACATGAATAAAACCTTCTATGGTCATACACCCAAGGTGAATGGTTTATTGAATCTCGATCATAGTAAATGCACATATTCATAATATTGAAGCCAAAAGATGCATAGTTGATAATGATAGTTTAACATACTTGTGGCACTGCCGTTTAGGTTATATTGGTGTAAAGCGCATGAAGAAACTCCATTCTGATGAACTTTTGGAATCACTTGATTATGAATCATTTGATGCTTGCGAACCATGCCTCACGGGCAAGATGACTAAAACTCTATTCTCCGGAACAATGGAGCGGGCAAGTGACTTATTGGAAATAATACATACTGATGTATGCGGACCAATGAGTGTTGATGCTCGCGGCGGGTATCGTTATTTTCTTACCTTCACAGATGACTTGAGCAGGTATGGGTATATCTACTTGATGAAACACAAGTCTGAAACATTTGAAAAGTTCAAAGAATTTCAGAGTGAAGTGGAGAATCACCGTAACAAGAAAATAAAGTTTCTATGATCTGATCGCGGAGGCGAATATTTAAGTTACGAGTTTGGTCTTCATTTAAAACAATGTGGAATAGTTTCGCAACTCACGCCACCTGGAACACCACAGTGTAATGGTGTGTCCGAACGTCATAACCGTACATTATTAGATATGGTACCATCTATGATATCTCTTACGGATTTACCACAATCGTTTTGGGGTTATGCATCAGAGACAGCCGCATTCACGCTAAATAGGGCACCATCTAAATCCGTTGAGATGACACCGTATGAACTATGGTTTGGCAAGAAACATAAGCTGTCGTTTCTTAAAGTTTGGGGCTGCGATGGTTATGTGAAAGAGCTTCAACCTGATAAGCTCGAACCCAAGTCGGAGAAATGTGTCTTCATATGATACCCAAAAGAAACTGTTGGGTACACCTTCTATCACAGATCCTAAGGCAAGATATTCGTTGCTAAGAATGGATCCTTTCTAGAGAAGGGGTTTCTCTCGAAAGAAGTGAGTGGGAGGAAAGTAGAACTTGATGATGTATTTGTACCTTCTCCCGAATTGGAAAGTAGTTCTTCAAAGAAATCAGTTCCAATGATTCCTACACCAATTAGTGAGGTAGTTAATGAGGATGATCATGAAACTTCAGATCAAGTTGGTACTGAACCTCGTAGGTCAACCAGAGCACGTTTTGCGCCAGAGTGGTATGGTAACCATGTCCTGGAAGTCATGTTACTAGACCACGACGAACCTATGAACTATGAGGAAGCGATGATGATCCCAGATTCCGTAAAATGGCTTGAGGCCATGAAATCTGAGATGGGATCCATGTATGAGAACAAAGTGTGGACTTTGGTTGACTTGCCCGATGATCGGCAAGCCATTGGAAATAAATGGATCTTTAAGAGGAAGACTGATGGTAATGTTACTGTCTACAAAGCTCGACTTGTTGCGAAAGGTTTTCGACAAGTTCAAGGAGTTGACTATGATGAGACATTCTCACACATAGCGATGCTTAAGTCTGTCCGAATCATGTTAGCAATTGTCGCATTATATGATTATGAAATCTCACAAATGGATGTCAAAAATGCATTCCTTAATGGATATCTCAAAGAAGAGTTGTATATGATGTAACCAGAAGGTTTTGTCGATCCTAAAGGTGCTAACAAAGTGTGAAAGCTCTAGTGAGCCATCTATGGACTGGTGCAAGCATCTAGGAGTTGGAATATATGCTTTGATGAGGTGATCAAAGCATATGGTTTTATACAGACTTACGGTGAAGCATGTATTTACAAGAAAGTGAGTGGGAGCACTACAACATTTTTGGAAAGTATATGTGAATGACCGATAAAGATCTTAGTAGAATATATAGGAGCCAATATGAGCATCCAGGTTCCTCTATTGGTTATTGGCCGGAGATGTGTCTCAGTCATGTCTACATAGTTCTTGAACTCGTAGAGTCCGCACGCTTAACGTTCGATGACGATTAGTATTATGAATTATGTGATTTTGATGACCGAAGTTTGTTCGGAGTCCCGAATGAGATCATGGACATGACAAGGAGTCTCGAAATGGTCGAGACGTAAAGATTCATATATTGGAAGGCTATATTCGAACATCGGAAAGGTTCCGAGTGATTCAGGTATTTTTCGGAGTACCAGGGAGTTACAAGAATTCACCGGGAGAATAATGGGCTTTATTGGGCCATACGGGAATAGAGGAGGCAGGCCAAAGGGGAGGTGGTGCGTGCCATCTCTCTTTCCCTCTTTCCTTCTCTCTTACTCCAAATAGGAAAGGGTTTCCTACTAGGACTTGGAAGTCCTAGTAGGACTCCCTACACAAGGCATGCCCGAGGAGGCCGGCCTCTCTCCCTCCCTCCTTTATATACGTGGGCATGGGGCACCCCATAGACACAAGTTAACAATTGTTTTAGCCGTGTGCGGTGCCCCCTTCCACAGTTACACACCTCGGTCATATCATCATAGTGCTTAGGCGAAGCCCTATGCCGATAACTTCATCATCACCGTCACTATGCCGTCATGCTGACGAAACACTCCCTCATCCTCAACTGTATCAAGAGCTCGAGGGACGTCATCATGCTGAACGTTCGCTGAACACGGATGTGCCGTATATTCGGTACTTGGATCGGTTGGATCATGAAGACGCTCGACTACATGAACCGCGTTACTAAACGCTTCCGCTTTCGGTCTACGAGGGTACATGGACACACTCTCCTCGCTCGTCGCTATGCTTGTCCTAGATAGATCTTACGTGCTCATAGGATTTTTTTTTTGAAATACTACGTTCCCCAACAATTATGCATAATAACAACATAAATAAATGTAAGAAAACGTGATGCAAAATGGACATATCAACTCCCCCAAGCTTAGACCTCGCTTGTCCTCAAGCAAAAACCGAAAACAAAAAACATGTCCACATGCTTTGAGAGAGAGGTGTCGATAAAAAAATACGGACATAGAAGCATCATGTTGATTATTATAACAACAACAAATTTAAACATAAGACTTTTGTCAAAGGACTTCTATCATAGACATCACATGAGCAAGTAACATTTCATCACACAGTTGAAGTATAAATCATAAACTATATTAGAAACCAACAAACTATGTTCACAGTCAACTTTGCAACTACAATTCATCATCTTTTCAGGAAGGGTCACGTATCGGAGCCTTTAGGCAAGTGCACTTACTCAACCATCATATACTCTTCTATGACTGCTAACACTCACCGCATACACATGAGCAAAATGTTTCAACCGGACACATAGAAAGATTGGGGCTTATGGTTTTGCATCCCAACGTACTCACCTCAAGGGTGATGTCGACAATAATAACTCATGTCACCCATATTCAACTGGACATATGTGCCTAGATCTTTCCTCACCACATGATGCCTGCCAAAGGATAAAATAAAAAGGAATAGAGAGAAAACTTTGACTCTTTGCATAAAAGTAAAAGATAGGCCCTTCACACAGGGAAGCAAAGGTTGCCATGCGCTTATTTGTTTGTATGCTCAATCCCTTAGTGCAAAAGAATGTCACGTTACATTGCCCCTTGTGATAGCAACCTTTATTGTGCAGTCTGTCGGTTTTATTCTTCACCATCACAAGTTCGTCCAACGCTCAATTTTCTCTTACACTAAATGATCTCACACTTTTAGAATAAATTTTTATTTCCTTATTGCACCGATGACAACTTACTTGAAGGATCTTACTCAATCCATAGGTAGGTATGGTGGACTCTCAAAAAAGGTTTGGGTTTAAGGATTTTTGGATGCACAAGTAGTATCTCGACTTAGTGCGGAATTTTTGGCTAGAAAAGATATTGAGCAAGCACCACATGTTAAAGGATCTATGCCAATATGACTTCTATGTGAATAGGAACAAATATAAATCATTAAGTTGTCTTACTTGTCCAACGTCAACAATTTTGGCATATAATATTTTGATGGGGGCTCACAATCACAAAAGATTTCTAGGATAGTATATTTATATGTGAATCTTCTCTTCCCTTATTAATTCTTGCATGAGTTGCATCATTGACCAATGCTATGTTTGTCAGCCTCTAATAAAATTTTCTACTTATACTTTTCCTTATGTGGTGCTATCACCTACCATAAGATTAGCATATGATCTTCTTAATTTATTTCCTTTCTTTTATTCATTCAATTATAACCTTTCTTTTTATTGTAACATGAAGGTAAAGTAAGAAAAAACTTAAAACTAAACTTTATTATATATCTCACTAACAATTACAAAGATAGATCACTAAGCAAACTCACGAAAAAGAAGGTATCGAATTAAACTTTCATTTATTCTAAAGAAAAAGATCGAACTAGGATAAGTAAATGCAAAAGGATAGTGGGGATGATACGATACCGGGTCACCTCCCCCAAGCATGGCGGAGGCCAAGGGGAGTGTCTATACCCGATACTCAATTTTCTTTCGGTGATGAAGATGATGGTGGTGGTGATGATGAAGTCGCGATTTCATCCTTCAAGATCAAGAGGTTCTCCAATCTACGGATGACGCTCCGAAGGAAGATGATGTGCTCTCGATAAAGAATATTTTCACGAGTGAGATATTTATTTTGCGCACGAACCGTTTCAATGATCCGAAAGGCTTCAATTTCAGTGGGAGTACGAAGAGCATAGTAGGGTTTAAGGATATCTTCTTCTTCCTCTTCTGCTGGCAGTGCTTGCTCAATTGTCGGTGCCTGATCACCGATAACCTCCTTGCCTTTGTCACCTTCTGCAGCTTCTACGGCCTCCTCTCTCTTCAGCTCGATCTTCATCAGCCAAGCATCTTCTTCCATTGGGTTGGAGGATGAGGAAGACATGATGCCGGGCTTGATAGATCTGACCGAAAACAGCAAGAAAAGAAAACAGGAGATTTATGCGCGATAGGGTGGTTAATAGGTTCAGGGGCTATATAAATAATTTTTATCTTGGGAAACAAGCAAATTGTAAAAAAACGGAATCCGGAAGGTGCCCGAGGTGGGCACAACCCACCTGGGCGCGCCAGGTGCCCTGTTGTCTTGTGCCCACCAAGGTACGCTTCCCGGTAGCTTCTTATTTTCCTAATTTTGTAAATATTCCAAAACTAGTATAAAATATTTTTGCGGATTTTTTCGGAGTCCGTTTACTTATCGTATCACGTACCTCCTTATTTTCACGATTCTGGAGTGTTCCGGAAGGATTCTGTTATGTGTTCCTTCGGTGCCAAAGTTTGGATAATATTGCTTTCAACATTAATGGGCGTACTTGAGATATAATACTTTATTCGTTGCCCATTAACAACCTTCGGGTTAGTACTTTCAGCATTATTTATTTTGATGGCTCTAGACCGATAAACCTCCTCGATAACATAGGGGCCTTCCCATTTATATAGGAGTTTGCCTGCAAAGAACCTGAAATGAGAGTTGTACAAAAGAACATATTCTTCGACTTGGAACTCACACTTTTGGATTCTTTTATCATGTCATCTTTTAACTATTTCTTTAAATAACTTGGCATTTTCATAAGCTTGGGTTCTCCATTCATCTAATGAGCTGATATCAAATAACCTCTTTTCACCAGCAAGTTTGAAATAATAGTTAAGTTCCTTGATTGCCCAAAAAGCTTTATGTTCTAACTCAAGAGGCAAATGACAAGCTTTACCATAAACCATTTTATAAGGAGACATACCCATAGGATTTTATAAATTGTTCTATAGCCCAAAGTGCATCATCTAATTTCTTAGACCAATTCTTTCTGGGCCTATTGACAGTCTTTTGCCAAATTAATTTTATTTCTCTATTACTAAGCTCAACTTGGCCACTAGACTGAGGATGATAAGATGATGCAATTCTATGTTTAACATCATATTTAGCAAGCATTTTACGGAAAGCGCCTTGAATAAAGTGTGAACCACGATCAGTCATTAAATATCTAGGGACTCCAAACCTTGGGAAAATAACTTCCTTAAGCATTTTAATAGAGGTGTTGTGATCAGTACTACTGGTTGGAATAGCATCTACCCATTTAGTAACATAATCAACAACAACCAAAATATGTGTGTACCCATTAGAGGAAGGGAACGGTCCCATGTAATCAAGCCCCAAACATAAAATGGTTCAACAACAAGTGAATAATTCATAGGCATTTCTTGACGCTTACCAATATTACATATCCTTTGACATTCATCACAAGATGAGACGAACTTACGAGCATCTTTGAAGAGAGTAGGCCAATAAAATCTAGACTGCAATTCCTTGTGAGCGGTTCTATCACCATCATGATGTCCTCCATATGCTTCAGAGTGACATTTCCGAAGGATTTGTCCCTGTTCATGCTCAGGTACACAACGTCTAATAATACCATCTACTCCTTCCTTATAAAGATGTGGGTCATCCCAAAAGTAATGTCTTAAATCATAAAAGAACGTTTTCTTTTATTGGTAGGTAAAACTAGGTGGTAGATAATTAGCAACAATGTAATTAGCATAGTCAGCATACCAAGGAGTATTATTAGAAATATTTATTGCAGCCAACTGCTCATCAGGAAAACTATCATCAATAGGTAGTGCGTCATCAAGTACATTTTCAAGTCTAGACAAGTTATCAGCTACGGGGTTCTCAGCACCTTTTCTATCAGTGATATGCAAGTCAAATTCTTGTAACAAGAGAACCCATCGAATAAGTCTAGGTTTAGCATCTTTCTTTTCCATAAGATATTTAATAGCAGCATGGTCAGTGTGAACAGTTAATTTTGAATCAACAATGTAAGATCTAAATTTGTCACAAGCAAACACAACTGCTAAGAATTCTTTTTCAGTGGTAGCGTAATTATTTTGAGCACTGTCTAGAGTTTTACTAGCATAATGAATAACATTTAGTTTTTTATCAATTCATTGTCCTAGAACAACACCAACAACATAATTACTAGCATCACACATAATTTCAAATGGTAAGTTCCAATCAGGTGGTTGAAATATAGGTGCAGAAAGTAAGGCTTTGTTAAGTGTTTCAAAGGCTTCAAAGCAATCATCATCAAAAACAAAAGGAACATCCTTTTGTAAAAGGTTAGTGAGAGGCCTACAAATTTTAGAAAAGTCTTTGATAAATATCCTATAGAAACCAACATGACCTAAGAAACTACGAATACCTTTGATATCCTTAGGACATGGAATTTTCTCAATTGCATCAACCTTAGCTTTATTGATACGTCCATTTTTATTCATGCTTAATGTTGATATTTATTGCATTATGGGCTGTTATTACATGTTTTGTCACAATACTTATGCCTTTTCTCTCTTATTTTACAACGTTTACATGAAGAGGGAGAATGCCGGCAGCTCGAATTTTGGGCTGGAAAAGGAGCAAACTCTGGAAACCTATTTTGCACAACTGCAAAAGCCCTGAAACTCAACAGAACGTCGTTCCAGAAAATATAAAAAATATCTGGCGAAAGAAGTCCACGAGGGGGGCCACTGGCTACCCACAAGGGTGGGGGCGTGCCCCCCTTCCCAGGGCGCGCCCCCTGCCTCGTGGGCCAGCCGGAAGGCCCTCGATGCCCATCTTCTCCTATATGAGGTGTTTTGACCTGGAAAAAATCAGAAGGAGGCTTTCGGGACCAGACGCCGCCATCTCGAGGCGGAACCGAGGCGGAAACCAATCTAGGGCTCCAGCAGAGCTGTTCTGCCGGGGATACTTCCCTCCGGGAGGGGGAAATCATCACCGCCGTCATAACCAATAACTCTCCCATCTTGGGGAGGGCTATCTTCATCAACATCTTCACCAGCACCATCTCCTCTCAAACCCTAGTTCATCTCTTGTATCAAATCCTTTGTACCCAAACCTCAGATTGGTACCTGTGGGTTGCTAGTATTGTTGATTACTCCTTGTAGTTGATGCTAGTTGGTTTATTTGGTGGAAGCTCATATGTTCAGATCCATTATGCATATTAATACCCCTCTGATCATGAACAATAGTATGTCTTGTGAGTAGTTACTTTCGTTCGATATTTTGATGAGATGTATGTTGTCTCTCCTCTAGTGGTGTCATGTGAACGTCGACTACATGACACTTCACCATTGTTTGGGCCTAGAGGAAGGCATTGAGAAGTAATAACTAGATGATGGGTTGCTAGAGTGACAGAAGCTTAAACCCTAGTTTATGCGTTGCTTCGTAAGGGGCTGATTTGGATCCATATGTTTCAGGCTATGGTTAGGTTTACCATAATACTTCTTTTGTAGTTGTGGATGCTTGCATTAGAGGTTAATCATAAGTGGGGGGCTTGTCCAAGTAAGGACAACACCCAAGCACCGGTCCACCCACATACCAAATTATCAAAGTACCGAACGCGAATCAGATGATCGTGATGAAAACTAGCTTGACGATAATTCCCATGTGTCCTCGGGAGCGCTTTCCTTTATATAAGAGTTTGTCCAGGCTTGTCTTGCTAAAAAAAGGATTGGGCCACCTTGCTGCACCTTATTTGCTTTTACCGTTTGTCACTTGCTACCAATTACCTTATCACAAAACTATTTGTTACCTATAATTTCAGTGCTTGCAGAGAATACCTTACTGAAAACTGCCTATCGTTTCCTTCTGCTCCTTGTTGGGTTTGATACTCTTACTTATCGAAAGGACTACGATAGATCCCCTACACTTGTGGGTCATCAAGACTCTTTTCTGTCCACTTCAATACCTTTTTTAGAAATCTTATGGCCCAAGACAACACCTTCATTAACCATAAAGTGGCATTTCTCTCAATTCAAGACAAGACTTGTTTGTTCACATCTCTCCAAAACTCGATCAAGATTGCTTAAACAATCATCAAAAGACTTCCCATAAACAAAGAAATCATCCATGAAAACCTCGACAATCTTTTCACAAAAGTCAGAGAATATAGCAGTCATACATCTTTGAAAAGTAGCAGGCGCATTGCATAAACCAAAAGGCATACGTCTATAAGCATAAGTTCCAAGGGGACAAGTAAAAGTAGTCTTTTCTTGATCAGGTTGAGGTATAAGTATTTGCGAAAACTCAGAGTATCCATCAAGGAAGCAAAAGTGTGTGTGCTTTGATAATCTTTCTAGCATTTGATCAATAAAAGTTAGAGGGTAATGATCTTTTCTAGTTGCTTTATTTAATTTCCTAAAATAAATTACCATTCTATAGCCTGTAGCAATTCTTTGTGGAATAAGTTCTTTCTTATCATTAGGAACAACAATAATACCTCCTTTCTTAGGAACAAAATGAACGGGACTTACCCATCTACTATCAGCTATAGGATAGATTATACATGCTTCCAGAAGTTTTAATATTTCCATTCTTAGCACTTCTTTCATTTTCAGATTTAACCGACATTGATGATCGACAACAGGTTTAGCATCAGGTTCCATATTAATCTTATGCTGACATAGAGTGGAACTGATGCCCTTTAAATCATCAAGAGTATATCCAATAGCAGCTCGGTGCTTCCTTAGAACTTTCAATAATCTTTTTTCTTTATGTTCTAAAAGGTTAGCGCTAATAGTAACATGATATATCTTCTTTTAATCAAGATAAGCATATTTCAAAGTTTCAGGCAATTGTTTTAATTCAAACGCAAGATCACCTTTAGGTGGAGGAGGACCTCCTAGAGTTTCAATAGGTAGATTGTGTTTAAGCAGAGGATGTTGCTCAAAGAAAATATCATCTATTTCATTTCTTTCGTGCATATGTAAATCATTTTCATGGTCTAGCAAATATTTTTCTAGAGGATCAGTAGGAGGGACAACAATAGAAGCAAGACCAATAGTTTCATCATTACTAGGCAATTCTTTTTCATGAAGCTTTCTATTAAACTTGGAAAAATTAAATTCATGAGACTCATCACCAAAACTAACATCGAAAGTTTGTTTCTTACAATATATTCTAGCATTAACGGTGTTCAAGAAAGGTCTACCAAAGATAATGGGACATAAGTCGTCTTGTGGGGAACCAAGAACAAGAAAATCAGTAGAGTATTTTATTTTCCAACACAAGACTTCAACATCTCTAACAATCCCAATTGGTGATATAGTATCTCTATTGGCAAGTTTAATAGTGACATCAATCTCTTCTATCTCTGTGGGTTCTATGTCATTCATAATTTCTTGGTATAAAGAGTAGGGAGTACCACTCATGCTAGCACCTATGTCACATAAACCATGATAGCAATGATCTCCTATTTTGAATGAGATAACTGGCATGCCAACAACAGGTGTGTGTTTATCCTTTTTATCAGGCTTGGCAATTCTAGTAGCTTCTTCACTACTGGAAATAACATGCCCATCTACATTTTCTTCCAAGAGATCTTTGACCATAGCAATATTAGGTTCTACTTTAGTTTGTTCATCTGGTTTAGGTGTTCTGATATAACTTTTGTTAACCATAGTTGAAACTTTAGCATGTTCCTTTATCCTAACAGGAAAAGGGGGTTTCTCAATATAAGCAGTAAGAACAACTGGATTAACATTATAAAGTATGGTTTCTTCTTTAACTAGTACTGGTTCTTTAATTCTTCTTTAATAGGTGGGTGATATTTAAACCACTTCTCTTTAGGTAGATCAACATGAGTAGCAAAAGATTCACAAAAGGAGGCTACTATCTCAGAGTCAAGTCCATATTTAGTGCTAAACCTTGAAAAAGCATCAATATTCATACAAGATTTAACACAATCATACTTAAGCTTAATACCTGACTCTTTCCTTCGTCGTGTTCCCAATATTCAGAGTTTCGTTTAACTCTTTACAAAATATCCTGCCGGAATTCAATAGTTTTCTTCATAAAAGAACCAGCACAAGAAGTATCAAGCATGGATTGATCATTACGAGAAAGCCAAGCATAAAAAATCTGAATAATGAGAGCTCGTGATTGGGGCATGAATATAACATTGACTTAAGCCTCCCCCAAGCTTGAGCGATACATTCTTCTTCACGAGGCCAAAAATTATATATGTAATTCCAATCATGATGAACTAGATGCATAGGATTTTTTTTTGGTGAAACTCAATTTTCAATCGGTTCCAGTTCCAAGATCCAATATCATCGCATAGCCTATGCCATGCTAATACTTTCCCCTTCAAAGATAAAGGAAAAACCTTCTTCATAACTTGATCCCCGGGTAAACCTGCAAGCACAATCCACAAATTTGTTCCACATATATCAAGTGCATATTAGGATGTTCGGTTCCATCTCCTGCATAAGGATTCGCTAGCAGTTGTTCTATCATACCCGAAGAGCTTTCATATTCAACGTTTTCAGTAGGTGCAGCGGGTTGAGGGGCAGCTAATTGTGGTTCCGGTCGAGGTGAAGATACCCCGAACAAACCCCTCAAAGGATTGTTCTCCATAGTAACAAGTGACAATAAATTTCAACACACTATATGAATGTTTCCTTACAAATTTCAATTTACCAAAATTGCTTCACTCCCCGGCAACGGTGCCAGAAAATAGCCTTGATGACCCACAAGTGTAGGGGATCAATTGTAGCTCTTTTCGATAAGTAAGAGTGTCGAACCCAATGAGGAGCAGAATGAAATGACAAGTGTTTTTCAGTAAGGTAATATCTGCAAGTGCTGAAATTGTAAGTAGCAGAGTAGTTTGATAGCAAGATAATTTTGTAATGATGAAGTAACAATAGTAGCAACATAAGTGCAGTAAGATAGCCAAATCTTTTTGAGGCAAAGGACAGGCCAAGACTGTCTCTTATAATAAGCACAACGTTCTTGAGGGTACACGGGAATTTCATCTAGTCACTTTCATCATGTTGGTTCAATTCGTGTTCGCTACTTTGATAATTTGATATGTGTGTGGATCGGTGCTTAGGTGTTGTTGTTACTTGAACAAACATCCTACTTATGATTAACCCTCCCGCAAGCATCCGCAGCTACGACAAAAGTATTAAAAATAAATTCTAACCATAGCATTAAAATTTTGGATCCAATCGGTCCCTTACGGAATAGCGCATAAACTGGGGTTTAAGCGTTTGTCACTCTCGTAATCCACCATCTAATTACTACCCCACAATGCATTCCCTTAGGCCCAAATTTGGTGAAGTGTCATGTAGTCGACGTTCACATGACACCACTAAGGTAATCACAACATACATACTATCAAAATATCGAACACATATCAAATTCACATGATTACTTGCAACATGATTTCTCTCGTGACCTCAAGAACAAAGGTAACTATTCACAAATGATGAACATGCTTATGATCAGAGGAGTATTAAATATCATAATGGATCTGAACATATAATCTTCCACCAAATAAACCATATAGTAATCAACTACAAGATGTAATCAACACTACTAGTCACCCACAAGCACCAATCTATAGTTCCGGTAACAAGATTGGACACAAGAGATGAACTAGGGTTTGAGATGAGATGGTGTTGTTGAAGATGTTGATGAAGATAGCTCTCCCCAAGATGGGAGAGTTGTTGGTGATGATGATGACGATGATTTCCCCCTCCGGGAGGGAAGTTTCCCCGGCGGAATCGCTCCGCTGGAGGGCAAAAGTGCCCCTACCCAAGTTCCGCCTCTAGACGGCGGCCCTCCAGCCCAAAAGTCTTCTCCTTATTTTTTTTCTAGGTCAAGAAGGGCTTATATACCAAAAGATGGGCACCGGAGATGGGCCTGGGTGAGCACAACCCACCAGGGTGCGCCTGGGGGGCCCGGCGCACCCAGGTGGGTTGTGCCCACCTGGTGGGCCCCCTCTGGTGGTTATCAGCTCCAATATTTTTTTTATATTCCATAAAAAATCTCCGTGAAGTTTTAGCTTGTGAGGAGTTGTGCAGAATAGGTGGCCTCACGTAGCTTTTTCAGGTCTAGATTTCCAGCTACCGGAATTCTCCCCCTTGGTGCATTCCTTGCAAATTATGGGAGAAAAGGCATTAGGATTACTCCAAAAAGCATTATTATGCATAATAACAGCATAAATAACAACAAGAAAACATGATGCAAAATGGACGTATCAGCACTCGGTTTCAGGCTTAGGACCAGTTTTAGATTTCTTCGTGGGAGCGGCAACCTATTTGCCGTTCTTCTTGAAGTTCCCCTTCTTTCATTTGTCCTTTTTCTTGAAACTAGTGGTCTTGTTAACCATCAACACTTGATGCTCCTTCTTGATTTCTACCTCCGCCGATGTCAGCATCACGAAGAGCTCGGGAATTGTCTTTTCTATCCCTTGCATATTATAGTTCATCACGAAGCCTTTGTAGCTTGGTGGCGGTGATTGAAGAACTCTGTCAATAACACTCTCAGGTGGAAGGAAAATTCCCAACTGAGTCAAGTGGTTATGATACCCAGACATTTTGAGTATGTGTTCACTGACAGAACTATTCTCCTTCATCTTGCAGCTATAGAACTTGTTGGAGACTTCATATCTCTCAACCCGGGCATTAGTTTGAAATATTAACTTCAGCTCCTGGAACATATCATATGCTCCATGATGTTCAAAACGTCTTTGAAGTCCGGTTCTAAGTCGTAAAGCATGGCACGCTGAACTATAGAGTAGTCATCACATTGAGCTTGCAAGATGTTCATAACATCTGCTTCATCTCCTGCTGTAGGTGCGTCACCTAGTGGTGTATCAAGGACATAATTCTTCTGTGCAGCAATGAGGATAATCCTTAAGTTATAGACCCAGTCTGTGTAGTTGCTACCATCATCTTTGTCAGGACCGGTTTTCCAATAAAACATTTATTGAAAAATCGCCCCTTTCATCAAACTAGTATAGAGAAATCCTCCATACTGGCAGACAAATCCTTGATACAGAAATCCAGAAGTGCTAAATATTATACAGGGTTGAGCTGAGGCTGCTCAACAATTTATTACAAGCACGCCAATATTATACATAGAGGCGGATATGACACAACTGGATATGGTGGCATAACTACTAACTCGAGGATATGGTGGTAGTGGATATGTCACAGCGGTGTGGGTGGCGTGACTCCAATATCTTACACTCATCAAGCGCCGGAGTGAGGCTTGATGATTTTATTATGGTGGCGGAAGCGTATATAATACAAGTGACCAACTCCAGGATCGCAAGGGACTGACTGGGACTCCTCTAGGCGTCGGACTCGCTATCGAACTCTTCATCCATAAGATCGCCTTCGTCAACATCTGGCAAAATCAACAAGCCAGGTGAGTACTTTGAATGTACTCGAAAGACAGTTCGGACATAAGATATAACAAATGCAAACATGATGCATACGAGCAATAATGCACACGTGAGTAATTCAATTAGCACTACAATATATAAGAACAGCTAAAGACCGATCGGGTGTCTGAAGCGACGCCTCGAAAGGTAAAATAGAACAACATGCCGCAGTCGGGCGTCGGGGCGACACCGCAGAAAGGGCTTATATCAAAAGTAAATAACAAGAATGCCACAGTCGGACGTCTGAGCGACGTCACATAAAGGGCTCATATCAAAAGTAAACAACAAGAATGCCACAGTCGGACGTCTGAGCGATGTCACATAAAGGGCTTATATCAAAAGTAAATAACAAGAATGCCACAGTCGGACGTCTGAGCGACATCACATAAAGGGCTTATATCAAAAGTAAATAACAAGAATGCCACAGTCGGACGTCTGAGCGACATCACATAAAGGGCTTATATCAAAAGTAAATAACAAGAATGCCACAGTCGGACGTCTGAGCGACATCACATAAATGGCTTATATCAAAAGTAAATATTCGGGTAGTTCCTGGAGGTAGTACCATCCTAAGGAAATACTCAGCACATAAAAGTAAACAGGTTAGTCCATTCACAGAAGTATCATTCAACCGGGTTTACCCTGACACTGAGACTGACACGGATCAGCTAACCAACATCCTCGACCAAGGACTTGGTTACACGAATGGTTTTGACTCTGCAGAGCTTGTACTTTACCACAGCCAACGGATTCCAGTAGTCACTAAGGACTAGTTCCGCTCACGATATTTCAGAAGAAAACACATCTAACCAGTACACACCCATTTCACATTCCGTTGCTAGGAATCACCCTAGGCAACGTTCAAGAAAAACTCCTGAGGCGGGGAGGACACTCCTCGAATAGCATGGGATCAAATTTATATTTGCGCGCTCTAAGGGGTGCCCCCCTCTCGGTCCCAACCGGAAACACCCATGCCCCCTGACCGGATGACGGCTTTAATCCAGGGCCATGGAACCTTCATCACGGCCTCTCTATTTGGTGTGTACCGAGAAAGAGGTTTGCAACTTACTAAACCGCATTCTTTAAAGAAAACATGTGGCAGCACAAAAAGAGAATTGAACGGGATCGAGACTTGACCCACGTCGACACCGGAGTTAAACAGATGTTAAAGAACTGGCATGCTCCAACAATACCAGCTTACAACCTGTCATGCCACAACATGACTAGGTTGTCTCTCCATATCACGGTCTCATCAAGTTTGTATCTCACTTGCAGCTTACCATGCATGAAATATAACATTCAACAATGCTTATATAAACATGCCATAAGAAAAGCCTCTCAAGCAAACATGAAAAACACTCATCATATCAAAAGTTCAAACATGCTTGCCTGGTTCGG
The DNA here is from genome assembly GCA_902687465.1 of Secale cereale. Classification (NCBI taxonomy): domain Eukaryota; kingdom Viridiplantae; phylum Streptophyta; class Magnoliopsida; order Poales; family Poaceae; genus Secale; species Secale cereale. The sequence continues at coordinate 805,083,033 of LR738711.1, forward strand.
AGTAGTCGGAGTCTAGTTCGGCGAAGTTTGCGGCTCCGTCACCTCCGTCGGTATCTACGGTATAAAAAAAAACCGAATACTACGTAAATACGGGCATGCGCAAAAAGTGTTCCAAATATTTTTCAAATAAATATGATAAAAAACTAGGCAGGAATATAAAGATGACAGAAAAAGAATCAACTAGAAATCCCTTTTAGTTTAAAAGTTATAAAGAAAACAGACCCAGGGACTAGTCTGTAATGAAACAGAAACTATCCAGGGGTTAGTTTGAATAAACAGAAAACGTTTCGGACGAAAATACGCCGAACCAAAAGGAAAACGCACTTTGCCCGAAGGCGTTTTCAGAAAACGGTTCGAATAAAAAGAGGAAGCTGACAGGGGGGGCCCGCATGTCAGGTTTAAAAGAGGGGAACAGAGTCGCCGGCGCCAGAGGCCTGCGGTGATCGCCGGCGGCGAACTACTGCGAGGTAGAGGGAGGGGGAGGTACCGGCGTGTTCAGGAGGCTCTTCCGCGTCGGTGGGTGGTGGAAGCGACCGAAGGGAGGGACCACAACGACGGCGACTTCCTCGACGGCGGACGGCGGCGTCGGGCGATGGTGGATCTCACCGGACGGGGTCTCTGACTTCAAATAGATACTTGGGTTAGACTAGGTGGTGGACTAGGAGGCTGCTGGCCGAGTTTGAGGAGCTGGGGTGCTCTCACCAGAGCGGAACTTGCCGGAGCCCGAAGCGGATCGGGGCGGCCGGAGTCGGGGAAGAAGGCCCTCCCGAGGCCCCTTGAGTGGTTTTGGCGAGGTTGTGGAGAGGTGTGGTGGGCGCGGTGGCTTCACAACGCCTCTGGAGCTCTATTTATAGGCGGGCGAGGGAGGTGCCGTGGACGGAGTATCTCCGGCGGGGATTACGGCGAGGCAGTGGTTGGACAGGTAGTTTAGGTGGCTGAGCATCTTCAGTGTGGTCTACTGGCTCCATTCCATGCCTAAGTTTGATCGCATCAGGCTTGCTCCGTTGTTTCAACGGAACGGCGCATCACGGGCTCGTCGGCGGCAGAGAGCGCGTTCTGCGCTACTCAGGCCACGGCGACGGTCCTGCAGTGCGCTTGGAGGGAGATGATGGACACGTGGAGGCCACCGATGGCTTGGGCGGTGCGGAGCGGCGCCGTGTTGCAGAGTTCATCTCTGACGGCCGCCACGGGCGGTACTGTCGCCGCTGGACTCGCCGGAGACGATGGGATGGCTCAGCACCGACGCCCACGTCCGGCCAACCAACCATGCGGCGCACGGATAAGGAGAGGGAGCAGTGCACAAGTGGCCAAGCGAGTCACTGGCGAGATGGGCGTTGGCGACTGAAGAAAACGACACCGTCGACTGAAGATCAACACTGAACTCTGAAATTCAACAGTAACAGTGCAAGAAAGGTGTTTGATGAAATGTTTAATGCATGTGGAGAATTTTCCTAGAGCTGGGACTTGGTGAGGGGGTCTCTTGATGCATCTAGGGGCTGTATGAATTTCCTCAGAATTTTTGGGAAGAAGAAAGAATGAATTTCACCAAAAATAGCAAACCTGTTCCAAACTTGCAGCAAGCATATTTTGAAAATTTTGAACTGATGACCAGTAGGTCTTGATGGATATGAGTTGAGGTTACTAAGGACTAGCCCTAGGAATTTATTTGGAGCAAAGATTCAAAAGGAAACTAGTAGTTCCTTTGTAAACCACTAGGGCTCAAATAAATGACAGAAAAATATTTTGTGGTGTAATTAAATAGAAATAAAATCTATAAGAAGTTGAAACCTGCTGGAAATGATGCTTAACTTGGCCCAAGATAGGGAAGAAGATTTCTGAAGAAAGTTACCCACCAAGGTCATGGCAAGAGGGTATTCTTTTGAATAGGTAGGGATAAATCCAAGGATTTAAAAGAGTTCTTTTTAACAAAAGAAATAGTAGAATGATCCAAAAGTAATTGTGTTGAACCAACACAAGTTGAAAGACCCTCAAGACCAGAATCAAAAAAAAAAATTGAGAAGGGCTCAAAAAGATTTGTCAGAAGCAAAAATTTGGGAAGGAGGGTCTCTCAAAGGAAAATTTCAATAACCTCCTTTAAATCAAATAAAGCATTTGGTAAAAACCAAACCAAAAATTTTGGGGTGTTACAACACCCACCCCCTTAGGAAAAATCTCGTCCCCGAGATTCCGGCTGATCCTCAAATAGGTGTGGGTACTCTGTTCGAAGAAAATCCTCTCTCTCCCAAGTTGCTTCATCTTCGGTGTGGTTGCTCCACTGAACCTTGAAGAATTTAATTGTCTTCTGACGGGTCCTCCTTTCAGACTCCTCCAATATTTTTACTGGACGTTCCCTGTAGGTGAGGTCTGGTTGCACGTCAATGTTCTCATGAGATACACGCTTTTCTGGGTTGCTTACACACTTCCTCAATTGTGATATGTGGAACACGTCATGGACGTCAGATAGTTCTTTGGGTAGGTCTAGCTGGTAGGCTACTGTGCCTCTTCGTGCAGTCACACGGAAAGGTCCAATAAAACGTGGTGCTAGCTTTCCCTTAATTTTGAATCGCTGCAGGCCCCGCATAGGGGATACTCTTAGATACACATAGTCACCGGGTTCAAAACTGACTTCACGATGTTTCTGGTCATAATAACTCTTTTGTCGGCTCTGGGCTGTCTTGAGTTGGTCCCTGATTAATTTAACCTTCTCCTCAGCTTCTTTGAGCATGTCTGGGCCGAAGATACGGCTGTCTCCTGTTTCTGACCAATTTAATGGGGTACGGCATCTTCGCCCATATAATGCTTCAAAAGGTGCCATCTGTAGACTAGATTGGTAACTGTTGTTGTATGCGAACTCGGCATAAGGTAAACTTTCTTCCCAACTGGTTCCATAAGTGAGAACACATGCCCTCAGCATGTCCTCTAGTATTTGGTTTATACGCTCAGTCTGTCCTCCAGTCTGTGGGTGATATGCCGTGCTGAATACTAGTTGAGTTCCCAGAGCTTGTTGCAAATGATCCCAAAATTTAGGGACGAATTGAGTGCCTCTGTCGGATATTATGGTCTTTGGGACTCCATGCAGACAAACAATACGGGAAAGATAAAGCTTGGCAAGCTTCTGAGTGGTGTAGGTTGTCTTTACCGGAATAAAATGTGCCACCTTGGTCAACCTATCTGTGATGACCCATATGGCATCATTTCCGTGTCGTGACCGTGGTAGTCCGACAATAAAATCCATTCCAATCTCGTCCCATTTCCATTCAGGTATCTTGTTTGGCTGTAATAGTCCTGCTGGTTTTTGGTGCTCGGCTTTAATGCGCTGACATGAATCACAACAGGCAATGAATGTGGCTATATCCCTCTTCATACCGTGCCACCAAAATCTTTCCTGAATGTCCTTGTACATTTTTGTTCCTCCAGGGTGGATGGAATATGGAGCGGTATGGCCTTCGGTCAAAATTTGTTGTTTGAGGTCTTCTATATTTGGCACGCAAAGCCTGTCTCCGTACCATAATATCCCCTCATTGTCTATGACGAATTCTGAGGCTTTGCCCAGACTTACTTTTCGTTTTATGCCTTCGATGCTGGGGTGTCCACGCTGGGCTTTCTTAATTTGTTCCATTAGGGTGGGGTGTATTTCTAAATTTGATATAGAGCCTTCAGTGACCAACACCATGTTGAGTTTGGCAAACTCCCTTTGAAATTCTGGTCTCAAGTTTTGTGAACTGTCGTTGCTGGAGCTTGGATTACGGCTGAGAGCATCTGCCACTACATTTGCCTTTCCTGGATGGTAGTGAATGCCAACATCATAGTCTTTTACTAGTTCCAACCAGCGTCGTTGTCGCAAATTGAGTTCTGGTTGTGTGAAAATATATTGGAGGCTTTTATGGTCTGTATATATTTCACAACGATTTCCAAGCAAAAAGTGCCTCCATTCTTTGAGTGCATGAATAACTGCTGCTAATTCCAAGTCATGAGTGGGATAGTTCTCTTCATGCTTTCGCAATTGCCTGGAAGCATATGCGACTACTTTGCCTTCTTGCATTAATACGCATCCGAGGCCTTTCCGGGACGCGTCGCAATATACTTCAAAATTTTTGTGTATGTCTGGTACGACCAATACTGGTGCTGTGGTTAATCTCTTTTTGAGTTCTTGGAAACTTTTCTCGCAATCCTCAGTCCACACAAATTTCTTATCCTTCTTGAGTAGTTGTGTCATAGGCTTTGCTATGGTGGAGAATCCTTCAATAAATCTTCTGTAATATCCAGCCATTCCCAGAAAGCTTCGTACGTCGGTTACGTTGGCTGGTGGTTTCCAGTCGAGTACAGCCTTGACTTTTTCTGGGTCTACGGCAACACCTTCTTGGGTTAATACGTGGCCCAGAAAACCAACTTGTTTTAGCCAAAATTCACACTTACTGAATTTGGCGTACAATTGATGCTTCCTTAATTCTCCTAGCACAATTCTGAGATGTTCAGCATGTTCTTCTGGTGTTTTGGAATATACCAAAATGTCATCAATGAACACCACAACGAATTTGTCCATAAATTTCATGAATACTTTGTTCATGAGGTGAACAAAATATGCGGGGGCGTTCGTCAGTCCAAACGGCATCACTGTAAATTCATATAACCCGTATCTGGAAGTGAATGCTGTTTTAGGGATATCTTCTGTCCGTACTTTTAATTGATGATATCCCGACCTTAAATCAATTTTTGAGAAAACCTTGGCTTGTGCAAGCTGGTCAAATAAATCATTGATCCGTGGCAGCGGATATTTGTTTTTGATGGTAACCATGTTGAGTGCTCGATAGTCTATACATAATCTCAGTGTTCCATCCTTTTTCTTGGCAAATAATACTGGCGAACCCCAAGGTGAGGAGCTGGCCCGGATAAATCCTTTGTCCAGTAATTCCTTTATTTGCTTCTTCAATTCTACCAACTCGGAAGGTGCCATCCTATAAGGTTTCTTGTAAATGGGAGTGGTTCCAGGTGCTAGTTCAATAGTGAATTCTATTTCTCGATCTGGTGGCATGCCTGGTAGCTCTTCAGGAAATACATCAGGAAACTCACATACCACTGGAACTTCATTTAAATCTGAAATATCCACCTTGTTCAATCTTGGTCGCAATGATACTGGTCTTACTTGAGCTGCAATTTTTATCGTCTTCCCTTGGTGATGAGTGAGGATCACAGTTCGATTGAAACAGTCGATAAATCCCTTGTTGGTAGTTAACCAGTCCATTCCTAGGATAACATCCAATCCCTTATTTTCCAAAACAATGAGGTTTGCTTGAAACTTTAATCCCTCGAGCTCAATAATCACACCTTGGCAATAACTCTGGGTGATTTGCTTAATCCCGGGGGACTTGATGGTCATAGAATTTTCCAAGGGGAGAATTGAAAAATTATGTTGTAAAGCAAATTTCTTTGAAATGAACGAATGAGAAGCTCCAGAATCAAACAAAACCGTGGCAGGTATTGTGTTGACAGGAAACGTACCGAGTACGATATCCGGAGCATTTTGCGCTTCTTCCTTGGTCACAAGGTTCACGTGACCCTTCTTGTGATTGTTGCTGGGATTGAAGTTGTTACGCTTGGGGGCTGAATTATTTCCACCATTATTTGTCTTGGGGGCCGAGTTTCTTGGCTTTGGGCATTGCTTGGCATAGTGTCCTTCCTCTCCACAAGCGAAGCAAGTAACGCCCGGGTGATACGTAAAATCTTTATCCCTTGCATGAAAATTCTTGTTTGAGCGGGGAACATTGTTTGCGGATTTGTGCGCCCCATTTTTCCGAGAATCAATCTTGTTCCGGTTGTCGCGAGATTGAGAAGTCTTGTCCCGCTTGCGCTTGCGAAAATCCTCCAAGCTACGGCGTTCATTCTCCAAGGTAATAGCTTTGTCCACAAGTGTTTTGAAATCCGGAAAGGTGTGCACGACCAGTTGGCATTTAAGTGCTGGTGCCAGGCCGTCCAGAAATTTTTCCATCTTTTTATTCTCAGTCATATGTTCTTCGTTGGCGTAGCGAGATAGTTGAGTAAACTGACTGTTGTACTCAGTTACTGACATGCTTCTCTGCTTGAGGTCATCAAACTCCCTTTTTTTGATCTTCATAATACTTCTGGGAATGTGTGCCCCACGAAAATTTTCCTTAAACTCCTCCCAGGTGATGTTGTTTTCATTGGGGTGCATATGTAGAAAATTTTCCCACCACGATGCAGCTGCTCCGGTAAGGTAGTGAGGTGCATAAAGTACTTTCTCACGGTCTGAACATTGTGCGATAATTAATTTCCTCTCAATGTCTCGAAGCCAGTCATCAGCCTCAAGGGGTTTATCCGTGTGGGAGAACGTCGGGGGACGCGTCTTTTGTAGTTCAGCCAACTTGGAATGCTGCTGGTATGGTTCACGGTGATTTCTCATGTTGATAATATGGTTCATCATTTCTTGATGTTGCTGCTGGCTTTGCTCATAAAGGCGGCATACTTGAGAAAGTGCTGCTTCACTGTTTTGCTGACTTGACTGCCCCTGTGTGAAATCGTTACTTGCCTGGGTACCATTATTTTCTTCCGGAGGGCTTCGCATGGAACGAGTCCAGGGACGATGCATTTTCCACTCTGGGGTATTTTGCAGAACTCATGAGAAAAAACCGAGTAGTAAAAACAATTAATATAGCGAAGGCAGAAATTTTAAAACTCCAAGATTTTTCAAGAAAACACTTGATTGCGCAGGGAGAAGGACCGCTCAGTATCTTACAAGCAAGCCATAATTATACAATACTTCACTCAGGATGTGTGTACACATTCCTGACCTGTTATTTAGGCTAGTGCACTTCTCCCAGACCCTACATGATGCGCACACAAACTACTTCTCACCAAGCCTATGTACATATAAAACATATCATACAAGCAGGTACATCGCACGGCTGCTTGGCGCACTCAGTCGGAGATGGTAAATACTTCCTTCGGCCTGCCGAGGGTAAGCCCCAGTGCTGCTGGGGACTCAACTTCTTCCTCACTAATAGGCTCCAGGCGCAGGGTACTAGGCCGTGCGGTTGAAATGGGAGTGGTAGGCAGTGCAGCACGAACTGGGGTAGGAGCAATGACTTGGTCAAACTCCTCAGTGGTAGGTAGGCGGCGAGCGGTGGCTCGGATGGCAGGTGCATAGGATGATGAGGACGAGATGTATGACAGTGGTGGTGCTGTATGGAGCAGCTCCCTCCTGTTGGCAACACAGCCCTGAACTGAATCCATACGGGCAGCCACCAAGTCGTCCACGAGGTTATCAAAAGCTGCCTCAAGAGCCTTGAGATACTCAACAAGCATCTCAATAGCATCATCTCGTTCTCCCCTAGTGCAAGCGAATGCATAGTGACAAGTGTACGGCACGTGGCAGGGGAGGTAGCGGTAGCGACGAGCCTTCATCGAAGGAAGAGCATCCCGGAGACGTGCTATTGCCTCACGGGCCGCCATCTGCATGGCATGCTTCTCTGTAGGCATGGCCCTCCCAACAAATCGGAAGCGG